>QLOH01000286.1:0-1220540 GCA_026901365.1 Sesbania bispinosa
CCCTGGGCAGACTTTACTTTTGGAGGGCTTTACCTAATCACTACCCTCGGCCCAAGGGTTAAACCTACAACTATGCACGTTGGGGATTCCCGGTCAAAGATAAAAAAAATTATCCATCAATTTCATAATATTTAAAAAATATTATTTTTATAAAAGTAAATATATTAAATATTTTAGATAATTAATCTTACTCTCACAAAAACACACATTCATACCTTTAGGATTCCCTGTGAAAGACAAAAATACGCATTTATATTTATGAATATTTTAATTTTTTAACATCTATATTTTAAGAGAAGAAGAACACTTTTGGAAATGTATAAATGTTGGATTAAATAAATTATATATAGAAAGTTTATAAAGTTTATTTATTAAAATTAATTATGTTCTAATATATATTATATAAATATTTAAATATTCACACTCCAGAAAGAGGAAATAAATCAAAGTTTACGTGTTAAGATATAAATTACAATCATAAATATTTATATGACACGAGGATGACAAAAACTCTGATCTATAAAATTTTTATATATTTATTTTATATGAATTACTTAAAATATGATAAATAGTGAGTGTCGAATCATATGATAATCATAATATTTTTTGGTAAACATATGATAATCACGATATATTTTATTTTATAATTTTTAGGTGATTTTTACTTTAATTAACAACAATATTTCATTAGAAAAATCACTAAACTTATATTTTTTGTCCAAAATTCACCAAATTTAAATTTTGGACATCCCAAACCATCCCTCACACCACAAGCATCCAGAAATCAAATTAAAAAAAATGGATATTGAGTGCTTATATTGTTCCACAAGGTAGCCAATGTTTGGGTTAGAGTTTCTAACCTTACTATTAACAAAACTACCCCACCTTAAATATGTCAATCATCCAATGTTCACCAATACTCCCAACCTTCATATCAAATATAAGGCACACATGAGAGGACACAGAAATGATTTTTGTAAATATTTCCGGTATTAAGGTGATTTTTAATTGATTTTTTTTTGCTAAGCAAAGAAGTTCATTAAAAGAGAGTACAAGGGGTACTCTAACTCATATACAAAAGTAATAAACAAAGCCAAGGTGGGAAAAGAGACATCCACCTAAGAAAAAAAGAAAAGTTACATAGGAAAACACCAAACCAACAAGGAAAGTCCCATCAAAGCCCAAAGACTATCAAAACCATGAAAATACTTCTGCTACCAACAAGAAAAGTAGCGTTCCCAGCTCCATGTCTATCTATTGACGAAGACCCAACAACACACCAGTAAAATGAGTAAATCAAATCTGAATTCCAGAAGCAAAGGTAGTAACAAGATACACCTGAGCCACCACCGGGGAATTAATTTGTAGCAGAACGCGAGGGAATGCAAGCTACGGGAACCTCAGACCAACATATAAATGCATAATAAAAAGACTTATCTCTAGCTGGTAACCACTTCCAAGAGCGAGGTTTAATCATATCTAAAAGCTCAAGTGGTGTTACAAACTTGTTGGAAAAAACCGATTCATTCTGGGCCAACCACAAACTCCACAAAACAGATAACCAGATAATAGAACATCTAAGCTTAATTTTGTTGTTGCACATAAATAAACCCAGAAATTGGTCAAAGTGACCAATAAAATTATTAGGCAAAGTTGAGTAAAAACCACACCACTTGAGACACATCATCCAAATCTGATAAGCAAATGAGCATTGAAAAAATAGGTGGGAAGAAGTCTCAGTTTCATGACTGCATCATACACAACCAGAATCAGAAGGTTGTACAAATCCCCTCTTAACCAGGTTATCCTTTGATGGGATTCGATCTAACATCACCCTCCAAGCAAAACAAGATACTTTGGTAGGAGCCAGAGAACACCAAATAAATCTGTGCAATGGGATTTCAACTGAAATATTAGCATTAACAATTACTTGATAAGTTGACTTGACATAATAGACACCACCAGGATCCGCTATCCACCTCCAAGAATCTTCTACACTTTCATCCAACTGAACTGAGCTCAAATCTAACAACAAAAGTGATAACTGTGATATTTCCCACTAAAAAAGTTGCCTTCTCCAACTCCATGACCACCCAGAATCACCATGTCTAAGACTCAACATTTCAGCCACAGACACCTCTTTATTAGTAGTAATGGAAAAAAGTCTACCATACCGTTGACAAAAAGGAACTGTGATACACCAAGGGTCTCTCCAAAAAGAGACACCCCGGCCATTCCCCACAACTCTAGAACATCTACTAGAGAACCAATCACAAGCTATCCTCTCACAATCTTCAATATGCCAAAGATCAAACCACCAGCTAGAGACCCCTCTTCTCCCACATTCCTTTCTTACAGAAGGCTCACCATATATTGACGTTAATACTCTATTCCACAGACTCCCTCTCTCAACTAATAGCCTCCATCTCCACTTTCTTAGAAGAGCCATATTAAAAGCTCTTAAATCCCTCACACCCAAGCCCCCATATTTTTTATCTTTACAAGTATCATCCCAAGCGACCCAAGCTAATTTCCTATGCACATCATCCCCACCCCAAAGAAAATTTTTAAATAAAGACTTGAGATGAGAAGTGATACCTATGGGAGCCTTGAAAAAGGAAAGAAAGAAGATCGGGATTGAATTCAGAATGGATTTCAAAAGAACAAGTCTACCACCAAAGGACAAAAAATTACCCTTCCACCGAGACAACCGATGTTCCACCTTTCGAATAACAGGCTGTCAAGTAGCCACTTTTTAGGATTGGCTCCAATGTATAATCCCAAATATGGGCAAGGAAAATACCCAACATTGCAATTCAGAAACTGGTCCATGAGCTCCAACCACCTCATATCAACATTGACGTCCAGGAGTTTGCTTTTATGAAAGTTGACTTTCAACCCAGCCACTAACTCAAACAATTGCAACACAGATTTAATAGCCCAAACATTGTCCACAGAAGCATCTCCAACAAAGATAGTGGCATTCGCATATTGTAAGTGTCAAATCAAAATACCATCTCTGCCTGCAGCATATCCCGTGAACATTTGCTCCTGAACTGCTCTAGTCATCAAGGAATTCAACCCTTCTGCAACAATGAGAAACAAGAAAGGAGCTACTGGGTCACCTTGTCTGACACCTCTTCCCACTCCAAATTCACCGGAAGGACTACCGTTAATAAGAACTGAGACTCTAGAAGTAGAAAGGCACTCTGCTATCCATCTCCTCCACTTCAAAGGAAAACCCATTCTCTCCATCACAAACTGTAAAAAGTCCCAGTTAACAGAATCATATGCTTTTTCAAAATCAACCTTGAAAAACATACACGACGTCTTCTTCCACTTTGCCTCTTCCAACACCTCATTAGCCACCACAACACTATCAAAGATTAATCGACCTTTGATAAATGCATATTGACACTCAGAGATAACTTTGTCAATCACCTTCCTCAATCTATTAGCTAGTATTTTTTCCACTAGTACATGCACCCAATAAGAGAAATAGGACGATACTCCTCCACTCTTTGGGAGTTGTCTATTTTAGGTACTAAGACAACAAAGGAACTGTTAGAACCTTTAACTAGCCTTCCATTAAGATGAAATTTATGAATGAAAGACATAAAGTCAGATTTGACCACATCCCAAAATTCCTTTATAAAATTGAAGTTAAATCCATCCGGCCCCGGGCTTTTTGATCCCTCACAGTCCCACACAACATTCTTCGCTTCTTCTTCATTAAAAGGCACAGCCAAAGCATCATCATCATCATCCTGCAATCTTTTAAAGAAAGGATCTTGAAGGTAAGGTCTATGATATAACTTCTCCTCAAAGTGCTTCTCAAAGTAGCCTTTAACCGCCTCTTTAATGCCTACAGGATCGGAAAATCTCTCATTAAACACCTTCAGACAACAGATATCATTTCTAAGCCTCCTTTTGTTCAGACAAGCATGAAAGAATTTGGTGTTAGCATCCCCCACTTGAAGCCATAATAACCGAGAATTTTGATGCAACATATTATCTTTTTGCACTAAAAGGTCATACATTTGCGCCTTTCACTCCTTCCATTGTAAAATTTCAACCTCCTATAAAACACCTTCTTCACTTTTGAGATCAAGGTAATTCATATACTCTTTTACTTCAGTGATTTTCCTATCCAGATCACCAAGAGACTCTTTATTCCACCTTCTTAAATCATTTTTCAGCTGTTTAAGTTTTTCTTTTAGCACAAAAGCTGCTCTACCCTCCACCACAATATCACTCCACTGATTCCTTACAAAGTCAGCAAATCTAGCATCCTGCCTCCAGCAATCAAGGACCCTAAATGGTTTGGGCCCCCACTTAAGGTCTTCATTTTTCAGTAGAATTGGACAATGGTCTGACACATTCCTACCTAATCCCCATCGTGATGTATTTGGCCAAATAGACAGCCAGGAAAAAGACACTAGAAATCTGTCCAACCTACTCATACAAGATCCATCAGCTTTATACCGGGTATACTTCCTTCCAACCAACAGTAAATCAATTAACTCAGCCTCTACAACAACATTATTTCATTAAAAAAATCACAAATTTCACTTTTTGTCCAAAATTCACCAAATTTGAATTTTGGGCATCCCCACACCACAAGACACCGATGAATCAAATTAAAAAGATAGATATTGAGTGTTCACATTGTTCCCCAGGGTACGTAACTAATGTTGGGGTTTGAGTTTCTAACCTTACTATTGACGAAACCACTTACCTTAAACATGTAAATCATCCAATGTTTACCAATCCACTCAACCTTCATTTCCAATGTAAGGCACACACCAGAGGACCCAAAAATGATTTTTTTAATTGAATAAACAACATTATTTCATTAAAAAATCACTAAAAATTCATTTTTGGTCCAAAATTCACCAAATTTAAATTTAAATTTTGGACATCCCACACCACCCCACGTATTATAGGAAAAAAACTAATTTTTACATAGTTTTTTGCTACAAAAGTGATTTTAAATTTAATTAGCAATATTTTTCTTTAACAAATTCCCTGAAAGTTTACATTTTATCCAAAATTCATCAAATTAAAATTATGGGAATTCCAAATCATTACCCACACATTATAGGACCCAAAAATTAGTTTTGTAAAATTTTCTAGTATTAAGATGATTTTTAATTGAATTAACAGTAATTTTCATTAAAAAATTCACTATATTTACATTTTTTGTCCAAAAGTTCACCAAACTTAATTTGTGGGCATCCCATACCATCCTCACAAATTAGGAGAGCAAAAAATGATTTCTTCATATTTGTTTTCATTCAAATGTAATTTTTATTGATTTAACAAATTTCTTTTACTAAAATAAAACTTAAAATATTTTTTTAAAATCATGCACAAACTTCATTGCATTGCAATTTAATAAATTTTAGCCATTTGGCTTTACATAACTCAAACTTATCATTATCCCATTAAAATTAAAATATAAATACTAAAAGTATAAGTTCAAATTGATCGATGCATGAAAACCAAAGCTCGATTACTAATACGTTAATGGCCCAATAAAAACTGTATCAGTTCGATAAAAAAAATGACCAAAATAATTGCATCAGTCCGAGAAAAATTTGTCAAAAATGGGATAAAAAATTGGTATTGGTTTGACCAAAAAAATGTCATCTGTTTGACAAAAAAAGGTCGACAAAAAATGACCAAAAAAAGGCATATGTTCCAAAAATAAAAAATGACAAAAAAATTCACAAAAGATGGTATAATTTCAATAAAAAATGGCATGCGTTCAAATACTTCTAATAATATGAAGGGCCACATAGTAATATCACTTACATTTTTAAAAACAAGGAAGGATCTAATGGAAATTATTAAATGACCAGTTCAACACGTATCAGGTATTCAATCTGAACCCTTGAATATTTTAATAATGTATCTAATGGCTACAAAGTTGTGAGGTACCGGTACAGCACCCACGAGATACTTGACATTAGACGTTTCCAATAAGATATGATAAAAAAATTAAATTCATAAAGATAAGAATAAATATTTATATATTAAAAAAGATTGAAATAGAAAAAAATAGAATAAGACTTTGAATCTTAATAAATTTAAAAATTTAAGATTAACATTTATTAGCATTTAAAAATTCAAATAGAAAGAGAGAGAAAATTAGTATTAATGATTGAGAAAGAGAATCTCACTCTCACAAGTGTGAGTGATATTCACCATCCAATAAGAAAAAGAGAGAGAATATAAAAATAATTGAGAAGGAGAGTAGAGTGAGTGGGTGTCTCACTCTCCAATATGAGGTCTCAAAATTATAACATAAATAGTTGATGGTTGAGAGGGAGAATCTCACTCTCACAAATAATGCGTGAAATTCACCATTTAATGAGAGAAATGAGACAATTCTAAAAATCACTGAGGCACATAGTATGGTGAGTGAGTGCCCCCACTATTAAAGATGAGGTCTCAAAATTATAATGTAGAGAGTTGATTGTATAATCTCCACATTATAATATATCAACAAATCATTTAGCATAAAATAAAATGAAATCATTTATATGGAAACTGATAAAATAAAAAATTATATTCATTAAAGACTTTCTTATTTAGACATTCATTAAATAATTTTATCTATGTACAATTTTTTTTATTTAATTTTGAAATTATTTTTTATTTGTCTGCATGTACAAATTTATTTAAAAATTATTAAGTTTGGATGTATTGGATTAATTTTCAATTTTAAGTGTTTAAATATAATGATTTTGTTAACTATTTTACATATGAAGCAGTAGCTTTATTTACGAAGTTCTTTTCTAAAAGGATGATCCAATGATGTGTGTAACATAAAAAATACCAGTATAAAATTTTATTGGAGTGTGAAACATTTAATGTTACAGATGCAATTAATGTCGTGATTTGCAATAAAATTTTTCTATATATGCATCTTAACCAGTGTCATGGGAGTATTTTTTAGCATGATCGAAATGTCTTGAAAAAAAGGGCACTAATTAAGAAAGGCGATTGCTCCGGTCCAGCTAATAATTAATGGGTATTGATCTAGTTATGACTTGTCCCAATAGATGTTTGCCACATGTTTCTTTGGTGGATTTCTTTGCCAGGTTTGGTAGCATTCAGAATTTTTTTATTTACAAGTTAGACCCACTCTTGGAATGTCAAGGGGTTTTCCGCTGGCCATGTTTTCTTCTCTGCAACGAGTTGATGATACTTGTAAGAGGCTTTATAAAAAGATATACAAGAATGAGTAGAGACGTTGTATTGTCATTGAAGCATATGATAGTGTGAAGCACTTGCTTCTTGAGATTATCGAACCCAATAGTGAAGAGCATTCTATGGTGATACCTTTGGTTCAGGAAATTGATTACTCTCTCAAGATTGACAAATTCACTATAAAACATTCAAAAGAACTACACTGCCTCATATCCCCAGCAAGATTTGAGTTACAAGGAAGAATTTCTAAAAAAAAAAGAACACCATAGAGTTTGCCGTAAAATCTAAGCTCCCCAGAAATCCCTTTCAGTTTCTCGAGAATTTTTTCTCAGTTGATCTATGATTCAAAAATAAAAAAGAGGGAAAATAAAAAAAAAAATTGGGGACTTTATTTTTAAAAACAAAAAAAAATTCAGGTTAAACTAATAATAAATAGTAAAACAATTATGTGTCTAAATTAAATTACGTGTACCAATAACCATGAAACGCATCTTGACTGGACAATGATTCTTTTTATTGGAGTGCGTAATATTTAGAGTGTATTTGGCAAAATCAATAAACTAGCTACTAGCTTATTTGACTAGCTTATAAGCTAGTTTGACCAACACGAAAGTGTTTGGTAAGATACCTCAAAGTAGCATATTTTAGGAGTTTCTAGCTTATAAGCTACAAGCTACTTCACCTAGCTTCTAGCTTGTAGCTTATTTAATTTTCTTCCATCACTACCCCTTATATTTTAATACATTTCCCTTATTATTCTTAATTTCTTTTTACCTATTAGTATCTATTTTCAATTTTAATGACAAAAATCTTCCATTTCTTTTTACCTATTATTACCTATATAATAAGTAATTTAAAAAATTATGAATTAATAAAAATTTTATTTTCTTTTCACTATTTTATGAAATTATTTTTATATTATACTATTTATTTTATTAATTTCATTATTTATTTAATTTTTAATTAAATATTTTATCACTAAAAGGTTTAATAAGAATATAATTAATTTTTAAAAATATAAAATTATAATTACATAATAATATATATTTTTTTCTAAAAAAATAATAATAGAATTTATATAATAAAATTTACGTAGTTATGTCCTTTTATGTCATTTTACATTTACTAACTAACTTATCAGCTAGTTTTACCAAACACTTCTAATTCAATAAGCTAGCTTATCAGCTCTCGAAGCTTATAAGCTAGGAGCTTATCAGTTAGTAACTAGCTTATCAGCTAGAAGCTAGCTTATCAGCTAGTTTTGCCAAACACACCCTTAGAGTGTGTTAGGTATGCCAATTCAGTTATCTGAAAGTTGAAGTTAGTAGTTGAAACCATTTCAACTGTGTTCGGTAAGATAATTTTTTTTGGTGAGGTAGCTTTTTTAGAAAAGCTCCCCTTTTTAGCTACCAACTAAAAATTTATTACAAGTTTGTCCCCCAACCACCCCATTCATCATTATGTAATAATTAATGATATTATTGTATGTCATTTTACCATTTTCAGTTAGTTTTACCAAATACCTTCAATCAAATCAGCTATCTTTTCAGTTAGTTTTATCAAATACACTCTTAATGTTACATATGCAATTAATGTCGTGATTTCTAATAAAAACTTCTATCGAGAATAATAATACATGGGGGGTGTATTTGGCAAAACTAGCTGATAAGCTAGCTGGTAGTTGATAACCTAGCTGGTAGCTGATAAGCCAGTTTCTAGCCGATAAGCTCCTAGCTTATAAACTCCGAGCGGATAAGCTAGCTTATTGAATTACAAGAGTTTAGTAAAACTGACTGATAAGCTAGTTGGTAAATATAAAATGATATAAAATAACATAATTACATAAGTTTTATTATATAAATTTTATTTATCTTTTCTATTTTGCATGATTCTAAAAAATATCAAAGTCGGATTTCCTAATTTACTCGCTTTCCTAAAGTACCTATTTCCTTCTCTCTTTCGGTTGGTCTATGCAGTGTTATAAAACTCGGCTCGAACCGGCTGGTCGAACCGGTTCGGCCGGAAATCGATCCTATGACCGGTTCGAGTTGCTCAAAGGATCGGATCTGTAATTAAACCGGTGAAAACCGGTCTGACTCATCCGGATCTGTGAAAAACTCGGGACTCGACAAGTTTATCAAGAACCGGTTCAAGAGAAAGAGGGAGAGAGACAGATAGAATGAGAATAATGGACAGAAATGAAGTACTGGACGTCTGTAACAACATCTATCACCGCCTATGAGGAGTAGTTTGGTCGATCTGTTCAGCCTTCAAAACAGAAGTGATTATCGTCTACCTTTGAGATGCAACAACTTTGTTGATGGTTGTGTTTACAATGCTACAATGGAGAGAAGAGTGTCCACCGTTTGCGAAAAAAATACAATGCTAATGTGTTAAAATAAAAGACTGAATGAGAATGCTAACGTGTTTAACGTAGAGAGAGAAAGTGTTGCAGTGTTGCCTGTCTATATCTTATGGAAAGATTGAGAGATTGGGTGTCCCAACTCCCAAGACATTGTGAATTACAAAGCATAAGCAAATGAGAATACAACTGGACACCATTAATTGTTTTTAATATTTGAAATTTTGAATCTTAAACAGTTTAGTTTTTACTCGTCTACTCATTTACTTTCTATCATTTTGAATTATTATTATTATTATATATATCATTTCAATCTTAAATATTTAGGAAGTAGAGGAAATATCCTGCATACGTGATATGTTGACTTATTTTAATTTATTATATAAAATTAATTTTATTAATAATTTCAGTTAAATTTTAATAAACATAAAATTATTAATTTTTTTAAAAAATTTATAAACAATAATAAATAATTATCAATTTATAGATTATAATAGTCGATTACAAACAATTATTAAGTATAAAAATTATAAATTATTATATATACCGGTTTAACAGTTGAACCAGTCACTGTGACCCAATGACCCGATACCATGACCATGTCAATAACATGTGCAGGTTTGAGAACAAATATATGAGCTTTATTTTTCAATATATTTTTTTTTTCAGATTCCTCGGACGTGCTGCGCAGTAATGGAATTTCTCCATTATTTGTCCACTTTGTTTTCTAGTCTATAGCTTTATCCATGGCTTCGTTATGAACTTACGATGCACACCCTTTGGCTTTTCACCCATGGATAAGCTGCGGCGGGAGGATGAGTGGCTTTGTTCCCTCTTTTAGTTTTTTTGCAACTGTGGCCACCGAAAATTGAATTTTTTGGTTATTACACTTGTCACGTTTTGATCGAAGTAGAAGACCCAAATAAAAAGAGGGGGAGGGGGAGAACGGTGAAGGGGTGCTGCAGCCATGGGTGAGGAAAGGGATGGAAGAAAAGTGGGAGAAGAAGGGATAATTTAGGAATACCATAAAAGAAAAAGGGTGGCGTAAATAGTAACACCATGAACTTAGCCTATCATTTTAGTGTGGTAGATTAGTGGGACTAGACTAACCCATTGAAGCCTTGGATTGGTTGAGTTGAAGTCCTGAATGCATCACACCTGTTGCCCAACACTCAACTACATAAAATCGGGAAAAACCTAAAAATAGAGAGATGAAACCTAAGAGCTGAACGTCGCGCGGTAGTTCCTCACTCCCTTCTCCCTCCATGGGAGGACTTTTCTTTTTTTTATGGAGTATTTCTGCGCATTTTAGGTCGGTTATTTTCTCTCCCGGGTGAGAATTTTCTATATTTTCTGTTCGTCTCAATTCTTCTCCCATCTCCCTTTTACTGTCCACCACCTCTACCTCTACCTCCCCATCTTATCCATCATTCCAAATTCCATCTTTGTTGTCTTTTCCCCTATTTGTTTTGTTGGTCTATTATCATTATCATCTTCTTGCTGCGACTTTTGGGGGCAAAAACCACTCATTTGAGGTGTCCATGTGTCTTCCTCTTCACAAGTGCAGTCCCAACAGAGCTGGCTCACCATGAAAGAAAAAAAAAGAAAAAAAAAATTCAATATTCTCTTGGAAGAACAGCTTAGTTTTGGCAAGATAGATTGATGTGGAAAATATGGGTCTACTTGTTTTGTTTATTATTCTAATTTCTTAATTTGCTCTATGTATTTTGAGCGAGCATGCTATGTTTTGTAATATTTATTAGTTGATGCATTGTAGAATCGCTTATCTCACTTTATTATTCCATGCAAGTGCCGTTTGGGATGCCCTTTGGACTTTAATCAGATCATCTTTGACAAAAAAACACTAAAATGGAAAGTTATGTCTAACGTGATGACAAACAAAACAAAATAGAATGTAAAACAATAACGTGTAACAGGATAAATAACAGGCTTAAACACACTTTTGGTCCCTCTACTTTTACAAATGATAATTTTGATCTCTATATATAGTTTTAATTTCTCAAATCAAGTCCCCTTACTTTTAAAATTGAACAAATTTAATCCCACTACCCACGAAAACGTTGACATTTCACTTTATGCATTGTCATTTTCTCACTCACATTTCACTCTCAAAAATAGGGTCCTTAATAGTAGCATAGCGGTGCACAACCAACATCTACTACCTTGTCCTCTCTTTTGTAGTTTCCAATCTCATCTTCTCCTTTGTTTTCCCCTTCTCTTTTTCTTATACCAATGTCTTCTTCCTCTCGCTCCCTTTTCTCTAAACCTATTTTTGTTATCTCTGCAAATGAAACTTCACAAGCTTAGCCTCCAAGCGGCGCATATACTCCTCAGTCAAAATGGTAGTGTTATATTAGATTAATGGATTGCATGAGAAGAACACGACCCAAAGTAAGCAAATGACAGGCATTGGTGAAGTCCTTGTGTTCAAGCAACTTCTGTAACTCAACTATGAACGAATTCATGAGCCTTTCAATAGTCTACTCTAATTCTTGAAGAACGAGGCACTGGTTGTGGCACAAGACCCTATTCTAGTATTCCCTACAGTGTGCCCGAACCAACCCACCCACTGCACCTGATCTACCTAATGACCCATTACTCGAGTTAACCGATTGCTGACACTATCGAGGATGGACCACTATAAGCATGTACTCATGGGTTTGGGCCCAAACTCGACCACTGCACATCCCTAATATGTGTTGTTCTATTCCATTTTTTAAATACACCAAACGTAAAACAATTTATATGCCCCCGTAGGGATGGTGAAATGGGCTTGGGTTGTTTTAACCTACTGATTTAAAAGGGCTAAGTTGAGAATTATCAACGCAATAACCCGTGTAATCAATTGAAAAAAACAGGTTGATGAAAATATGGGCTGGTCCAGCTTGTTTGGTTCGTCTGTTAATTTTTCAATATTTTTCTTTCTAGTTATTTTCTTTTTGGATGGATCAATCCATTTAGCCTGTTGGCTCATTTAGTTCATCCAAATATGGGCTGGGTTAAAAGTTTTTATTCATTTTTAAATTTGGACCAACCCGCCCCCATTTTTTACGAAATGGGACGGGTCAACCCATATTGTCATTCCTAATGTCTCGCTTCATCTCGTTTTGACCCTATTGCTAAACAATATTTTAAACAAGAAAAATATAAAATATATAAATTTTGTAAAAGAATAATATGATAATAATATAATTATACTAAAGTGATAGTATCATTCATTACTTATATGTGAATCAAATAAAAAAAAAAATCTGCTCTTGCCACCCCGTGGTGATCTCACAGCAACTGGGATCGTGATGGCACCAATCATGTATGGATTAATTTTACGTTATCTTATACAATTGTTAATATAGTTAAATTTATTAAATGTCGTGTTAACACATAATTATATAAAAAATTCTCGATCAAAATTAAACTCAACTTATACAAGTATCTTTTTATTGTAATTGTAAAAGAAGAACTTCCACCATCCAGTCC
Organism: Sesbania bispinosa; assembly: GCA_026901365.1. Lineage (NCBI taxonomy): Eukaryota > Viridiplantae > Streptophyta > Magnoliopsida > Fabales > Fabaceae > Sesbania > Sesbania bispinosa. The sequence goes on from QLOH01000286.1 coordinate 13,079, forward strand.
TACCTTGGCGGTGATATATACAGTACCTCCACCATCTTGTATAGTATATGTACAGTACTTGCCATCTTCACTTCAACGAAGGGGGATGATATATACGCATTTAACAGTTATTACAACACAATTAAGGTACTGAGTTAGCAATCGAGGTACTGAATTTTGTTATTTATGTGAAAAATGTCATTTGTGTATAGAACTTGCATAATAATCTCATTTTGTTATTTAGGTCCTTTTTTAATACAATCTGTTTAAATTATAACCATTTGCAATAACCGACAAAATCGCAGATTCACAATCGATGTATAGAACTTGCATAATAATCTCATCATCGTTTAGGAACATAATTGTTAGCCGCCGGTGGAATAATGCAAATTCTAAAAAGGTAGTAATATCCAAGACATTCGCAATTTCAGAAATGAAATTTAAATCAGGGTTAGCGTCAACAAAATTTGCACTTATTTGGATAAGCATATAACTGACGACAAAGGCAATTTTGCTTGTTATTGAGAGAGAGAGAGAGAGATTAGACAACATATATATTTCACCCATTTCGAATATTTTACTGCTTCGTTCACATTCCCATGCCAGTTTGTGGACAAAGTTGTTGAAAGTATAATGTTCTTCAATTTTCAGGGAAGTCACCAGCAATATCCTACTGGATGGATCTATCATGACCTATTTAGTTTAAAAATATATTTTTTGTTTTCATTTCTTGTTTTCACCAATAATTATAAAAATATCACATTCTTTTTAATTTGTTTCTTGTTTCTAAAGATTTATACAGCAAATAATGAAAACAACAAATGTTGTTTTCATCATTTCCTTTATAAATATTTGAAAACAAGAAATAAAATAAAAATAATGATATTTTTGTAATCATTAATGTGAACAACAAAGAAAACAGAAAATATTTGTTAAACTAAACACACCTCTTTAACTTCTCTTACTTTAGGCAGTAAGTTTCTTCTTACACTTGCTTTGCACTAGGCTAAGTATAAAATCTGTAAATATGTGCTCATAGTCTGGCATTTTTCCATACCCTGCAGTAGGTAAAATCGGTAAATATGTGTTGGTGTAACATAGAAGGCTAGTGGCAAATACAGATAAATTATACTTGCCAGGAAAGTAGTTGATATCAATGACATAAAACACATCCTTGGTCCCATATTCTCGAATCATATCTATGTTGAACAAGCGGAGTCCCTATAGATGGTGTTGCAATTGAGTTTTAGTACATCATCTAGAAATGAAAAAATGACTGCAAAAGAAAGTAAAATAAAAATTAACAATACCAATCTATGACGAAGCTCCCTTGCAAGCCTCTCCAACAAAGGTCTTGGTGGGTGTTCTGTAACAAAAGTGTCACAGTAAGTTGAAATGAGCCATAGTTCCAGCCATTTACTCCAAAGCAATTATTTGCATGTGCCAACTCACAATACCTAACTACATACAGGCTTCTTGAAAGATAGAGGGGGAAGAGGTAGTATTTGCTGCACAATGGGATTCACTCTGTAATGAGTAACATACATGATTTAATGGTCTCCCTTGGCCTCAACCATTCAGTAGGCCTTTGTGAAGCTTAAAAAGACAAGTCCATATCAAGAGGGACATGAAAGATAAAAACAAAAACAGCAATAGTATTGCTTTCAAAAAATATTCCATCTTATGTTGGTGGTGGGAGAGGGGGAGTTTTCTGAGTCTCACCAGCAATACTAGGGTCTAGATCAGCATCGTCTGCAGAAGCTGCCGCACATGAAACTCTTGGGAAACGGAATACACCTGCAACTTTTGATAGCTCACGTTTACTGATATTAGGAAGAGAGAAACGCCTCACAACCTTTATGGATTCCCCAACAATATAAATCTTAAAGAGAAGACCACCTGCAAGGTCCCCCCAAAGAAAGAGAGAGAGAGAAAGAAAACAATATGATTAGATAAAAATGTAAATTCAACACAAAAAGATCATCATGATCTATGGATCAGTTCTCAAACCATGATTGACAAACTCTTGTAGAACCAGCGGAGGTTCAAGCTCTGAAAGAGAGAATTCATCATAAGCAAGAAACAGTTCATGTGACTTTGCACTCCCATCCACAACTAGTGGTTTTGCAACTGAAAATGACAAAAAAAACAAGGGTGAATGTTTTTCAAGATATGCATCAGTATACACAATAGAGATGGCAGTAGATCTGAAACAACCCAATCAAGATAAGCAGAAGAATAATGTTAACTAACCAGTACAACCTTTGGCTAATAAAACAGAATATGCAATGATAGATACAAATGAGGTTCTATTGAGTCCATTTAAATATTCTGAGCTATTTTCATTCAACACTCACCGTTGCAGAGGTTGGCTGAAAGCATGTCAATAGCATGTGGCTAAAATAGCAAGTAAAACCAGATCCATTCTTAGAAATAATGATCTGAAAAAGAAATTAAACAAAGATACAGTAGTTAATACATACCTAATGGCAATTTCATCCCAGCATTAGCAACTTCATAAGGGATTGTAGATGGGTCTTTCTCTTTTGTGATAACTAGCTGACGAGGAATGCCAACCTTGCCTAAAAGTTAATACATAAATGCAAATACTGATGAGCATATATGAAATACATTTTCAACTTGAAAAATAGAAAAGCCTATAACTTCTTACATTCCGAAAATAAAGTAACAGTTGAGTTAGTATCCAATAAAAGAGCAAGATATATGCTAATGATTCTATACTTTAGATTACAGAATCATTTACAATGCCAAAACTATAAGATCAGGAGTTTTAGTTTTCATTGTTCTATTCTAGTAAATTGTTGCAGACAGGTTACCATGGCAGTCAGATAAGTTTAGATCCACCACATCTTGCAGCATGGATTGGCGGTTGTGTAAATGTTGAATTGCATCGGGAGGATCAAGGACGATTACATCTGGATGTTTTTGCCTGTAATCCTTCAAAAATGAAAAAGAAAAAAGTTCAATCAGCATCAGCCCAATCAAAATACAAACTTCACAGACGATTTAGAAAGCATGAAACAATCACCAATTACATATTTTCAGCCAGTTATGAACATTTAGCAGAAATGGTTAAATATTAAGACCATTATTGTAATTTATAAGCTCACGCAAACTCTTTTAGGAGACAAAAGCAACAGAAGATAAAACTTTTACAAAGTCAAATTTGTGAAGAAGTTAACCGATTTCTCATATACTTAATGTATCATTAAAGCACTGGTCAGAACTTTCGCATCCCTTCTATGCTGATATCGTTGATATGTATTCGGGTTTTCATTATTGTGAAATTACCAGACATGGCTGCATTTGACAGCATTTTTGGCTAACCTATAAGCTCAGCCAGCCTTGTAGTTTTAACTTTTAAGAATTTTGATCTCCATGTCATATCACTGTGTAATAGTCACTATCACAAGTAAAAAGAAACGACATTTTCAACTGAGAAACAATGAACCAGAAGACAGAGAAATGATATTTCGTTCTCCGGGCAACAAACTCCACCAATGCCGAACCAAATTATTTAGATTAATCACAAAAGTAAATCCTCACTTGTTTGAATACTTGGGGGACTGATTTCAACTATCTGATCATGATTCATGATGAGAAGAGCAAGAACTCTGCAAATTATGTCAGACAATAATAAGTTTTTTAGAATCCAGAAGCTTTGGTTGTCTAGCCAATCACCGCCATTTCATACTTAATTCCCACACTAATGATACTAACGATTTCATGCAATGCCATTAATGTGTGTCAAATAAAAAAGAGAGATTAAAACAACTCAAGATTGTGGGTATAATGTGGAAGTGGGTAGAAGTGTCTGGAGTTTACAAACCTCAATAATCTCGCGCCACTCTTCACCTGATAGCTGGAAAGAACAAATAGTCAGTCAGATTATATATAGAGAAGAGAGAAGCAGAAGCAGAAGCAGTTCTGAAAATGCTAATAGTGAGTCAGCGAGCCACAAATTCACCGAAACCATAAATGAAAACTCAAAAAAGGGCAGCTACATATGAAGAATTTCAAACATCAGCAACGATAAAATTCTGAAAGAAAGGTCAAACTCACAAACCTTATGCAAGACAATATCAAATGGACCTTGTTCTGGCAGCGGCTTGTTTAGATCAATGGCAACAAAGTATATCCCCTTGTTCCTGCATTATACATAATTTTAAAAACCACTATTGAGTGTGTCAAGAGAGTAGAAAAAGATAGTTGGTTACTAGATTTTTTTTTCTTTTAATACATCCATGCCAGCGAAATATATTTATTTCATAATAATAGTATGTATGGGGGCATATCCTGACCATCCAAGTATAATTAAAAGGTCAACATTAAATCTTCTCATGCTCTTACACTCTTACCTGATTCATTCCACATAATTCCATGAGTTTTTAAAGTGGTCATGTGACATTTAAGCAACTTACTTTTAATCTTGATCATTCATGTATGTGTGAGTGATAAGAGCCATGATTTATTCCTAGTTTGCTTGATTTATTCCTGATTTTTCATTTATTGCCAATTTTCTGAATTATTTCCTTTAATTAGGTAATTGGATTTACCTTTATAACAGATTTGCTGAATTATTTCCTTTAATTATGTGATCACTTGTGAGCCTATATATTGTAGATGTCGTTTGTCATCAATATAATAATAATTAGCAAAAGCAAAGGCTTATTTGGAGAACATGGCCCCCTTGCTACAGGGGTTCTATCAGTATGTATCTGTGTATGTTGACAGGTTATATATTTCCTATAATTCTGAAGTCCAGTTGGCAGCAATCTTCTCTGTGAACAGAGTAAAAAATTTGTGGACAATAATATAAAGTTAGCATTCTATAGAAGCAAGCAAGATAAACTAATTTAAATTGAGAATAAAGAACAATGTACTAAGACTTGACCTCGAGTTCTCAATGTGGACAAATCCCAAAGGGAAGGTATAAGTGGTGGAATATTCTTAAAGCTACATTAGAATGGAGAAAAGACCAAGATTACCAAGTAGTGAATCAGTTTGGTAAGTTCATAAGAAATTTAAAAATAATATAAACAGGAAAAAAAATGAAAAGAAAAAGGAAAAACAGGGTTGTCCGGGTTCGACCCGCGAAAGTGATAGCCACTAGGCATGGTGCAAAATTTGCTCCACCACTACATACTACACAGACAAAGACACTACGTGTGGCCGTTAACCCCACCACTGCAAAAGCCACTTTAACGCTAAAGAAGCAAAACACGAGACAAATGAAATGATCAATTCAAATAACAATTAAAGGAAAACAAAGGGAGAAAAAGTCCCTTGGTTTGGCAGACCCATTTATGGAAATTGAAACAAAATCTCATGCATAGGAAGATGAGAGGTAAATACCGTGCAAGGGCAGTGAAGTTTGGCTGAAAAAAGCTCTTTTTCTTTTTGGCCGTCAAGGCGTGCCCAACCACCACTTTCTGCCCGCCGGACAACACCACCGTACCCGCCTGAGATATCTCCTCTTCTTCTTCTCCGCTTGAGATTTCTCCGTTCAGCCTCATCCCGCAGCCCCTGATTCGAGGATCAAATCCTTTTCCTCTTTGTTTAGATTTCGGATTTTCCTAAAGTTAAGTTCTATATGGAAATGAAATTTGTGAATTCGGCAATAAGGAACGGTGGAGTAAATCAATGAAAGCGTAGGAGTAATGTGTGGAGAAATGTGTGTATAAATTATAATAATGGTTTCATGGTATGATGGGAAGGGAAGAGGAATATTCAGTTGGCAGAGAGGAAGAAAGAAGAGTGGATTGGGTTTGGGTGTGTTTGTTTGAGAGAAATCGAAACTATATATAAATATTTATAATACAATGGTGCCAAGGTCCTGAAATGAAACTCCTGTGTTCTTATCCTTTTTCACAATTTTACCCTTTATTCTAAGAGAAATGATAATTACATTACACAACATTTTTTATTTTTTTTGGTGTCGTGGAAAGAAACAACATTTTTTTATATAATAATGGTCTAGAAAAAAAAGTGTAATATGTGATAAATGATGTAATATATATAAAGAGAAATAAAAAAAAAAACATACCATTAAACATGTTATTTACATGTGGATTAATTGACAAGGGATTATTTTAATGTCCATACAGATCCTACCTAATTAGAATAAAATTTACTTTTTATAAAAGATATATCTGATCTTATATAAAAGATATTATATAAATAATATATCTGTTATTTTAAGTGGTTTGTTGGTTGGCTTAGTCTTTGCAAGTCAAAATATTAAAACTTTATAGGCACCTGCTCTATGGGGTTGGTATCATATGTCTTTACATGGTATTTTTGGTGAGCGAGGTAATCTTTTTATCTTATCCTTGTATTGTAATCTCTGTCATCTTAGGAAAAAAACTTCTTCTTAAAAGAGTGAGAAACCGTGAAATAATAATAATAGATAATTTTTTCATTATTTATTATATATCTTTTTATCAAGTAAGTTTCATTTTTAGTTTTTATGCTTCTTAAGAAAATGTTTATTATTTCTTTTCTAATTTTCGTAGATGTTTACATCTATAAGACTGATTTATCTGGTAGGTTTGAAGGTGTGTAACTTAATTAAAAGGTAATTTTAGTGAGATATAAAACGTTAATTATTTTACAAAACTAAAGTGATTTCACCAAATTGTGTCCTTAAGCAAAATTTGTTGTGTGTTTGGTAAAACTAGCTAAAAAACTAGCTGAAAGCTTAAAACTAGCTGAAAACTTAAAACTAGCTGAAAAGCTCACGGAAAGCTGAAAAGCTATTGAATGTGTTTGGTAAAACTGGTTGAAAATGGTAAAATGACATTTAAGGACAACATTAATTATTAAATAATGATAAATGAGGGTGATTTAGGGCTAAACTTGTAATTAATTTTCAGCTAATAGCTAAAAATTGGAGTTTTTTTTTTTAAAAAACTACCACATGTAGTTTTTTAACAAAAACTTGTAGCTACCCAAAAAGCTACATTCCCAAACACTACTGAAATGATTTCAGCTACTATTTTCAACTTTCATCTAGCTAAAATGACAAGTCAAACACACTCTTATATCATCTCCATATAAATTCTATAATTAATGAAAAAAAATGAAGATGTGAGTTTTAACAAACATTTTATAGCAAATTGTTTTTTTTAATTCAACACTAGTCTATTTAAAGATTACGTTGCACGAGATATAAATTTCACACGTTATAATTATAAACATTAATTTGATCGATACCCTTGTGTAGTGAGTGGTTTCTTCTAAGCTTTTAGTGCTGTCCAATGGTCATTGCGTTTCTCTGTTTCTTTTACCTTTCCATAAATATATTCCAATAACTAAAGTTGCCAACTACTACTCCCTCCGGTCCTATTTATAAGAACTTTTTCTAGGTGGGTCTTGGTCCTTTTTATAAGAACCTTTTCAGATTGTCTAATGCATTAATTATTTTTTGACAAAATACCCCATTAGTGGAGGTAGGTGCGTAATTAATTAGTAGAGAGAGTATGACACAATTGAGTAGTTAAGTGGAAAGAGAAAGATAATGGGTATCAATAAATTCAAGGGTAGTTTAGGAAATATCATACACATTCTTGACAAATTTATTGCAATCAACTAAATTAACCAACTTCCTTAATCCGTGTGATATAGTTAAAAGGTTCTTATAAATAGGATCGGAGGGAGTAGTAACGTATTATTCACGGGTTTCAAATGACATTTATGATTTAATTACCTCTGGCTAGTCAAAGTTCATTTTTCACATAGCATAGCAGCAAATAGCAATGGGGAATATTTGCATAGGAGTCTGAGAATATGCTTGGGGTTAGACCAAGTAAATGCGTGATTTGGGGGTGGCCAAACTCTACATTACCCACCACACCACATGCAAATTGACATTCATAGAGTATAGGAGAGTCAAATATGTGATGTTGAACCTTCTAACTTAACGGGATATTAATTGGGCCATGTGAAAGCCTCTCCTAAATATATGTGCTTAAGTTCAACATCAAGTAGTAATAAGCCAATTCATTGACAATGATTTTCTTTTATTTTTTAGGAATATTGAACATATACATTAATTTGAGGGCTAAGGGCTAAGGCCTAAGGCCGTTCTTTGTAAGCAATATTGGGTTAATTTGTGATGCGACTTGAGATTTGTGATCTTCATGATCATAAGTTTTCAACTCTACCTACACACCTAGCTAGCTAGTTTGAGCTAAGAGACCTCTGACCTAATTAATGACATCAATTTTCCTATTCTCCTTCATCTTGAAAGTGATATGTATATAAAAATTGGATTCTAATACCCTTATTAGTTGTCTAGAAAAGGACACTACTCACAGTACTACACTGATCAGTACCAATAATTTTACACAAGGAGATGTCATATGGTTAAAATTGGTTGGTGCATCAGGAACACATGCATGCACTATAGATTATATATTTAGTAGTGGTTTGACTGAATATAGAAGCAGAGCAAGCAAAGTGAACCATATTCCTCACATGATCCGAATTTATCCTTTTCATCAGTTGACTTAATTAGTTTTTGCTTGCTTCAGATGCCATCATCCACTTTGTTTGTCAGGGTTTTGATTTCTGTCTGACTATTTGTTTGGATTCATCTGATAATCGAGTTCAAATAGTAATATACTGTTGCAGGATCATGTGACCTCATCTCAGTGCAGAGGAGCAGTATACCCCATTCCATTCCATTATATAAAAGTTGGCCTTTGGATGAGCTTAATAATTAAGTAGTGAATCCCCCATGACCTTACAAGAGTCCAAGTAGCTGCACTCATGAAAACTCCTCTCCTCTGCATACATCCTTGTCGTTTATGTGGTTGAGATGCCATGAGGATCATATACGGCATTGGATTCTAATTCATTTCAATTCCTCTATAAATTATATATCGATCAACATAAACCAATGCAGGGGATATCGAAATGTAATTTTGAGAAAGACAATTAAAACTAGCTTAAAAACTAGTTAAAAGTTGAAAAAACTAGTTAGTTTGATTGAAGGTATTTGTTAAAAGTTACTGAAAACGGTGAAATAATATATAAGCACATTATTAATTATTAAATATTGATAAATAGGGTGGTTGAGGGATAAGCTTCTAATAAGTTTCAGCTATTAGTTGAAAATGAGAGTTTTTTTAAATAATTACCTTAAATAACTTTTCAAGAAAAAACAGTAATTATAAAAAAAAGCTACCAGAAATTATTTCAGCTTTTCTTTGAGTATGCGGGAAGTATAAAAAGGAGTTTCATGAAGATTGGAGGAAAAACAAAAGAAAAGTAAGGGTATGTTTGGTTTACATTTTCATTTCCTATTTTCATTTATTGGTTTCATTTTGTTTCCTGTTTTCTGAAATTTTACAAAGGAAAGACCGAAAATAATAGAAACAACAAATTTTGTTTTTAGTATTTTCAATTTTTCCTTTATAAAATTTCAAAAAATAGAAAATAGAAATAGAAATAAAAATGCACACCAAACATGAGCAAAGGTTTTGAGGTGATGAAAAAGATTAGCCTCGATCATTATTCGCCATGGTGGCTTTCATTGTTATGAAATGCACCCTCTTTAGCTAATTTGATAAGTTCATAACAAAAACAGGAACAGGCTGCAGACAGCACCTGCCACCTGCAATTTCATAATAGAGATTAGATTAGATTTTTAAGGCAATAGCATCTATTGCTCGTCAACTATATATCATTTTGTATAAGCTGAAAGGTTAATGAAAAGAGTCTCTTTATTTATATAATTGATACATATTTTTTTAATCACATTCCATACTTCCAGTTGTTTCTTTTATATATATTTCTATCTCTTTCACAATTATATAAAAAGTTAAATAAATTGGTAGTACAACTACAATTTCTCCAACGAAAAATTATATTCTGCCACAATTGTTTTACATTATAAAAAATTTTATATTCATTTTTTCACTTACTCCTCCAACTCTTAATTTCTCCACTTTTTTTAAAAAAAATATTTTTATATATCACATTACTTGTCATATCATTTTTTTTTCTTTTTTTTTCTTTCTCTTCTCCTTATTTTTACCCAAAAAAAATGTACATGCATAAATTTTCACACAATAAATAAGACGCTATGGGGAAAATAATTTATTAAATATTTTAATATTAAATAATAATCGGACATCGAAATATATTCTTAATATATGATATATATAGTTAAAAAATTCTAAAATGTTATATTTTTTTAAATTCAAATATATGACTAGTATAAAAAATATTTCAATGCTTATTGTCACGTGTGTATATATATAGTATTTCTTTTATTTTATTATTTATTTTAAAATAAACTTATAAATTTACAATTTTTTTACTAATCTTATTTAACTTTCATTATTTATATTAATTAATTATTATATTATAATAAGTGAACTATTCACGAACCTTTAATATTAATCTTAAGCTTGAGCTTGACTCATTTAAATAATCGTGTTGAGTTTTAAGTTTGAGTTAGTTATTTAATTAAACAAATGAGCTTGATTGAGCATTTAACGAGCTGAGCTCAAATAGTTCACAAATAATTAAGCTCTTTTATGGTCCTTAGCAAATCTAGGACCTTGAGTCAATAGCAACGGTTAATTTTAAAAATGAATAATAATTATTATAGTATCTATATGAAGGGAAAGGTGAGAAAGAAGAAAGCCAGCTATATAATAATTACTTAAAAATATAAAATTTGACCTTTAAATCAAATACTTGGATAAAATATAATAATAAACTTATAAGGGGAATGAAAAATTAAGGGGTAAAAGATTCAAATATATAAAAATAGAGGAGGTAAAATATAAAAACTCAATATATTAAGTTATAATTTTATCAAAGTGAGGGGTGCATTTGCACACCCTCACTTATTCCCATATTTGGTATAAGTTTTAAAAAATATTTTTGGTTATTATTGATTTCAAGAAAGTATTACCATGTTTTACCTTTTTTTCTATGGTGAGGGGTGGGAGCACTCGTTTATTTTGAGAAATTTTTTTTGTTTTTATTTCTTATTTTTTAATTTTAATTATTAAAATATTTTTAAATTTAATAATAAAAATATTATTCTCAAGAAACCGTGAAAACAACTTTTAATTTATAATTGGTTTCTATTTTCTATAAAACTATGAAAACAAAAAATGAAATGAAAAATCATGCTGAATTTTTTTATAATTAAAACTAAAAAACAAAAAACGTCTCATAATTCCTGTATCATTCTATTATATATTTTTTCTTCTTTTAAACTTTATATCTTTTAAAATAAACCAATTTAAAAATGTTTTGAAAATATTAAATACTTATAAATTTTACCATATAATAACATTCCTATAATATAATTCCCTTTCCCCGACACATTAGTTATTCCCAAAATATGATCATGTAACTTGAAGCAAACCCCTGTGTTAATAGAAAATAAAAAATAATCATTTAATGTTATATATAAATAGTCAAAGTTCATTTTAAATAAAAACAGTACTAAATAATTTTATATAATCATATGATTAAATCTGTCTCTTCATATGCATCCACGTGTTTATTCAATATAATATGATCCTATCCTGAACGTAAGACTTTCTTGGATAGACATATGTATTTTAGGTTGTCAGTTGTCATGTGGATAAGTGGGGACCTTTGAAGTTCATAATCTTTTAAATAAAATTTCGTGTTTGAGTCTTACACATGTCAATGAAAAAACCTAGTTTGGGAATGATAAGATGTCGTCGACTCAAATTAATAACATTATTTCCCATAAAAAAAAATCACATAATAGTTATTGAATCGCGAGTTAAATTATATATCGTTAAATTAATTTTTAAATCATAAACCGTAAAAAATGTACTATATATAGTACTAATATAGATATAAAAAATAAAAATCTTTTGACTATATAAAATTATAATTATATCTCATAATTAGCCCTCTGGAGTGTGTTTGGTAAAACTAACTGAAAAACTAGTTGAAAGCTTAAAACTCGCTGAAAACTTAAAGCTAGCTGAAAGCTGAAAAACAATTGAATGTGTTTGGTAAAAGTAGTTGAAAATGGTAAAATGACATTTAAGAACAATATTAATTATTAAATAATGATAAGTGTGGAGTTTTTTTAAAAAAAACTACCCCAAGTAGTTTTTCAATAAAAACTTATAGCTACAAAAAAAGTTATCTTCCCAAACACAACCGAAATAATTTCAGCTACTATTCTCAACTTTCAGCTAGCTAAAATGGTAAGCCAAACACACTCTATATTATAATTTTCATATTAGAGAGTAAGACATTCACCCACTCTACTATCCCTTTCAATGATTTTTGACATTCTCTCTTTCTCTCATTATATGGTGAATTCCACTCACAGTTGTGAGGGTGAGGTTCTCTTTTTCAATCATTAATACTAATTTCTCTCTCTTCCTATTTGAATTTTTAAATGCTAATAAATGTTAATCTTATCTAAAATTAATAAATGATGGTAATCATTAAAATGTCAATATTAATAAATGTTAATAAATAAAGTGAGATTCTCCTTTTCAATCATTAATAAATGTTAATCATTATAATATTAAAAATTATAATAAAAAATTTAAATAATTTTATTTAAATAAAACTCTCCGTTTATTCATATGCATGAATTTTCTAAACAAGTTGGCAAATTTGTTCGATATCAATGATTTCAAAAGAGTCATTGGGATATAAATTTGAAGTGAGTATACAAAGTTCAATGGCCTTTTGTTAAATCTTCTATTTAATTCAGATAATTGTTAATCAAATTTTTACTTTAATTTTCTTATCATGTAATTCTAAAAAAACAGATTCAAATCAAACAAAATCTTTTTTAATGTTGTATTATGTTAATTACCTAATGATATTTTTTCTCTTCTTTTCTATTATTTGTAATGCTCATAGGTTTCCCCTTTTGATTTTTTTTACTTTTTATAGACTAATATTTATAATCAAATATTTTTTATAAGCAATATTTTAATCAAATCTTATCCGTAATTTAAATATTATATTATCATCTCTAAATAAGAAAAAAACAATCAATATAAAAAAAGAAATAATAAAAAATTAAAACTTATTTTTTTGATAAACTAAAGATAATAGTTAAAAGAAGAACTTAATACAACAAAATTTATAAAATTTTTAGAGAAAAAAAAATAATTCATTATTTATGAGATATATTATACAGAATATATATATTTAACAAAAAAAAATTAAAATATTTGGGGGGGGCCATTGCCCAGCCCGTGCCCTTGGCTATGCCCCTTGTATATGTACGAAAATAGGATAACTTATTGAAAAAGGTATTTTCTAAGTATAAAAAAAGGCATTTGTTTCGTGAAAAAAAAAGCTATTTGTTACATTATCAAAGCCTAATAGGAATAACTCGTTCAAGAAAAAAATTTCCCATTTAGCAAGCTTCAGCAACAACTCTCAAAGCAATGGCGATTAAGAGCTTAAAATATGGTTAGTGGTGAAGTTAATTAGCTACTTCATTTCATCATCACTATCTCGTATTGTGGGAGTTTTACCTTTAAATGGTTGTTCTATTGCTGGCATCCCGTAGTAGTTGATCAGTTGCACATTATTTATCGTTTTTGGTAGTAAACTAGTGATTGAAGTGGTGGTTTTACAATGTGTCATTGGCTAAGGAAAATTTGGCGAAATGAATTCATTTGATAATTATATTATTTCTAGTCTCTAGGACAGTAATTATCATTAATTATATTATTCCATTTTATAAAACTATTTTTTCCTTCAATTTTTCATCACATTAATCATCTTCTAAACTTCTTTTTTTTTTCTTTTTATATATTATACAACAAATTATATATTTTTATTGTATAAATATAATTTCTTATACAATAATATAAATCTCAATAGCTTGTTTTGCATCTTTCTTTTTTTGGAACCTTTGAACTTGAGTTTAGAGCAGTCAAATTTGAGTTATGGAGATTTTGGTGTTGTTTGGATTGACATCAATTACTCAAGTCTGGAGCTAAACTTGAGTTTATGTAGAAGCAAGAATTTGTAACTTCTGCGTTAACATAAACTTGAGTTTGGTGGCAACAATTTTTCTGTTTCATTTTTTACCCTCTCCACCCATGATATCTATATCTATATAACAAATAAAGACATGTCTTTTTTTAGTAATTATACCTGCAAACATGATTTATAAAATCTAAACCAAACAAACATTTACTTTCTTAAACACACGTTTGCAAACAAACTATCCAAACAAGAAATCACGTTTATATAAACTCAAGTTCACTTCAAATCACGTTCAATAAATCACGTTCATCTAAACTCAAGTTTACAGACGACAATCCAAACACGCACTTAGTGAACAATTAAAAGCACCGGAAAAGCTTTTTAAACTTGTTATTTTAATGTTTCTTGAATATATAAGAATTGTGATGATAGATAGATGCTATGGCCTATGCACATTTCTTTTGATGATCAGGAGCTCTCTTTTCATTCGATGTTGAAAAATTTCTGATTTGTTTTTAATGGTAAACACTGTTTGTGTCAGGTTTTGGTCGTTAGGCTACACCTAAAATGAAATCTGAAAAGATTGTGTCCCAATATGCTCGTAAGATATTGAACTAATTAAGGTCTTTATCCAAAAATTGTCAACGATCTCTTTAGTCCTTTCACCCATTACAAACTTCCGTATTCCCACTTCCATCCTTTTTGCTTATTAATTTATGCCTTTATTTCATTCGTCTTTTTTTAAGATGCCGGCCAATGGCATGTAAGTGAATTCCATACAAATTGAGATCATTTATAATCGTCTATATATCGTAGCCCTTGTTGCTCTAATTGCTGCACTTTATTCACACAACTGAGTTGCAATTGTGATGTTTACTTTATCCTTGTTTGTAGGATGCTTATGTCATTAGCTTGGACTAATCTACAGTGTTAATATACAAACTTATAACATGCATTTCGTTCAATGTGTGACTTCTTAAAATGTTATACAAAATAGGCGAAATTACATTTTACCCCATATGTTATGATTTTTCTCACTTAACCCCAGAGTAATAATGTGCTAATCATCTAAAACATAAATACAATCTCAACTAACCCCTATAAAGTGATAATATGCTAATCATCTCAAACATAAGTGCAAATAAAAAACGAATAATTTCAAGGCAAATGTTCCACTTCTCAATGTAGGGTAAAGAAATGTAAAAAAAATTGTCGTGACTTGATCCTATCAGACTATAGTTAGTCAGTTATGTATAATAATTTAAACCTCACTGAAAAAGAAAAAGAGATAGTAATATTTTTCCCATGAGAAATCAATTCAAAAATTCAGAGCAATTATTGCATAAGCATATGTTTATTAAACAAGAAAATTATAATTATACAATATCATGTATAATAATTTCACATGAATATAGAGTGAGATTGAAAAACATGTGAGATGTGAATTTATTACGGAGACGTGATGAAAAGAAATAAAAGAAATGCTTTTAGTAATTGAAAGAAAAAGGGAAATAAAATGAATTTTAATAACTACACACATTAGTGTAAAAATATTTTACACATACATACAATGGTGTGTTGCCACATCATTTAATGAATTTAATAGTATATAAGGTGTCATATTCATTAAATGTTGTGGTACACACCATTGGATGTCCGCTGTAAAACTTTTTTACACTGACGGTGTATAGTAATTAAGCTCAATAAAAAATGAGTGTGTTATGAATGTTGTATATATATATATATTTTGTAAATAATTATCCCATTAAACAATAACAAGCCAAAATCTCAAGATATTTTAGCTATGTTCTGAAAACCGGACTTGACCGCATGGTAAGCCGACCATGTGTCTGGTCCAAACAAACCTTAGAACGGTGTTGTAGAAAACTGGTCAAAAACCCGTAAACAGGTAAAACGGTCAAATCAGTAAAAAATTTAAATAAGTTGAACCGGTCTTTTTTAAAAATTTAATTTTTTATTTAATTTAAATACTTTTAAGATAATAAAAACATATGTCTGAGGATTACACATAAATGTTGATTATTTTACAATTATTTTTATTTTGTTTTGTTTTATAAATTTTATTATAAGATTATTTAAATAAATTTATAACTTTATATATCTTATTTCTTATAATTTTATGTTATTTATTAATTAAAATATTATATAATATATAAAATATATATTTAATTAATATCAGTTCGATCACGGTTCGACCACGGTTCAATCATTGAATCGTGAACCAGTGCGTTCAATTACCGGTTCAATTTTTACAACATTGATTTTTAGTATTTATTTATCCAATAAACATTGAATTCTTGTAAGAATTTATTCCAACAGTTGAGGCAAAGGCTTAGTTGCAGGGAACGGTAACTATGTATGACGTTGTTTTATTTTTTTATTTTGAATGGTATGTGTATGACGTTGTTGGGGCTTTATTATATAAATAAAATATAAATTTAACACATATACCCCTAATTCTTTTTACAAAAAGGATGTCATTAATATTGGTAACAATATTTTTTATAAAAATAATCGAAGATAATATATGTTAAATTTGCAATAAAGTCCTTCTCAAAACACCTAACATGTGATGTAATTTGTAAAGGACTTAACAATACTAGTAATAAAAACAGGACCACCCCAACCCCTGTTTAGTCTAAACCTACTCAATTGCGGTAAACTCCCCGTTTCTTCTGCAACCAAAATCTAAACATTGGCGGAGTTTACAACAACAACCCTTCAAAACCCACATCTGAATTGCGGGCAAAGCTCAAAACTTTGATCCCACATTATAGATTTAGACCTTGATTTTTCCCAACAACAACCTCGACTAAAGTTTCTGCAACCACTATTCTGGCCATGGTTTTGAACTCAATGGCTGCTTCAGTAAGGCGATCTAAGTCTTGTAAGGCTATCTAGTGTTGCTAGAAACCCTTCAGTTGATTTGGAAAGGAATCGGGTTTTTGGTGGTCGAGTTTTCAATCTTAGATTTGTGTTCCAAGGGAGACAAATGGAAGGCAAATCATGGGGTGAAGGTTCGTGCAGCTGTGGCCGTGGAGGGATCGAAGAGTAATGCATTGGGGGGAAGTTTTGGGTTGGATGTGGTTTCAGAAGGAGACTTAATGGTGAAGGGGTTTAGGGGTTGAGGAAGACGAAGCTCGTGTGCACAGTTGGTCCTGCGTGCAGCTCATTGGAGGATCTAGAGAAGTTGGCACTGGGGAGGAATGAGGTGTGCCTAGGCTCAACATGTGCCATGGTACCAGGGAGTGGCACCGTGATGTAATTAGGAAGATCAAGAAGTTGAATGAAGAAAAAGGTTTCTCTGTTTCTGTGATGATTGACACTGAGGGTAGTCAGATTCACGTTTGTTGATCATGGGGCTCCATCCTCGGTAAAGTAGAGGTATGTTTAGCATTTGTTTATCTGCTATTTGTTATGGATTCTTCTGCTTCTCTCCTGTTAGTTTGTAAAAGATTTGTTTGTGCTAGTTCTCTATGATTACACGTGTTAGAATTAGCTAAATTGAATTTGGAACCATTACCATGCACTCTTGAAAGTTGCCATCCTTGTTTCAATGTCAGGAAGATTCGATTTGGTGGTTTACTGCTGAACAATTTGAGGGTTCTTGTCATTCACAGTTCAAACAAACTATATTGGTTTTTCTGAAGGTGGTGACTTTTGCTAAATGAGTGAAGAATCAACCCTTCCTATTCTTTTCCAATGAATTTCATTTTGACTACTTCAAGTGTTGTGCATTCAAGTGAAAACTGAACTTAGTTAATGGCTGTCAGGTATTGAAGTGGGCGATGAACTTGTTCTTGATGGTGGAATGGCAATGCTTTGTGGTCATTGAGAAGACTGGAAATGATTTGCACTGTAAGTGCATAGATGCTGGTCTTTCCTACTGAGCCAAATTTAGTTTCTGGAGAGATGGAAAGCTTGTGAGGAGGAATTTCAAGCTCCCCACTCTATCAAAAAGGTTATATATGCAGGGCACCTCTTTTTCTCCACTATTTAGTAAAGATCGTGAAGGATAAATTTGCTCTCTGCATTGTTGCTTCTATGTTAATGGTAGTACTCCTCCTTTACTATCTACAGTAGTGTATCTCCAGAAGTGTCCTTGAGCTAACATGTCAAATGTTGTCAAAAACCCTTGTCTGGTATTTTTTTGTTAATATGATGAATAACATAGATCAGTGCCTCAAGTTTTCATGCTATTAACATTTGTCAAGACATAGATAAATTGCATAATATATATTTTCTTAATTTTCAAGTTGGCTTCATGGAGCCATTCAATGGGCGGGAAGAACTGTTAGACTGATGTTCATTCAATGCCACAAATGCAATAATTTTGCTATTTTCTCATCAATGTTGTAAATTTTTCCTTTTACAATGTCAGTATAATTACTTCTATACAAGTTCCTCTGGCAACAAAATCAGCATAGCACACAGAGAAGCTATCTTCTTCAGAACTGAGCATTTCTTTTTCTTAATTAAACTTAAACTATAATGATGTTATCTGTGTGAACCTTTTTTTTGGTATATTTCTTTCAATAATAGCTATGAATTCAAATCTTTCCGTTGTATGTTTTTTCTTATAAATTCATTTTTCTTATCCACAGGATTGGGCCTGACATTGACTTTGGTATAGCTGAGGGTGTTGATTTTTTGCCTTATCCTTTGTTAATCATGCTTGCTTCTGTTAAGGATCTAAAGAACTACCTCTCTGCCAAATCAACCAAGTAAGGGCGTATAAATTCACAGAAGAATCATTTATAGAATTTATCAATATAGTATAGCCTACTAATCCTCTGAAGAGATGTTGATGTAATTTCTAGAACAAAAATGTAATGCTAGTGGCTACAGATCTTCTAAGTATTACTGGCATTACTACCAGTACAACTATTTATTTCCTCATTTACCCTTTTAACTGACATCATGATAGGCATGGCTACAACCTAGAGGTGTCTTTTTTCGTATATGTTTGGTTTAACATTGAAAAATATTCAAACCTCAAGTTTAGATTTTTAACACAAGTACACAACTCTTTGTAGCGTTAGAAACGTGAGTTTATCATGTTCCAACTCTAAACTAAATATACTTTCTCTTCAATCTGCGCAATCATATAGGTTGCAACCGGTAGAATATTATACACTGGGGTTTTCTTTATCTATAAAAAACTGACATGTTCAAGACTTTCCTAGGTTACATTGTATCTACTGTGATTGACGAAATGCATAGCATAGATTAATGAACTTTTGTGGTTAGCTTCCTATCTGTCATTGCTGTTTGAGAATACTGATATTAACAGCATATCTATTCATAGTTAATTGCAGCAACTTGTTTAAACATCAACATTATTTTCTTCTGTATAAGTGCTTTAATTCAAGAATGGTGAATGATTGTTTCAGATCCATAAAAGTATTGGCAAAGATAGAAAGCTTAGAATCCCTTCATAATGTGGAGGAAATAGTGGAAGCTTCTGATGGAATCATGGTGGCTCGTGGTGACCTAGGAGTTGAAATACCACTTGAACAGATTCCTACAGTCCAAGAGGATATAATTTACATTTGCAGACAATTAAACAAGCCAGTGATTGTAGCTTCTCAGCTTCTTGAGTCAATGGTTGAGTATCCAACACCAACACACGTGCTGAGGTAAACTCAATTTTACATTGGTTGAACAGACAGCATCTTAGGTTGAGAAGAAATGTTACTATGAATCTAAGGCAAAATGGCCATCTATAATGATACTTTTCAAATTCCCCACTATTGGAATACTGAACTTACCTCTTACAATAATTATGCAATTAGGTAGCAGATGTTTCTGAAGCAGTTCGACAGTATGCTGATGCTTTGATGTTGTCTGGAGAGTCAGCTATTGGATCATATGGACAGAAAGCTTTGGCAGTGTTGGATATGGCTAGCAGTAGAATGGAATCATGGAGTCGTGAGGAAAACAGACAAAGTCTTCTCAATCACCATAAACTCGGAGCATCATTGCCAGATTGCATCACTGAACAGATATGCAATTGTGCTGTTGAAATGGGTACTTACTTCATATTCTTCTTGCAACTTGTGATCATATTAACTTTGCTGTTATGAAATCTGCATAGTAGCTCTAAAGTAATTATTGAAATTTACCTCTTTGTGCCTTTTTGCAGCCAACAACCTTGGTGTGGATGCCATCTTTGTATACACAAAGCATGGATACATGGCATCACTCCTATCACGAAACCGGCCAAATCCTCCCATCTTTGCTTTCACCAATGATGAAAGTACCCGGATGGCTCTGAATTTGCAATGGGGTGTTGTACCCCTTCTTGTTGATTTGTCAGATGATGCTGAATCTAACATCTCAAAATCCGTCCAGCTTATGAAATCTAAAGAATTGATCAGCAAAGGAGATGTTGTTCTAGTGGTCTCAGATGTTGCTCCAACACGTACAACTATGTCTTTCCAAGCAATTCAGGTCAAGACTATTATCTAGATAACACTGAATGACACGTGTCTGTATATTTTCTACGCTTGGAGGTAGGATATTGTATTCTAGTTTGTTGTGCTTACATATATAATAAGACCAAGTTTATAAATATTAAGGGGTGTTTCATTCAGTTTTGTTTTTTAATTTTTGAAAACTGTTTTAAGAATTGTTTTTAATAAATGAAACAATTTATTTATAGTATGTCCAACACAAAAGTTAAAAAACTGAAAATCAGTTTTTTAAAATATTCCAGAGTAGTTTCAAAATATTTTTAGTTTGAGAAAATATGTTGTTTTCATTTTCCGTTTTTTAGTTTTAATTACAAAGAATGTTAACTTGTTTCTTTTCATTTTATTCTATGTTTAAGAGTTTTGTTTAGAAAACAGAGAAAACAATACAAGCACAAAACTTCAAAAATAGAAAATATAATGATGTTTTTATAATTAAAATTGAAAATATTTTGATAATCAAAACTGAAAAAAAGATAATGTAAATAGAAAACCAAACATACTTTTCAAAACTGTTTTTAAAAATTCTGTCATACAAGTTTTTCAGCTTTTTAAAAAAGTCGTAAACAAATAGGCTTTTTAGAACACTAGCAAGTTCTATCTTAATTCAGGCACAAAGGAACCCATTTCGACAGATGCTTTATGAATTACTACACTTCATGAAATGCCTATTATACATTAGTACTAATATATCGCAGTTATGTGTGATGTATCAACTTTGTTTTGATTATGATGAATGGAATTGCTTGTCTTGAACAACAACAGAATACTAGAATGGCAAGCTCCTCAGCTTACACGCAAATCTAATCCTCAGCTTTGTCTTTGCGTGACACACACACAAGGGAATCTCCCCAGATGGCTTCTGATTCTCAATTTACCCTGGTGACTGTGGGGGGCATTTTTTTAAGCAATTTAGCACGAGGAGAATAAATTAAATCTAAATTTGGCATAAAAAAATAGTGTAAACACTGCGGTGTAACTATGAAAAAACTAGAATTGAGAACAACTAGTAGTTGATTAATATTTGAGGTTTGAACAAGAATAAAAGGGTTATTCTCGTTAATTAATCATTGTAAATGAAAGTTGGACGGTGGGGAGTTTCGTGAGACAGTGATCCAATTGAATTTGTCTTGAACTTTCTGAGCAGAGACAGAAAGAGAAAATATTCAGTTTGTTTTTCCATTTTTAATTTTTAACATTTTTATTTATAAAAATAATGTTTTCTACTCTACTGCATTGTTAGTTGTTACACTTGAAATTCTGGAACTTCTTGTGAGTTTAAGAAAATAAATTCTTTACCTATTTAATTATTTGAAATTTCAGCTCACTTGGATTCACGGGGGAAAACCTGTAATGACATTTTTCTTTTTTGCAATTCTTATTTTTTTTGTCTACTGACTCATAAAATTTTCATTCGATTTACATCTATTTTTTGGTTAGTCACCATAAATCCCATTAAGTTACAAGTAAATAGACATAGATCAAATGGAAATTTTAACAGAAAAAAATAATACTGTAAATTAGATTTTAATAGTAAAATAATATATTATTATAATTTAAAATTGAAAAATTATACAAAATTATTGTATTTTTTATTTTTTTTAATTTTAAAAATATTAATTTATTATAAATTTAATTTTAATTAAATAAGAATATATATTTATCTATGCAGGTTAATATTATATATATATTCTTATTTTATTTATTTTCTAAAATTCTAGTTCTAGTGTTTGTAATTTGTAAAGCCGATAAACATGTTTCTAAAATTTACCAAAAAAAGACAAACTGCATATGTCACGATATGTACCGAAAAAATGTCCCAGATTTTCGTGGAAGAGACAGAGTGATTGGAATTTGAGAAAAAATAAATAAATAAGGAAGAAAATCTATTTGAAAAACAAAAATCCACGACTTGTTGGTTCTTTATAGCCACAAACGCAGACCAAGCCGGCGCACATTAGCCACCTGTTGTTGCCTAATGCTAAACTACGTTTCTCCAGCTACTTCAGGCTCTGCTCCACTTGCTTCTTCCTCTAGAAGAAGCCTTTTGAAATCTCTCTGCCACCAAACCCGTTTTGTCCATTTGGGTCTCTCTCTTTGGAGTTTGGTGTGTTAGTTATGGCTTCCTTGAGACCCACCCTCCCTCAACTTTCCCTTTCCCAATCCAATTTTCCCAGAAAATCCACATGGAATAATCCCCCACACTGTTTTTTCCACAAAAGGATCGCAAAGTTACAAACTTTCACCGCTTCCAAGTCTTCCACATCGTTCAGGGTCTGCTGCAGTTCTCAAGATACCCAGAACCAAAACAATGGCAAGTTTTTTTGCTTACTTATTTTCTTTTGTTTGTTACTTGTATCATTTGGTGGGAGGAACAATTGTTTCTTCAGAATTGTAATTTTTTTTCTTCAATAAGAATTAATTTAACTTCAAATAATAAAGAAGATTACTAAACATGTCGAGCTCGTTCCTTTGAGGATTCTTGTCATGTCACCTGAATGTAAATACTTCTGAGATGGAGCTTGATGACTTCATTTATTATTTGGATTGTACCATCTTAAGAACAAACACATGGACTTGGTTGGCAAGAAAAACTGTGTATTATTATGTTCTGGTAGATAAGTAGATATAGTGTGGAAGTGTTTTAGATTATAAGTGATCAAAGAGAACATCAAGTGACTGACTTTACCTTTTTGTGATTGTATTTTCAGGAGAAGAACCTCCGGAGTCATTATTTATGAAGGAATTGAAGAGGAGAGGTATGACTCCTACATCATTGCTTGAGGATTATAAGCAAAGCAACTATGGACTTGATGAAGAGGTGTATGTGAATGAGGAAGACAGAGCTTTCTCTAACAGAAATGCTGTCTCAACCAATGTTGAGAGAGGCCTAGATAATCAGAGGGAGCGATCTATGGCACTCAACAGTGAAGGTCTTGAGGTTGATTCATTGTCTACATTCATTGAATAATTGATGTGGTTTCAAAAGTTTTGTTGCCAGTAGTTTGTTTACATTAGTCTATCATGTGTTCCATTTTGTTTTGCTCCAAGGGTGTTTTGAACTGAAGACAGAATACTAATTCAACTTTTCTATTAATGAAAAAAAAGAGAGTTGGGGGGGGGGGGGGGGGGGGGGGGCAAAGAAAGACAGGAAAGATGAATAAATGAAAAGGAATGCTGAAATTCAATTATAAATGGCAACATGGCTGTGGTTTGAAGTATGAATGCCAAATAATAGGGCTAATAATGAGTGACATCAGTACCCTTTTGTTCAGGTAGTTGTCAGTGCTATAAACTTTTGGTTTTGCAAATTCAAATGACCAAAGTTGATCTGACTGTACCAACGGGGGTTGGTTCAAGTGGTACATGCTTGATTCCCCTTAAGCAAAGTCTCGGGTTCGAGTCTTGTGGATGGAAAAAATCCCCGCTGGGAGAGATAGCCCCACCATGATGTGGATGTTCCCGGCTCGAACAGGATTGCCTCCAGTGGAGGATACCTGTGGTTAAACCAAAAAAAAAAAGTTGATCTGACTGTTATATTTTGAAAATCAAATTGTAGCAGGAACCCTTCGCCACTTCACATCTTGATGTTATGTTTGGAGCTATAAAGCTTCAATGGTTTCTGAGAAGAACTAGTTAGAGTT
The DNA here is from genome assembly GCA_026901365.1 of Sesbania bispinosa. Taxonomy (NCBI): domain Eukaryota; kingdom Viridiplantae; phylum Streptophyta; class Magnoliopsida; order Fabales; family Fabaceae; genus Sesbania; species Sesbania bispinosa. Next base: position 37,194 of record QLOH01000286.1, read on the forward strand.
TTAAATAATTTCTAAATAAAGTTTGTATCATATCAGTTTTCCAATACATAACTCTACTTTCATAATTAGAGAGAGAAATATGATTCATGGGTTAAATTCTAACAAATATCATTTCTGGTCTCTTCATAAATAACTTTGGGTTAAATTCTAACAAATGAGTTTGAGTGTTTTAAATAATTTCAAAAGTTTGTACCTTATCTGTTATGTAGTAAATAATTCTTCTTTCATGACTTGAGAGAGTAATAAGCTGTTAAAATTTTAAAGTTTTCATTTCTCATTCTTCATTATAGGAGTAAAGTTTCCATGCTTCTTATGATGGGTTGCAGTAATTGCTTGGAAGTAAAGTTGGGAGAAGTGTGAAATGGGTATTAATTACTTTGAGAAAACAATCAGCAGGTATACTCTGTTGTAGTAATAATAACAGAGATGATATGTTAAGAAATGAACATGATGTCCATAATATGCAATGGCCTTTCTCTGTGAGGCCAGTGTAGACATTGGTACACTTTCTTTAGCATTGAATATTAATGGATGAGAAGGTAAAGATAGCAATTGCAGCACTGCCTAAGTTATTAAGAGTCTTTTGGCTGATAGAAATGTACATCACATATTTCCTACTCTGCAAAATAAAATGTCACTTAATCAGAATTCAGAACTGATAATGTATTTTGATGAATTGAGCTTAAATGCTAAGATATAGTTGAACTTCCTTTATTAGGTGAAATCACCAGAAATCACTCATGTATGTATGATGTATCCATTTCAGGGTTTGATACCTCGCGCTAAACTTCTGTTGACACTTGGAGGAACATTCTTCTTGGGATTTGGGCCGTTGATCCTCATAACTGTTGCATTTTTTCTGCTCTTTACTTTGTAAGCACTTTTTTAATTGTCAACTGATGTGATGCGTCCATCCTTTCTTTTATTTGTCCCATTCGACCATACTGCTTGCATGTTAAGTCATGTGTTTAGTACCTTGGCCATTTTATGGTAACATGATTTTTCTTTCAACTATAAACTTCTTTGTTGTTAAAGTGAATAACAATTTGATCGAAGAAATCAAACCTATTAACTTGGCAAACTATAGGCTATATTATCAGCTTCCTTATATAAAAAAAATATCTCTTATAATAGTTGGTCATGTTAATAGTTATAGTTCACAGGCAATTTGTAACTTGCATATCTGTATGGATTTATTGTCTGTTGTCTGGTAAACCAATACAAGTCTAAATTTACTGAGTATAATTGTTTTTATACATTTAATTATTGAGAGGAGCTACTTAATTTCATAATGCTGGAGCTCATGATCTTTGCTATATCTTCCCATCTATCCTGTGATTTCATATTTAGGCACTTTATACAGTATAAATTTTTGGTTTGAAATATTTTGATTTTGCCCCGTTGAGAAATGAAAAGTTTTAATGGAAATTTTTTCCCTGTGGCATGTTGGTCTTACACTGAGCTCTGTTTTTGTTCTTTAAGCCTCACTATTGACTATTGAGTCTGTTTGTGGTTGATGCCTTCCTGTAATATTGAACATTGATGCCTTTAATGTTTTTAAAATCTGGGTTTGATCCTTCAGTTTACCATTGCAGTATTTTGGACCAGCCTTTGTCCACGATGGAAGCGAGATGTCTTTGTCACCTCCACAATATGTGGACCCTTATGCACTGCTAGAAGATGAAAGGATATCCCAGATTGCACCTCGGCTAAATTAAAGGCAAAACCACACGTATTTAACCCTTAGGAATCTAGTTACATATATCAAAGTTCGATTTACTCAGCCTCTTTTGATATAGTTCCTTTGTAAAATATCATCCAGGGTGAATTTGTTATCTATTTTGCATTCATCGTTGACTCAATTCTTTACATGTCTTTTGCATTTTGCATATATGTTGTGTATAATTTAAATCTAAATGAAGCCCCTTAGAAGTAACATTACTCATGATCTTTTATATTCCGATTAGAAGTTAAATCATTCTACATGAAGTTATGAAAAATGTCAATGACATACTCTTTGATACATTTTTTCCAACGCACATACTGTCATTAGTTGAAAGTCACACGAGTCCTTTCATATTATGAGTGAGACTATGTGAATTTCAATTAATTACAAGAAATGTGTTAAGAAAAGTGTGTCAAGAGTGGTGTGGACTTGTGGTAATACTCCTCTAAAGTTATTATTCTTCGAATGAAGTCCATAGATTTGACAAAAGATGGTGGTTTATAGCATTTGGAAATTGGAACTTATGTATGAGATGTATAATTTACTTAGAAATTTTAGAAAAAGGATCCATCAGTATATATGAAATGGTGATATGTTAGATTTGGTAACTGTCTCCAACGGGAGTATGTGACCTTGTGATATAGGTTTTTTTAACCACGCTGCCATTATTCCTTCGGAAAAACTGTTATTATGGGTAAGTACCCAAATATGCTATAATACTAAAAGTCTAAAACAAACAAAAAAAAATCATGGAAGCAAGGAGGCGATTTAACCTAGTTTTTTTTTTTTACCACAAAATAGCCAAGAAAGAACTATCAAATGGTTGACCAACCTGATCCATTGGCAGATAGAAGGACTTGTGAAATGAAGCACTTGGAAAGAGTCTTCAAGGAAGGTTTGAGATATGTGATAATTCCTTGGATTGATCCTTCTACAACAAGAAGCCAAATTAGTTTTGAATGTAGATCCAACAACCATTACGCTACAAAAAGTAACGTAGCGTAACGTTTGTCCGGATTTATCTTTTATGTGGTTTTATAGGTGTGTGTGGATTAAAGTTTGTCAACATAAGTTTAAGAAAATTGATAGTAACTTCTCTAACACACTTTTTTAACACACTCCTTGTGATTGATTAAAATTCACATGAGTCTCACCACATTCGTAGTGGGACCCACATAATATGGTGGGACCCATGTGAATTTTAATCAATCACATGAAGTGTGGAAAGAGTGTGTTTCTAGCACTCCTCTAATTTTAAATATAACTAAACCAAACACGTTATAACATCATGCAAATTCCACAAGGCAATTTGGACTAGAGAGATGACAATGTGGGCGGCTTGCCTGCCCCGCATTGGCCCGCAAAAAATAGTGTGGGGTGGGCTAGCCTACTTTAAAATATGGGCTAGAAAGTTGCAGCCCGCTTCGCATATGTGGGCTCGTGTGCTGGCCTGTAAAAAAAAATAAAAAATATTATTTAAAAATATTTAATTAATTTTTTTTAAAATGATTTTAATATCAAAACATTAAATGTTACTTTTAAAATTTATTTCACATCCTAATATAAATATATTATACGGAGGACATATAAATTTATGATTAAACGATTCTTATATAAAAAAATAAATCTGCATGATATGACAAATATAGCATGTTATAGTCACATGAAAATTGATTCCATGCTTTATTAATCATTATGAAGTATTGAAACACCCAAATAAATTTTCTTTTTAGTTACTTTAATATTATTTTAATTTAAAAATTGGTCCGTGGGCCATGCCCTGCTTCTGGCCCACAAAATTTGTGGGTTTTAAGCGGGGAGGGCCAAAGTGGGTTTGTGGGCTCAAAATCCTAGCCCGCCCTGCAAAAAAAATGCGTCAGCCCGGCGGGCCTACCCATATTGGCCACCACTAGCTAACATGACAGGGTTTTTAAATACTGAGGTTTATCTATATGATAAAGATCTCTCTAGTTTTAATAATATGAAATTCCCTTCTCATTACACCGTGATAGTTTATCAGGGGGCTATATGATCTAGTTAGGGAAGTAGCGAATAATTTATCGGGTTGAGGCTGAAAAAGTCCGGAAATTCTTAGCGGGAGCTTTTGTGTGGCAGCCGATTTTTTGCGGGTTTTTGCGGGCTACCCGACTTTTTTGCGGAAGCTAAGCCGGAGTTATTCGGCTTCTAAAATAGGTGCCGAACCCTACCATTTTTTTGGCCTTTGTGCGGGGCGGCCCCGTTGGTCAAGCAAGCCCAATAATGTCCAAAACCACAGTTGCCTATGACTGTCTGGTTGCCATCATCGTCCATGTACATGCGCACCCCGTGTTTAGTTGCCTCCACCGCGACACCTCGTCCTCCAAGAGAGATAGCTTCACACCGTTCCCATCACATACCATTCTTGTCCAATGGCAGTGCCGCGCACACACCGCACCAGCCACGCGTGTAGTCGTCATTAAGTTATATGTCTAATTAAATACTCTCTAATTGCCGGAAATAGAAACTAATGGTATGGAGGTAAATTTCACGAATGGTTGTTGTTGCATGCGCTAAATCTCATATGAAAGTAAAGAAAAAAAATGCTACGAAACTCGTTCCCCAACACTGGAAGACAAGGACAAACCGACCACAATCCAAACAGTGATAACCACAATAACTAAGGTAGATCCCAACGACAATACATGCTTGTAGCAAATGCTAACCATTGTTGTTGTTTATTGCAACCAAAAGTGAATAAGAATCATTCCCCTTGCCTTGTGGAGGAAAAAGGATGTTGAATGCAGCAGAAACAGAGAAGGAATCATAACTATAGTGTTTGATACATAAATGATTTGAAAGAGGCTTTGTGGCCAAAACAGGACTACCTTTATGTTCGACATCCTGTATGGTATCCTAAGGTAAACGCAGCTGCAAACTCACTAGGCAATAATGTGGCAACTAATAGATGTGACTCCTTGTTTCCTTACTAAATTCTAACCTGTGAACAATCTTTCTTGTCCCTCCTTTGAATTTAGATCTAGTCGTTACTTCGCATACTCCAACTATTTTCAGTCGATCTTAAGCCCTACATTTGGGTATAAATGGTACTTTTAATAAATATTCATTCATAATTGAGAAAGAAAAAATGAGACAAAATTCTAGTCAAATCATTGAATTGAAAGGGCAAAATTTGTACCTACGTGTTAATGGTGTTTTCGAATATGCAATAATGTCGTATTCAACATCAAGAGGTGTTTGATCTTTTTTGTTGACGGAAAGTTTGTCAACTCTGCCATGAAATACTACAAACCCGTTATTGCTAATATGGGAATTTACGAGGTGACAGAGTGGTGTGTTTCCATCAATATCTTTCTCATTGTAAAGGTTGTTGCTCATCTATAGGTTGCTCATGATACTATTTATTGCAAACAAATTGTTTCTTTCACTGCATAATGCAGAACATTCCAGCCTTTGTTGTCTACTAGTTCTGAACAATCTGGATAGTACTCTAAAATTATTTCCATAATACGCCAATGACCATGATAAGCAGCGATGTGAAGAATCGTCCTTCCCTTATTATCTTTCATGTACGGGGTTTTCATCATCTTTAAGCAGCACCGTCAATTCTTTATCCCCATTTTCACCGCATAATGAAGAGGAACCCATTTTATGTTTGCATGTTTCACCGCCACTCTCACATGTTTGTTATGTAGAAGACCTTTTGCCATTTCTGAAAAGTGAAAAAAAAATCAACACATTCTTTTAATTTATTTGTGTTAATCGTGTGTCCTTAGTCACTCCTCAACCATCGCTACAGTAGAGATGGCGATGTGGGCCGCTCCGCCCTGCATCGGCCCGCCTTTGGCCCGCAAAAAGTAGTGCGGGACAGGCTAGCCAACTTTTAGAATATGGGTTAGAAGTTGCAACCCGCCTGCATATGTGCGGGCTCGCGGGCTGACCCGCAAAAAAATAAAAAAAAATATTATTTGAAAAAGAATTTAATTAATTTTACAATTGTTTCTTTTTTAAAATAATTTTTATATCAAAACTTAATTATAATGTTACTTTTAAAATATATTTCACAACCCTAATATAAATATATTTATACGGAGGACATATAATCTTATGATTTAAACGTGATTCTTATATAAAAAAAATAAATCTACATGATAGAAAATTATAGCATGTTATAGTCACATGAAAATTGATTCCATACTTTATTAATCAATATGAAGTATGAAACGCCCAAATAAATTTTCTTTTTTAGTTACTTTAATACTATTTTAATTTAAAAAATTGACTCGCGGGCCAGGCCCACCCCACCCCACCCCACTTCTGTCCCGCAAAATTTGTGTGTGTTAAGCGGGGTGAATCAAAGTGGGTTATGGGCTCAAAATCCTAACCCGCCCCGTGAAAAAAAATGCAGACTGTGCGGCCCAGCCCGACGGGCCTAGCCCATATTGCCATCGCTAGTTTGAATCATGTCTAAATGAGAGGAAACTTTAGTACTTTAGTGTGTGGTGTATACATCTCTTTCGAAAAATATACAGTAAAGGCCCACAACATATACAAGCCCCAAATAAAACCACCATGCTATTGAAGAGGGGAAGTATCATAGCCATCAAAGAGGTGAATATACCTCTAGTGTTTGTCTTGTATGGGTGTTTATATACATAATCACATATATCCATAAAATCTTTGAAATAATTAGATAAAGTTTTTAAAAAAATACTTTAAAGTGTTTATGACGTGTCAAACAAGCTAACTTGTAATTTATTTAGGTAGCTTATTAATTTGTTTGACTAAAATAAATGTGTTTTATGGTTTAACCACAAATATCCTCAACGGAAAGCAATCCTATTTGAGCCGGGAACATCCACATCATGGTGGGGCTAGCTTCTCAGCGGGGATTTTTTACCCACAAGATTCGAACGTGATACCTTGCCTAAGAGGAAACAAGCATGTACCACTTGAACCAACCCTCGTTAGTTAAAATAAATGTGTTTGATAAATGAGTTTATAATCGAATAGTATATGATTTTTTTTATACTTGATAATTTAATAATTTCCTCTTATACCATATTTGTATTTATTAATTTTAAATTTTATTAATTTTTGATATATCAAATATTTTATTAAAATTTAAAAAAATAATATAATGTAAAAAATAATCTAAAAATAGTAAAAAATTATTCTTTTAAGTAATACTATTTATTTTAATTATTATACTATTTTTATAAATTTCAATAAAAATTTTATCTTTGGAAAATAATAAAATTTTAAAATTGATTAAAAATATAAAACTATAATTACCTAAAAAATTCTAAAGAAAAATAAAACTTACCTGAAAAGTATATAAATGTGTAATTTTATATCATTTTAAATTTATCAATTATATAAACAATTAATTTTATCAAATATTTAAAATTCAATAGAAAGTTAATTTTCAGTTTTCAGTTAGCAAATTGCTTATTAGCTAAATTCACCAAAAGAACCTTAGAATATCTCTAATGGTGCTACTCTTTTTTTTTTTTTTGCTTTTTATCATTCTTAAGTGAGTCCCATAGTCTCACATTATGCATTTTTTTTTACTTTTTACAATTTAAACAACTCTCCTCTTTAATTATGCAACTCTATAAACTTCACTAAATATATCCCATAAGTGACCCCATAATTTTATATATTATTTAACATTATTTTTTAACGCATAATTATCTTAATTATACATAAATAAAATATAGGAAATATATATTATATATAGTATAACACTTTTAATAGGACTAATTTTTTATAATAAATATTTTTAAATTTGGGGCGCAACTTTTTCTCATTTTGACATTCAATTTTTTATTACATACGGTGCACATCTTTTATTTTCCTTTCATATGTCTTGAAGTTTTTTCGGTATTTGTCTTTTGCGCACAATCTCTAAAGTGAGTGTGTCAGCACCCCCACTCCAATGGGCACCTCGTTTTTTTAGAGTTGATCAACTAGAAAAGCTAAATAAGCACTCCCACTGAAATCCGGTGTTATACCGGTACCAGACTTTTTATATCTATGAGATTTAATAATTTAATATTAAAGGGCTGTGATCAAGGACCGGCTACCTGTTTGACCAAAAAGTTAAAATCGCACTTTAATAGCTCATTAATGGTTAATGAATTTTTATAGCAAATTAATTGGCGTGAATAAATTCCAAAATGGATGCCTTGAATGGTTTGTGTGCCTCTAAGCTCTGTAATGTCCAAGGAAGCTGGTTCACAACAGCATACTCGAGCGGTGGGGCGCTTATATTTGGTCCTTAACGATCTTGATGGAACGTGTCTCCGACAATGGGACGAGCTTCTCCAACGGCAGCAGATGTTGCAGTTCTTCTTCTCCAGCGATGGGATGAGCTTCGACAGCAGCAGAGGTTGCAGTTCTTCTTCCTCGCGTGTTTTCGACGTAGTAGAACGAGCTTCTCCGATGGCAGCATAGGCCTTCTTCTTTGATGGAACGTGTCTCCGGCGATGGGACGAGCTCCTCCGTCGACGGCAGAGGTTGCAGTTCTTCTTCTTCGCGTGTTTCCGGCGCTAGAACGAGCTTCTCGATGGGCAGTGTAGTTCTTCTTCGTGTGTTTCCAGTGGTAGAGTGAGCTTCTCCGATGGCCGCGCAGGTCTTCTTCTTCTTTCGGCGGCGATAGAACAAGCTTCTTGATGGCAGCGTAGGTCTTCTTCTTCTTCACCATTGCTTCTCCGATGGCAAACCATTATTGAATATGAAACCAACATGGTTGGTGGGGTCACCTTGAAGAAAGGTTGAATGGAAACGAACACTGAGGCCTTCCGGTCTTGAATACTGTTGTTGAAGTAAAGTATTTAACAAAGGTAACACTTTTGTCATACTCCCTCCATTTTTTTAATAGTCGTTTTAGAGTATAAAATTTGTTTCTAAATAAGTGTCATTTTCACATACCAGGGTAACAATAAATGCTAATTTTCCAACTTTACCCTCTTCCAAATTTATTAATGGTGGAGTATTTATTGCATAGGACTAGAAATGGTGGAGAACTTTAAATGCTTTAATGAGAGAGGGAAGGGGTATATTTGTAAACAATGGAGCTAAAAAGACACATTTATTGCATTTCTTAATCTATGTGCAAATACCTTAAATGACAGATAAAAAGAAACGGAGAGAGTAATATTTACTTTTAAAAATAGCAGGTTAATACTAAACTATCACAGCCTATAACCAGTCAAAATTGTTCATATAATTTTAAAAGTTAAAAAAGTAAATTCTAGAAAATATGATAAAAAGTCAATTATTTTTCTTATAAACTTATCTAAAAAGATTCTAAACCAACCAGCAATAATGAGCTAAACATTGTTCCCACAATTACACACATGTTTCATTCCACAAAAGTGCCATCATAAAATTAACTTAAGGTAGAAAAGGGGCATTAAGAAGTAGCCTTAAAGGGCTTATAGGTTTTAAGGTCTGTGAAAATTCCTTCAAATGATCCAGCAGCAGCAACAAGACTCACAATCAAGCAAAACCCACTTAGCAGCTTCAACCCTATCCATATCAGAGAAATCTGGGAACTTTAGCCTGTCTCAGGTACATCTCTATTGGAAAGTACACGGTCAAGGGCCAGAACGAAAAGGCTCCAAGCAAACCCAAAATGCTGTTGAAGAAGGGCAGTATCATAGCCATCACTGTGGAGAATATCACATACACTGTCCTCCATATCACCCGGAACAGATTCAATCTGTATGTACCAACCAATGGAATGCTAACAGGATATTCTTTTGCTATGAATTTGCTCTGGGGCCAACGTTTTGCACACCAATTTTCCACAAGCTTATAAAAGGGTTGTATAAATACCTATACATGAAAAAAAGAAAAGAAGTTATTTTTATTTTACACCCTACACCATAATGTAATGTTGTTCATGTAACAATTGATCATGTTCATAAAATAATATAATTACCTGGTAGGCTCCCACCAGATGAACAACGATGAAAATATTACCAATGTCAACAAGCCAATATGGTTCATAAAAACCAAATCCTGTTAAGAAGTTTCCTGGTGCCTTGTTCCCAAATGCTGCATAGCCTAAAATGCCACATAACAAATAAAACATTGTGGTGACTGTGATTCCAATGAGGCTTGCCTTCTTCATGGCTTGATTTTCTGGTGGGCTTGACTTTAATGTGTCCTGTTGAAAGAAGAAAAAATTTGAAATCAGGTTTAATTTTTTAATTTTAATGAAAATTCACAAATTTTAACAGTAGTATGAAATGAATTAAGCAACAATTTTGATTATGATGTCTTGCCTGTATCTCAATAATTACTAAGCTGAAGGAATATGCAAAAGCTATGTCTCCAATTGCTTGGAAGGTTTTCCAAAGCTTCTCACTGCTTGTCACATCCACTCCAACTGTCACCCCTGTGATGCTTGTCTTGGCATGGCTTCCCCCTTAAATGTTCAAGAACAATACAAAACATTCCAATGTATGTTAGTTTAATGTTACAGTATATATTATTAATTTTATTTATATTAACTAGATGCAATGCCTAACCTGCAACTTTGGCTAAGGAGAGACCAACACCTATGGAAGCATAACCAAAAGACATGATGGCAGCAAGAATAGAGAGCCCTGAAAGTTCATTTAAGTCTGGGAACTGACTCAATAAAATCTCTACGATCCCAAAGATGATCATAAATGGGTAATTTGATGTGTGACAGTCCGCTTCATGGCCATACTTATGAAAGCAATTGGATTTTTTTATGGCCTGATTAAGAAAAGGAACAATATATAAGAAACATGTGCTTGTATTTCAACAACACAAGATGGATTCAAAAAGATACGAGTAAGGTAATGTCTATTTGGATAAGCATTTGCAAAATTGAGTTTGAATCAACTTGATCTTATAGACTTGATTTTGATTAAACTTGGGTTTGTAGTAATATAATTAGGTATGTGTTTGTTTTATCCCAATATCAGGTTTCAAACGTGGATCTGGGCAAACGCTGCTGAGAATAATTTCTGTCCGGATCCACGTTTCCCGTGTAAACCAAACACACAGTGTAAATTTTTCAATTCAGCTCAACGCGAAAGTTATAATTTATCATGTTAGTTCAAACATGAGTTTACAGTCAAAATTAATTTTGATTCATAGCATCATATCATGACATGGATTTCAAATGACGTTCATATCTTCAAACATGATTTCAGATGCTGCAAATGCTTATCCAAACATGTTTATACATTCCAATGAAAAATACATTATTTCCATTCTCAATGCTTAATAAATCAGCTAACAGTGGGAGATTTAATTTGTTCTTACACCATGCTAATGGATGCAGTGATAGTGTATCCAATGCTTACTCCTACAAGATTTCCGTACTGAGCCAATCCACAAAACTTGTATTGAACTCCGCCTGGAGAGAAACAAAGAAAGATTAATTACAATGCAACAATCGACTTCAAATGAAAATGACCTCTGTTTTGTTCTGCATTAGCAAGTTGACAATACTTACAACTAACCAAGTATCAAACCCGGGTCTTCTCGTTTATATTTGGTTTTGCATTAAAAATGATCAAATTCAAGTATAGATTTTTTAACACAATTATTTTCAGCGTTAGAAATGTGAGTTTACCAATCATACATGTTGTTATCAAGGTGCAACGAACCATCATAGTAGCCTGGTAGGTAGAAATGTTTAACTTTGATAATGGCACATTTTTCTAGATAAGAATGCAAAAAGTAAAATATAAATTTATTTATAAATCAATATATTTGTGACGTATTAACAATTCATTTTCATCACATTTAGATCTAGGGTTGACAATTTTACATTATATGTGGGGACTGTTCCGTTTGAGGTCCTGAGAATAGGGAACTTTCTACCATAGAAATGGGAAACTTTCTCACATGGAAATGGGGACGAGGATCTCGGGTTGGGATGGGTTCATGCTCCCCGCTCTGCCCCACACACATATAATATAATTTCTATTTTACATTATTTTAATTATTTTTAAAAAATAAAATTTTAATTCTTTTATATTATTTTTACTTTTTTATTTATATTTTTTATAATTATGGGGTTTCTGTGGGTAATGGAGATGGAGAAAAAAGTATCTCAAGATGGATATCAAACATGGAGATGGAAATAAGAAATGGGTTGGTTTAGACCTCAACATCTTAAACTAAACATACCCAAATATATGTCAAGAAAACATGAATATTTGTGATTACCTAGAATAGTTTTCACCGTCTCCATATAGCCGTGGTTTCTGATACCATGAACAGGGTCAGGGTACCTATAACAATCAGTGAGCAGAAAAGAAGTAAAAAGAGTAACAAGAGAGAAGATTATGAGAATGACAGGCCCTGCAATCCAGCCCAACTGAGCAATGCCCCACGCCAATGATAACACCCCAGAGCCAATCACAGCCGTTACTATGTGTGCACTTGCAGTTACCCATGTTCCTTCATGGCCATAACATTGGTAAAGTTAAAACACAAGATATGTGAACATTGACTTTATGTGTGATTTGGAGAAAGATACATACATACCTGTCCGTTTTAAGCGACCATCATCATCATGTTTCCCATCAACACCTATGAAAATGTTATTCTGCATTGTCATGGCTATCTCTCTATTTCTTTGCCAAGTGATATTTGATTGAGACACTACTGTTTCATGAGCTATATAACAGCATTTGGTTGTGTCCCTCACCGATTCTTATCTTTTGATTGTCTAATTAAAACTGAAAAAGGAAACATTTTGGAAATTTTATTTTAATTCAAACCGACCCAATTTGCATTTTGACAAAGCGACCAAATACATTTTTTACATTATCAATTTCAGTTATAAAAGCAAGAAATATTAAATTAAGTTTTATTTTTTACCATAAATATCACATCTTTATTGCTATTTAAATTCAGGATGCCTTCATCCATTTCTCCTTCAATTATTTTTAATTTTTTATAAGTACAGTATTAATTAACATTAAATGAGTTTTATACGAGCATTTCTTTCTTTTTCATACTATTGTTTTACACGTTATCCTAGTTCCATTAGGTATAATAAAAAAAATAAGAGAGAGACATCCACATCTGAATTTTACTTTATCATAAATGCATAGATGTTGAGCACCGGTAAGAAGATAAATAAGAAAAAAAACATTTTCGTATTATATTACTTTTTATTGTTTACCAAAAATATCATGTGGATTTACTATTATTACTATTATTTAAATTTAAAGGATGCCTTTGCGCGTTTCTCCTTCAATCATTTTAAATTTTTTTATAAGTACAATATCAATTAACATTAAAGAAATCTGGCCCAAATATTTTAAAAATTGATCAGTCTATCCAAATTTAGTCATATGCGTTGAATATGAAAATTGTAATTATTATGTATCATTTCAGAAAAATCATTCAATGAAATATCAACTATTGTGCAATATTATTTATATTTTCACTTAAATTATTTATAATGATTTGTTTAATTAAATCGATAATTACATTATAACAAAATATTAAATGATATAAGACTCTGCAAGATCTCCCATTCTGGTCGGTGGCCACCCTCATAAAGATTTTTGTTACTATGTGACTACAGCTTATATGATATGTAAAACCCATGATATTGTAAAACCCATAAAAAGTACCTTAAATTTCTGGTTCTACCATAGTTTTGAAAATCAAACCATCCGACCCGGAACAATACTGCTAATCGGTTCATTTAACTCCAAAAAAATAGTAGTCTTTAAAATAAATTGAATTAGTCAAAAAACGATAAAAAAATTGGTGACGAAAAATCAATTTTGGTATTTTTTCAAAAACAATCATTTTTATTTAATATAAATTTTTTAAGATAAATAAAGACACATATTTAAGAATTATACCAATATATATTAATTTACCATTATTAATTTTTTGTCTTATAAAACTTATAATAAGGTTATTTAGACTAATTTAAATTTTATATATCTTAATTTCTTATATTTTTGTATTTTTATTAATTATAAAATATATTAAAATATATATATATTTAATTTATAACGATTAAACCACGATTCAATCACAGTTGAACAATTGAACCATGAACCAGTGACTTCGCCAATTTAATTACCGGTTCAATTTTTAAAACATTGGGTTCTACTATACTTTTATTAGAATTTCACTTCTGGTTACTTTAGGATACAGAGAGAAAATTAAATGAAAATGAGAAATAGATAAAATAAATAGAGAAAATAGAACAAATAAGTAAATTTTATATATTATTTAAATTGAGAAAAATAGAAAGAAGACAAATTAATTTTTTTCTATTTATTTAATTAGATAGAAAAGATTAAAAAGAATCACTTGGACCATTGACTTTTACATTAATTATAATATTAATTAGTTTTATAATACTTTATATTATTAATTTAATAATTATTTTATAAAAAAGTTGAAGTCTCCTCATATAATTATATTATTAATTATTAATCACATCTTGAGAAAAAGGCTTAAATTAAATTATTAAATTTTGGGTCGTTCTAGGGTGTTACACTGCACGGGTGAAACACTGGTGTTTCACCTTTTTTTTTTAGAAAAATAACTTGTTATTATAAGTATCTTGACCAGCTGAATTTTTATATCTCACCTTTCATTATTTACTGATATGGGTCTGAGCGTTACCTCTGATCACACAGAAAATAAGAAACTGAGTGAAAAGGCAAGACAGTGTTTGGGTGTTCACAGAGCAAATGTAAACCGCACATATTATCAAGGTAGTGTTCAAATGTTTGAATTTCCCCACAATTCAATTGTTGGAACACCAAGTATTAATGAGGTAAATTGCCAACATATTATTACACTTCTCCTTCAAACCATGAAGGACATCCCAAATTATATAATGTTGCTAAAAAGTATGTGGTGTGCTCTGTGTTTTCTCAACCAAGATTATGAGCATGTGGGAGTGACATCTCCTCTAACTCCATTTTTTTCATGATATTTTTCAATTCCTTCTTACCGCTACCCAGGATGCTACAAAATCACAATTAAAAGCTAAAGCATATGAAACATTGAGTGAAGTAGTACGGAGTTCAATCGCTTCTAGCTGTTTGGATATTTTTTTTTGCTTAAATTAACTCATTTGTAAAAAAAAATATTTTACTTAAGACATGCCTCTTCTTCAAATAGATTGGCTAGAAAGCACAAGACATGCAACACAGAAATACAGGGAGAGAAAGAGGTTAACCTTGTGTAAAAATGGATCTCAAAACAATAACAAATTTTCAAGCACTCATTTTGAAAAAATGGAGCGACACAACTAGCTATATTCATAAATTACAATGAACATGTTACCGGTAACAAATCACAGCCATTGATTAAAAAGTTATTAAATCTGATGGTTTAAAAGGGGAGAAACATCGGTGTGTCACTCATAAGGTGTTTCACCCTAAACAAAACCTTAAATACTATATTAAATATAATTTTTATTTATAATAAAAATATTAAATATTAAAATTTTGTCAACCGCTACTTTAGAAAAGTTGTGGTGAAAACATTTAAACGACACTACTACATATTAGTGTATTATTTGAGAAAAATATTTAATAATAATACTGGTATTATTAAATATTAAATAATGATGATGTATATTATTAAATTACTAATAAATATAAAATGTTTTGTCATATTATTTAGGGTTTAGGTGGATCTCTTTCCTGGGTGATTTACGGATTACTACACTTTTTAGATATGTATTAACCGATTTTGTCACCTGTTTCTAGAGGTATCTATAATTTGCTATTTTGTTTTCAAAATTTGTGAAATTGCTATCTTCCCCTCCCTTCTTCTCCTTTGTTTTCCCTCATTCTCCCCTCCTTCTCGAACTCACACATTGTGTCTCTTTCCCTCTCCCTCTCCTTCATCCCACCTCTCATCCATTGACGAGGGAGCCGCAGTAGCCGCCCTTCTCTTCTCTCATCCGGGACGGAACCCGACACGACGAGGCCAATAACAAGAACAATGTGAGCAACCTTCACCTGTGCGAACAGTGCACGAACAACACGGCCTAGACCACCTCACCGCGACTACCTTCTTCTCCAGTGAGAACAACGCACGAACGATGTGATAAGGACGACGCAAGGCTACATCAACCTTTCTTTTCCTTTCTCCAGCGAATGTCAGCACAACAAAGAAATAAATGGTGGTTACACGACAACCCACTTAGGCACACAACGATATCGACTCCGTCATGAGCAAATGTAACCATGCCTCGCTAGCAACCATGGTAGATTTTCTCATAGAACCACAACCCGAAAATCACACTAGAACCTTTCTTTTCCTAATTGATTTGGAGGTTTCGCGGCCAAGGTGGATATGGAGTTCTCGCGGCGGCGGACGAATGTGTTGTTTCTGGTGCGAGGGGTGGTGGCGCAGCAGACGGAGGAGTGGCCTCACGCGACGACAATACCCTCCCTTTATTCTTCTTTTTGTTTTTAAAATTTTCTAGTTCTTTTTTGGTTGAATTCCTAATTTTTTTTCACTCATCACTCACTCTATTTTCTGGCTCTCTATTTCTATTTTTCTTTCTGATTCTCTCCCCCTTTTTTTTTTCAGTCTCACTCACTCACTCCCTCTCTATGCTCTTTGCTTTGATTTTCTGACTTTTGGCCCCGATTATAGGGATAGGGAAGGTGGTATTGCCTAGAGGCAAAAACTAATTAAGGAGGCACCATCTATCTGGAAATGACCATGGGTTTGCAAATCCACACAACCACCTGATCTATCTGCAACCATAACTCATGGCACCCAAGGCAGTAGAGCATTCCTCAGCTATAGGCAGGCAAAAATGCCGAAGGAGTTTGCTGCCAAACTTCATAAAAAACGTTGTAACCAACAAAGGACCATGCCCAAATTTTTAACACCATTAAGGACTAATTTGAATAACGGTTGCTGACTCTAAGTAAAAATTATCTGTATATAACTTATTGGTAGCTTATAATAAAACTCAAACATTGATGCTTTTTTTATAAATCTAACTGTCAGAAAAGGTTATTCACCCCATAAATCACCCATGAGAAGATTCACCTTAGCCTTGGCCTATTTTAAAATAATTATTATGTGTTTTATTAAAACAACTTTAAATGAATTTTAATGAATATATAAAAGGGATTAATCTAACATACACAAAAAGAAAATGTATGTATACCCAAATAAATTTCAACCTTACGATTTATTATTATTTTAATTAGTGATGGAAATTAAAATTAACAATCATGTTGGAGGTGGTGTCACTTGTGTGGACATTATTTCCATATTTACATTAGTTTCTCCTGCTCGTAAAGGTATTGGATAAATTACATTCTCTTTTTATGAGAGAAGCTTAAGTTAAACTATCATTTCCTCTTATTTTAAAACATGCACTCTACTCTCTTAATAGATTAATATGTGTTAAAATTTAGTCTAGTTTAATGTAACCAAACTTCTTATGGACATTTTTTTTTCTTGATTGGTGATTTTCAACATCATTAATGTGTCATTTTTTAATCTCTAATATCAACTATAAGACATTAAAAAGTAAAATGACGATTTTTGGTAAAATTTTAAAGTTTATAGAATTGGAATTTAAATTTTATTTTGTTCTTCTAAAATCCTGGAATAAATAATAAAATATTTAAAATTAGTTATCAATGAAATAAAAAGTTATTAAAAAAAGGAAAATTTTGTTAAGAGACTTATTCATAATTATTCATTATCACTAAAAGATTTATTTACATTAAAACGGTCTAAAACATTATTAGAAAATAAAAAAGTGAGATAGAAATCACAAAGTCTGATACGTGCATGTATTGACACTATCCTCAAGAGTTTATTCGTGAGGATACGAAAACTCCCGAGGATTTAACATACTCCTCTAACCAATTGATCAAGATACATAATAGTAAAAGATAACAAACTCAGTCTAAAAAATGTATCACATGTAAAACTTTTCAACTACTCTCTCACACAGAGACATATATATAATATTAAAATAAATAAATAAATTAATATGATAATATTAAAAACACGTGAATAGAGAAAAACATAACATTAAAAATATCAGATAAATCAAATAATAGAAGAGATTTATGTTGGAATAAAATTAGTATTTATGAAAATCAAACTTTGAATTAAGAACTAATAGAATATATATATATATAATGAATCAGAAATGTAAGTTAAATATATAAATAGAATAAATCAAATGATATTCAAGGTAAATGATTCTCAATCCGATTGAAATAGGAATTATAGCAATAACTCTAAAGTGGTAATGGTAAACTAATGATTGTAACGTTATAATAATAAAATTAAATTATAATGAATTAAAGGTCAAACAATTAAATTCATTAAATTTGGTAATGGAAACCAATTCAAATTTAAAGTTTTAAATTAAATAAAATTTTTACATGTGAAAATCATTGCGGTTTTTTTATCCAAAGTCTAGCAATTCCTTTTTTTTTACTCTGGAAACGATATGGAGGCACATGAATAACATTATTTTCAATAATATTAGGGTTTCAACTGGGGTTCTTCTAAATCATATCTTAGGTCAGGTTCAAGCAACCACAGTAGCAAAAAATTCAAGCCAGAAATTTTCTATTAGCAACCAAGAGTTAAATTCTTACCTCCTCAGATGGTATCCTCCGCCTGAGAAGTGGAAGAAGGTGAACATTGATGGGGCTCTATCTTCTGCTCGGGGCCGGGCTTCTTGTGGTGTTGTCGTACAGGATGAGTGGGGCTCTTCCATTGCTTCTTTCAATGCGAATTTAGGTTGTTGTTCAGTGCTGGAAATGGAGCTTTAGGGCTTGTTACGGAGAGCTCATTTAGCTAAACAAAAGGGTTTGAAGATTGTGCTTTTGAAATAGATTCATTATTAGCAGTGAAGCTGGTGAATGAGGAATGTTGTGATTCTCACCCTTGCTCGACGTTGGTCAAGTAGATAAAGGAAACTGCTAGGTATTTTGATGTTACGTTTTGGAACCATACTCTCAGGGAAGCGAATTCTCTCGCCAATAGCTTTGCTAAGGCTTGTCTGGATTCAATGGTCGAGTATAGAGCATATGACTCTCTATCTCACTTTGCCCTAATTCCTTTTTTGTATGACGCCTCAGGTTCTCTGCATGAGAGAGGCTGATAGTTTGTGTTTTTCTATTTGACTTGTGTTTCCTTTTGGTCGTTTTGATCCCTAATCCATAAAAAAAATTATAAGTTTTCAAATATCTATTAAAGTTGACAACAAGCATAACAAATATTGATCTCTCAACGGAGATAAGTGTAAGTTTTAAAATAAGAAGAGTGTAGTGTAATTTAATTTAAACTTCTCTCACGTGAGAAGGTAGTATAATTTACTCAAAATTATTTCCCATCCTCTCCCACCTTTTACGTTTGACACGTTTATTTCTCAACCCCTTCCCCTTCATTTTTTTCTTTACAATGTAGAAAGATGAATCGGATTCCCAACCTAGATTCCCCCGTTGTGTTTCCATGTCGGAGATTGTCAATATATCACACCACCATCGCATTTGTTATCTGGTCTGCAAATTTCTCAGATTTGTTGCCTTACTTAATCAGAATAACAAATGAAAATCTGTTGTCTCATTTTCATGTCACTGTCACCCCCTCTCTTCCAATAATAAATTGACACCATTTAAAAAAACCATATCATCCCATCTAGTTTTAACGATAATTGACTTGATTTTGGCTAATTTATCTCTTCTGTTCTTTTAAATAAATATTCAAAATATGCCATTTTACACACTTTTTTAAGACTCAATACCTCAAACATGTGAAGTATGTTAGTTGACTTGATTTTGGCTACATAATCTCTTTATCTCAAATTGACCCTTTGTCAACTCCTAGGCAAGCGTACCTATAGTCAACTGCAGTATAATAATTTGAAGTACGAGTGTCGGTCCCAGGAATGGGTCAGTTAAAAGTTGTACTAATTCAAAAAGTAAATATATACAAAAAAACAATAATTTGATTCATGTTTTATAACTATGATAAAAAAGGAGATTCTATCAACTATAACAAGGTTATGAAATGTATTGAAGATATCAGTATGAGAAACAGGGATTGAATTTCATCTATCTCCCTCGTCTGTATTCTGGTTGTATATCAATATATAGCAATTATAACTATCGATATTGATGCACACATAATAGTCATTTATATTGATTCCTCACATATAAAATTCATAAGATTGATCTATTGAATATTGATTCCTCATATACTCAACGAATCATCCAGCATAAGATCAAGTGTAACAGCATTCGCTATATTGAAATCTATTCCTAGTAAAACAATATAACGACTATTTTCATTCAGATCGGATTTTCAGAAATACTTTCCAGTCAAATCTAAAAATCTAAACATTGATACTATTGATCAGATAGAATCAAAGAAATGATAACGGAACGAAAATAACAATATCGATAGAATGAATGTACTATATAAAAATATAACCAGAATACATCCGAGTTCGAGTCGATTACATCCAATCCCAGAAGAGGAGATTAGCTACTCATGGTAGCTTATACAATCAAGAAATATGAAGGAGAAGATGGAGAATTCTGATTCCGCAGCTTTCGTTCGTCTTCGGGATCTTCGTTCTATTTTTCGGAAAGTGTCGAACTGTCGAAAACTGCCTCTGAACTCTGTTTTGTGCAGCTGAGTAAGTGGAAATTCGCTTGAGCTAAAATTTTAGCTCAAGCGAATGGCATTCTTCATGGTGAAGAAAGATCAATTCGCTTAAGCAAATTCAGCATAAAAAATCACCCTTCTCTGGACAAAATTCGCTTGAGCGAATTGAGACTCGCTCAAGCGAATCCTCAACACTTGATTTCTTCTTTTTCTCCTTGCTTCTTCAATTCTTTTGCTCCTGATTGATCCTCTTTAATCTTTCCTACAATTAAACACCAAAAATTGGGATTAAAGGTTTCAATTACAACATCACTCAGATATTACTACTCAATTTAAAAGTTCTAGAATCTGGAGGAAATCAACTAAAGAATTAATATAATTAACCCATAAGTGTCATGTTTTATATGAAAATCATCTAATCTTTGGCACTTATCACCCTTTTGCTCTCGTGTTTCATAAAATAAATAATCATATTATGTTTTTGCATTTCTTTTTCAAAAAATTTTATTGGTTAATGATGAGTGTGAACTGTGAAGTGTCGTGACTATTGGCTTTCGAACCTCAAACTGGCGGATTTTCTAATACCTTTTAATTTTAAAATCATGACGTGTCACTACATAGGAAAAAATCGAAGAAGCCGTAATGCGGAAATGAAAGTTTTGAGACACTTTTAATTTGGAAAAGGGAAGTGTTTAGGATTGATACTTTTTCGCAGCTTTTGAAATATTTTATTTACAACATGTATTTTATTTGTTGTAAATATTTGATTGATAGTGTCTAAATGAGGTGTTAGATATAAGAATCTCTCTCTCTCTCAATTAGGGATTTCAGATTCTAATGATAAAGGTCTCTCTCTCTCTTGTATTGAATTAGGGATTTCAGATTCTAATGATAAAGGGTCCCAATAGTAAATAAGAAAACGGAAGGGGTGCAATTTCTATTAAAATATTCAAAGATAAATGTCACATATTATTGGGTCTAAGATAGACCAAAAAATATACAGAAATTCCCGACATTGTTTGTGGAAATACTACTATCTCTCACTTCATAATATTGTAGATAATCCCTAGATAATCCTCACGGTGTCAATAAGAAGGAGGTTTCTGCATTTCAAAAATTAGAGGGGAGATCTTTGTCATTTAGACAAACTCAGGGGAGGTGAGTGCGATTTCCCCTTATAAATATCATAGTTATTCAATTATCATAGATATTATAATAATATTTGGGCTTTCAATTATGCCCTCTAATAACTAATGGTATTAAAAACAGAGTTTAATAGATATACACTGTCAGTGTAAAGAAATTTTACAGACATTTAATGGTGTGTTGCCACATAATTTATTAAATTATTAACACATAAGGTGTCATGTTCATTAAATGATGTGGCAGCACACTATTGATGTCTGTAAAATTTCTTTACACTGACAGTGTATATTAATTAAATTCTTAAAAAAACTTCTTATATGGATGATTCTAAGATGTACAATTTTAAAACAAGGAAGAATCACCCGCTACTGTAGGTTATTCTTGTAAATGACTTTTATTTGTTGAAAGATATGGAAATTAAAAAATAGGTACACTATTAGTAGGTATAGATACATGTAGTGTATAATCTAGGGATATTAACGTAGCGAACTGGATTATACACTACATGTATCTATACCTACTAAAATTAACAACTACCCAAGCGGGTAACGGGTATTCACAAGTATCCATTAACTAAGAATTCAGAATTTATAGAAAAAAAAAGAAAAATGACATAATATATTATGGTATCATATTATATCAATTTTATATAATATAAATTAACATATAATATATTATAAGTTAATATATTGAAAATTATTATAATAATAAAATTAAATTTTATCTCATCATGAAATAATAAAATATCTTAATATTTTTATATATTTAATAATAAAAATTTAATAAATATGTGGGTACCCACGGGACGAGTAATATAATATTCGTCTCCATTCATTTAATAAATATATGGGTACTCATCGCTGATATATCTACGAATTCCCACAAGTACGATTTTTTTATCATTCTGCTTTAGGCAAGGGAGACGGGTGCATTTAAAAAACTAGAGTCGTCTTTGTTATTTAAGCAAATCTCAAGAGAGGTGAGTGCAATTTTCCCTTTTATAATGGAGTAGGGATCGAGTTGATGAGTAACTCCTGCTTCATAACTCTTTATAAATAAAACTGAAACATGCATAATAACCTCAAATAATAGAGAAATATAGATGACATGCCATTAAAAAACACATGTCTGCAACAACTTAAGAGCAGCTCCATCGTTGTTGCTGAAAGCGGTCCTGTCAGTCCATCACCGAAGGCACAGCGAATCTAACCGATGGAGAGATTTGAATAGCATGAAGGAAGAGAAAATTCGATGTTACCTGCAGCACCCGCAAAACAGGTTGCTGCAGGTTTTTTTTTTAAATAATATATATTAATTATTTATAATAACATAATATTATATTAATTATTTTAATAACTAACGGTAAAAAAAATTTAACGGCTAGTGTTAATATTTTATTATTTTTTCTTTATATTAGTGAAATTTGATGTTCATATGTCAAATTTTTCCACCATTTCATTCCTATTGTTGCAAAAAATTTAGTTTTTCACATTCTCAACTTTGCTCTTTTTTTCCCAAATGGATCCCAACCAATTCAATCCCAACTTTTACATGAATTGGATGCAAAATTCTCACCCTACAAATGATCAAAATTCTCAAGCATTTTTCACTCCTCCAAATTCTCAAAGTAACCCGAACATGGGAAATTTTCCTATGTATCCATACCCTGGTTTCTTTCAGCCTCACATGACAAATATGCAAAATCGATATCCAATGATGGGGCAATATGGATTAAATTTTCAATCACCACAACCCAATTCGGCCATGCATAGTGGGTTTTCAAGGGGCGCCATTGGTGGGGAAGGCACCAATGAACAAGCACAAACACGGGTTGCGTCTATAGCGGAGTCTGAAGTTCCACCAAAGTCGTTCGAAGTTGGGTTGGAGAATATTGTTATCAACGAAGAGCAAATATTAGGTGGTCGTACTAAATCTAAAGCGAGATTTACAATGGAAGAAGACACACTTCTTATTCAATCATGGCTTAATGTTTCAAATGATGCAATTGTTGGGATTGACCAAAAAACAGAGAGTTTTTGACGACGAGTTCGTCACAACTATAATGAGTATCGTGGTGAGCATCAAGAGAGGGGACCAATTGCACTAAAAGAAAAAATGACATAATATATTATGGTATCATATTATATCAATTTTATATAATATAAATTAACATTATATAATATTATAAGTTAATATATTAAAAATTTATTATAAAATAATAAAATTAAATTTTATCTCATCATGAAATAATAAAATACCTTAACATTTTAATATATATTTAAATAATAAATGTATTTTAATGAATATGCGGGTACCACGGGACGAGTATATAATATCTATCTTCATTCATTTAATAAATATATGGGTACTCATCGCTAATATATCTACAAATACCCACAAGTACAATTTTTTATCATTCTACTTTAAGCAAGAGAGACGAATGCATTTAAAAAACTAGAGCCGTCTTTGTTATTTAAGCAAATCTTAAAAAGAGGTGAGTGCAATTTTTCCTTTTTAATGGAGTAAGGATCGAGTTAGAGTAACTCCTGCTTCATAACTCTTTATAAATAAAACTGAAACATGCATAATAACCTCAAATAATAGAGAAATATAGATGGCATGCCATTAAAAAACACATGTCTGCAACAACTTAAGAAACACCGGGGCATAGAAACAATGCATCCCAAAGAAACAAACCACAATAGCTTATGACCACCAGCACACCAAAGACTACCATGGATACAACAACACGGCACAAGAATCTAATAGACTCTAGTAGTCATCCATGTCTTCATCGCCACCCTCACCAGACTCAGCACCCACTTCTTCATAATCCTTCTCAAGAGCAGCAAGATCCTCACGAGCTTCAGAAAATTCACCTTCTTCCATACCCTCGCCCACATACCAGTGGACAAAAGCACGCTTGGCATACATGAGATCAAACTTGTGGTCAATACGACTAAACACCTCAGCCACACTGGTGGAGTTTGAAATCATGCAAACTGCCCTCTGCACCTTGGCAAGGTCACCTCCAGGAACAACAGTGGGTGGCTGATAGTTAATACCACACTTGAAACCAGTAGGGCACCAATCTACAAACTGAATGGTTCGCTTGGTTTTGATGGTGCCAACAGCAGCATTGACATCTTTGGGTACAACATCACCACGGTACATCAGACAACATGCCATGTACTTTCCATGGCGAGGGTCACACTTGGCCATCATAGAGGAAGGCTCAAATGCACTGTTAGTAATTTCAGCAACAGAAAGCTGCTCATGATAAGCCTTCTCAGCTGAGATAACTGGAGCATATGAGGAAAGCATAAAATGGATTCTAGGATAGGGGACCAAGTTGGTCTGGAATTCAGTCACATCCACATTGAGGGCACCATCAAACCTCAGGGAAGCAGTCAAGGAAGAAATCACCTGAACCACAATCAAAATGAAATTATTAACCCAAAACACAGAAACAACAAAATGCCAATCAGAGAAATGCAAAATCCAGATACTAATTTGATGAAAATTACCTGAGAAAAAGGCGATTGAGGTTGGTGTATGTGGGACGCTCAATGTCAAGGGAGCGCCTACAGATGTCATATATAGCTTCATTGTCCAATAGAACAGCGACATCAGTGTGCTCCAAGAGGGAGTGGGTAGAGAGGACACTGTTGTATGGCTCAACAACAGATGTGGACACTTGAGGAGAGGGGTAGACAGTGAACCCAAGCTTTGATTTCTTGCCATAATCAACAGACAGGCGCTCCAAAAGAAGGGAACCAAGCCCAGAACCAGTTCCTCCACCAACAGCATTGAACACCAAGAACCCTTGGAGACCAGTGCAGTTGTCAGCAAGCTTTCTGATGCGGTCCAAGCACAGATCAACAATCTCTTTCCCAACTGAAAGAGGCAGATAAAATATTAGATCATAAGACGCAAATTCACATAAGAAATCATAAAGTGTACTATAGAACTTGAGGCTTTGACACTTACTGGTATAATGACCACGGGCAAAGTTGTTGGCAGCATCTTCTTTGCCGCTGATCAGCTGCTCCGGATGGAAAAGCTGGCGGTAAGCTCCAGTCCTCACCTCATCAATAACGGTGGGTTCAAGATCTACAAAAACAGCGCGTGGGACATGCTTTCCAGCACCAGTCTCGCTGAAGAAAGTGTTGAAAGCATCATCACCACCGCCAACAGTCTTGTCACCTGGCATTTGGCCATCAGGCTGTATAGAAATTTAAATTTCAGTGTCAGGTAAATAAAATAAACATTTCCGAAACCACATAAAAATGACATTATATGGTAAAACGAAGAGTCGCTTAAAATTAGAATATTACATTAAGATAGAAATGAGATGTTATCCAATTTTTCATAAAAACATTGAAGCTCACCGAATCATAAATGAGTAGTAGTAATACAATTTTAGATATAACCATTAGCCGTGTAAGATAACCAATAACGATTCCAGATGCTAAACATTAACGCTAAACAAATGGATCTAATGAAGGTCAACCGTAATCCTCCTCTATAAACACTAACATAGAATACGAGACCACATTTTCAGTCGAGAACAACGTGTATAAACAGGCTATATCACAAATATTACAGATCTATAAACAACTCCATGATTGCAAAAATAAAACAAAACAGATCTGGAAAAATAAACGGATAAATAATCAAATCAAATTTCAAACACAATGCAGATCTGTTCAAAAGAAATATAAAGCGATCTAATATTGGAGAAAATTAAGAAACTGATAAAATTATAAAAATAACGTTCAAATTTCCTCAGATCTGATAAATAGAAACAAAATTTAACAACAAAAAAAACGAACGAAAAGGAGCCTGGAAGGAATTCACAACACAGATCTGGATCACAATGGAAAAAAAATACAGCGAAAAAAATTCTTAGATCGAAGACTTACCCCGATGCCGTGCTCGAGACAGTAGAGCTCCCAGCAGGCATTTCCGACCTGAATACCGGCCTGACCAATGTGGACTGAGATGCACTCTCTCATTTTCGCAAATCAAAAAACGAATGAGATTTGAATTAAAGGAAAGAAAGGGATTGGCAAAGAATAACGAAGGCGTTTATGAAGACGCCTCCTTCTGAATCCGAATGAGAGTGCCGTTTGTAATATTGGAGGGTTTTATTTAGAGATATATTTGGAATTGCTGTGCTGTCCTTATTCTTTTAACCATGGTTGGTATGCAATGGATGAGCTGTGTCCCTCCAAGATAACCCAACTCGGTAACCACAGTTACTTCCTATCTTTAAATTTTTTTAAATTTTATTTTCTTGCCGCCCGAGGCCCGTCCAAAACTATCCGTGAATACACAATTTGCGTTGTCTTTTTTTTTCCCCCTATAGTTGTTTAATTAATATTTTTTTTCTAAATTTTCTATAAACGTTAGAAAAAAGATGTTGATATTTGAATACTGAGATTTCACTTAACCTGATATTTATGTTTGTTGCTTGATTTAGATTGATTTCAACTCCCTAGCTCATCTCGCCTGAAGCAAGTATTTGTGACAAAAACAATTGAACTTTTATTTTGTCAAAAAAAAAACAATTGAACTTGACGCATCTCGAACCCGTATAGCCTAAACACAGTGTCCGTTTGGTTTACAGTTGAATAAAATTGATTTTAAAAAACAATGGTTGAGACTTGAGATAAGTGATGTAACAAAACATGTTGGATGAAAATGATTTAAAATCAATTATGTAAAATCATAATTTTACACGATAACAATGGTAAAACAAACGGAGGTGTAGACAATAGGCAATTAATTGCAAGGAAGGGTGATTTACTTTTTCAAATGATTCAACCTTTTTTCATTTCCCTTAACAGTGCCAACTATTTTCCCAGTCCAATCTTAGGTGGTTATTTTAGCTTATAATAGGTAGTTCATTTTGTCTTTGTTTCCTCATTCCCCATAAAATATTTGCTAACCATTGATAGTTACCACTTCCCATGGTAATAATTATACGTATACATATAAACACATATACATATACATATAATATGATGAGAGACAAATAGTTTTTTATACGAGAGTGAAAGAGATAAATCTTGATAGTTTAATCACGCATGAAGGATGGAGATTAAAAGTTATTTAAGGATATAGATTAAAATTTGTCTACCCCTCTCATTCTCATATAAAAAAATGTCTCACTCAATACATCTCTCTCTCACACACCAACATGTTTAAATTATGAATTTGTTAAAATATTCATCATTATTTCTCTCAATTCTAAACGAGCCAATTTTTTTGGTAACAAAGAGGGCTTAAAGCCCAAGGGAACCAAAGAGAAACTCAAATAGGAAATCTACGGGGGGAAGGCAATCCCAACACTATCATCCCTAATAATAAGATGCGACTCAATAGGGGGATCGTGAAGCCGGTTGAGACCAAAAGGAAACCTAAACGCAAACTCAGCCAGCCAATCAGTCGCGCGATTTGCCTTTCAGAATGTGTGGGAAAACACAAATTGAATCAAAGTACGACATGTTATGCTGAATAGCTACAACCAGAGCTTTAGCATGATGAAAATGTTCACATCATTTGTTGATAAAGTTTACTGCCAGAAGGGAATCAGACTCTACCCAAACCCTCTTATAACCCTTAATCTTAGCCACCTGGAGAGCAAAGTAGATAGCCCATAATTAAGCCATATTCACAGTGGTTGACCCCAAATTTCGCACAAAACCATGACATCAGTTACCATTAGAATCTCTGAATACCCCCACAGGCTGTTTGGTCTGCAAGAATAACTGAAGCATCAACATTACATTTTATAAATACTTGAATTTCGTCTAAAACCCCTAATTCCATACAAAAATTTGACGACACTAATTGACGACATTAGGGGTCACAGACGAAGTTCAGATATTTTAAATACATCAGGGCCGAACACACTAGTTTTAAAGTTGGGGACTAAAATTAAATTAGGCCTAATGTTAAGTGATAAAAAACATATTTAACCTTTGTTTTTCACTGATGCCAAGTATTACAGGGACAATTCGCTCAGCGAACCTTGAGGCGTGAGGCAAAGCTAGGCAGTAGCACAACTAAAAAGTAATGCAAATGCAAAGTACTCTATTCTGGACTCTGGTTATCTGGTACATGGTATTACAGTGGGATACAATATAATCGCGTAGCCCATGCACATATTGGTCCACAAGCTTCCTATCTTTTCCATTTCGCCTGTCTATTAAGTTGTAAACACATTTACCATGTCCAGCATGCCACCCTATTTTATTTCAAAATTGGTTTCACCAGCTATCAAAACATGGATGGTAACTCTCAGGTTTCGCTCAATATTCTTCCTCTCCATTTATAGGAACACACAAATATATCATTAACGTAAATAACTATAACTATCCCCAAATAACTCAGACCAACCATGGATTAATTATGCTGTAAGATGATCAAAGATGTACCCAGGTCAACGCTCTTTGGGAGGAATCCTTAAGCATAAAAAAGCTTCAGACCTCACCCTACCACTGGCACAGCTATAAATGCTCAAAAGTAAGTATCCAAGCTTCACATTAACATTAACAATTAATAATGATATACAATATAGTTACACTAGTATGTACACAGCAAAAATATGTGGTTCCATACATTCCTGGAGAAAATTATTCTGAAACAACTGCATCTAAGCTGAAACAGAATTCAGTTTTAGCTAAGTATTAACAGAGAGGCAGGAACCAAAGACAATGCACAGAGATTGAAAACAAGTACGTCCTTTATCATGTATAGGAATGAATACTCATTATTCGGATCTTATTCACAATGTATGGACCAAGAGACTAAACAAAAAAATCTGCCAGAGTTCAGAATATCTACTCAGTATCTTATTCACAACCAGTCATTTATCATGTATACACTATAGCAAGGTTTTTTCCATACAAAGAAGAAAATGGGTGAACTATTACCAAGCACTACACATCACATCGTTGAATCTTATTCAAGAGAATTCATGTCAGCAGTTTAGTTATTGAATTCGCTGAGATGACAACGGGGAATGAAACCCCGCCTTGGTGGGTATACAGGGAGTGTTAGACCAAAGCTTGGGTGCAGATCATATTCTCCACCCCAAATTGGAGGCACTCCAAAAGGATTGGGTTCTCTTCTCATAGGGAAGTTTCTTGGAAAACCAATCCGATGCCCTTGAAAAGGAAACCGTTGTTCAGATTTCTTTTTTGTTACAAAACGCCAGACAAACATCTCCTTAAGATACTTTCCTCTAGTCTCCCCTAATCCAAACTCCTCCCAAAGCTTCATCTTCCACAACTCATTGTTGGAGGCCAAGAATCGCATTTCTGAACACGTACATTCTAATCTGGCCAAATCAACGCCACGAAGATACTCCAATATCTTCATCTTAAGTTCTGTGGGTAGGCGCATGAAACAAGGTGGAGGATTCAGTCCAGCCTTCTCACAAAGATCAATTAAGAGTGGCAATGCAAGCTCATCTTTCACACATCTTCCACAATTCAAAAACTTCAGAATTTGGCAGCATCAACTTTAAAGGCCGTGCAAATTTGCATTTATCCAAATAAATCGTATGCAAGCTCGCGCTAGCATCATC
This sequence comes from Sesbania bispinosa, assembly GCA_026901365.1. Classification (NCBI taxonomy): domain Eukaryota; kingdom Viridiplantae; phylum Streptophyta; class Magnoliopsida; order Fabales; family Fabaceae; genus Sesbania; species Sesbania bispinosa. The sequence continues at coordinate 67,319 of QLOH01000286.1, forward strand.
AGACAATGACCCACAAACATTCACAATATCCCCCAACGTCTGAATTTTCAAATTCACAGTATGAGAGGAACCATTAGTCAGAATCTCAGGAAGGGTATACCTCAAAGATATCAAAGAAGACACCGCCCAAGGCAAGTCATCAAGACGATGAGGGCAACTAACCGCCATACCCGAAACCTGATCCACACGAACAAACCCAGATTCAAGAATAATAGCATGAACCGCAAGGACTAAAATCTTGAAATCGCTAACATCATCGCTATTCGATTCTTTGATCGCCCTTTTCACAAACAAAGGCACGGAATTGCCCTTCCCCGGCACCGCCTCATCAGACCCATCAACCATTTTCATGGATTCCGCTTCTGAAGCATCGACAGTCGGAGACTTTTCTGCGGAAGGAACGTCACTCACGTCCTTCTCCGGCGAGTCTTGAATGGTGGGTCCGTCGCGGGGATTGGTTTCTTCTTCACGAGAAAGGGCATTAGGGTTGAGGGTGTAGAAGACGAGGTCGCCGGCGGCAATGCCGATTGAGTGGATGGGATCGTGCGGCGAGGAGGCGTGGATTTCGTCCTTCCTGTTGAGGGAGAGATGCAGCGAAGAAGAAGAGGAGGAAGAAGAAGAGGCAATGACACGAGAAATGGTTTCTTTGAGTTGCTGCAACGAACAAGAATCGGGGACTTCGATCTTTAGGGTTTCTTTGGATTCCAAAGACCTGAGTCTCAGCTTCATCGTTTTGAGATTGGATGTCGATTTGGATTTCAATTTCAATTCAATACAAGAACCACAAACCAAGAAGTGTATCTTGGCGTCGACCCCAGTGATGACTAACTTGAGGAAAAAGAAAATAGAAATGCGTCACTCTCCAAGAATTGTTACGTTTTTTCTTTAGAAAAAAAATTCACTGATATTCCCTGTTATATAATACTACGCTAGACTTCCCGTGTGTTTGGTTTCACGTGTACGGATCCATAACCGCCTCTCCAATAGCATTACCTACAGAATAGCTAGGAAATAAAATTTAATTACAAAATGTTTCCTTAGCTTTTAAGTAGTTAAAATTGCTGGAAAGATATGCCTAACTAATTATCCGCATCATTGGTTTCACACATAATAACCACGTATTGGCTTAAATCAACGTTTATAACATGATTTTTATGAAAATTATGTCATATTAATAAATATGTAATAACTCTATTTTTTGTATTAATCATATTATCTCATGTTACCAACGATAATTATGTCTGAAACTTAGTCATGTTTAAAGCTACTCACGCCCCCTAATGTGTTTAGTGGGGACGAAGTCGAGAGCTCTTCCTATAATTTTAGATATTTATTAATTTATGAACATATGTAGTGATAATATTTTAAGCTAGGCTAAATCTAGGGTGCACAACTTATTTAAGTTGTGTATTGTACACAAGGATTAAAAAACCTACTATAGCCTGTTAACACCCTTTACGAGGAATTTTTTAATATGAATGACGGGCCTTAGTATTGAAAATTATATTTTCATGAAATTCTAAATTAATGTTTACATTCTCAAATTGCAATGTGTAACGTCCTAATTTCTAAATTCAGAAATAATGCTTGTTGGGAGCACTATTTCCAAATTCATAAAATTAATTCGTCAATTTCGCGTATCAAAATAAGACATAATCGCTTGTGTAATCCAACCATTACCAAAGCTCCCCTTTACATAGTTAAAACATAGAAAATCCAACAAAGTTGCCGTCAAGGCTCCAATACAATGCATCAAAATTAACACAGTAATTTCCTAGGAAACAACGAAACAAAAGACTACGGTAGTCCTAAGCAAATCAATAACGATAATGAGAAATAAAGGTCTAATCTATGGTACTTCATGTATCCTCTACTTCTCATCTTGATCATGAAACTCATCTTGCACAACTGAAATATAATTCTCATATCGTGGGATGAGACTACGTCCCAATGAGCGTAACAAGTGTGTGCGGTGTGGGGAAAACAATCAAGAATCATCACAATTACACCTATCTATCTAGAGCATCATGAATAACTGAATTACACATAATATATCATCATTGAAATAATGTTTATGATGCAATGCATGACTGTGAGGTGTTGTTACCCGACACCCGGGGTCTTTACACTGTAACGTGACTGTGATGAGCGCTCGGCTTGAGAATCCAAGGACCGTCGTCCAGGGAAACCTGAGATTAAGTCTTATTTGAACATGAATGACACATTACTTGATTATTTTTAATAATTGAGGATCCCCCATCTTCCCCTTGGCCGAGGGTTAGATGAGATCACCTCGTCTTTCTTAAACATGATTGCCCGAAGGCCTGTAATATCTTAATTCATAATTCATGACTGTGATGGCCAAAGGCCCATGATTTCATAATAAAATATTCAAGGTTCATAAAACATCATACAGAATCATCCAATCATCTACCCTAAGGTTTTGTCAATTCAATACATACAATAGTCAGTATATTCACAATTCTTATGTTCATACTATACATATATCACTAATTCATAGAAGGAAAGAGGAAAAAGAATAGGGAACATGCAATGGCAATCATCCAGAACAAACAAGTGAGAGTCCACCCACCTGTGAGTCGAGAAAACGGAGAAAGAACGAAGAACGGAGAGCCTTGATGGGGGAAAGATTGATGCAAGACTCGTTCTTGATGAGTAGAAATCGTTCTTGGCCTTTGCTGGGACTTTCTCTCACTAGAACCTCTCTCTCTCTCTGAAAATACGAAAAAACGGAAGAAAGAACTGACTGAAACCGTCCACGAACGTGTTTTAAAGTGCAGAAATCGGACCGGCGCCCAAGCCTCGCTTGAGCGCAGCTCAAGCGCGAGTTCTCGCTCAAGCTGCGCTCGAGCTGAATTTCCTCGAATTGCTCTCTGTTTTTCTGCGCTCAGGCTGCGCTCGAGCTAAGCTCGAGCGAGGAAACCAGAGTGAAATTTCCCCTTCTTGTTACGGTGCAGTTTTCATCCAAACCCTATCATATGACCTATCAAACTGAAGCCCCGGAAATAAGCTTTCTAATGAGAGTGGAATCCTCTCAATAGGACATCTACAACTCTAGATATTTGCAATTTAGTGCACCAAGGTCATTAGGCTTAGAACCAACATCAAGCAACAACCTTAGTTTTTGCCTCTTAAGCTTTTCCTTATCCATCTACCTTCAAATTCGAATTCGAATCTTATATTTAAACATTATCCTAAATTTAATATTACTCTCTTATCTCTATTTCTTGTGATGTTATCATTCCTATTTTGAAATATGATCTTTAAATTAAAATGCTAAAGCATATCTCTTTCCTGAGGATATCCCAATCGGTTCCGATATTATTATATTAATATTAGTAATATAATAACTACTACATTTATAACAATTAAGGTTAATTGAAACATTAATAATATAGTTTATCTTCTAATAATTGTTATTAATATATAATTTTATTATTATCTTGTTATATTAATAACAATTATTATATCTTCTAATATCAAATTCTATATCTCTCTTCTAGTATTCATATTATCGTGCCATTATTATATCATTAATATTATAATATTATTTTATTAATAGTTATTGTTATTATTATTATAAAGATTCTCTTTTCATCACCAATATTATCGAAATACAATTATAAGTATTTTAATTTTATTATGATTATTATTTTTGTTATAATTTTAGATTTCTAAGTTTTTGGAATGTTACAATTCTACCCCCTTAAATAAATTTTGTCCTCAAATTTGTCTATTATTCTCTTAAACTTAAGTCTATGACACTGCATATTGGTAACCTATAGCTTCGGGTTGGATATCATGTCTCCATTAATAATAATTGTGACTAACTATTCGAAGTCTAGAATAAATTATATTCCTAAACCAAATCCATTGAATCATTCACCACATTTACCATAACCTAAAAGTTCGAGTTTCCTTCCTAAACTTAAGCTCTATGTCTTCAACTGTAATTTCTGAATATTTTTCTTATGATCAAAAACCTATGTAACTATTAAATAATTAATTTCGACACTTTCAAAGATCATGGCCTAAATAACGATAAATGTGTGAGCCCTTGACTCATGATCATATCCTAATTATAAAACTATCTAAACTGTAAAATGTCCTTAGCGAGATCCTCCTAGATCCAATGATGAAATCAATAATTCTTAACCATATATACATAATTACTTAATTTCAAACAAGCTCAAGGTTAGATCTTTACCTCTAAACCTTCTAACTATAAACATAAGATTATCATATCCCTATCACCCAAAACCATCAAAATAAAGAAACCTCTATCTCTAAAAAGATTAAATCTCTACCTCTTAAATCATACAATACCAAATCTTTATTCTTAAAACTATTAATTATTAGTCAAATCTCCATATCTAACCTACAAAAACAAGCTCCACAGTTTTCCTCAAATAAACGATCACTTAAACTTTGTGCAAAACGTTATCCATCTTCCTAGGTACTAATAATTTATCATCACCCTAGAAAGATTTTTTTTTATATTCGAAAGTAATTTTATCTCTTATATAATATTTTCCTCATGTCCTTTATCAATTGAAAACAACTCCAAACCATTACAATCTTATCCTAAGATCTAAAGATCCATTTACAGTTCTCCTTTCACCTATTTCCCAGTTTTTAATTAGATGTGAAGATTTGTACACTTAAACTGTTTTTATTTCTAAGGGTTTCTTTCTTTTATTTTATTATTATTTTTTTTTATACTCATTCTAATACTTTCAGAAAACTAATCTCAACCAAATATATATAGTTTTTACTCTAAATTTAGATAATGTTATCATTTCAAATAAGTTTAATTAATAAAGGGATTATGATAGTAAATTCCTATTATTTAATTATATGACTTTATAAAATTTATCCTTAATTTTTTTTCATATTTTCATTATTCTTACTTTTTAACAATATTTATTTATCTTTACAATATTTGATGGGGTAAGATATATTTTAAAATACTATGACATCTCTCTGATAATTATCTACCCTGTGTTATTCTGAATTCCTATTTTCTGCTAACAATTCCTAAAACTATATATGAAATAAGATACTATTTCCTTCCCGACTTTATCTACTTCCAACAAACCTTATCGTATTTTTCAAACATTTTTATTTATCCTACAACATCTATTTCATCTGAATCCTCTAGTGTTATAAAGTAGCTTATTAGTTGCTATTATCACTACCTTTATTGGAATCTTAGTTATACTTCATAAATTTCTAGCTACCTCTAAAAATTAAATTCATAAGATAATCTACTCTCAAAATCTTCCAATTTACATCTAATTTGATCCTAACAATTTTGTTTTATATCTATCTATCTATCTATATAACAAATCCTATCCTTGAAAGCATTTTATTTCAAATGGAAATAAGACCTTATCTGGGAATCTGAATTATCCTAATTTAGATAAATTCTAAATCCAAGAAACTCAAATTCAGTCAAGTAAATCAAACAATCCATCCTACTCAAGTAAATTACGTCACCAAGGTGCAACTACCGATAACCATCAACATCAGGTCAACCTACACTAACAGGGATTTAAAGAAAGGGAGAGAATGTGGTATAAATGTACTATAGTTGCATCTAATGACCCGATAGGGATTCTAGGAGTACTAGTCTAATACTTTAGGGAACAAAGGATTACACTCGCTTCTTGCATATTAAAACCAAATTACTGATCATAAGGCTTAAATAATCTAATCACCATCAAATTAAAATCACTGACCGCCTAATTAGATATCTAATTTGATCCATATAATGACTAGGCAACTAAGAATGAGATTAGAATCGAAATAGAAACTCAACACCAACACACACCAGTAGGGAAATAAGGAAAGAAGGCAAGAATATGAGATTAAAGGCACTAATTCAATTCCTCGAATTATCTTTAAGATACACCTACCCAGGGTAAACACTTAACCAAGAGCTAGTGTTACTCCCCCTTCACTAATGGTGTTAGGTTCCTCTAACCTCCCATGAGTCCCACACTTCTCTTCTAACCTCTACCTGTCATGGAAAAACTCCAATCCTAGAAATTTACCATCATCTCCACATGCAACACATTCCAACAACATAAACAATCGGACATATCAGTCAATTATTCAAGCAAAACAAGCATCATGATTATTCAAGCAAAAACAAGCATCATGATTAATCAAACAAGTCACACACTCAAGGTGTAACTACAAGCAACCATCACTATCCTCCCTTACTAGGGAGCCTACTCCTCATGTTCCCTCTAAACCTCTCTCCAAAAACTTCTACTTACATTTCCTTCTAAGGGTACCTTAATTTCTTTGGAAACTAAATGACATCTCATAAAGCTCTTGAAGTGGAGGTCCTACTCTTGGAAAAATAAACCTATGTCCCTCTCCCTCTGACTATCATGTAGGTGGCTCTAACCCTGTTAGAGAAGTGTCCCAACTCCTTTAACAAGGTAATCCTATTTACGTCACTAACCATAATCCGTGTACAACGCATCCATAGAGGGGTGATCAGTCCCTATACTGGCTACGAGGTACAGTGGGATCATAGTGAGTCACGGGCTAACTAACTTAACCACAGTCCAATTGGATTGAACTGCTTTGATACCAAAATGTAACGTCCTAATTTCTAAATTCAGAAATAATGCCTGTTGGGAGCACTATTTCCCAAATTCATAAAATTAATTCGTCAATTCGCATATCAAATAAGACATATCGCTTGTGTAATCCAACCATTACCAAGCTCCCCTTTACATAGTTAAAACATAGAAAATCCAACAAAGTTGCCGGTCAAGGCTCCAATACAATGCATCAAATTAACATAGTAATTCTTCCTAGGAAACAACGAAACAAAGACTACGGTAGTCCTAAGCAAATCAATAACGATAATGGGAAATAAAGGTCTAATCTATGGTACTTCATGTATCCTTACTTCTCATCTTGATCCTGAAACTCATCCTGCACAACTGAAATATAATTCCCATATCGTGGGATGAGACTACGTTCCCAATGATGGCGTACAAGTGTGTGCGGTGTGGGGAAAACAATCAAGAATCATCACAATTACACCTATCTATCTAGAGCATCATGAATAACTGAATTACACATAATATATCATCATTGAAATAATGTTTATGATGCAATGCATGACTGTGAGGTGTTGCCTTACCCGACACCCGGGGTCTTTACACTGTAACGTGACTGTGATGAGCGCTCGGCCTGAGAATCCAAGGACCGTCGTCCAGGGAAACCTGAGATTAAGTCTTATTTGAACATGAATGACACATTACTTGATTATTTTTAATAATTGAGGATCCCCCATCTTCCCCTTGGCCGAGGGTTAGATGAGATCACCTCGTCTTTCTTAAACATGATTGCCCGAAGGCCTGTGACGGTCAATGACCCTGTGATAGCCCGGAGGCTCTGTGATGGCTATAAGCCCTGTAATATCTTAATTCATAATTCATGACTGTGATGGCCAAAGGCCCATGATTTCATAATAAAATATTCAAGGTTCATAAAACATCATACAGAATCATCCAATCATCTACCCTAAGGTTTTGTCAATTCAATACATACAATAGTCAGTATATTCACAATTCTTATGTTCATACTATACATATATCACTAATTCATAGAAGGAAAGGGGAAAAAGAATAGGGAACATGCAATGGCAATCATCCAGAACAAACAAGTGAGAGTCCACCCACCTGTGAGTCGAGAAAACGGAGAAAGAACGAAGAACGGAGAGCCTTGATGGGGGAAAGATTGATGCAAGACTCGTTCTTGATGAGTAGAAATCGTTCTTGGCCTTTGCTGGGACTTTCTCTCACTAGAACCTCTCTCTCTCTCTGAAAATACGAAAAAACGGAAGAAAGAACTGACTGAAACCGTCCACGAACGTGTTTTAAAGTGCAGAAATCGGACCTGCGCTCAAGCCTCGCTTGAGCGCAGCTCAAGCGCGAGTTCTCGCTCAGGCTGCGCTCGAGCTCAGCTCGAGCTGAATTTCCTCGAATTGCTCTCTTTTTTCTGCGCTCAGGCTGCGCTCGAGCTCAGCTCGAGCGAGGAAACCAGAGTGAAATTTCCCCTTCTTGTTACGGTGCAGTTTTCATCCAAACCCTATCATATGACCTATCAAACTGAAGCCCCGAAATAAGCTTTCTAATGAGAGTGGAATCCTCTCAATAGGACATCTACAACTCTAGATATTTGCAATTTAGTGCACCAAGGTCATTAGGCTTAGAACCAACATCAAGCAACAACCTTAGTTTTTGCCTCTTAAGCTTTTCCTTATCCATCTACATTCAAATTCGAATTCGAATCTTATATTTAAACATTATCCTAAATTTAATATTACTCTCTTATCTCTATTTCTTGTGATGTTATCATTCCTATTTTGAAATATGATCTTTAAATTAAAATGCTAAAGCATATCTCTTTCCTGAGGATATCCCAATCGGTTCCGATATTATTATATTAATATTAGTAATATAATAACTACTACATTTATAACAATTAAGGTTAATTGAAACATTAATAATATAGTTTATCTTCTAATAATTTTATTATTATCTTGTTATATTAATAACAATTATTATATCTTCTAATATCAAATTCTATATCTCTCTTCTAGTATTCATATTATCGTGCCATTATTATATCATTAATATTATAATATTATTTTATTAATAGTTATTGTTATTATTATTATAAAGATTCTCTTTTCATCACCAATATTATCGAAATACAATTATAAGTATTTTAATTTTATTATGATTATTATTTTTGTTATAATTTTAGATTTCTAAGTTTTTGGGATGTTAATGTGAGATTTGAGAAACCTAATAATGTTCCTCTCAATGAACCTATTGCCCCCATCTAATAAGAATGACCATTATCCCACGTTGTGATCCATCTCGTATTGCATTGTGAGTTTCTTTTTTTTCCCTTGCATTAATAGGGAGTGGCAACTCGTGTTTGGCCATCTAGTCACCCAACCTTTCTGACAAGAGCAAGTCAGACAAAGCACTTTTAGTAATCACGGAGGCAAGAAATCGAGATTAGGCCATTTGAAATAATTGACAGATTTGAGAAAAAATAATAATAACGGTCAGACTTTTAAACCCTAAAATGCTTGAGTGCTATACCAACTAAAATGTTTGAACACTAAACTAATTGACAGACTTATGATTTACCCTGACTGGGAGTTCTTGTTTAATTTAGTCCTAATTGAGTATTATACCAAATATGAGGATGAAAACCGTAAACTGGTTGAAGAGCTTGACCGAGAATTGTGATGATAGGGACATTAAATATTGAACTTGGAATAATGGAAATAGAACTCAAGCAGGAAGATGATAAATGTGCTTAAACCAAATAGAAACTCATTGTAGTTGTGACAAAAGAAAGAAAAGACATTGATACGGCAACGGGATTCATTAAACAAGTCTCTGAAAGATAGATCCCGTTAATTTGACAAGTGTTTAATTGAATTGCAGGAGAAGTCAATTAAAATATTGCAGGGGCACATTTTATAAAGAACAATCGTAGATTCCAGAACAATCAAGGAGAGGGGTGATCTTAACACAGGGTGATTCTTAATATAAGGACCAAAGTTTTGGGTTTCTTTTATCATAGGGTGATCTTAACATGAGGACCAGTTTTACACATTAGAAACTCTCAAATGACAGGTTACAAGTAAACCATCTCATCTATTCATTTTTAAATAAATATATCTAACGATTTATTTTTACTTGTGTATGATACACAACATATTTCATTTGTGGACCCTAGAAAAAGCCTTTCAATACAAAAAATTTTAAAATAAAAAATTAAAATTATAATAAATATGGATAAAGGTAAAATAGAGAAGGTGAAAAAATGAGTGAGTTAATTTGTTCATTTGAAATAATAGAATTTGAGATAAAATATAAAAGGAAAGGAAAGTGATATTTTTTCTCCTTCCATTTAATTAATTAAATATAAAGAAGAGAGAGTATGAGTAATGAATGCCATGAACATTTTTACACTGGTTGAAATAAAGTCTTATTATGAAATTCTAAAGAATAATAGTCAACTATTGACATATGGGGATTTAGTGCTCGTTTGATTTACAGTTCAGTATTAATTTTTATAGATTATAAAATTAATGAGATGAAATGAAAGATACACGATTTATGAAACCTATTGGACGAAAGTATTTAAAATCAAATCTAACGAAATTGATTCTCACTGTTCCTAGCTACTAACCAGACATACACTTTACTAGTTGATAGATGAACAATAAAAGCCTTATAAAAGGCGTTGTCTAAATATATAATAAATCTAAATATTAGACGCACGTGTCAACATTTCACAAATTAACTTTTGCATCTCACTTCACTTCCTTTCCTTTTTTACATCCCTTCTCCCTTAAACGAAAGTAAAAAATTAAAAAACTTCTAACAAAAAAAAAATGCTAGTTCTCCGCATCGTCTTTCGTTAAAACTTCCAAAATCAGTTTTCAATTCAACTGCTCTCGGCATCGTCTTTCTCCATCCTTACCTTACCACTCCTTTCTCAAAACTTCTGGTTATCTTTCCTTTTTTTCTACTAACCCGCTCTACAATGTCTCCCAATGGTGGCCATAGGCTATCCCAAGTTATGGTTGTGACCGTGCACACGCACCGCCTCCGTGTCGTCCTTCCTCTTCCGCCAACAGCGACTGGTTCTTCAACATAAAGAAGGTATCCAATTGATTTCCTTTTTCTCTTCCCTTTCTCTGTCGAGTCTTAAAATCAACTTAAGTAATTGAAAATAGATTCAAGACTCATTATCCTTGGTTTTAATAATTAACAAATTAAACTGTATAAAAACAGGTTTTACTAAGAAAGATATTTTGCTGTGTATTTCAGCAACTCTAAAAGAAGCGACTCTCTGAAGTCTGAAGTTGATCAACCTGCTGTATTAAAGAACTCTCTAAAGAACTCGAATCTACTGAAGATTTCTCAACCCTATGATGACATGCACCATTCTTTATGCTGAGAAGTCTTACTGAATTCATGCAACAAAGCATCTGCCAAAGTCAGAAGGCTTTCTGCGCAAAGACTTAAGGTCTCTAAATGTCTTATGACTTTACCTACAAAAGGAAGCAGTTTTACAGAGTTCTTTATGACGTTCCTGAAACATCGTACACGAAAAAGGAACTTCTGTACCTGTTGTGTGTCAAAAGTCGTACACACCTACTATCTTCAAGTCAAAAGCTATTAGAAGAACATCTTCCAACGACTATAATCTATCTCACAACGGTGAATGAAGCTCTCTTCAACGGATCTATTTCAAATCTCTATATATAGCCGCTCTCAAGACTTTGAAGATGTCGTCCAAAAATACATTCAAAGATCATATCAAGACCAACACTCTGAGTCGATCATATTTACAAGAAAGCGTGAAAAGCTAGAGAAGCTTTCCAGAAAGAAAAGAGAGAAGAGTTATTAGCAAAAAAGTGAAAAGTCCATGTCAAGAAATAGAAAAATCCATATCTAGCCAACACTCTGTTGTTATTTCATTTCCTTGTACTTAGATCTTATCCTTTGTATCCCGAGTTATACTCAGTCATTCCTTTGTACAAGAGAACCTGTGTTTAAGTTTCTCAGAAGCTTAAACTCATCATATTTGTAAACATTGTAAAGTGTATGAGAGCCTGGAGAGGCTTGGAGGAACAAAGTATACTTGTGTTTAGCTTGGAGAGGTTGTGTACAAAGAATACTTGGTTTAAGTCTGGAGAGGTTGGGTACAAAGAATACTTGGTTTTAGCCTGTAGAGGTTGGGTTTAAAGAATACTTGTAATCTTGCGAGATTAGTGGAAAATCCAGTGGAGTGTTTGCCCTGGGACTGGACGTAGCTCACTGTGTTAGTGGGTGAACCAGGATAAATTTATGTGGCTAAGTTATCTCTACCCTCATCTCTTTATGTTATGTTTAATCTAACCAAGGAGGGTTTTAGAAAAGTTGTTTTATGAATCTACGCAGTAAACAATCTTTTCTTTGCGTAAAAACGTTTTAAAAGCTTTATATTCAATCTTCTCAGTTGCATCAGCAAGTTGCTGAACTTTCCAGTTTCGGAAGGTTGCTCAAATACTTTCAAATCTGCTTGCTTGTTAAAAAGGTTTTCAGAAAATCTGTAAAGATTTATAAACACTATTCAACCCCCCCTTCTAGTGTTTCCTGTGGTCCTAACATTCTCTTCTTTTCACCTTCTTTGTTGTTTTTCTTCCATGACACCATCATCATCATGATCATTCATCATCTGTCACTTCGGCATTGTGTCATAAATAGTTTCATTGAGAAATTCAAAGTTGAATTTGACTGTTTTCAATGTCAAACTAAGAGAATCACAATGGAACTACTTTCTTTGGGTGCTTTTAAATGGGACTCACTTGAACACATCACTCATTTTTACACTTCCTAAATACAAACACCTCTAAACACTCCGTCTCTACAAATGGAGCAGCTTTATTTAGATGCTTCCAATAGATCCCCGAAAGGGTAAAAGAAAAAAAAAATTGCTTGTAAAATTCTAAAATATCATTTTTTAATGCTTTTAAACACTTTTGAACATTGCTATCGGAAGCACCTCTCAACTAATACTTAGATCCCATGATACATCGTTGTTTCCCTAGCTAGATTGTGTTCCAAGTAACGAGTTTGGATACTCTACACATACGCATAAACTATAACAAAATTAATGGCCTGGGTATGCCATCAGTGTTATTCCCACGAGACAACCCTACCACCATTAACTTATTTTGTTTTTAAAAAATATTTTATTTAAAAAACCATTTGAGAGATTCTTTTAGACAATTACTATATAGGATGCTAATATTATGGTTATAAAAAATGCTAATAATATACTCTTTTTATATATTATTTAATACATATTTTTATAATTAATCCGTTTTTTAAGATAACAACTTCATTTTATAAATTTATATCTTTGAAAAATATATTGGTCTAATAAAAAATATATAAAGAATGTATAAAAATATGAATATAATGCTACCATTTCTAATTTCCATATCATCACAGCTGCAATTAAAGGAGAAATAAAAAACCTAAAAAATAAATTATATTTTAAATAAGATGTGTTATCTTAACTTTTACTTTATTCGTCTTATTTATTAAATGTTTAAGGTTTTGACACGAAAATTAAAAGATGTCATTATATTTTAAGTTTTATAAAATTTTTAACTATTTATCTATTATACCCTTTATCTCTCATATTAAAAACACATCATTTAACAAATAAATATTAATTAATTAAGGATGAAATTGAAAACAAAATTAACATGTATTGATATTATAAAATGATAATTAAAATCAAACATAAAAAAAATACTAAAACGATAAATAAAATAGGATAGAAATAATTTTTTCAATTAATAGAGTTGAAATTAAGTAAGCGACGGGTTAATTTGGGTGTGTGGCAGGTATTGGCACACCCTCGAACTTGCTCCTGCCTTAGTCAAAGTAGAAATTGGGTGGATTTTTCTCTTAAACCCTGTTAAAGTAGGTTCTCTTTGTCAAAGTCGAGATGTTATCTACAAGTTTTAATTTAATCGTCATACCTAGTCGAGACATATTACTTTACATATAGAATGTTAAATAAGAAACTTCTTCACCAAGGTGGTGTAAAATTTCATTTTTTTATTAATTCCTGCAAATTTCAATTTAACTTTATGAAAAAAAACTTGTAAACGAACAATTCGTATAAATGGACACTTTTTTCTTCTTTTATTATTGATGTAATTTATATAAATTAACAAATTTGCAGTTCAACGTATTTCTTAACTATGTTTATGTGAAATATGATTTAATAATTCTTTTAATATATAACACTAGTGGAAAGATTGGAAAGGTTTATATTTTGGCAAGAACAACCCCATAATCTCCCACCTTCTCTTTGCGGATGATATCATCCTGATTGCTAAAGCTAATAAAGATCAAGCCCTCTTAATCAATTAACCATTGAATAAATTCAGTGAGGATTCTAGCCAAATGGTGAGTAGAGAGAAATTAAGGGTCTTAAGTAATTAGGAGTATATTGAAAAAGGAAATGTGGAATTCATAATCCGGTATCCCCTTTATAATAGTATAGATGACATAATTCATAGCTCATCCACATAAACTATAACAAAATTAATGGCCTGTGTATGCCATCAGTGTTATTCCCACGAGACAACCCTACCACCATTAACTTATTTTGTTTTTAAAAAATATTTCATTTAAAAAACCATTTGAGAGATTCTTTTAGACAATTACTATATAGGATGCTAATATTATGGTTATAAAAAATGCTAATAATATACTCTTTTTATATATTATTTAATACATTTTTTATAATTAATCCGTTTTTAAGATAACAACTTCATTTTATAAATTTATATCTTTGAAAAAATATATTGGTCTAATAAAAAAATAATAAAGAATGTATAAAATATGAATATAATGCTACCATTTCTAATTTCCATATCATCACAGCTGCAATTAAAGGAGAAATAAAAAACCTAAAAAATAAATTATATTTTAAATAAGATGTGTTATCTTAACTTTTACTTTATTCGTACTATTTTTAAATGTTTAAGGTTTTGACACGAAAATTAAAAGATGTCATTATATTTTAAGTTTTATAAAATTTATTAACTATTTATCTATTACCCTTTATCTCTCATATTAAAAACACACCATTTAAGAAATAAATATAATTAATTAATAAGGATGAAATTGAAAACAAAATTAACATGTATTGATATTATAAAATGATAATTAAAATCAAACATAAAAAAAATACTAAAACGACAAATAAAATAGGATAGAAATAATTTTTTCAATTAATAGAGTTGAAATTAAGTAAGCGACGGGTTAATATGGGTGTGTGGCAGGTATTGGCACACCCTCGAACTTGCTCCTGCCCTAGTCAAAGTAGAAATTGGGTGGATTTTTCTCTTAAACCCTGTTAAAGTAGGTTCTCTTTGTCAAAGTCGAGATGTTCTCTACAAGTTTTAATTTAATCGTCATACCTAGTCCGAGACATATTACTTTACATATAGAATGTTAAATAAGAAACTTCTTCACCAAGGTGGTGGAAAATTTCATTTTTTTTATTAATTCCTGCAAATTTCAATTTAACTTTATGAAAAAAAACTTGTAAACGAACAATTCGTATAAAGGGACACTTTTTTTTTCTTCTTTTATTATTGATGTAATTATATAAGTCAACAAAGTTGTAGTTCAACGTATTTCTTAACTATGTTTATGTGAAATATGATTAATAATTCTTTTAATATATAACACTAGTGGAAAGATTGGAAAGGTTTATATTTTTGGCAAGAACAACCCCATAATCTCCCACCTTCTCTTTGCGGATGATATCATCCTGATTGCTAAAGCTAATACAAGATCAAGCCCTCTTAATCAATTAACCATTGAATAAATTCAGTGAGGATTCTAGCCAAATGGTGAGTAGAGAAAAATTAAGGGTCTTAAGTAATTAGGAGTATATTGAAAAAGGAATGTGGAATTCATAATCCGGTATCCCCTTTATAATAGTATAGATGACATAATTCATAGCTCATCCAAAATTGTGAATATAGGTGAGACTTCGAGTATGTTTTTGTTAAGGTCAATAAGCTAACTTATAGCTTATTTGGAGTAGTAACCCTTATTTTCACCCCCAAAATTAGTCCTGAAAAATTTTAGTCCCTCAAAGATGAAAAAAAGTCATTCATTCTAGTTTTATGCGATTCATTTTTAACATCAATTAGTCCCTGTAAAATGACTAGATTGAATGACTCTTTTTTTCATCTTTCAGGGACTAAAAATGCAATTTTCATTTTTCAAAAACTAATATGATTCGACTCCAAAGCTTCTAGGGACTAAAAGAGTTTGATAAAGTACATAAAAATAAACTATTTCAGGAGCCTCTAACTACAAGCTAAAAGCTATTTCAGTTAGCTTATGCCTTGTAACTTATTTATTTTTCCTTCATTTTTATCCATCATATTTTAATATAATTTCTAATTGTCATTATTTTTATCTTTTTTTAATGTATTCCCTTTACATTCTCTTACCTTTCGACCTCTATTCATGTTCTTCTCTTATTTTAAAATGTAAAAATTAATAATTAAAATGTAAAAGGTAAATAAACCATTTTCATTACACGCTTCAAAATGAAATAGAGAAAAACAATAAAATAATTTTTTTTAAATTTTTTCGCCACAAATTACTATTTAAATTGTTAAATAATAATTCTATTTATTCATATTTTCATGAAGTAATAAATTTATTTAATCTCATTTTATCCATCATTGAATATTCACACACGATGACTAGTTGACTACCAGATCAAATCCCAAATTCTTAATTGCATATAACAATAAAAATAACAATAACAATCTTTTTTTTTTTGGTCAAATAAATAACAATCTAATTATTTTTTTGTCAACATAACAATCTAACTCACATCACACCATATGCATGATCATTGATCAAGCAGGATAGTTGGTCCACGGGGACACAACCCAATCTTAATTTTTACCCCTCTTATAAGTTTTTATTTGTTGGGTTAAAATTATAATACTAGGCCCAAAAGAATAAAAAGACAAAATCCAAAAAGAAGGAGATAAAAAACATTTTTTTCTCGCAAATTTAAGGGCATGTATATAAGAGGGACACTTCTTCTAGTCCTGTCTCCTTCTCATATCGATCAGTGTAAATCCCTCTCTTCAACACTGAATAAAAAACCCCGCAAGATTCAGCCCCGGAACCATTACTCGGCGTCCCCTTTCTCATAGGTATGTAAGTGTCACGCGTTGTAGCATGTATGTAGTCCTCAATTACTTACGACCCACATCTAAATTTTTTAAACGGCATTCCTGTTTCTACTTGCAACCTAATTTTCTTCCCTGGGGTTCAAAAAAGATTCAATCTTTGGGGCTGCCTTGTCGAGGGAGCTTCTGTCCTTTGGTTGGTTTTGAGGCACATTGGTTTGGTTTTCTTGTTCTCTGCTCTTCTCTACATTTTTATTTTAATTCCTGGATAGCAGCACCCGCTAGTTGAATTTGAGGTTAAGCCTTGCTGGTATTTAGTGTCTCAATTTCAGTGACCTACTTTTAATTTTGATTATTGGACCCCAATCTTTTCAGTGCCCTAGAAATTCACTAATTTTTCACTCAGGGAATTATGATCATAAACCCATGGCTATGTTGGTTGTAATTGATTATTGTTCCTTTTCTAATGATGTTATTTGGGGATACTAAAATACTAATAACTCTTGTAGATTGCATTAGTCTGTGAGGCTTATCTGCTAAGATGTCCAATAATCCACAATTTCCAGGTTTACAGGTAGTGTATCTACAAGTAGAAAACTTTGGTTCTCCCTGCTCCCTCCTTATTTTAATGTGTTTTTTTCTTTTTTGTTGTGCAAGCCTCTTCGGCCTCCCATTGCTGGTTCGGTGGATCCTCAGCGCAATTTCGGTCCTCCCATGCCTGTTCAAGTAATGCATTTTTTCCCTAATGGTGATTGTAACAGCTCTATGTCAAATTATCATCTATCTAAACAAACCTATTTGTTTCTGCAGTTCCGACCCTGTTGTTCCTACTCAACAGCCACAGCAGTTTGTTCCCATGCCTTCTCAACATTACCAACCTGTTGGCCATGGTGTTCCCATGATCAATGTTGGAATGCCTCCTCAAAATCAACCACCCCAATTTTCTCAACCAATTCAACCATTGCCCCCGAGACCTAGTCAGCAACTGCCACTCCCATCACAGGCAATTCCATTGCCAGTTCCTCGGCCAAACATGCCAAATCTCATCTGAATCAATGATGCCTCAACCTGATTCTCAAGCTCCAAATGGCTATGCACCAGGTTTAGGTGGCCCAGGAGTACCACTCTCATCATCATATACGGTAAAGTTCTGGCTTGTATTTGTAGTGGATAAATTAAAACTCTATTATACATGTCTGATTTAAGATTGCATACTATGCAGTTTGCATCATCCTCTTATGGTCAAGTGCAAACTAATTTTAGTTCTGCTGGTCAATACCAACATGTTCCTCAAATCCAAGCTCCTGTTGGTTCTTCATCCCAGAGCATTACCCCTGGTACAACTCCTCAGAGCAACGGTGCACAACCTTCAGTTACAACTGTCATGCCTTCAGTATGAATCTTACTTATTTTTGACTTACATGGATTCTGTCTGTTGCCTCTTATCAGCAGAATTTTTATGCAGTCATAATTTATTTCTTTCAGGCGACTGTCCAGCCACCCCTTGCTAAGGTTGGCTCTTCGGATTGGATTGAGCATACTTCTGCTACTGGAAGAAGGTAAATGATTCAAATGTTTGCTTGTGATCCTAGGTTGCAGTCCATGGTTAAATGTAAATAAGGGGTTGGTAGAGTGGGAATAATTGGGGATTAAAACCAGCGTTTTTAATATATTCCCTCTGGTTAAATATCCATGGGCTTTATAAGTTCTCCCTTTTAGAGTTCTGTGGTTGTTTTTCATTCTGCTGGGTAGCACCTTTTCCACCTATTGTGGGCTCTAAGTATACTTTGGCTGTAGTTGGTTTTCCCTGCTGGCATCATTCTTAATTACATAGTTATCGAAACTGAAAAAAGTTACTAGTGCCTATAGATATATATAGTGCTTTATTTTCAGTTCAACATTTGTTTACTTGATTTTAGTTAAACTGCCTATTCAACTTGTTATATAGTCAATAGATTCTTATAATGGCATTACTCTTGCCCTTGCTACTAATTGCTATTTGTTTACATCTCTCTTCTTCTTAATTTTGATTTTAATAAGCAAAAAATTAATTCAATGAAGCATTTATAACAGGGAAATTATCTTTAATATTCATTTATAAACTTATCCCTTGGCTTGATGTTGCCATCAATTTATAAATGTTCTTGATGTCCATTTGATGATTTAGTTTAATTTTATGTCCTCTTTGAGTAATGCATATTTGCTTGGCATGGAAAGCGTTTCTAATTATAATTGTCTACAGATCTCATTGTATGAATTTTACTTTATTTTGCAGGTTTTACTACAATAAAAGGACTAAATTATCTAGCTGGGAGAAGCCTTTTGAATTGATGACACCTATTGAGGTGAGTCATACAATTGATTTTGCTTCCTTGTTGTTGTATGACTTGTTAGTCAGGCCACTGGATCTTTTATTTTTTTGGTTTCTGGTGAAAGTTGGGACATGTGTATATAGCTTTTGGTCTGTACAAAGTACAATATTAGCTGGTCAGCATATTCAAGTTTAATTGCTATTTGCTTTCTATTTGTCCAAGTCTGGTGAAAAAATCTGCTCCATTAGCTCACTCTATACTGAACGGGTTATCTCTCAGGCAGGCAACGATCAATCTTGACTTTTACGTCTTATTGTAAGGTCAGTGTTGTGACAATTGCCGGTTGGACTGTCTGATATCAGCTTTGTTTGTTTTTCCTTGGATGATGTTGTAGAAGAATTTTCTATTTCATTTTTTTAAATATCGAATAAAATTCTTCTGTATAATTCAGAAAGAATGACAGAAGACAGTTGATTTTATCCAATGATTATTCTTAGCATCCATTTTTTAATAAAAATAAAGAACTCTTATTCCTTGGGGTTCCTTACTTTTTTTGCTGTAGGTGGGAACTTTAGAAATTATTTCTTGACTTCTAAATTCCAATGACTGTTTCCTATGTATGTTACATAGAAAGGTCATGTTTATATGTTTAGGTTTGCTTCTGAAAAGAAAATGCTTTTTCTATTTTCCCCCCATCATGTGTGTGCACATATTCTTACCTTAATGTGATTTCTGCAGTAGATGATTTCTCTCTTCCACTTTCTTCATAGTCATTGACGGATACTGTATAGATTATGTCAATGTCAACACTATGCACTGTATGATTAAATAAGGAGAATTGTAATGAATAACCTCTTGTTCTATCATTTTCTAATTATGATAGACAAGTGTCAATCAAATGCTAAGGTGATTTCTAATGACATATATATCTCTTCATGAAGCTAATTCAATGTACTCTTAAGATAAGATTCCTAGTATATCCATTTTGAGCTTATTCCATTTTTGATAAAAATTTTGAGCATATGATGGCTTGTCTTTTTAGCACCACTTAAAGCACTTCAAAGTTGGCGTTTTTTTTAATGCCTTTAGGACTTCATATCTTCCAATTTTACTTTATTCAAATCTACATGTGTGACTCCCATAGCTTTAAGATGCTTACAGGTACATGCTGTGCTACTCTATTGAGAGGTAGAATATGCTGTGGGTCTTTGCTGCTTGCTCTACCTACTATATTGCTTGAATGTTAGTAAATTCTATCATTGTATTATTGTCTAGATTGTTAATTCATTTTTCTGGAATTTTCTAATGATTTATCAATGAGTGTGATAGAAGTCATGTCACTTGATAAGATGTGCATTACGCATGCTCCTAAATTTTTGCACATTTTTTTGTATTTGTATCAGATTATTAGTTTCAAATATCTTGATTTTTACAAGAGTTGAACTGTGAATGCCTTTGAGGTTATTTTTTCATTCAAAAGAATGCTTCCAATCTTCCTTTGTGTGGAATAGACATTATATAAAAATATGGGTGTTGATTTATGTACTGCAGCTCGCACCTTAGAACTTGGATTATCTGCTATGTCAGCAATCCATCGGGTTGCCTTCTATTTATTCTATATGTGGATGCCTTCCATTTCTTCTATGTGCAGTTTACCACTGTCTGATTTTAGGATCTTTGAAAGATAACTGTAAATGATATTTGTAAAAGAAATTTACAGGTGCATTTTTTTTTGGACTTTTGGTATATGTGTAAGATGTAGTTACATTATGAAGATTCAGATCTTCCTGTCCACTGCCTGACTCCTTAGTACTCCTATCTATACACAATATGCTCTGTTGGGAGGATTGTATACAGCAAGAGGGACTTGTCAAGGTTGCTAGTACTCCTGTATACTGCCTGACCCATGTTATTTTTTTTAAATCTGCATTATATTTCTCTTATTTGCCTTCCATATCTCTTCAACTCCTTCCATATCTGCCTCATGCATTTGAGCATAATACATGTGCTTCACTTGTATCTCTTCAAAATATTTGCTCCTCCTGTCATCTCCACGACCTTGTCTTCATTTAATTTTTTGCGGCTAAATTAATTGATTTCACTGTTTCCAATCTTGTCTTCTCATCATTATTATTGAAGCTAATTTCAAATCTGAAAAATCCCCGTCATCACCAGCTTCACCTGAACCATCTGAAACGACCTCCACACACTATTTTTTCGGCCGGCTTGCCTCCGACTCCGGCATTGTGTCTTCATCTATTGACTCATCATCTTCCTTGCTAGTTTTGAAACTAGATTTCGTTCTAGCAATGTAGTCCCGGGCCATTTCTTCTGCTATCCTTCAAATATTCCTTTATTGATCTTAATTCGCAGACCTTTATCTATGAAGATGTGTCTGTGGTTAACAATAATATTCTGCTAAATTCCAATCTACTTTTCTTTGTAGTACCGTCATCAACTGAAATAAATCGCCCCATACAACTCGCCAGAGTCTTGAAGAACTCTTCATTCCATGCATGTAACGGGATACTGTCCATAACACTTAACCCACACTAGTCTTTCTCTTGCTATATCATCCACTGACCACTCATGTATATCTTCAAACCACATTGAAAACCATCCTTCTGCACTCTTGATTATCTCCTGTACCTCTCCCTCTTCTTCTGATGAGAGTAGCACCATCTTCCCTTCCTTTTGGTATGGCCTTGACTGTGAAAAAACCTTCCATGCAAAGCTTTTCCTGGATAGTGTATGCAACTCCTAGATCCTGCAGATATCTTACACAGCATTTCTTCAACCACACAGTGTCCTCTTCACTAACATTTTATTCAACGCTACCCTATCTTCCTCTCTCTGTTTTTTCTTAGCTTTCCACACCTTGTCTCCTTTTCTTCCTTATATGATCAACAACCTTTCCTCAATCTGCATCTTTCACCACATCCACATATGATTTTCCATTCTGACAAACTTTTAACTACCTTTCTCTTCTTCTTCTTCAATGTCTCTGACTTGCTTTCCCCTTGTAAACCTTGGTAAATTCACCCTTATTTGGTAAGTCCCTGTCCATACATTATCTAACTGTTGCTCCAGTCTTTTACTGTCAATCACCCCTTTAAATCTCACCAACCCAAACTTCCTATCTCTTTTCTCTGGGATATTTACATCTCCCACGTTGCCCCTCTTTGTAAAGACACGCCACATCTCATGTACTCCATAGATCCCTGGGAAGTTTGTGAAATAGAAAGATGTAGCTTCTTTTGACAACTGGTTTACATATCCTTTTAGATGATCAGATTGGTTCTTCCTGAATGTAGTATCTGTCTTGTCTGCCCTAGCCCCTCCTCTCTCCCCTCATCTCTCTAGTGCTTTAGAGTTTAGTCACATTTAGGTTTTTCTTTGCTTAATTCCAGATCTCAGAATTAGAGGGGCTGGAGTAATAAGAAGTGCAGATTCATAAAATGTGTCACTAAACTTTTTTTCTTCTTAGGAATGAGAAAAATATAAGGAGAATTAAACATGTTACTTTTCTCAGTGTATGATGTGAGTTAGCTTGTTAGTATGTGATCCTTTACCTTGCCTAATTATTTCCTCGACTTGCTGTTGTTTCTTTCACATTCCTGCTTTGGAAGGAAATCTCTTTATGATAAATCATCCACTTATTGCATTCTTTTCATTTTGTTAGAGGGCAGATGCATCAACAAATTGGAAAGAGTATACAAGTCCCGACGGAAGAAAGTGTGTCTTGCTTCTCTTAATTTGTCTTCTTTTGTTCTGTTTTTAATGTTTTTTGCTGATTTTTCCCCCTATATTTAATGAATATTCTGTAGGTATTACTACAACAAAAATCACTAAGGAATCAAAGTGGTTAATTCCTGAGGAGCTTAAGGTTTCCACCATTGAAACAATAGCGTCTTAAATATTCTTTGAGTATTTTCTCTCTCTTATTTTTGTACTCACATTTCTTTTATAAAATTTTATTTTGCTTCAAGTTGGCCCGTGAGCAAGTTGAAAAATCAATTGTCAATGGAACACCTCCTGAAGCATTACTGAATTCTCATATTCAACCCTCAGCAACTCCTTCTGTGATTGAAGCTATGCCTAGTGCAGATAATTCATCTTTAACTGGTCAGGTCGAACCATCAAGTCCTGTTTCAGTTGCTCCAGTTGTTACTACATCTACAAGTAATCATCAATCTGAGATGACTCCTGGATCATCTGCCTCTCCTTCTGCAACCCCTATAACTGGAATAAAAGTGGATGAACTTGGGGCACCTGTAATACTATCACCCCATCAGATGCTAGTGTGGGAAGTGATAGAGCTCTTGTTACTGATATTAATACTGCTACAACACCAATGTATTGCCTATTCGACAAGTTTCTACTTCAGTCTGTGATTTCATTTTTGTCCGGTGTCATGTCATTTTATTTGGTTTGTGGTAAATATTGTAGGAATGATCCCAACAACTTTCTAACTCAAGATGCAGTAAGTTCTGCAGACGGAGTTCTAGCCGACAATAATGAGGTATGCTTCTCTCATTGTAGTCTTTAATGTCTCTGGGATGATTCTTGCCTCTGGTGGTTAGCAAGCTGATAAATCTTAAACTCTGTAGGATGGTAAAATGATTCAATAGGGGAGAAAGTTAATGATGTGGCCTCAGAAACAAAAGCAGTTGAACCAGAACCCTTGGTTTATGCAAATAAGATGGTATGAGAATGAAATATAAAAGTTTTAAATCTCTGTCTCTCTCTATTATGTTCCTGGGCATTGAACCTTCGTTATATTTCCTTATCAGGAAGCTAAAGATGCATTCAAAGCGCTTTTGGAGTCTGTAAATGTTGGATCTGACTGGACTTGGGATCGGGTAGAGTGATTTAATGATATAGTTCAATTTCACTTACCATTTATAACATCTTTATTTATTAAATGTTTTTCTTGTTTATTTGATGTGCTTGACATTGACATTTCTGCATTAAAGGCTATGCGATTGATAATTAATGACAAAAGATATGCTGCCTTAAAAACTCTTGGAGAAAGGAAGCAAGCTTTCAATGAGGTAATTCTTATGAAACCTTGGAGAGCTCTTTTACTCCTTTTATTCTTATCCCTTATTTATTTTTTTCTCTTGCGTGCACTTTGCTTTATCTCGATCATCTCATTTGTAATGGGAAAGTCTCAATTTGTGCCAATCTGCTTTCATATTCATAGCGAAGGAAAAATTGTATGAAGATAATTGCTTTTAGTAACCATGCAATTTCTTTGTTGAGTTTGTCAGAGTGGATGTGGCATAATGAAATTCGGGAAGAAATCTGGATGAAATCAAACTGTAATTTAATTACTGAATTCTCACAATTTCCCCTCCATTTTTGGCATAAAAACATTGTAGGGTTTAAATCCCTTCTTCTCCAATGTCCATGCATCATTTACACAAAAAACACTTCAAAAGGTGAGCTCTGTTTTGAACCAACCCTTGACCCACTGCTCACTGGTGTTGATTATGGCACATCCACTGCTTGTTGGTGTCTACTTTCTTATGGGTCTTTTTTTCACGCCCTCGTTGTTTCAACTCACCCATTGCTCGTCAGTCACTACTCACGCACAAGTATCTGTTCAGTTTTTGTTTCTATCTTGTGTTGTGCTCTTTACACTCAGGTCCTCCCTTTTCCGTTTTTGTTTGTGTTGTACTCTTTACACTCAGAGGCCTCTTCTGTTCATTTTCTTTATTAATTCCATCATCTTCCTTTGTGATGGTGATTGTGTGGTTAGACTTTAGAGTATTGCTTTTGATCAGTGTTGTTAAAAAGCGGCCGTGGGTGGTGGGAATCTAACAAAACACCATCAGGAAGTTGTGGTGTTGCAGATGTTGCATGGTGGAAACTGGTGGCTGCAATATTCAGGGTGTTGTGGCGGTCAAGGTGGACAATTGCTGAAATGGAGATTTCTAGGGCATTTTTGTGATTTGAAAGAAAGGGTATATTAATTTTGTGGCACCCACATCACTCAGCAATGGTCAACCTAATCTCAGTCTAACCTCAGTCTGCAACCCAACATCTTTGCTGACCATGACCTCTATTTGCTGGTGGTCTCTTCCCTGGAAACATCTTTGTTTGAAATTTCTTCATCTTCAATTTTGTTTTCTTCTTTCTCTGATTCTCAGTCATCTCCTCCCCCGCTGCCAGATTTTGTTTCTGTTTGGGGTGCTGTCTTCTTCATGTTTCTATCTGTTCTCTGTCCTTGAGAACTCTGGTGTTCTTTCTGTCTGCAGCAAACTCAGATCTTTTTATTGCTGCCATAAACTTTGTTATGCCATTATAACATTTCTTTTGATTGTTGATTATGAAATATCTTTTTTTTAGTATTTTTATGTGTGTAGTATTAATTGTCATTTATCTATAATGTTCGATATAATGGCCATCCCACTATAGTGTTTTTGGCATTAATCACCTCATGCTGCTATCAAAGATTGATAACTATGATCAATGTCTAAGAGCAACAATTATCTGAGTAGCATTGATTATCTGTCAAGCAATCTTGTATGTGTGTAACCTATGTACACTGGGTGTGCTGTAATATTGAAGATTGATAATTATAGTCATGTCTACCTGTGCATAAGAAGTTAGTGTTTTTGGAAGACTTGACTTGTTATGAATTTTTTTTAGTAAGAAAGATTAAAACCTTCTGGCACCAGGAAATTTGACCAGTTAAGTTCAGATGGGGGTCAAATTCCCTACTTGAAACTATTCTCATCTTTAACGGGGACTTCACTATTCTTCCCTTGTCTCCAGCTTATATTAGAGTGGTTTTCAATTTGTATTGTTCATAATCCCCATTCTTTCTTCTGATTAATCTAATACTTTTATTTGTCCAAACATTTTTTAAAAGTAAAATTATATTAAATTATTATTTTGACTAATTATTATAATAATTATTATTATAATTATAATAAGAATATAGCAACACATTGTCAGTATAGGAGAGGATAGGTTGCTGGAGACAATCTCCTC
Source organism: Sesbania bispinosa (assembly GCA_026901365.1). Classification (NCBI taxonomy): domain Eukaryota; kingdom Viridiplantae; phylum Streptophyta; class Magnoliopsida; order Fabales; family Fabaceae; genus Sesbania; species Sesbania bispinosa. Next base: position 93,458 of record QLOH01000286.1, read on the forward strand.
CAGGTATCAACTTTGTTCTCCATCCGACAAGATTGATCCCTACATCCCTTTTAATTGTAAATTAGTTATATGCATGAGATGGGGAAATTATGTTCTTTCTGATATCCCTCATCTCTAGTGGCTATAATATGCTGTGTCAATGACATACACACATATTAATAAGATGATATTGTTACTGTTTTTATTTTCAGTACTTAAATCAGAGGAAAAAACAGGAAGCGGAAGAAAAGCGTATGAAACAGAAAAAAGCACGGGAGGATTTTAAAAAATGTTAGAAGTATGTTTTATCTTCTTCCTCACTTCTTTATAACTATGCGATATGTTGCTTCCTTTGATTGTTCGTTTGCTAAAATATAAAATTATTTTCCAGGAGTCTACAGAGTTGACTTCATCCACTAGATGGAGGTTTCTTTTTAATTTCATGATGTTTAATTTGAATTTTTTTCCTCATCTTACATTGGCCAACTCAAACTTCCAGTTGATATATTTTGTAATCTTGTTTCTTTGCTATTATTTTTTTGGACATCACTCAGCAAAGCAGTGGCTATATTTGAAAATGATGAACGCTTCAAGGCTGTTGAGCGTGACAGAGATCGCAGGGATATGTTTGATAGTTTCTTGGAGGAACTTATAAACAAGGTGCATGCTACTACCTCATTATTCAACCATTTATATAACCTATGTGCATATTTCTGGTTGTTTGACCGCTTCCTTTCCTATATATGTACCCATAGTTATCATTGTCATGCACGTTTGCCTTGATTCGGGGTAGAAAGTAGAAACTTTAGCCTACACTTGCATGGATGATATATATTGTGTTATTTCTAGAATCTACAGGCACAATTAAAATTTTCTATGTTTATCACTTGCTTGTGTTGTATGATTTATAATTTGGTTATGGTGGCTCCAAACCTTTGCTAAATTTTATTTAAAGATAAGTTGCTTGATTTGTCATTACTCAAATCTGAGCTGTAGCTAAACTATGCTATGAACATCTAGGTGAAGTTTGTTATGAGTTGCAAAATGAGGGAATTGAGATGTAGAGTTTAGAAACATTGTCAAAGTTTCCTTTTTAAGGGATATGGGACCCTGAGGGATTTTTTGACTTTGATCAATGAATTAAGCTTGCAAATCTTTTTGAAATGCTTTTACTGAATATCTACTTGTGGAATTTTTATCAGGAACGAGCAAGGGTACAGGAGGAACGAAAGCGAAATATAATGGAATACAAGAAGTTCTTGGAATCTTGTGACTATATAAAGGTTTTTTTTTGGATCCATTATGTTTCTAAAGATCTTGTGTGATGCTTAAAATTCTATTGATGCATCCATTACCTTCTCTATAGGCTAGTACGCAGTGGCGAAAAGTTCAAGACCGCTTAGAGGCTGATGAAAGATGCTCTCGTCTTGAGAAAATTGATCGCTTAGAAATATTCCAGGTAATTCATCTTAAGTAAAATTGTTGGAGAGTCTCAAATTGACTAGTAATAAGGCCAAATAAAAGTATATAAGCCTTAGGCAATCATCACCCTACAAAGCTAGCTTTTGGGGTTGAGTTAGACACAGTCCAAAATCTAATATGGTATCAGAGCCTATCCTAGATCCGTTATTGGGCCCCCACTCGTAGATGTCCACGCTTCAGATGTCCAGCCCTTGGCGTGAGGGGGTGTGTTGGAGAGTCCCACATTGACTAGTGATAAGGCCAAGTAAAAGTATATAAGCCTTAGGCAATCCTCACCATACAAGCTAGCTTTTGGGGTTGAGTTAGGCCCGGTTCAAAATCTAAAAAAAAAAAAATTCTGTCAATCTGATTTATATTTATCTTTCAGGATTATTTACGTGATTTAGAGAAGGAAGAGGAAGAGCAGAAGAAGATACAGAAGGTGCTGTTTTGTTTATGTTCTATAAGTGGTCTATTGGACTCTAACCCTTCATCCTCAATTTTATTGAATAACCCCATCTCTGTTCTCAAACAAAAATAGGAAGAATTGAGGAAGACAGAACGTAAAAACCGTGATGAATTCCGCAAATTGATGGAAGAACATATCGCTTCAGGCAATCTTACAGCAAAAACTCACTGGCGTGATTATTATTCAAAGGTTAACTGTCCATCTCTATGGTTATTTAATATTTATCTCTATTTTTTGCTTTCTGTTTTAAGATCCAAAATTAATCTTTCTGCTTCCTTACAAAATATCGTTACATTGTTTCTTTTGTTTTTTTTTTTGATTTGTTGTATTGGATCAATTATTTGAATGTGACAGTGTGATGATACTGTTTTTGGTGGTATTGTAGGTGAAAGATTTACCTGCTTATCTAGCAGTGGCATCAAACACCTCAGGTTCAACTCCAAAAGACTTGTTTGAAGATGTTGCTGAAGAGCTAGAGAAACAAGTGAGTATGCGAAACTGCTTTTTATGGTTGGTTTTGAACCTTTAGAGTATCCTTTTATTCTTCTTCCCTCATGATTATTTTTCAAAATGCTTGCATATTTTTGGTCCTTTTAGGAGCTCTTGAGTACTTATATTTCAATTTATTGTTAGGCAAGAAAAAGAATTGTTATTTGTTGATATTTCTAAGTTTTAATCTCTCTTTCGTGAAATCGTGAGGCATTGAACAGCTTAGTTAGTAGCGTGTACATCGATAAGGATTAAGCCAACCTATATGGATTAAAGATATCTCACAGCCATTAAAAATCAATTTGGGTTCAAATGAGAAATTTCATTACACATATGTAATTATATTGAAATAGGGTTGTTCCTTGACTCAAATGTGCTAGAGGACTTCTACTTTTATGCATCCTGAAACTTTACCATAAAAAATGGTTTCATAAAATGCCAATCTTCCTTCTTATTTATATGTTACAGTATCATGAAGAAAAGAGTCGAATAAAAGATGCAGTGAAGTTGGCAAAGGTATGATGTGTCAATATTTTGTGGTTTCTGCTCAAAAAACTTTTTCTGATGTATACAAAGTTATCATACTTCCCAGATCACATTGTTGTCAACCTGGACTTTTGAAGACTTCAAATCAGCTTTATCAAAAGACCTTAGCTCTCCACCTATATCTGATTTCAACTTAAAGGTAGGCACATCATTGGCATATATATATGTGTGTGCTTTTTTTATCTTCTGTTTTTATGCGTTCTTCAAGTATTGACTTCCTTTTCATGTCATGGTACTAATTGCAAGTTTGCAATGAATGGTGCCTCAAACTTTTCTTATGTTACTAGTTTTCCTCACAATTATGCTTGAACTTGTGGTTCTTTTTTCACATGCTTGTTGTGATATATAAATGGGCCGAATGATATAAAAGTAGACACTATAAAATGCTTGACTGAAATGCTAGTTGGCTTATAAAATGCTTGACCACAGTGCTTAATTTCACTGGATTTGAAACTGCTTTCTGTTGGCCAAGATTAGTTCAAATGAGTGTGTTCTCTCTCAGTATGGCAGTTAATAGAATTTTTTTTTTTGAAAACTATTTTTATTATGATAATATGAGACAGTCCAAACACCAAAGTTTTGACGTTTATGAATATAATTTGTTTACCATGGTAAGTGACCGTCTTTAATTTTCTTTTTATTCATGATGGTGAGGAACTTAATAATTAAAAGGTATCCTATCTCTTAAAAGTCCTTAGAATTCAATTCTAATTATTCTTGATTTGGAATGTATGCCTTCTCCATGTCTGGTCTGATGCTGTTCTACCCTGCAGCTAGTGTTTGATGAGCTAGTAGAACGGGCAAGGGAGAAGGAGGAGAAGGAAGCTAAGAAGCGTAAACGTCTTGCAGATGATTTCTTTCATCTATTATATTCTACCAGGGTGCAGTATTGTGATCATCAACTAATAAGTGTTGTCATGTTGTAATGGTAGGGAAATAAGGAATATTGTTTTTACTTTTGTTTAGTTGACTGTGTTGCAGGACATTACGGAGTCTTCAAAGTGGGAGGACTCTAGACCTCTTGTTGAAGATAGCCAAGAGTTCAGGTCTGGATCATGATAAATTTAAGCATTAAACTTAAATATTCTTTTCCTTTTTTCAAATGTTTCCCAAACTGGACTAGTTATTGCACTGCTGAAGGATGATGTTCAAATGTTTTTGAGGTTATATATACATAAATATTTTTATTAATGTATAACAATGACCATATATATGCAAAACTACCATATATATCTTAAGTGTATAAGTAAAATCATAATAAGAAAACCATAATATCTCTAATATCATCAAATTTAATCATGTCACATTACAGAAGTAAAATAAATATGTTGTGCACTATATAAATATTGATACATACATGTTATGTATTAACAAGAAAATATGTTTAGTCTTAATATTAAAGATAAAAACATGATATAATGGATAAAATAAGATTTTAAAATCAATAAGCTTAGTTGGCACGGTGGCTAACTGCCCTTACTATTTCAATGGGTACCAGGTTTGATCCTTGACTAAAATTTTTTGTATCTCAATAGATATCTAGTATATATGTTGCTATGCCCATACTTGGCAAGAGCACCATTGTCCAGGTGGTAGCTGGTGTTGTAGTTACACATGGAGAGTCGTAGATCCATGTTCTAAGTTGAAGGAGGATTTTTTCTGCCAAATTATAAATAAATCTAGTGAAGGATAATAATTGTCATTTATAAAATAAATGAAGATAAATTAGAAAAAATAAATTAAACCTCATTCAATGGAACATTAAGTCACCAATTCAACCTCTTTAAAAGGAATGTTGACTTGTAGTTCTTTAGAATAAAGCATGGAATGATCATTCCGTGTTTTTTTCTGTTAACAAACTCGCGAATATCTATGCCATGTTGAAATTACGGAGATTTGGGTCAGGGAGAAATATGTCAATATTATTTGCAGTGTGTATAAAACACACAAGGCTATACTTATAGTATAGTTCTTAAGATTGTACAACAACAAATATAGGAAACAGGGAAATACAATCAGTAAATGCAAGAAATACAAAAAGACATTTAATTTTGAAAAATGACATTAACCACGCTAAATATTTATTGGCGTTAATTACGCTAACACTCCTCCCTCAAACTTTAGTGGGTCTAGAGGGAACCAACTTGAGTTTGGAAACCATAGTATGAAAGTGCGTTTAAATTTGGTTGGTGGTCTTATGCATAACATTGTAAGGAGGTGTGTATGATGTTGGCAAAACTTCGGTAATTGGTGACCAACAAACACGGTAGTTCAGGCATTGTTGTCAAGTCATGTTGGGAAGGCCTCTAGAATTGGGACATATGACATGTTTCAAATTGGTGAAGATTGTGGGACAACAAGCAGACAATAGAGATGAGCACAGGATGATGAGTGGATAGCAAAGGCAACAAGCAACTAGATCCTAAGCTCCTTATAGGAACATGAGTACATGACTAGACTACAAAACTATTCATACCAAAGGGGTTATATGCATTGATAAGTTATAAAGAGTTTAACCATAGATAATCTCTTAACTATCCCATCAAATAGGTACATGATTCATTAAACTGTGAAACATTTCCCTGCCATTGTGTAATGTGCTTCCAATGGCTATAAAAAGTAACCCATCCAATGGTATTTAATATCCAGAAAACTGCCAAATAACATTCGTCCCAAGTTGAAATATCACAAGTACTTCTCATTTGGAATTTACTACCCTCATTATTTGCATTTAAGCAATAAGGCAACCATGTGCTTCACCTGCATTGAACACTAGATTGTTCATTGAAGATAAAAGTACATCAAACCCATATGAAGTTTTACCTTGAGTAGATTGCATCCATTGGGCAAAGACAAGATTAAACGAAGCTAATCTGTGGAAATTAGGCTAGAACAAAGGCAATGAGGAGCGTCAAGCTAAACAAAGCAAATCTATAAAGACGGACTAGAATGAAGCCAATCTACTGAAAAATAGACTAGAATGTAGCCACTCTGTGGGAAGATAGGTTAAAACTTAAAATGGAGCAAATTTACAAAAGACAGTTTGAAACTTTGCATAAAGAAGTTAAAACAACTGCAACGATCTCCCCCCAGTGTCGGTCGGGGGATTCGAACCCATGACCTTGCTCTGATACCACTTGTTTGATCAAGCGCTTACCACTAGGCCAAAAGCTATAGCTGTCAGAAAGGGCGCAACTTTATTTCCTTAAGGATTCACAGAGCCACATCTAGGTTTAAGGGGCTGCGCCCATTATAGGCGCCATGGGTTGAGATGTTAAGCCTATCGAATCCTAAGGGTGACGTTGACAATTAAGCCAACAAGAATATCCTCAAGGAGGTGGATAGTTACCATTGCTTTGATACCATGTTGACATTGTAGGGATCTAGGTAGGGGAGTAATCTATGAATATTATTTACAGGACATATAAAATGCAAGTGACTATATTTATCTATTGTCCTTCAGTTGTACATTGGTAAATACAGAAAGTAGGAAAAGACAATCAATAAATATGGGAAATAGTAAAAACAATTAATTAACAATAATATTGCTGATTAAGCTAAATATTTAATTGCATTTGTGCCAACAGATGAAACAAACCATGGAATGAAATTACCATTTTGTATACTAAACGTAAAATCAGTGTCCTTTCAGTGGTCTGTAAATAATGGGACCTTACTATAAATAATTGTTTACTGTTCTTAAGCTGGATGAATTTATGTTCATGGAGGCATCCTCCTTGATGTACATATTTCCCCCTTTCACCACACCTTTGAGTATTAGGCAAAGGGAGTTTAAAAGCAATATTCCCGGTAAATTGGCTGTGGATAGTGAAATTCTAACACTTAATTACTTCTGATTGATATCCAATTTTTCAATGATAAACCTAGAGTATTCAATTTTGAAAAATTGTGGCCAAGGTAGTTAAGATCGCGCACTGGATTGTAAATTCGCACAATTTTACGATCTCTGTCGCCTCCCCCCAGTTTGTATTGCAAATCTGTAGGATCGTAAAGATTGCCGGTGAAGATCGTAAAAACAGTGGGATCAGGCGATCCTACAGTGCCAGAAATTAACCCATTTTCACTCTGACCCGCTCGACCCGTTTCTGTAACCTGGTTCGTGCGACCTCTAATAGCCCTAATCCAATCTTTTTCTCACCTGTTTGCATCTGATTCACCTCTCCCTGCAAATCGCAAGCTGCTGTAAACTCTCACACCATTTCTGCTTCGGTTTGCTGCTGCCTCTGTGTGATTCATCTCTTTCTCTTTGCCTCTGCGCCGCTCTTTGGTGTGGTTGCTCTCGGCCTCTGCGCCACTTACTGTCTCTGCTTGCTGCTTCTGTTTGGATTGATTGCTGCTGCCTCTGCTCGTTTCCTCTCTGCTTGCTCTCCAAATTTTGTTTCCTCTCTTTACATGTTATGTATGATCTATTTATACATTTTGAATTTAAATTTTGTGAAGTGTTTATTAGGATTCAAAAGGTTTATTTTCTTATTTATGCTATTTTGTATGCATATGTGTGAATTCATATGCATACAGCATATATATATGAATTAAGTATTTTTGTAGGATCTTATGCTCGTTCCCACAATTTACGATCTTGGGACCCCTTTCCGGTCTCTAGTAAGATCTCGATCTTAACCATCCATATTGTGGCACTATAGTGCTGCACGATGCATCACTGCCTCTAGCCAATATTGGTCCATTGAAATGTTGCATTTTGCTGTTGCAGCAGTGACGGCTGGGATTGCAGCCAAACAGTTGCTATCTGGAGAAAATACGATCCGATTCGTGATTTGGAAAATAGCCTTTCCGATTCACGATTTGAATCCCGATTTAAAAACCTTGATTCATAGCCCCTACAAATAATCAGGAGAAAATATGTGTCATCTGGTTGGCATGTGCTCTCTGTTCCTGCTAAATCCCATTAATTCATAATATTTTTCTACTAAGATTTCCCTTTTCCACCTTTTCCACCAAGCTGGCACTTTTACCAGCCAAGTACTGCTGGGGGTGTTTGGCTCTGTTTTGATTGCAGCTTCATGCCTTCTCCCTTCTGCGGAGCTCACCTGTGACTACTGACTAGATTTGCACTTGTTTTCCCTTATGAATAGCTACCACTCACCTGTTGCAATGGTAGTGGCTGTGATTACGGTCAAATATTCGCTGCCAGACCCTGAAATGAGTAGGGGCAAATATCTAGTATTCAGTTGGCACATGCTCTCTGTTCCTGTAAAATGCCACCAACCCAAGGCTTTTTTTGGCTTTTTATCAGCCAAGACCGCCCTTTTCCACTAAGCCCACTCTATTACCAGGCCATGTCTCACCGAGGGTGTTCAGCTCTATTTTGATGGTAGCTTCAAGCCTTCTCCCTTTTGCAGGGCTCACCTATGGTTAGATTTGCACTTTCTTTTTCTCTACAAAACTTTTAATTTTAAGTGGAAAACTGATCCAGGATGAAAAGACATCAGTGTCCTTTTCTTTTGGTATTGACATTGCTGACCTACTTTAGTAAATTTTTAATTTGCTTGTTTGGTATAAGCTTTTAATACTTGTTATTAGTCATTTAAGTTGTTAATAACACATTGACTAATATGAATAATGTATTTTTTTCTGTTGGTATTGAGTATTGACATTGCTGTCATACTATAGTATTTTTTTTATTTGCTTGCTTGGTTGTGCTTTTAGTAATTTAATTTTAAGTTGTTCATAATATGTTGGCTAATATAAATGATGTATTCTTTTCTGTTTTTTAAATTGAGTATTGACTTTTGAAACTTTTTATGGTGCAAAATTTTAAAACTATTAGGTTTATTTATTTTTGGTGCTAATGATGAATGTCTTAAATCTTGAGTACTTTGGGTTTTGAGCAGTTATTGTGTATTATAAACCAGTTATATTATATCATCCATCTTTTGTATAGCAGTCACTCTGCAATCTGCTGTACTGCTTATAACATTTTTGGGGATCACTGCTTGGCACTGTTTTTCCGGATTGGCTGTCATGAATAAACCATATCTTGAAACTATTTTCCTAATATAATAACATTCATGTTCCTGTTTTTACATTTTTCCTGGTATGTCTGTTTTTCTAGATCTATTGGAGATGAGAGCCTTTGCAAGGAAATATTTGAGGAGTACATTACACAACTGAAAGAAGAGGCAAAAGAGAGTGAGCGGAAACGGAAAGAGGAAAGGGTATAAATTCTGCTCATTTCATCTATGTTTGAAATTGAGGTTTATGCTTGTCATTCACTATCTTTAACAAGCAAATAACAAACTATCGCGCATGGGTTAGTTTTGAAACCTGGATAGCAGAATCTCAAACTGATATGACCTTCTGTGTTACATTATCCGTGAAAAGAAAAGGTTTCACTGTGTAGCTAATAAGCTCTGAAATCCAATTTTTTGCAGGCAAAGAAGGATAAAGATAGGGAGGAAAAAGAAAGGAGGAAAGCGAAGCAAAGAAGGGAAAAAGAGGGAGGGCGTGAAAAAGGGAAAGAGGAGACACATAAGAAGGATAAAACGGACAGCGACAGTATGGACTTAACTGAGATCCAATCCTCCAAAGAAAACAAAAGGTCTGAAGATGATAATAAAAAACGGAAGCACCATCAAAGTCCCGAGCATATTTCTCATGAAATGGATAAAGAGAGGACTAAGAAATCTCGTCATAGTGGAGACCGCAAGAAATCAAGACGTGTAGGCAGATTTATTACTCGGCTGTTTTACAAAATGTTAAACATGATTTGTTGTTTTTCTGATATCATTTATTGTTCACTGATTGTCTTCTTTTTTGAATAAATGGAGCAGCATGCATCCGGTCATGAATCAGATGAAGGCCGGCACAAGAGACACAAGAGAGACCACCGCAATGAATCGCATAGAGAAGGTGATTATGGAGAGCTTGAAGATGGGGAATTTGGTGATGATGTGGACAGATGGTAATCATGTTATTCTATTCAAACTCTGGAGATTACCTTCTATTTTGCTCAATATGTACTAATTTTTAAAAAAATTATCAAAATATAAATTTTTAAGAGAACTTCCTTGTATTCTAATGCTTTACACTGAAGATCTTGCTACTACCAGAAGGAAAGGTTAAGTTCTCACTTTGAATGGCCCAATTTCCTGCTACTTGCATTAGTATCGATATTATAATTAAAATGGATGCAATGTTTTCCCATGGCCATGGTAGACAAGCCTCACCAGTTAGGCTAGCTTTAATTAGTGGGAATTATTTTAGGAAGGCTAAGTTACGTTGATTTTTGACACTTTGATGCTTGTTATCCGATTTCATTTTGGTCCATATGTAAACAAGGGTCTTGCAAAAGGGTCTTGCAAATGAGTGTCCTAAGGGCACTAATTAAGGATCCATAAGGAGAAAGTTTTTATTGGAAATCACAGCATTGATTGCATGTTACATATATCACTCACTTCAATAAAAGTTTTTTACTTTTGGTTCCTTAACAAGTGTTTTAAGGGCACTCATTAGCATTTTCCTACAGGCAATTATAGTTAAACACAGAATCTTAGACGGTGTTTTGAACCGGATTTGGGTTACTTTCGGTGGTTCTTGAGATGTCACTGATAATATCCTGTAACCATACAATCATTGGTTCCTTGGTTAATGACCACAAAGTGTGTCTAAACCTCAGTTACAAGGAGTTGCAATCACAGGAACTGGATAACAAGGGCTAAAATCACTACGAGGTTGATGATCGAAACACAGCTCATTAAGGAATTGAGTAACACAGCGTAGCGTGCTAGAGGAAACTCAGAAGTGACAATGCTTTATATTCAAGACATGCCAACAGGTATCACTTAATTTGACTTTATGTTAGTGGGAATTAGACAATATGTACTTGTTCCTTTCATTAATTTTTGAAATTTTCTTTCTTTTCTTTGTCAGTGCCCAAACTTTGTTCCACAAATTGCATCTGGCCTACCATGTTTTTTTAAAGGACTGACTAAAAGCAACGTATTTTTGGCATGATAGATAAACCTAAATGCATAATGAATCAATTAGGACTTTTATCTACTATGATCTTATTATTATGGCAACTAAATGAAACTACTATTCTTATTCAGTTGTTATGCCTTACCAATTTGGTGTCGTATAACTACATCAAAGTATACGCACGCACGAGGGAGTGAGGTGTTTCACACTTGTAGGAAGAGACAGGATCGAAAGGCAACGTGGTTGAATCTGATCCTTTTGTGTTTGTTTGTGGTAATGGATCATCCATCACTACGAGGTAAATAAAAGCTTATCTTAGATATATTTTAATTCTTACAAAATATTAATGTAAATAAAAACTAAAAGTAATTATATATAATATATCATATTTAATAATTTGAATAAAAAATAACAATATAAATAACTAGCTAGAACATTACATTAATATTGTTTCAATATTTATTCAATATGAATTTTATTAATTATGCTTATGATTTTGTGGTCCGCGCTTATTTAATTTTTTCAGTTTTACTTTGTTATGAATTACAATATATAATTAAAAAATATTTATTATGAATAAATAATATGTATGCTAATACGAATTAATAGATATTTTAAATCATAATTTAATATTACAAATTTAAATATTTGTAATATTAGATTAAAAATGGGTTAATATAATAAAATTAAATATTAGTTCGTTACTTCAATTATTTGAATTATTATTAAATATGATTTAAGTTCTTATATTATATAGTTATTTTCAAAATTTATTTACTTTTTAAGGATTAAAATTAAAATATACATAAACAATAAGCATTTTAATGAATGATTGAATTGTGTCTCGTTCATTAGTGGCTTAACGGCAATTCAATGAAGGAAAATTATTATAATTTAGAAATTAAATAGAAAGATTATAGTTCTAATTTATAAAAAAGTCATAGTTCAAGGTGGCAATATATGAAAAAGTCAAAGTCAAAGTTCAATTATAAGTCTTCCTAATTCCTATTAAAAATTAATTTTTTGTGAAAGCTCGGCTGGTTCAAGTTTCATGCTGATAATGTTTAAGATCCTACATTTACAGGTATATGTATATATATCTTTTAATGACTATATAGTTGTAAAGTATTTCCTATAACGATAAGTTTATTCTCAATTCTCCTCTTCGGCTGGTGTAAATGTGCCACGAGAGTATAAGCAAGGGTAAATTAGAAAACTCGTTCCTGACTTTTTTAGCGTTCTAAGAAATTGAAAAATTCAATATAATTCATGATTTATTGTTTTTTTTTGTCATTATAATTTAACTATGTATTTCCTATTAATTTTTTTTATGACGTGTCACGTTTAGTGACAATGTCACACTATTTTCCATCAGGGGACAAAAAGAACATCATTAAGACTTAGACCTTCCAATGAAATAATGGGAAGAAGAGAGAAAATGAAAGAATAAAAAAGCATACGACTGTTAGAGTTGAAATCTGTCAAGCTATAAAATTGACAAAATCATGCCAATTTTTTTGCCACAGTTGACACTATAGTAATAAATAGTGACACAATGTCATTAAACGTGACACGCCATAAAAAAATTAACGGAAAACACACAGTTAGATTATAATGATAGAAACAATAATAAGTCAGGAATTATAGAGTTTTTTTTTTAATTTCTTAGAGACTAAACTGTATGATCCTAAAAAAGTTAAAAACTTATTTGCTAGTTTATTGTATAAGCAAAGTTGGACAGATCCTCCCTCTTTGACTTAACTTTTGAATTGAGGTTTATAGTTATGCTCTGAGTGGTGGTTGACAACCCCGTGATGATAATTATGGCAATCCTATGAAGAAGAAACTCGTGATGAGATGATACAAAGATAGATGCTGAGCTAGCTAGATTATCACTTAAAATGCAAAAGCTCGATATATACTAAATGAAAAGCTTCTTCCATTTCTTAATGTCATGCTTTCCCTTCTTTAACTTTTCTTTTGCCACGTTTATGTCATCCAACCCCACAGTACCATTTGCACCCTCTCTTGCTCGTAGCTCTTACCCAATTGGATAGAGGAGAAATAGAGGGTTGAGATGAACTAAGGTGGAGAGAATAATTTTTATTTGTTTGGTAGAGAGAAGTAAAATTTAAAGGTGTGAGTCATACTCAAAAAATTTCTTTCCTCAAGAGAGGAGAAATAGAGTGAAAATTCACTCTTACACTCTATTTCTCTTCTATAAAACAAAATGAATTAGAAATAACGCATTATTTTCACTCTTATTTCTCTCATTTCAAACAATTGAAATTTATTCACTATTATCACCTATTTTTCTACACTTCATTTCTCTTTCTCTATTTCACTCCACTCTATTTATTTCTACTCCACTGGACACACCCATTAATGTTCCCCTTTAAGCATGCCGAATATTATTTCATGCGCAACTTAAAAAAACACCGTAATCAATTTTGGATTACAGAATTGTTTACGCATGTTGATGCCGTCATGATTGTTTTGTCAGGATTATTACGTTGAAGTCACAGTTATTATGCAAATCTTATGCAAAAAAAATGATTCCTTGTTTTAAAGTACATTTATAACTTTAGGATATAAGATGTCATTCCTAAGAGGAAACATTAAATTGATAAATTCTTAATTACATATTTTGTTAAAATAAAATATACTGCACAATTAATGAGAGCTACTAGTTTTAATAAAATATACTGCACAATTAATGAGAGCTACTAGTTTTAAGAATATACATTTCCTTGTAGCAATGGAGCACAATCTATGATCTGAATCAAATGCAAGAATTTCATATACTGTATGGCAACTGGCAAGCATTCACTCAGGCCAGTATCTACAATCAATCCTTGTCTGATTAACTACATTTTTTATTATTTTTTTAAATTCAAAACCATATTTGTTAATTGATTGAATTATCTTAATATCAATTATAATATATACAAACAATAATCTATTAAATATAAAATATAAAATTATTTGTGTGTCTCTGCCCAATAACTTAATTGAGTTACTAGGTATGTATATACATCATCCAAATTTTAAACATAAAAGGCTTGTGTGAAAAAAAAAGCATACTAAAAATGTTACAAAAATATAAAATTATTTATACATCTCGACCTATTGCTTAGGCCTTTAGAAGTTAATAAATGATATGACATAACATAGGTGAGTGCCCACGTATTAAATATGAAAAAAGCTTTCCCACAATGTTGTCGTCATTGTACAACATTTTTCTCATACCATTAAACTTTCGTTAAGAATTTTAATACATCCTCCATCTTGTCTTTTGAAAAGTTAGGGATGTACGGGAGACACAACCGGATGACTCTATAACTAATTTATAATAACCAACAAAGTCTGATACAGTTGGCAGATAGCTGAGTCTCTTAAGTATCTTGACAGGGGTTCAATCCCTAATGGTGTGTATGGAAAAGACTTTGTTGGAAGAGGCAAAGCCCACTGCAGTGATCTCTACACCTCGAAGGGATTAGTCTCTAAATATCGGCTGGGCCGAAGATACATTTGGTTAAAAAAAAAACTAATTTATAATAACTTATGTACTAATGAGAATCCAAAGAGTAAAGTTCCATTTCTACCCTTTGTAACTTCAACGCCATCTATATTATAAATTGACCCAATTTTGATGGCATGGCATAGTAATTGGCAGTTTTAGAAAACAGAGAATGAAAATGTCGTCTAAGGTCAGTGCCACCTTTTCCCTGGTAGTGTTCTTCTTCCTCTTCTTAACCCTCACATATGCAGCAAGACGTGGCCCTGCTTCTTCCCCTTTCATTTCATCAAGCAAAACTCAACATGGAGTGAGTTAATTAGTTTAATTAATTTATATGATATGATACGATATCATATAGCCTTCTTTTTTGTATTGTTCAATTATGAATTGATCTTCTTCTTTTATATGTGCTTGTCTTGAAGGTTTTGGAAGAGGAGAAGGTCGACATGGAGGAAAATTGTGAGGGAATTAACGAAGAAGAATGCTTGATGAGGAGAACCCTTGTAGCTCACACGGACTATATCTACACACAGAAGCGAAAACCATGAGATGAGATCCATAGCTGGTTTTGTACAACTTGTTGTAATATTATGTATAAGCAGTAGTTTTTATATGCCATTTTTGACAATTTGAAGATATATAGTTCAGTCAATTATGGTTTACTTTTCAATTCATGCAGTTGCGGATAGGAGTATTTTTAATTAACAGATGTATTTTTTTTATTTCATATATATATTGTAAGCCAATGTGAGTAATACTGATTTTGGTAGATAAAAATTTGGATATATTTTGAGACTGAATTCAGACATTAGAAGAATATTAGCATAATGATATTGTTCCAAATTTGATTGGTCATATAAAATACAACGAACTTTCAGATTAAGATCATAGAAAGAGCCGTCGCATTTTATTTCACTAAACACATTTTTAGAGAGGAATGATGAACCTTAACTGTCACCAAATCCCTAATAGTGAATAGTATTGTAATGGAACCTTGCAATTATGAAGCGAAGCATATATCAGCTGTAAAGTTTCCAACTTTTTTAGCACATAACCAACAAAATGACCGAAAGTCACTTTAGTTCCAAGGTGAACAATAACTTTTGCCGGAGACAAAAGAGAAAAGCTTAAAATTATAGACTCTTCACGTTCACGTTTTTAAGTTTTGACGTTTTCTTAGTCTTCAATCGACCTTAAAAGGTTGGGTATATTTCTATTTATTACTATTCAAAGATAATGAAACTTGTTTAGGACAAAAGATATGCTACCACCCTAATATTCTTGCATTAGTTCAACAATTTTGCCTATATGACTACGCAGTTATTATTCTAATAAGATAAGATAAGATTTTATGAGGTTCTTCTAATTTAAATACAGACACACTTATTCACTACTAGTTTTTCCTGTGTTTGAAAGAACTTATTTGAGCTTATCTTATGACATAAGCACTTATATAATTTTTTAACTAAATTTATGAAAAGAGTTTATGACATACACTATGCCAAAAAAGGCCTTAGAGGGCGCTCTCGTGCAGCCTTAAAGGGCGCTCCTGTGCGCACTGATAGAATCTGCTCTTGTTTGGTCAATAAAACGAGGACGCTCATTGGAGCGCCCTGACAGAAGAAAAAAGAGGGCGCTCGTGCAGCCTTAAACGGCGCACACTGGAGCGCCCTCCATAAGCACAAGACGTACTTATGGAAGGCGCTGCAAGGAAGCGCCCTGGTTTTTTAAAACAAGGGTGCTCCAAGGAGCGCCTCCTTTCGTTTTTTTTTTCAATTTTTGTTTCACAACAAGGGCGCTCCAAGGAGCGCCCTCCTTTCTTTTTTTTTTTTTCAATTTTTTATTTTTTTAATCTACTTTAACCTGCATATTTATTCTGCATATTTATTTCAGTCTGATCCCAATGGCTTAATCCAAAATCATGCATATTAATTCCTTAAAATTCAAACACTTAGTCATACTATGAACAACACTTAGTAAACAACACACATATCTACTTGAAATAAGAATTCAAACTTTTCATAATATGAATAGTTTCCTATGCAAGATATAAGTGGTGAAAGTATGAAGTACCTATACAACTATATAGAAATAACCAAAACACATGACATCTCACAAGAATCAACTCAGTTGGTAAATAAACATGCATCTCATATATATGCTTAACAACTATAAGTGTTCTAAACTAAAATTTTTTTGGCATAGTTTACTCTGTTTTGCCTATGCTTAACAACTTGGTTTTGCCTTTGACATTCAGTAACGTGCCAATAACACTCTCGCACACATTTTTTTCTTTATGCATCACATCAAGGAAATGTCTAACAAACAATGTCTTCCAATATGGCAACTCAAAAAAAATGGACTTCTTTTTCCAACCTCCGGTAACGAGTTGTGCGGCAAAAGGTTTACCGAAGTTGTTGGTCAAGTTACCCACCTTTTCCCACAATTGCTCACCAGTCAATGGAGAAGGAGCCCTACCCTCTTCGGTGTTGCCATTGAATGATTTCTTCCATCCCCTATAACGATGGGATAAAGGCAAAAACTTATGATGACCCATGAATACATTCTTCTTACAATGAGTCAAGCGCATCCAAGTAGTATTTTCTTCACAAACAGGACAGACACACTGACCTTTACACTATAGCCAAACAAATTACCATATGCAGGGAAATCATTTATCGTTCCAAACAGCATCGCCCTCAACTGAAAAGATTCTTCTTTGTAGTCATCATAGACCTCTACTCCAGTATCCAACAATAGCCTCAAGTCTTCAATCAATGGTGCCAGGTACACATCTATATCATTACCCGGTTGTCTGGGTCCCGATATCAACATAGATAACATCATGTATTTCCGCTTCATACACAGCCATGGAGGTAGATTATATATTATCAATACCACCGGCCATGTGCTATGACTACTAGATTGGATACCATGCGGATTCATTCCATCTGTTGATAAAGCAAGGCGAAGATTTCTTGGTTCCTCGCCAAAAGAGGGGTACTCATCATCAATCCTCATCCACTGCGGAGAATCAGCGGGATGTCTCAACATGCCATCCTTGATTCGTTCATTTGCATGCCAAGTTAAGTTCCTTGCATCAATGACACTACGATACATCCTTCGAAACCTTGGTATTATGGGAAAATATCAAACCACCTTTGCTGGTGTAGTCTCTTTCTTATAACGAGGCAAATTGCATTTAGGACACACACTTAATGACGCATGCTCATTTCTGAACAAAATGCAATCATTGGGACAAACATGTATCTTCTCATAGCTCATCACAATAGAACTTAACATCTTCTTTGCCTCATATGTTCTGTTAGGTAGCACATTGTCCTCCGGTAACATCTCCTTCAACAAGGTGAGTAACTTTGTGAAACTCTTGTCAGACCAACCATTTGTTGCTTTTAAATTATACAACTTCAACACAGTTGACAACCTTGTGTACTTGGTGCACCCGTTGTACAATGGCTTTTCAGCATCACTGGCTAGGGTATCAAACATTTGGGGACAATCTCTGAGGTCATCTTCAACCACCTTTCGAATCTCATAAATTCGGTCGCAATCCTCCCACCCGGTCCCGAAGTCATCATCACTTGGTTCTACATTGACATTATTCTCTCCCATACCACTTTGTTCACTCCTAATCTCACCATGAAATGTCCAACATGTGTAACTCTGATCAATTCCAAAACAGAAAAGATGGTCCCTCAACTCTGTTTCACTAACTCGCTTAGAACAAAAACACTTCGTACAAGGGCAGAGAATTCTACTAGGGTTTGTTGCATGGTCAATGGCAAATTTTATAAACATTTCCACTCATTCCTCATACTCATGTGTCAGACGGTTTGCAAACATCCAAGAACGATCCATATTCTATCAACATAACATGAAATCATTTATAATTAACTCGAACAAGAACATATAATTTAAATGTAATAACAAATTTACTACATGCATGTTTACCTAATACCTAAATCATTGTAAAAATGTGAACAACATTTCACCTTTTTTTAAGTATCACAAATTTATGATATACATTTCGTTCCCTATTATCAACAACTATATCAATATGAATAATAGAAATTTTAACATAATCATATTAATAAAACTAGTAAAAATAAAAAAAAGGGGATGCAACTAGCGGAAAACATACCAAAACAGGGGGTGAAAATAGTAAAAAAGTTGAGAAACCCTACCTCCCTTCCTTGTTGTGTTGCGGCCGCGTGGAATGGAGAAGGAGGCGGACGGAGGTCTCCTTGCTGTGCAGTGGATGAGGAGACGGAGGAGGAGGAGGACGCCGCGACGGAGAACGGAAGTGGAGGAGGAGACGGAGGAGGAGGAGGAAGAGGCAACGTGAGCTAAAACGAGGGCGGTGGACGACGGAGCTAAAACGGAAATGGTGACGGAGGAGGGGACGGTGGACGACGGAGCTAAAACGGAAATGGTGAGGGAGAGAGTGAGTAGACGGAGATGGCTGAGGGAGAGAGTAAGTGTGAGAGGAAAAAAGAAGAGGGAGACAGACGCGGGAGTGAATGAGGCTTCTGTGAATGAAAAAAAATTAAAAGTTAAACAGGGGCAACGAGGGTGCTCCATTGAGCGCCATATTAAATGAGAAACAAGGGCGCTCCAAGGAGCGCCCTCTATTCGAGATAATAATTAACACGTGAAAGAAAAGGAGGGCGCTCCAGTGAGCGTCCTCTATAGCAGGAAAATTTAAAAAAATTAAAAAAATAAAAGGAGGGCGCTCCAGGGAGCGCCCTTTATTGCAGGGAAATAAAAAAGAATAAAAATTTCCACCAAAACGAGGGCACTTCCAGGGAGCGCCCTCTATTGGCAGGAAAAAAAATTAAAAAAAAATAAAAAATAAAGCAGCCCTCTATTGCAAGACGCTCCAGAGAGTGCCCTCTATTGTAAGGAAAAAAATTGCCACCACAAAAATAAAAAATAAAGGAGGGCGCTCCTTGGAGCGCCCTCTATTGCAGGGAAATAAAAAAATACCCTGTGAACGAGGGCGCGCAGATGGAGCGCTCTCTATGTCACCTTTAAGGGCGCTCCCGCCCAAATTTTGGAGCGCCCTGATTTTAAAACGATCATTTCAGACGCTAGCTAACACGGAAGCGCCCTAAAGACAGTGCTCTAATATCCTAAAATTGGCGTAGTGATACTCATAAGCTGTTTTCAGCTTATTTTAATAAGCTCATGAGATTAACTTATGGAATATCTTATTAATAATTTAAGTAGAATATACCATCTTCAATTTGTATCCAATTTCTTAAGAGTTTATTCATAAGTGGTTATTAGAAAAGAGCTTATGTTATAAACACTTAATTAAGCTATTTTTCCATCTCCTCCCCACGCTTACTGTTTTTGCGATCATGAATCTAAACTAGTCTGTTTTTGGAACGTGGGTAATAAATTATAATAATTACTATTTATTTATGTATCATGAAATAAATTATAATATTTGTTACTATTGAAACAATATAATTAGAATATATTAAGAAAAGCAGTAGACCATGGTTTAACACCAAACCCACCAAAGCAAATCATGACCGATTACTCAGTTTGGTAAATTTCACGAGTTTCCCTCTTGGCTTTGCTTGTCTATTACCAATATGAACAGGAAGAGACACCCTTTCCTATCGGTTCAAAGTCTATCAATAGAAAATTGTTTGAATTTTCCTCTCTATTTAGCTTCTGTTAATTATTTTATTATGAAGATCGATCCAGTTGAGAACAAATTTTCCTTTTTCTTCTAAAAAACAGAGAAGCCTTCCTCATGGTAATAAATCCCTAAATTCAAACCTTAGGTCCACGATATAAAAGCTCCATCTTTATCACGATTCCCTTCTTACTAGTATAGCTGCAAAATGTTATACAAGTCAATAACTCATAATCAGTCACCATCGTGATCACACTTGTGTTATTGGTCTCATATAAGTGCTAAATCCTCCACCCTGCTGTTTTCAGCTTTTATTCTCGACCTCAATCCAATGTACCCAACCTCACTCAACCAACTACTAATTTTATAAGAAAAAAAAAATACTCTAGTTTGAAAAGTCTAGAATCAGGAGTTCACTTGGGAAAGAAATGTGGCACCAATAGAAAAATTGAAGGAGTAAATTTTAACAATTCATCATTTTTCATGCATATATATACATTTTTTATCAATAGTTGTATAATTATTTATTTTCTACCCCTGAATTGAAAGACAAATTCAAATAACTTTACCCTGTGCTGTGATGGCCTTATGCCAGAAAATATCTCGTACTAAACAGCCAAGTGCATGAGAATGAATCTTAATTGCCGAGGTAGTGAGTGTGGGAATGGTCAAAGATGAATGCCTTTTTCTTTTGTGGTACAAAATGGACATGAAGGAACGACTTTAATCATATTATATACATGGAACATGCTCAGCTCGCTCATGTTTCAACCAACAGCATTAACTAGAAGTAGTGGAGATTGCGGCTACAGGCCCACACCACATGATCACTGAAAACTGAAGAGGTAAGCCCCAAGTTTTAGTTTCTTGAATCGAAAACTTACTTAATAGGAATCAAACATGTACTACTTGAATCAACTTCTTTCGAACACCATCTAGTGGGTTGAGGAATAGTTAGAATGGAGTTGAAAAAAATTACTTATAGAATATATGATTTGTCCATATCATATGATTATATGATATGATGAAAAAACATGTTTAAAAAATGGAGTACAGAACTTTTAGTTTTTGCTTTTGATTTAACATTATAATTTACTGTGGAGTTCATTATGGAATGGTTAGTGCATTGTTGGCCAACAAGGTAAGGAAGTTGGCCTACAAGCATGATTTTGACAGGCAGGCTATCAATGGTGGCGTGTCTTTTGGCTGACTCTGAATCACTGTGATCAAATTAGAAGAATCTTTAATTTTTTTCCAAGTGGATTGATTAGTCGTCGTATGAGAAATTAATCTAGATATACAACCTAACAATAGAAGCTTCTCTGTGGATTTGTGTTTCCACGACACCTGGGTGACTCTTTGTTGTACGGTATTTGCCTATTTGCTCCTCCATTTGGAATAATTTATATATTTCCAATTACTACTAGCTTTGACTTGGAAACCAGGGATTACTTGTGCTAACTTAATTCTAATGTTTACCTCAGGGCGGAGGGCTTTGGAGACTAAGGGGGCCATGCCCCCTCAACTTCTTTTTTTTACAAACATATATATATATATATATATGAATAATTATATAAAAGTATCTATACTAATATATATACTAATAAAATATAGTTAATTAGGTTATTGAAATTGGTTGATTGAAAATAGTATCCATACTAACATATAAATTTAAATGATAAGGATAATATTTTAAATTTAAATTAAGAAATATGGATTAATATTATAATAGGAAAAAATAGAATAAATCAGGATTTGAATTTGAATTGTAAAAATAAGGATTAGTGTTAAAAAATTTATTATTAAAAAAACAGAATTCAGTATATAATCTAAACTTAAAGGAAGGATTTGAATTTGAATTATTAATCTATATTTTTTAAAATTAATTTAAAAATTCACGACTTAGATGATAATGATAATATTTTAAATTTAAATTAAGAAACATGGATTAAAATTAGAATAAAAAAAATAGAATCTACCAGGATTTGAATTTGAATTGTTAAAAAAATCAATAAAATATAGTTTAGGGTATTGAAATTGGTTGGCTAAAAATAGTATAAAACAATAAAGATGACTCTTCTACGCACTACGTGTAAAACCGCACGCAATTCAATAATTGTTAAATGCTCAACTACAACAGAGTCACAAAGAACATTGAAGACTGACTTATAAGTGGCACGCAGAGCTCATCATCTTTATTCTTTATTGAGAGAGAAATTGCGAAGAAGTTTAGTGTGGATTCAATTATAGATGGATTTCGTGACATGAAGGAACGCATACCTCTTTTATAGTCTAACCTTTTAGTTACTTTGAATTTATTTATTTTTTCTTTGATTTTATTTTATATAGTCATTTTATCCTTTTAACAACTTTATTTATTTAGCAATAATATTTATAGTCCGACTCACACTTCAACTTTATTTGGCCCCCCTAACTTAAGATCATGGCTTCGCCCCTGGTTTACCATGAACTAAGAGTCAAACTCTAGAAAAATGAAATAGTAGCTTAATTAACAAATGGGGAAAGCTTATCAGGCACTACTTGAGTTGTCTAAGAAGAACTGTTATTTCTTATTAGAGAAATTGTTCCTAACGTACGCTTTGTTTGTTATTGTGGAAGTAGGAGAGAAGTAATTGCTGAGGAGAGAAGTATGGGGTAAGTTGGATATTTCCCCAGTTTGGTTTACAAGAGAAATAGAGGAGAACTTGGTAAAGTGGTGGGCCCCACTCTTTTTAGACTTCTCTCCAAAATAGAAGAGAGGTGGCGGAGAACTTGCTATCCCACTTCATAGAAATCGATTTTTATATGTAATAATCGATTAACTATAATTATTTTTTAAAAAAATAATCAAATAATCGATTATTGAAATTAATAATCGATTTCTAACCTTATTTTTTGTGGGAAGAAGTAGAAAATTATTATACTATTTTCTCCTATCTCTTCAATCAAACCAAACACCTCAAAATCACATTTCTCTTTTATTTCTTACCTATTTCTCTCTTACCAAATAACCCATAAATCACCACTATCTCTTCTTTATTTCTCTCTTTCTCACTTCTCTCTTCTCTATTTCTACCCTACAACCAAACAAATTTAAAGAAAAAGGGTCCTCCTAATGAGTGTATTAAGAGCATTTTTATCGCTGTCGGAAGTCGGGGAAGCAACGAGTCAGCGAAGCATCCGTGTTTCATGGGCACTATGCTGTTGGAAGCAATTCAAGAACGTTGCTTCATGGGCTATGGTTGCTAGCTAAAGCAACGCGGAGATCAATCAAAATCTAATAAAAATTAATTTTTTATTTTACCGTTGCATTGCAACTGTTACTTTTTTTTATCTTTGTATATAAATAAGGGTTGTTACGGATTCAAACAAAAATCCATGATTTAATTTGATACCAAATTATCAACAAACCATAAATTCAAAATTCTCTCAATTTACCCAACCCATAAAATATTCCCAATATGGCTAATTTTCAATATCCTACACACTCATTTCATCCATATCAATTTCATATGTATCAATCAATAGCAATTAACCCATCCATGTATTAAGGGTCTTCAATGGGTACTAGTGGCGACCAATGTAATGAAAGAGAGCACGACACACCATCCGGCTTCGCGTCCGACACTCAAATTCCACCATTTTCTACCCAAGTTGAGTCGGAAAATTTTGTGGACAATGAAGAGGGAGTAGTAGAAGAAGAAGAAGAAGAAGAAGAAGCATCTAAAAGACAACAAAGATCATGTTGAATATCTCATCGACACATGGCTAAATGTTTCGAAGAATCCAATTGTGGGGGTAAAAAAAATCAACTTTTTGGGCAAACATTTAAGATAATTACAATAAATATCGTGCACAACATTTGAAAAAAAGGATTGGTCACAACTAAAATATCGATGACAAAAAGATCAACACAGGTTGTGCCAAATTTTCAGCTTGCTACAAACAAGCAAATCAAAGAAAGAAGAGTGGTAGTTCTGAGTCTGACGTCATGCGAGATGCACATGTGATTAATTTGCAAGACAAAAAGTTACGTTTCAAATTAGAAAATGTATAGGATATACTAATGAAGCAACCTAAATGGTTAGCACAATTCGAAGAATCAAGTAAGAGAACAAAGTTTCTGCTTCTGGAGAATATTCATCCTCGTCCAATGCAGATACACCTTCAAGTCATGAGCCAACATCACAAGACTTATGGATTTGACATGCATATTTTGGGGTTCCTGGTTCAAACAACGACATCAACGTGCTCAACGAATCTCTTGTGTTTAATGAAATTATGGAGGGAGAAGCCCCCGCAGTACAACTAACAGTGAATAGAACCCAATATAACACGAGTTACTATCTAACAAATGGTATTTAACCAGAATGGGCGACAATTGTGAAAACCATCCCAAGGCCAGAAGGGGATAAAAAAAATTGTTTGCTCAACATCAAGAAGCAGCAAGAAAGGATATGGAGCGCGCATTTGGAGTGCTTCAATCTTGATTCACAATTGTTAGTGGTCATGCGTGTGTTTGGAAGATGAGCACAATCAAACATATATTATATGCATGCATCATCTTGCATAACATGATTGTGTAAGATGAACGACACACATATAATGGTAATTTTGACCACTTTTATGAACATTTCATCAATGATGTGTTGACAGCTAACATACATATTGGTCCTCATTCAGCCCTTGAACCATACTTGCAAATGAGACATGAGGTACATGATTCGAGACGTCATAACTAACTTCAAAATGATCTTGTGGAGCATATTTGGGAATGTTTTGGATGTAATAATTAACAAAAGTAGTTATTAATAATTTAATTACTTTTTTTATTTAAATAATGATAAAATAAAAAAAAAACTGGTTAATTTTTTAAAATTAATGAATTTATAAATAATATTATTATAAATTAATAAATAAATTCATAATAAAATATAATGATGTAAGCTTTTTGGTGAGACCTATTGGAAGCACCCAAAGAGAGTTGTTCCATTGTAGAGATAAAGTGCTTAGAGGTGCTTGTATTGGGGAGAGTAAGACCATCTCCACCGGCGCACCGCTTCTTTATGAGTACAACGGTTGGAGCTCTGACAGAAGCGGGAATTTCAATAGCACTAGTGCTCTGCTGTGCACTAGTGCTTTATATTTTTTTTTTATTATTTTAAGCATTACCGGCGGTTTAAACCCCGGGTAAATGCTTACAAAGCTGCAGCTCCGCAACGCAGCAGAGCACCTTTTCAGAGTTTTTTTTTTAAATTCCCGGGGGTTGCAAACCCTTGTTAATCTTTTTTTTTCAGTGTTATTCCCTGGGGTTTACAACCCCCGCTAACGCAAAACATTTTAAAGAAAAATGTAAGTAATAGTCCTCATCCAAATTTTATGGCATACCTTCAATGGAGAGATGATATTCGTGATAGGTAACTTCATCATCAACTTCAATCGGATCTAATTGAGCATATTTGGAAACGTTTTGGCGGCCACAATATCCAGAATTAAATATCAAATATTTTTATTATGTAACTTTATTTATGTAATTGGCTGTTTGCCCATTTTATTATGACCATTTTATTCTTCAATTATTTTAATTAATTTTTTTAATAAAAATATATTTTTTCATGATTTTCTTAATTTAATATTATTTTTTACGGAATATTTTAATATTATTTTCATTTTACATTAATTAATATATTTCTGATTAAAAATAATAAAAATTGAGAGATGTGTATTGGTGGGTCTCATTTAAGATTCGTGAATAGTAAAAAAGTGGGGTGTTGGAATAGAGAAGATGTGTGCTTAATAAGAACTTGCTGATGTGTACTGGTGGGACCCATTTAAGATGTATGAATAGTGAAAAAGTGGGGTGCTGGGATGGAGATGGCCTAAAAATGAGTGGTGTGTACAGTGGGTCCCATTGGAAGCACCCAAATGGAGTTGCTCCATTGTGGATGCTCTAAGACAATGGTTAAGGATTCGTAGATAAAAGGTTTTTTTAAGAAATCATGGTATTGATTGGATCTGTAACATTAAATGCCACATACGACAATAAAAGCTTTCTATTTTTGGTTCCTTAACAAGTTTCCTTGATAAGGGCACTCATTAGCATTTCCCTAAGAAAAAAATATGAATCCAATTATTCTAAAATCTCATTCCCCCCTTATACCTTCATTTCATGTCCCTTCTATTACTCTTGTCTTTTTTTTAATCTTCCTATTCATTAAGGCGTTACATTCAAAAAAGGTGTTAAAATACTTTTTAAAGGCATACTTGTGAATTGGAAAAGAAGAGAAATAAAGGGATTTGGAAGGTTTTAAGAAAGTCCTCCCCTTCCTTATCTTTGTGAGTGTATAACTCTCTTTCTCCATAATGTCGGGACATTAAAAGACACTTTTAGTGGTGCAAATGGTAGTCCTATTTGATATATCAACATTGTGTGGTACAAATAGTATGAAAGTAAATTGCTTTTAACTAACAATTTCAATGAGACCATAAAAAATGCAAGTGGGGTCGTGCAAGACCCGTTTAAAAGCAGAAACCTTATACTATAAGTAGCATGTCACATGAACATGTTGTGGCATCCAACACTTAGGTGAGAATCCCGCTTTAAGAGTAAATTTTTTTAGAGTATCTAGTGATTATTTCTCCTATTTTCATAGAGAGAGTTGTTTCTCATATTTCAAGAAAGAGAAATTGTAACCATATTCCACTTAGTGAAAAAAAAAATAGCCTTAATGGTTTTTCCTTTATAATTAAGGGTTTCTCACATAAAATATTGGGTCAATTTCATTTTTTTCTCATCTCTATTTTAGTTGTGCGATATAATTCTATAACTTGCACCTAACATATAACTTACAAAAGTTCCCATCTCCTTCATTCCCTCTTTACCATTTCCTTTCCTTTCCCTACCAACTCTCAAACACATCTAAAAGAACAAAACCCAAATGTATATACACCTTTAAGTGATATATATATATATAGGAGGGTTCAAATTACATCAGTTATACACATGAGGGTTCAAATTACATCGGTGTAAGTTACACCAAGTATTACACCGCTAATAACTACAAATCAAATGTGTTTTTTTAGTAATCCAACCGTTGAATTATGTTTATTCACCATCATAATTATTTGTGTCAAATTTCATAAAAATTTGAAACTAATAACTTCATAATCAAATGGTTGAGTTTTTTATATATTTAAAATTTATATATAACGTTAATCTTGAGATATCTCAATGACATATCAAATAATTTCGAATTAATGTAAAATTTTATATGTATGAACTATATGATAATAACTTTCAATTCAACGGTTCATTACTTAATACAGTGATCTATTAAAAAATATTTAACAATGTAATACTTGGTGTAACTTACACTGATGTAATTTGAGCCCTCTTTTTACATATACTAGTCTTGTGCTCGTGCGATGCACGGAGTCCACTCGTAATTGAGATGTTAGACAGATAAGTTTTAAAGTTAAATGTTATAATAAGTTTAAAATATAATTTGGTTTAAATGTGTAATTTGTAATACATATGTGCAAAAGAAGAAATTATACATGGTCAGAGAGTTACTATGAAAAGTGACTAGAAAAACATATATATTAGATGAAGTGTCTAATTTATGAAGAGAAACTCTGGTAATTGGAGATATGAAGGTGGATGTAATCCCGCTAAAAGAGAAGTTAAAGTTAAAATAAGGTAAAAGTTAATATAAAGTATATGTATGTGAAAAAAGAAAAGAGAATGTTACTTACCTAAATTATATTTTGGAAGACTTCCTTGAAAACCACATTTGATATAGTATTCGTTGAATTTCCCTCTTCATCCCATATAAGAATTTTAAATTCGTTAGGTGATGTTTTTCTTAATAGTGCAACATACTACTGGTCCTTGGAAGCAGAGATGTCAAAAAAACTCGTACCCGTGGATATCCGTCGATATATATACCCGTAATGGGTACCCGCATATTTATATAATGGGTGGGAACATATATTATACTACATGCCCCACGCGGTACCGCATACTTATTAAAACATTTTTTATTAAATATATTTGAATATTAGGAATTTTTATTATTTTATAATGAAATATAATTTATTTTATATTATTTTATGATAATATTTTTAATATATTAACACGTAATGATATTATATAATGATTATTTATATATATAATATGATATTTAAAGGGTACCCGCATATTTATATAATGGGTGGGAACATATATTATATTACATGCCCCACGCGGGTACCGCATACTTATTAAACATTTTTTATTAAATATATTTGAATATTATGAATTTTTATTATTTTATAATGAAATATAATTTATTTTATATTATTTTATGATAATATTTTTAATATATTAACACGTAATGATATTATATAATGATTATTTATATATATTATGATATTTATAATATATTATATAACATTTTTTCTCTTTCTTTTAAAAAAATTTAAATTCTTAAATATTAATGGATACCCGTAAATACTCGTGGATACCAGTTACCCGCATGGGTACACGTTAATTTTATCAGGCATGTACACTGTAGTGCACTACCCGCCCCCGCCCCACCTCGTTGACATTCCTACTTGGAATGAAAATTCCAACATGTTTAAGAGATTGTCCCTTACTTTTGTTGATTGTCATTGCAAATGAGACTGCAATTAAAAATTATCTTCATTAAAATTTAAAGAGATCCTTTTATCTGATGAAATTAATGAGAATCTTGGAACGAAAACCTTTTCTCTAATATTATTGCCTGATATAACTCTTGCTTCCAAAACATATGTGCTCATTTGAGTAATGATGATGAGTCTTGTCCCATTACAGAATTAATACAGAAGCCTGCTCTATACTACAATTCTTGCAAATTTTTAATATTGATATTTGATATAATAAACATAATTATATCTAAATAATTTATATTAACATATTAATAAATGATTTTTTAATTATTTTATTATATTTTATAATTAATATTATATTTTCATTCATGTTATAAATCTTTTTTAATATTAAAATTGTTAAAATGTACTTTAATATTAATATTTAATATAATAAAAATAACTATAATTAAATAATTACCATAATTATTATTAACATAATTTTAAATATTTTTAAGTATTTGAACATAATTTAAATTTCGTATTATATTTTTATCAATTAAAAATGTTTTTTAATTTCGTATTAAATATGGATCACATCATTAACTTCTTGCACATTTCTTCCATTTTGTCAATGTTAACACCTTGCAATAATTTCAAAGATATGAAGAGTTGATAGTAGCACAAACTATATCATGTCTTGTCCCTTCAGGGATTATATGTCGGATCAGTCTAAAATCACCACACAAAATAACTATTTCCCCCCAAAAGAAAGATTGACACGATTTGTGGAAGTGAATCAAAATATGTCTCTCAAAGTCTTATGACAACTTCAAAATAATGCTTATGACTCACGAGAGTCTCGTCCCGTAATATAATATAATATAATATAACATTGATGACTATTAATTAATTTTTTCAGGTCATGGAAATAATTATTGTAATACTATAAACATTAAAATTATTAAAATATAGATTTATAACTTCCCATAAGAATTATTAATTGGTAGTTTTTTTTTATAAAACTGTATAAATTTTGGAATTTAAAATATGATAGTTTGTATAGCTTCATAACTGATACTTCTGCGGTCGCTATTTGTATACCCAGGAACTATATCTTGTCTTCTCCATTACAATTAGGATCTACCAAAAATCAGCACAAAAAATAACTACTTTTTCTTCAAAATGAATATTAGTACTATTTATGGAAGTAAATCGAAATATATCCCCAAAGTCATATGAACAACTTCAAAATAATGCTTAGTTATGACTTATGGGAGCTTCATCCCATAATATATATATATATATATATATAAAAATAATATAACGTTGATGATTATTAATTATTTTTTTAACAGGTTTTGGAAATAATTGTTTTAATACTTTAACCACCATAATTATTGAAATATAGATTTATAATTGTCCATAAGAATTATTAAATGATGGTTTTTCCTATAAGACCATATAACTTCTGGAATTTAAAATATGATAGTCTGTATAACTTCATAACGGATACTTCCATAGCCACTTTTCGTATACTCATACATTAATTCTTTCAATTGTTTTAATATTAAAATTGTTAAAATGAGCTTTAATATTAATACTTGTTATAATAATCATAACTATAATTAAATAATTGATATTTGCAAAATGTTTTTTTTAAAATATTTTATTATATTTTAAATTTTATATTATATTTTTATTCATGTTGTAAACATTTTTTTAATATTGAAATTGTTACAATAGGCTTTAATATCAATATTCAATATAATACAAATAAATAAAATTAAATGATTACTATAATTATTATTAAAACAATTATAAAATGTTTTTTAAGTGTTTGAACATTTTTTAAAATTCATTATACATATTTTTTAAATTATATTTTACACTTTCTAAATTATTCCATTATATATACTTCCATAGCCACTTTTCGTATACTCATACATTAATTCTTTCAATTGTTTTAATATTAAAATTGTTAAAATGAGCTTTAATATTGATACTTGTTATAATAATCATAACTATAATTAAATAATTTCTATTTGCAAAATGATTTTTTTAAAATATTTTATTATATTTTAAATTTTATATTATATTTTTATTCATGTTGTAGACATTTTTTTAATATTGAAATTGTTACAATAGGCTTTAATATCAATATTCAATATAATACAAATAACTAAAATTAAATAATTACTATAATTATTATTAAAACAATTATAAAATGTTTTTTAAGTGTTTGAACATTTTTTAAAATTCATAATACATATTTTTTAAATTATATTTTACGCTTTCTAAATTATTCCATTATATTTTAATTTTCATATTTTATTATTTTTATTTATTTTTTAAAATTATTAGATATTTTCTAAATATTACCATTATATTATTATTTGTATTTATAATTATAATTATTTTTATTATTATAGTGATATTTACACTAATATAATTCCTATAAGACCATATAACTTCTGGAATTTAAAATATGATAGTCTGTATAGCTTCATAATAGATACTTCCATAGCCACTTTTCGTATACTCATACATTAATTCTTTCAATTGTTTTAATATTAAAATTGTTAAAATTAGCTTTAATATTGATATTTGTTATAATAAACATAACTATAATTAAATAATTGCTATTAACATAATTGAAAAATGATTTTTTTTAAAATATTTTATTATGTTTTAAATTTTATATTATATTTATATTCATGTTGTAAACATTTTTTAATATTGAAATTGTTACAATAGGATTTAATATCAATATTCAATATAATACAAATAACTAAAATTAAATAATTACTATAATTATTATTAAAACAGTTATAAAATATTTTTTAAGTGTTTGAACATGTTTTAAAATTCATAATACATATTTTTTAAATTATATTTTATGTTTTCTAAATTATTCCATTATGTTTTAATTTTCATAGCTTATTATTATTATTTTTTTAAAAATAATTAGATATGTTCTAAATATTATCATTATATTATTATTTGTATTTATAATTATAATTATTTTTATTTTACACTAATATAATTACTATAATTAATTAATGGTGATTTATGATAATAATCATTTATAATGTAAAACTTACTTTCTATTTTTAGAAGTTTTGTTGAAATGAATTTACTATTATATCCTCACTTTAGATTTCATTGACTACTTTCACTACCTTACTTTTATATATATAAAGATAAAGATATATATATATATATATATATATATATATATTTAACGTGTCAAAACTAAAGTTATATATGAAAAGATGAAATATGTTTTTCGTACTATATTTTTTATCAGAATAATAATAATAATATGATATAAATTAGATAACTAGTCAGGATTAAACAATTATTTTAGAAGTTTGAATCCTTGCTTATTTAATTAAATAAATAAAAAACTATCAATTACTTATTTATTAAATGAATTATACTTATAATAAGGTCATAGGTACCTTTAAACTATTTTCACCCGTAAATGTAATGGAATTAATAGACAAGTTAGAGCCCGTTTGGATGAGTGGTGTGCAAAACTTAATTTTAAAAATTAATTTTAAATTAATTTCATTTAATATATTTCATAACTCTTACATAATTCATCTTTTACCATTCATTCTAAAATAAATTTTACTTAACTATAATTTAAATGCGTGCTTACAAATACCGCTGGCCAGTGGCCACCCAGAAAGCGGGCTTATGTTACCCAGAAGGTTTGAGTTTTTGGTCGAAACCCAGAAAGATTTGACAATAATTGTAAACGAGATATTATATGGGCCTAACCCATGGGCCAGGTGGGGGTTTCCCGCCATAAGTAAATGACCTTTTCTTTCTGTCCCTGCAAATGCAACGCAACCGTTTCAGATGAAGGCGAGAACAATCACAAATTGAAATTGAATTGGTGCAATTGTAAAATTGCAAATGTTGCAAACCCTAGGGCCCGTAAGCTTCCGCTTCGTGAATCATTCATGGCTCCGACGCTTGAGCGTCCGTGCATTCTCATCTTCCTCCGATTATGGAGACCAGTCACGTGGTGGCCTTCCTCGCTTCTACTCCGAAACTCTTCCTCCTTCCAAGGCATTCTCTTCCTCTCCCTCCCTCTGCGTTTCTATCAGAATTGTTTCATAATTCCACAAATCATATTCTAACGACACTTATAAGTAATTTCGTATAAATTTTACTACTGGGTATAGCTTCAGTTTGGAATGAATCTCAGTTAACAAACACCCCAATTATCATTATCCATGTTGACAGGACATAGCCTCATGGAGCTGGGGTTTAAGGAAAATTCATAATTTGGGTCTCCTAAATCAGCATTTTAAGGGCTTGTTGAGGATTTATTTAACTATTCTGAAAAAACGTTGTAGTTGATCTGCCTTTCGGTTGGTTGGTTGAAGATAGTTAATTATTATTTTATATTTTTTGTAACAATTCAGGGTAATGTCATTCGTCTACAAGGTGATGAAGTCTGGCATATGACAAAAGTATTGAGGTTGAGCATCAATGATAGGTAATCCTTGTTGATCATCACTCAATAGTTAGAGAGGATAGTTTGATTTTTGACAGTTAATTTTGTCCTTGAAGTTTGATAATTCTTTTACCAAATTGAATAATCTTTTATAGTTATAGACATTAGTCTTCTTTAGGTTGATTGCAAACAAGCATAAATGTATCAGGGAATCACGGTAGAACTGAATGTAGAACATCTTGTGCCTGCAAATCTTTTTTGTGTAAGTTTCTGTTACTAATTTATTTATACTGAAATGGGAAGGTGGGAGGGGAGTTTGCTTTGGCAATTGATTTTCAATGATTTCTGTCATATTTGTTTAGTCAGGGTTCTGTCACAATTTTCTCTGTTTCTAAGTCAATGAAAGTTTAAGAGGAGATAGTTCTAGCACATATTTTCTAGCCTGTGTTTCTGTATTTCTGTATTTCTGTCTAGCACTAACTGTAATCTGAAAAAGATTTTGTTGATGATTCAAATCGTGTTGGTCAAGGGTACAGCTCTTCAATGGGAAAGGAGGTCTGGTAGAAGGATGCATACAGAACATTGACCGCACTGGACTTGATTTTGTTGCATTGACTGATCTGAAGTTAATACCTCCACAGAATACACAATGGCATGTATATTCTGGTTTTGGTAAGTTCTTTAAGTTTTCTATTACACTACAACTACTTATTAACTGTTTATTGTTTTGAAATTTGAACACTTAGTTTTTCCACATCCACACAATTTTTCACTTGTTGAGAACCATATCTGTCTAGGTACTCTGAAGGGTGGCCGTGCTGACTGGCTTGTAGAGAAGTGTACAGTATGTTTAAATAGCATATTGAGATTATATCTGGTTAGACTTACTGCTTCTATATGTTATGGTTGTTTTTCTTTTATTCATGTTTAACTGCCATAGGAACTTGGGGCCAATAGTGTAACTCCTCTATTGACTGAACGTTCTCCATCAATCTCAGAAGGTCGGGTGGACAGGTTGGAACGTGTAATTTTAGCAGCATCCAAACAATGTACGTAACTATACTTTTACTTGCATCTGAGGTTAAACATTTATTTGCTCCCATTAGAATTTTCTTTGGGCTATTCAGACTGAAGTAAGTTTGAATTTGGGTCTAAAATGAAGAGTGACCTATTTTCCTTTTGGTCAGTGACCCTTGCATTGTTGCCTCTTTTTTAGGTCAACGACTGCATGAAATGATCCTGAAACCTCCTGTAGAGATTGATGACCTTTTGCATGTTGTAAGTTCTCCATTTCTAACATCTCGGCGAGAAATTTGGGCATGAATTTCAGTTATTTGAGCAGAAGAATTTTAACTAGTGCATTGTGATAACCTCCATGACTGCATGTTATCTACCAGTGATATGTTTGTTATTTTACATGTTTATACTGTTACTATGCTTTGCTTCCTTTTTTTTTCCTTGGAAATGGGAATTGTTCAAGTTAAACAAGGGAGTTGATCCCAGTGTTAGCAAAATAATATATGTAGCTACGTAGTGACATTTATGAACCAGTTATGCTCATAGCATTCCAATTGTTCTCTTCTCCTCTATGTTCATCATAACATGACCTATTTTCTGTCCCTTAGATTGCACAATCAAAGCTATGTCTTGTTGCAACAGCAAAAGCAACTCCGGTTCTTAGTGCATTGACGTCATTGGAAAAGGAGACTAGTGGCTTTATCATAATTGGACCAGAAGGCGGTTAGTATGCTTAATGTAGTCCAAACTCCAAATACACTTTTTTCTTTCACATGTCTGGGCATGAATGTGCATTTCAATTGATAAGATAGTAAATTGAGGTTAGCTGTGAGGTAAATTCTCCCTCTGTTTTCCGGGTAAAATGAAAATGTGTTACCCTTGTTGTGTTACTTTGGAGGGAATAAATATAGTTTCTTCTCCTTAATGTTAAATTAACGCTAGTTTATGTTGCTATGGTTCTCCAGATTTCACTGAGAAAGAACTGGGTATGATGTTGGAAGCAGGTGCTACAGCTGTTAGTCTGGGGCCTCATCGTCTCCGGGTTGAAACTGCCACAATAGCACTTCTGGCAACTGTCATGTTATGGTCTGATTCTCCACAAACTTCAGGCTTTTGACTCATCAGTGCATGTAGATCAGGTTAGGCATTATGTTCTAGAAACAAACTATATATTTTCTTTTTACTTGATTTGTCTGTTAGATATAAGTTATTGTAAGTTCACATTGGGGATGAAGATAACATTCTCTATATGAGTTGGGGAAACGGAGATAACGCATTTAAGGTTGTTGAGGTATTTGCCTTTAATTGAGAGGATCCATTGTGTCTGCTTTAAAACTGTGGATCAATTGATATAATCCAACCGTAGCAAGAGAATAATTTCAAGTTAAATATGGAACGAAAGAATATTAGCTATTTCAACCATGTTTGAACTTGAAATAAAAATTTAGACATGCATTTAAAAATTATCACAAGCTCTGAAGGAGAAGGAATATGTGAGGATGGTTGTTGCAGGGGAGGTTTCTCCTGGGGTCCGGATTTCTTCTTCCCCTCTGCCCCTTGTGAATACAAGTCAGTGACAATACAATTTTAGATTATGAGTGTCGATTAGATAAAGCTTAATCTAAACTCTACCATTGTGAATACAACTTTTTATTATTTCTACTATTTTTTATATAAATTTTTAACACAGAAATAAAATCAAAATAGATGATAAAGTAAAAATAAAAAATGGAAACAAAAGTCATATTGATCCTTAGCTACTTTTTCTTCTTTGGGGGAAAAAAACAAACTTGCTGACTTATTTCCCATTTTAATAGCGAGGATTCTTGAACTTTGACGTATATATTTGTTGAATGGAGATTTGGGATTCAACCCAACATGTTTCACTTCGACCAATAAAAAATCCAACAATTTTCACGTTAATTCGTTAATTCATAATCTATTAGGCCAGGACCCTTGCATCTTGGACTTGGACTTTTTGTGTAACCTTCTATATAAAATGTAGACATTAAAAAGATATAAAATTGCGTGGAATAGTTTGATGATTGAATATTCAACCAGAAAAACACTCCCCATATTTCTAGTTTGATTCTAGAATTTGGCCATATATAATAAAGGAAAGTTGAAGTCTAAACTGGCTTTCCCACTTCTGAAAGACGTTACCCTTTAGTTTGTTAATTATTATGATTATTATTATCATCATACATATGACGACATAAATGGTTGCTTTGGATGGCATAGTCCACTTTTTTTACTCATCTTCACTCCTGAAGGTCTTCCAGGGAAGGTATTATAAAAATAAATAAATTAAGCAAAAAAGAAAAAGAAAAATAAAAACTAAGAAGGTGACTCTTCAAAATCAACAACAGGCAATGCATTTGATGCAAATGTATAACTGGCAGTGGCAGGCACAGCTGCATATGCCAAGTTGCTGATGCAAATGTTTTAGAAATACTTCCTTTATAAAAAAAAAGTTGGAAATACATAAGGAAAGAAGTTTTCTCTAAAAAAAGATAAAATTCTTCATCAAGAATTATTTGTTAATAGTTATAGCAAAAATGTTTACATTTTGGAAGTGTCTGTTTAGTTTTTTTGGTGTAAACTATAAGTATCCTCTATTATCAGGGACAATCCTATTCGGGGCTTAATCACAGTTAAGCTTCACCCCCTCCCGAAGAATGTGTTTAGTGGGGATCGAACCCGGGAGCTAGTGTCTGTTTAGTTTATCATTATGTAAAATTGATTTTAAAATCAAATGAATTCTACATTAATTATAATACATTTTCAATGAGAATGGGAATCAGAGTAATAGATGATCGTATATATCGAGAGATCAAGTCATATCATAATAAATTTTTCAACACATCTGAATCAGAATGAGAATAAGTTTTATTGACGGTCAACATTAGTGAGCAAAATTATGACTCAAAGGGGAGAAAATCTTGGATTTGAATTGGGTGCAGTCACAAAATAACACATTCACCGTAACCATCAAATGATAGTCGTCTGATCATGAATATCGGACGATTTAAATGCCGAGATGAATTTTAAATCTAATTTATTCATCTCGACATTTGAGTTGTCTGATGAACTTCATCGGACGGCTACCATTTGATAAATGTAGTGAATGCAGATAATCTGGATCCGAAAACCTTTGACATTACGAGTAACAAGAAGGATCGAATCAAGTGGATAGTTTATACCTTTAAGTTTGATAAAAAGATTAACACCGGTGTTAAATTTAATGAGATTTTTGTGATTGGTAGAAAACTAGTGAAAGAAGAGGACTTCTGATACCATATAAAGTATGATAAGTATTTGAATGAATGAAATTTTTATTAATTGTTTAAAGGTATACATCTAATATATAACATATACGCATTTTCAACGAATATAAAATAATATAAATTTAAATAAATTCAAATTTAAAATATAATAACAATCCGATAAGGTTGTTACGTCATCACTACAACGTATCGGAATGGCAAATTTGGTGATTATATAAACAAGAAAGGTCATTTGTTTTGAGGTATTCATTCATATATAAAGACTTGGGGTGTCTCAGATTGCAATGCATTATCACTCACTCCCACAGTACATAATATGGAGAAGCTGTGGGAGTCAATAAAATCGAAGGTGAGGAAGTTAAAAAAGAAGAAGCCATACATAAAAATGGACAAAAGCGCGAGCGTGAAAGTGGAGATTCATAGCAGAAAGGCTCAGAAGATCATCAATAAGACCTTGAAGGCCGCTGATCGCCCTGGCAACCGCGCCATCTCTTAATTCATATCATGTCTGTCTTTGGTTCTGCGGTACTCTCCTTCCAATTAACACCTCTAAACTCAAGGATGAGTTTTTATCCATTGGCCTAATCTATATGTTTGACGATTTATCAACAGAAATACAAATATACTGGGAAATCAAATTTTTAATGTGTTTTAAAGCTTGTATCTTTTTCCGTTTAAAAGACTCTAAACTATGTACATTGGGACAAATTAAGGATAATCATTATAAGCGCCTTTGTATAATAGTAGCTTGTTTGATAAACGTGGATATGTTTAGCCAACTCTATTCTCAGTAGCGTTGACGTGGAAATGAAACAGCTAACTCCAACCGAAAAACAATACAGACTCTTTAAGATTGAAAATATAACTATTGCTTTGTTTGATCAGATTCATCATCATGAGATTTAAAAGCATAAACTTAGTATCTTTTTAGGAATTCAACGGTACTTACATAACAAGATTATATTGTCATGTTTCTTTTGGATGGAAAATAAAATAGAGTTGTCTTATATATACAATAATCTATATACAACTCATACAACACATTTTTTTGTCTTTATATCTTTTCATCATAACATTTCATATTTCTCTCTTTTATTTCTATCTTTCTTAATTGCATGTAATGTTGTAGAAATAACATTTTTCAATAAAATATAATAGTACAAACCGCTTTGTTTGATTGAATATTGGATTAATTAGTATTTTTAGTTTAATACGCGCGTCGTATTTGTGAAGAAAATAAATTTTCTAAAAGTCAGTGTGCAATTAATTATTAATTAAGTCAATATATTCGGTACCAATGCAGTAAAATACAAATAATTTAAAACGTAAGAGACATTAAAATAAAAATAATAAAATATAAAAATTTTAATTAAAATTATTGAAATATTATTTAAATTTTTTATTTTATTTATGTATATTATTCTGGTACAAAACAGGTGACGTAATTATCAATTATGAATTAAATGCGTAACGCAAAAGTGGGATGGGGCGGTTTGTGATATAAATACTATTATATTGTATATATTGACAATTGACAATAAAATAATCTATTCGACGTAAAAAAGAAGACAATAAAATAATCTATTCCATTCAATTGTCAACAAAATTCAATTTGTTTAGTAAAATATATACTTCATCCTATCCTAATTATAATAACTTTTTTAAAGTTGATCTTTCTCCTTTTTATAAGAATCTTTTTAGATTGTTTCATGTATTTATTATTCTTTGATAAAAATACGGTATCAGTGGAGATATGTGATAATTAATTAGTAGAGATAGTACGACACAATTGA
Source organism: Sesbania bispinosa (assembly GCA_026901365.1). NCBI lineage: Eukaryota > Viridiplantae > Streptophyta > Magnoliopsida > Fabales > Fabaceae > Sesbania > Sesbania bispinosa. The sequence goes on from QLOH01000286.1 coordinate 132,733, forward strand.
GTAATTAAATAGAAACAGAAAAATAATGAGTCTCAATTAATTCAATGGTAGTTTAGGAAATATAATATACATTCATGATAAATTTATTATAATCAATTAAATTAACTAACTTCTTTAATCTGTATGAAGTAATTAAAAGGTTCTTATAAATAGGATCGAAAACGCAATTCGTGAACGAACACATATATCGATAACCAGATGAAGTGGAAAATTACATATTTGTGTGCACACTTCAATGTAGATCCAAATCAATTAAACAAGAAACAACAACGATTCTTATTCCACACTAGTTTTTTTACAATTTCTTATATATTTATTAATTTTTCTTTATATCTTTATTCCTTTCTTATCATATCAATTATTATGAGCCTGTTTGGGTGGAACTCCCGCAGAAGTACTTCTAGGTAAAAAAAATAACATGAATAAAATATGTCAAATGCATTTAACTTCTCCATAAGTTAAAATTAGTTATTTTTAGAGAAGTTAAATGAGAGAGCTTTTGGAGGAGGTGATTTACAAAGACTAATTTTAACTTATGGAGGAGTAAATGCATTTGACCTCTTTGATTCATGCTATTTTTTTCACCTAGAAGTACTTCTGTAGAAGTTTCACCCAAACAGGCTCTATACCTTTTACTTTTTTTTACTCTTCATTTTTTTTTCTCTTTCTATTTCTTTTTCATGCACCTCCAACACTAAAAAATTGAGTATATAACTAATATTTTCAAATAAGAAATAGGAAACCACCGAGCACGTGGATCAGCTGGTAAGGGGCTCCCTGGGTATGCAGCTGTGTTAAATACTCGGAGGGAGAGCTTTGCCGCCCATAGAGGTCCTACCCGGCTCGACAGGTTGCCTCCCGTGGAGGATACCTGTGGTCTTGCACCAAAAAAATAAGAAATTGGAACAGTATGTCCGTCTCCATTAGAAATCTTTAACTAAATGAATGAATAATTTCATTCAAATGAATGTTTTTAAAACTAGATTTGATGATTGAACTAGTGAAAGCACTCATTCATGGTTCACTGGTTCAATCACAATTGAACCATGGTCGAATCACAATTGAATCATGGTCGAACCGGTAATAATTAAATATAGAATAAAGATAATTATACAACATGTACAATGTACAATATGCAACATAAAAAGAAAGAGATAAAAAAAATGAGAGAAATGTGGGACGTGATAGGTGGTGTGATAGAAAGAAAAGTGTATGATGAATGTGATATCTCTATTTATATTTTTAATATTATATAATATTTTTAAATAATAAATATTCATGTGTAATTCTTAAAAAAAATTCTTTATTTATCTTAGAAACATTTTAAATAAAATAAAAATTAAAAATTTTGAAATTTGAAATTTAATAGCTAATCAATTTTCTGACATCGATTCTTTATCGGTTCTAAAATTAATCGATTTTTTTTGTGTGTGTTATATATGGATTGACACAGGGCCGTATCTAGGAATTTCGGGGCCTTAGGAAAAAATTAAGACAGGGGCCCATGTCAGTATAGACTAATAATTTTTAAGTTATTTTCCTGTCTTTTTGAGCTGCAAAATTATTTATTTAAGTTTTATAATCAAGTAATTCTAACATCTCACTCTCAATAGATAATATAGTTAACTCATTCAATCTATCTTGTAGCATAGTTGACCTTAAATATGATTTAATCAATTTTAATTTTGAAAAGCTTCTTTTAGCAGTCGTGACAGTTACAGGTAATGTTAATAATATTCTATAAGCAATGTATGTATTTGGAAAAGAACCTAATCTTTTAATATAGTTCATTAATTTTAATGGTGTGTTAATTTCATTTGTTAGAATTTCATTCAATAACTTTAATTCTGAAAACAAATCAAGATTAGCAATATCAAAATGATCCTCAAAACTCAAAATCTTTTCAAGATTAATACAATATTTTTTCAATTCATCTTCCCCTAAAGTTTTAAATTTATTTGAATCAGATAAAAAACTAAACATGTTTTCATATTCTAAAAATTGTTCAAATCGACCATCAATAGAAGAAATAGACTGATATAATATATACAAAAACTAATCAATGCAATCTAAAAATTGTAATTTGTAAATGTTCATTCAATTTCAATTCAAGCAATTACTTTATAAAAAGCAAAGCAAATGAGTGAAATGATCAAACCTTCTGAGATGCTAGCAACGTGTGTAAGTGTCCACTTGATGTCACTTGGAGTTGGTCACTTAGTGTGAGAGTATACCAATTCACAAATTAGGATACGATTATATGAAAATTGAAAAGTCAAATAATTGCTTGAATATAGTAGTAGAGAATTGAGAATAGAGAGAATGAGAGAATTGAGAATAGAGAGAATGAGAGAAAGAGACTAGAGAGGAATCAGAGAGGTTGAAGATCCATAAAAGACAAAAGTAAGTAATGACTGTTTTTTTTTTATTTTTTTGTCAAATAAAAGTAAATTGCATTAATGTGGCAACCGTACAAGTAGCCAATTAATAAATCATAGGCTGAACAATACTACTGATACAAGAAAACTCACTGTAGAGTGTTGAGTGACTTTTCATTTGCAAAAACTAATAAATGGGTTGTGGACTTTTAAGTAATTTAAATGATAAGAAAAAAAGAGATATAAAAAATATAAGATATGAGCCTTATAAAATATTGGACCCTATCTCAAACAATATTAATTTTTTAAAATATTATTTATTTCAATAATACTACTATTAAAAAAAATTGGGGACCTTATAAATTTAGGGCTCTAGACAATGACCTTAATTACCTTGTTGAATGTTCGGCCTCAGTTTACATCATATCAATTCCTTGTTAGACCCGTAAGATACGGTTTTAAAAACTATGATTCAAATGCACATGACGCGCATCTGTCCATAAGTCAAATTCTAAGAATAATATATGATATATGATGAGTAAAAGGACCATACTGATCAGGAAATTTCACGAGCTATATACTGTTGAACATATAGGTATACATAGACTGGGACGGATACAAGTGGCAAGGATGGCTCATCTCCTCCATTATATTACAATTACAATACACATTACAAATAAAAAAAAATAAAATACTATTAATATATATGTAATAAATAAAATGAGTGTGATACATTTAAATTTTATAATCTAAATTTTATTTATTTATTTATTAAAATTTAGCCCCTTTAAGTGATTTTTATCAAAAAAAAATTATTTGATACAAATATTATTATTGATAAATTTTATAACATGAATGTACCATATATATAATTTAATTAAAAGATTTGATGAATTTGACCAATATTTAATATTTATTATTAAAAAAAATTCTCGGCTCCCCTTTGTATGAATCCTGGATCTGTCCCTGTACATAGATGACTCATTGTCAATCTTCATTCAGTAATACATACGGTGATGGGTCTTGATTTTAATTAAGATTTAAGAGTACTATTTATGAAAGGAACATATACATAAACGTCAGGTTGAGATTGTGGGAAGAGCTCCCGACTTCGATTCCCACCAAACACACTCTTAGGGAGGGGTGAAGAGTCTTAACCGTAATTAAGCCTCAAATAGGATTGCCCATGGGTAATAGGGGATACCTATGATTAACACAAAAAAATATCTAAGCTAACCTATATATGATGGATTAGGCTCATAGCAAAATTTCATACGATTTTTTTATAATGTGCCCCAAGACACAATTTAACAACCATTGAAATTTGTTTTCTAATGCCACCTTTAATATATATTATCATGTGAAAGAGTCACTAATATTTAAAGAGCACTAAGTCTAATTTTTAAGACTAATTTGCTTCCATTTTTAACCATATCTTTTCCCTTCTATTATGCCACCTTTATATTTTTATCGAATGATTTAATAACACATTATTAAATAATAATCAATTCTTTATATATTAATTTTTTTGGTAAAAAAGAGGGGAAAAAACCCCAACTACACAACTATAAATCTAAGAAAACCAACACCAACACAATCAGCTAAAAGAAAGCTAGAAACAAGAGGGGGAGGACCATGGACTTCATGTAAACCCCTGGGACGTTGATTGCCAGAGTTAGCAAGGTTGTCCGTGACAAAATTCCCTTCTCTAGTATGATTGATAAAATAACGCAGGAACTTGTTTAGGTTATTACGAATAGAGGGGACCAAACCAAAACAAGGGTGGTTAGGAAGAACAACCATTCTTGACAAAATACACATCAACAGAATAGTCACTTTCAGACCACACAAAAGGATCATCCCTTTGCAGGGACCTAATAGTGGCCATTAGGGCCACTCATCGACCCATCCAAATTTCATTTCACCCACCCTTCCTTAGGAGGAGTCCAACTAACAAGAGTAGAAACCTTAGTTGGTTGCTTATTTAACAAGCTCACTGAATCCTTAGAGCACAGAAGGAACTCAAGCACTGTATTCCAAATACGAAAAACTATAGCATGAGCATTCCAATTCCCACCATTAAAAATACAGTCATTCCGAGCAGACCAAATGGCCCAACAAGTGACACTAAAACCAAGCACCAGGGAATCCCTCTAATCTTCAGTTCCTTCCTCGAAAAATTGGAAAAGAATCCAGTCAGCTAAAGAAGCATTGGAATGTAATGACCTCACAAGATCACCCAACAACAGGTCCCACACCTCAGAAGCTTTAGGACAATTCTTCAGGAGATGAATATCTGATTCATCATGAACACCACACAAGGGGCATTTAGATGAGTCTCATAAGCCACGCTCCCAGAGAAAACACTTTGTTTTCAACCCCTCTTTAACTGCCAGCGAAAGGAAATACTTAGCCTGAATGGGACCATTCCAACACCAAAGATTTCTCCACTTTAATTTATTCTGAATTTGAGGAAAATCCTTGATATTATTATAAGCAATCTTAACACTAAAATTCCCATCATGAGAGTGTTTCCAAGCAATATGGTCATTAACCAGATCAAGAACTCCATCTAGATTAGCCGAAATCTCATCAATAGCTTCATGAGGCAGCCAAGGAAGGAACTTATCATAAAGCCAATTACCATCCCTGGTGGACATCTCCTAAACAGTTTCATGAACCTTGTCAACTGGAATAACCGTGGCAGCAAGATCCTTAATGATGGCACCCGATCTAAGCAAACAATCTGTCCAAAAGCGATTGGAGGCCCCATCACCGACCCTCCAACAAATACCATTCAAATCAAAATCCCACAAATTGAAAATACTACACCAAATCATTGACTCATTCGAGAATCTATTCAAAATAGGGATAGTGCCCACACCAACTTTATATTTAGCTCGAAGCAAGTGCACCCAAAGAGCAGACGGCTTATTAACCAATCCCCACACCAATTTCATAATGAAAGCTCGATTAAAAGAGTGCAAATCTTTGAATCCCATCCCACCCATATTCCTCGGAAGACAGAAATGGGACCAAGCAAGACAATGGCATTTACGCTTCCCTTGGTTAGCCCCATAAATGAAATTTCTACAAAGCTGCTCAAGCTTATTAAAAATTGATTTTGGAAGGAGAATAGCCTGCATCGTATAGGTTGGTAAAGCTTCCAACACAGCTTTAGCAAGCGTGATATGACCTACAAAGAGAGAGTGAATCCGCTTTCAATTGGATAACTTCTTACGAGCATGATCAACAATATAGGCGTATGTAGCAAAGGTGACCCTGTCATGAAGAAGAGAGACCCCTAAATACTTACCCAAATCACAAGTCAAAGAAAACCCAGTAATTGTGCTCAGATTATTCACTATAATACCATTCACATTTCTAGAGACCAGGAGCTTAGTTTAAGAATGATTGACGTGTTATTGTGCAACATTACAAAAAAGATTGAGACATATTCCAAAATCACCTCATCTTGGTCAATGGATGCCTCAGCGAAAAGAAGCAAATCATCTGCGAAAAACAAATGAGAAGCCTTCACAGTTGGACGACTAGTACTAAAAGGTTTCCAAGAATTGTCATTAACTTTGCTAGCAATTAGCTATCCCAACCGCTCAACACAAAGAACAAAAATATACGGAGATAAGGTGTCTCCTTGACGAATACCCCTAGTAGGATTAAAATTTGAAGACTTCTCTCCATTAAACAAAATTTGCATGGATGGTGTAGAGATACAAGCCATGATAAGCTTACTGAGGTGATCATCCAACCCAATATCTCTTAAAGTGTCTTCAATAAATTCCCAACAGATGAGATCATAGGCCTTCTCCAGGTCAACCTTGATTGCCATGTAACCTTTCTTAGATTTCAAGACTCTCATAGAGTGGAAGATCTCTTGGGAATGATGATATTATCCGAACTATGACGCCCCAAGCTGCACTCGTTCTCTGCCACCAGAGAACTCAATTTACCTCTCAAGTGATTAGCAATCACCTTCGTCACCATTTTATAAATGACATTACAAAGGCTAATATCGGGCGGAATTGCCTAATGCTCTCCGGAAAATCAACTTTAGGAATCAAAGAAATAAGAGTGCCATTAACATTCCTAATTTTAACCGGATCAACATAAACCTCATTAATAAAATTAATAACGGATGATCCAACAATATCCCAATAAGTATGAAAGAAAATAGGATGAAGACCACCAGGACCCGCGGCTTTTAAAGGGACCTATTGAGAAAATAACATCTCTAATTTTAATTGTAGTAAAAGGAGCACCAAGAGAGATGATATCATCTAAAGGAGAAAGATGGAAAGAATTGCTCCTGAAAATCACATGTAATTTTCTTAATTTTTTTCTTTGAGTATGTCTTTCATACACCTCATTACAAATATTTTTAAAAATTTCCTCAAATCTCTTTAGAGCTGATATTTTGAAATATAAATATTTTTTGTTATAGTTCTTAACATATTTTTATTAATTCAATTTCTTATCATTATCATTTAATGATATATAATCTTCTATTATTATTATTATTATACTTAAATAATCTTTTGGTCCTTGTAAAATATGCGATTTTTGCTTTTGGTCCTTATAATTTTTTTTTTTATTTTTTTGGTCCTCATAAAATTTAAAAATTTTGAAAATGGTCCTTATTATCATTTTTTGATGATATGTCATGCATCTAGATATGTCACATCATATACCACATCAACATGATTACTTATGTGGCATGATTGGATGCATGACAAGTGGCAATAAGGACATTTTTCAAAGTTCCTGAATTTTATGAGGACCAAAAGAATAAAAATAATTTTATAAGGAGTAAAAGCAAAAATCATATATTTTACAGGGACAAAAAGTTATTTAAGCCTTATTATTATTATTATTATTATTGAGTAAACTAACAAATCGGTTCCTGACGCTCTAGGACCATGCAGTTTCGTCCCTAACTTTGCTAAAATAGAACTTTAATCCGTACTTTGTTAAAAACACATGCACTTTCCAACCAAAAAGAGGTATGACGACCATTCCCAACCCTCCTTATACATCTACTAGAAAACCAATCATTTGTAACACTTTCCATTTTATCAATGGACCACAAATCCACCCACCACTTTGATCCCTTAACCTTCTTTGATAGTTTAATCACCCTAACCTCACCATATATGGATTTTAGAACCCTATGCCACAATGTGTCTACTTCCACCAAGAACCTCCATCTCCACTTCCCTAAAACAACAAGATTAAAAGCTCTTAAGTCCCTAATACCCAAACCCCCATGTTTCTTATCCCTACAAACCACATCCCAAGCCACCCATGCAATCTTATTACAATTCTCATCCCCACTCCAAAGAAATTTCTAAAGAGAGATTCAAGTTTTTAAGATAATGCCTTTTGGAGCCTTGAAGAAAGAAAGATAGTAGACCGGGATGGAATGTAGGACAGACTTCATAAGGACACAACGACCACCAAAGGACAACTTTTTAGATTTCCAAGAAGTCAATCTTTTCTTCACCTTGTAGATCACTGGCTCCCAAGTCTTCTTACTTCTTGGATTTGCACCAATTGGAAGTCCCAAGTAGCAAAAAGGCAAAGAACCAATCTTACAATTCAGAAACTGCGCCAACATATTAAAATAATCCTCACAAACATGAACCCCGTAGAGCTTACTCTTGTGAAAATTTACTTTTAGCCCCGCCACTAACTCCAAATTCTGTAAAATAGCCTGTGATTGCCCAAACATTAGTAACCGAAGCCTCACCCATATAATGGTATCATCATGTAGTTTCGTTCCCTAACTTTGCTAAAATAGCACTTATAATCCGTACTTTGTTAAAAACACATGCACTTTAATCCTTATTCCACTAAAAAAATGCACTTTGGTCCCTTCACTTTATTAAAAAATATGCACTTTAGGGACTAAAGTGCATGTGTTTTTGACAAATACGGACTAAAGTGTTTATTTAGCAAAAATCAAGGAACGAAAACTGCATGGTCCCCACAGAGTTAGGGACTGAATTACTAGTTACTCTATTATTATTATTAGTATTATTATTATTATTATTATTATTATTTATTATTATTATTATTATTATTATTATTATTAATAATAATAATAATAACATTAATAACTAATAATAAATGATTCCAAACAAGATTATTCCTCCTAATAGGGAATACATATTGTTAAAAAAAATAATAAATGATTGATTGTAAAAACTTGAATATTACAATTGTTGATAAGTATTTCAAAGGTTATTTAAACTATCTACGAAATATTATTATTTGAATAGCATGATTCGACTAATTAATATTTGATAATTTAGTTATTCAAAACTAAAATAATTACCCTTAAAGATATATATATATATATATATATATAAATTATATCCCGCTTTAATTTTATTTAAAAAAAAACTAATGATACAGATTATATTTAATTTAATACTAAAATAATCTTTTTATTATTTTTAATGAGTATGAATAACTAATGTTAAAAATTTTAAATTGATTAAAGTGTAAAATGATATGTTGTTATATCTTTTATTGAGTTTAATAGTACATAATGTATCATATTTATTATGAAATAATAGTGCTTTTATTATAATAATATGAGTGCAACCGCAGGATAAATTAAGTGAACTCTATAATTAATATTCAGACCCAAGACTATATTCACAATTAATCTTCATAAATAAGTATATATGGGAGCTCAAATTCATTTAATAGATCATACAGATTCTACCCATACAAATTCCAATTCAATATATCCAAGCCCGTTAAAGGTTGTCTGTGATTAACAAAATGAATTCATCTCTGTAATTTCTTGATGTTGAAATGATCTCTAGCTAGTATAATGGATCCGGATCCTCTGCAGCGCTGCAGATCAACTACGGACTAACTAGGGAACAGAGACGGAAATATTCCGTAGTTAAATCCGTAGTTATTCCCTAGCTATTCTGTAGCTAATTTGCTGCACTTCCTACAACACTGCAGAAGATCCGCGCACACTATAAACCAGCGCTTATTGAGAGGATGTTAAGATTTAAGTAATTGATTGGTATATATGGATCATTATCATCACTTTCCCTTTAGACATCAACACCACACACTAAACATAGAGAAATCTTTCTTTATTGGTTCAATATATATTGTAGTACTCTATCATTAATTCATTAATTCGGTTTACACTTTGGCACGCTATTTGATTTGAAGTCGTGAATCGCACAAACTGCCTTTTCTTAATACATCTGGAGCATTTTATTGGACGCACGAGTACATTATATATAAATTTTTATTTTTTAGGTGAGAATATGGTGCTTAGAATTTCCATCTTTAATAATTAATTATGTCCTTTGTTTATAAGATTTGACATTGTCCAAGATGCTTCCAGGTCTCTTAACGAAGCAAATTAAAGTGTAAACTTCGTTCGAAACGACAACCATTCGCATCTTACTCACTCTTGTCAAAAACACAAAGTAAGCTATCAAGCTAGACTTTCAACTAATTGTGATCAGTGTATATATAGTATGGTGAAGGAGGCAACGAAGCAAAGTAAGTTGAAGCAATTGATGTTAGCCTTAGCCCCCAGTAAGAATTCTAAAGAAAGCAAGGCAATTATACATGAAGAGTGTTGTGGAATGTGCTGGAGGGTACGGTGTTGGAGCTTCGAATTCTCATCATCAATTGCCTAAGACTAACAATCAAAGGCAGAGGAGGCTTGTTATGCATAGCCAGAGCCAGAGGCAAACACAACCAGCTCCTGTAAGAATGAAAATGAAAATGAGGTATAGTAATAGTACTCATGATCAGGTAATTACAAAGATGGGGAAAATTGACGAGGATAAGCCTTGTTATTTTGAGGACGATCAAATGGATTAATTAATTTCAAGACCCATCTTCTTTAATTATTTATTTGTTTTATCCAAGAAGAAGCAATATAATTCTTTAGGCTGTAATGTATAATCAATGAAGATTGAAGGATGTCATGTATGACATGAGAGACGCATATTGTAGCTAGTCCACAAAAAAGGTGAGTCCGCTGTCTGAGCTACAAATCTATGAGCAAATCTTTTGTTCAGCCTTTTCTACTCTGCTTCCATGATTATACCCTGTATACGCGCCTAATAAGTTTTATCAATGAAAATGTGACTGTACGTGGATCTTATGTTAGGATTTGTGTTACTTTTCGGTTCTGAGTAATTTATGTGTGTTAAATTGTTGTTGATGGTCATTAATCTTTGTTTTAAAAGAGAGGTTTTTTCTATACTCAAGTGTCATTTTCTAAAAAATTTTTATTCCCTATTTCTTTTCATACAATGAGCATTGGGCAATAAAGCCATTAAAACAATACAAATCCAATACTATACAACAAATTTCCAATCATTTAATTTGAATCTTTTTTAAAGAAATTAATACATCTTATATCATGATACAAATTAAGTAACCTGATGGTTTAAGTGATACATGTCTCTTGTGAAAAATTTTAAAATGTGACGTTTGCGTGAATTCAGTTAAAGACGGAAATATATATATGTCATGTTAATGTTATTATAATATGTTTAGCACACAGTGCGCGAAACCTGTACGGCCGAGAATCCTGTATGATTATCAACTGATTACCTGGTGCTTGAGCCCATATCACTGTAGTGACTTTTTCTTAACAAGCACGAGTTCTTAATGAGCAAAGAACCCCACTAAATTTGCCCTAACCAATGGAGACAATGAAGTACTACGAGCGATAAGCTAGAAAGACGTGAAACATCAGTGATAGGGCAATGGACGTGAAATGCCAAATGGAGGAAGGAGCCAACAGGGAACATGAAAACTTTAAGTGGGGACATTTATGATTATTTGAAAAAAACTTACCAACAAATACTCATAGGAGAAAATAATTTAAATTAGGAAAAAAAGAAATTTAATTTTTATTATAAGTTGAAATTAATCTCTAGACTTTAACATTTATAAAAGTCATATCATTTAATTTCTTTTGACACCTCTAAACTTATAAGGTATTTTTTATAAAGTCATATTCAAGTTTTTTAATATATATTTGCCCAAAAAAAGAACTTTTATATGTGTGTGTGTCTATATGACAATTTTTAATTGGGAAACTGGATGACAAAGTTCTAAGGGACTGGGCACAAGTTTTTCTCCATCCATCCACAATATGTATATAATTACATGAAGAAAACGTGTTCTTTATGAGAAAAATAAAAGTATGACCCAAATTCATAAGAAAGTATGTCATGATAACAAAAACTCAAATTTATTAGATTAGAGTAGATAAATTTTGGATTCATATTTTTAAAAAATTAATGTCTACATTAATAAATTAGTTAAAATCATATTTTAAATTTGAGAGATAATTAGTTATATAGATTCAGATTTTAGAATGACTGGCTTATTTCCACCTTAATTTGGAGTGTGTTGGGAAAATAACTTAATTAAGCGTTTATAATAGGGGTGGTTCATGGGTTTGAGCAACCTGACGGATCGTGACCGACCCGACTTGGTGGGTTCGGATTGGCCGGGTTCTCAGGTATACCAGGCCCGAGAAAAAAAATCGGAGGTAAATGGTTCGGTAGCGGGTTTGGGTTTTACTTACCCATGTAACCCAACCTAAACCGAGGAGACTTATATATGAAAAAAATGTTTTTTTTTCTGGACCAGGCCCAGTATTATATGCAAGAAGCTTTTTTTTTTGCAAGAAGCTATTTTTCTGGCCCTGGCCCTGTTTTTTTTGTCAAGGAAGAAGTTGTTCCAAAAAACTTTTTTGGTATTTTTTCTGGCCCAAAACAGAGGCCTAACCCGACCAACCCACCGGAATCGACTCATGTATTCTCAGGGTCGGGTCGGGTTTGACCCATGATTTTTTTCACTCGGCCTGACCCAACCCATGTCCCACACTCGATTCGGTTCCAAAAAAACCATGAACCCGACCCAACCCGACCCGAGAACACCCCTAATTTATAACATAAATACTTATTTGATAAGCATTTGCTAAATAAGCTATTAAGAAAGTGGATGAAAATTGAAGAATGAACAAGGGTACTTAAAAATTTGCACAAACCATTTCATAAGCTACGTACATAAGTACTTGTGTCATAAAATAAGCTCAAATAAGTTCTTTTAATTATCTCTTATTACTCTACGGGCCCGTTTGGTGCATAGGATAAAAGACGGGATATGATAACTTTATCATATCCTATCACTTATCATGTGTTTGTTGCACCAATAGGATATGATAACTCTATCATGTGGCTTATCATATCATTTCCTCCTAATGTAATTTTTATCCTAAGGGGGGAGTTGGGTTAGGGAGTGATAGGATGGGATATAATTTTTTCCTCATATTTCCTCTCTCCCCCTCTCCCCTCCCTCTATCTCTCAGCCTCTCTCCCTTCCCCCTCGCTCAACCTTTTATCTCTCTCTCTCCTCTCTCCCCGTCCCTCCCTCTCCTCTCCCCCTCCTCCCTCTCCACTCCCTCTCCTCTCTCTTCTCCCCTCTCTCCTCTTTTTATGAAATTTTTTATATTATTATTTATTAAATTTAAGTATTTTTCATAATAAATATTTTTTTATTCATGCATGCTTATTCAAAAGTAAAAAAAATTAAAATTAAATCTAATTTACAATAAAGGGTAATTTTGCATATCAATATTTTTTATATCTTGTCCTATGATCATCTGTTCATTTCAAACATATGAAAAGATAAAATAATGTTATCTGCCTTCTTATCCTGGTGTACATCAACATAGGATATGATAAGAGTTTATCATGCTCTTATCCTATCATGTTTATATCCAACTCGTCTATATCCTATCTTATCCCTATCATATAGGGCCGACCCAACATATATATAGGCCTAAAGCAAATTATAAGATGGAGGTCTAATTCTAAGAAATAAAAGACAAAAATGATATATTTTTTCTGAAAAAATGAATCTACTTGTAAGAAAAGAAACTTATATTAAATTAAAAATTTTATTTATTATAAGAAAAATTATTTTTAATTATGATCTATTAACAAATAATTAATAATATTTTATACAAAAGATTTTATTAATGTTTGGGTAAAATATGTTTTCAATCCTTATAAATATAAGCATATATTTGAGTTTGGTTGCCATAATTTAAAACCAATATATGTGTTAAGTTTCTCTTTTCTTAAAATCACCTCAAATTAATTCTTAGCACTCCTCTCGCTAGGAACTAAAAGTACACCTAATAAAAAATTAATAGAGACTAAAAACACACATGATAAAAAAACTAATTTGGGGTGATTTAAAAGAGAGAGACTCAACATACCAATTTTAAGCTATAAGAACCAAAATTAAATTTATTTAATTTTACTGAAACAACAAATATATTTTACCTTTAATTTTAATATACAAAATATATATAAAAATTTGAGGCCTTGTAACCGGGGAGACCTAAAGCGATTGCTTTAGCAGTCTACCCCTCGGACCGGCCCTGCTATCTTATCATGTCCACCAAACGGACCCTACAAGTAAAACATGAGTGCATGAGTAGTAGGGGTTGTTTATTTTCATAAAACATTTTGTTTCCATTTCTTTTTTTAGTTTAAATTATGAAAAAAGTCAAATTATTTTTTATTTTATTTTATATTTAAAAGTTTTATACAAAATATAAAGAAATCAATATAAAGTTGTTTACCGTTGCTTGTACAAAACTTTAAAAAGCAGGAAACAAAATAAAAAAATGTGATATTTTCATAATCAAAATTAAAAATATTTTAATAATTAAAACTAGAAAATAGAAAATAAAAAATGTTTTATGAAACAACACGACCGTAAGTTTTCTATAGTAAAACCAAGCTAGGTATGTTAATTACAACTTGCTTTTTCCTAACTATTTGCATTGTTTTATTTTAAATCTAACATATATTATATTTATTTTCAATTAAATATATACTTAAATATTTAATTAATAAAAATATACTTATGACTATTATAGATGTATTTAAAAAATAATAATTACTTAACAAATCGATAGTGTTTTAGAAAAATAAAAAACAAAAAATTTAAAATATACCATTAAATAAACTATTGTCATATTGAAATTTTAAAAAATCATTTATGACATTTCAGTAAGTAATGAATCAGGAAAGTTAAAATTAAACGATCCTAATTAATATTCTCTATTTTAATATTTTTAAAATAAAAAAAATGATCGGTTAACATAAACTTTATATTTTAATGTTTTTTATATAAAAATTACATAACTCTTAATTTAAAAATAAAAAATTGGCATCCCTTCCATTTCCTTTTAAAACTCTCAATAAATACATCCATAAAAGAACAAATGTTGTCACATAGTATTGAATGATTGGTTTTTTTTATTTCAGTTTTTTTAAAATTAAAACAAAAATATTGACCACAATTGAAATAATTACTGAGAGGAATAATATTGTGTTTTCAGTGGATCTAAAAGCTCTGTAGTCTATAGTGGTATAGCAGTATCTAGCGCGCGTACACACACACGCATATATATATATATGCATGCTAAAAAGTCAGGCTAGAGGTAGTTTTTTTTTAGAAAATAATTTTTTTTCATTTTTTTAGTTTAAATTACGATAAATGTTAAAAAAATTTATTTCATTTCATTTTAAGAGTTTTGTATAAAAAATAGAGAAATTAATATAAAACTATTTTCACTGTTTATTGTACAAACTTTAAAAAAATAAAATAAATAAAATGATGTGATAAGTTTATAATTGAAACTGAAAATATTTTAATAATTAAAACTATAAAATAGAAAATGAAAACATAAAATATTTTATGAAACAAGATGGCCGTAAGTTTTCTATAACAAAACCAAGCTAGGTAGGTATGTCAATTACAACTTGCCTTTTCCAGCATGGATTTTTTTTTTTTTTTGTAAAAGCATTGATCTATTTGTTATGTATTTATCACCGAGTGTAAAAAAACAAATAATAACATTACCACATACTACAAATCTTCCATAAGTACAAGAGTTTTTTTTTCCACTCATTTTTTTATAGATAAAATTTAGGATGAGGGGATGGTGCCCCAGTCCAAGGCAGGGAAAGCCTCCGGGCTCAAAGAGCACTTACAGATACTTACATTTTACCTCACTCCAGGGGAACAAGTAGGGGTTCGAACCTGCGACCTGTCAGATACGATACCCTCCACTCATTTTTTCCATTCCACTCCAAGTCTCATTTTTGTTTTTATTTCTCTCTTTATTCTCACCATGTTAATTTTGCATTAAATTTAAGAGATAACTAAGTAGAATCCGAGGGGGGTTTCTAGGGTGGAAGAGAGAAAAACCCTTCCACCGTGAGAGAGTTAAAGTTTACCTGCTCTAAAAAGTATCATCGGTAATCATAAATTTTTTCATTTTTGCAATAAAGACCTTCTATCAGAGAGAGAGGAGAGGTGATGTTTCCACTTTCCAGTCTTCCATCTCCCGACAACCAGCGGTCAACATTGGCTGTGAGGCTGTGAGAGAGAAGAGGGAGAATTGTTGCTAGAGACTTCCTAGGGGTGATAGTGATATACTCCCTCGGGTCCTATTTATAAGAACCTTTTTTAAGGGGTCTTGGTCCTTTATATAAGAACTTTTTTAGATTGTCTCCTGCATTAATTATTCTTGACAAAAATACCCCATTAGTGGAGGTAGGTGAATAATTAATTAGTAGAGAGAGTATGACACAATTGAGCAGTTAATTAGAAAGAGAAAGACAATGGATCTCAATAAATTCAAGGGTAGTTTAGGAAATATGATACACATTCATGACAAATTTATTGTAATCAACTAAATTAACCAACTTCCTTAATCCGTGTAGTAGTTAAAAGGTTCTTATAAATAGTAACGGGGAGAGAGTATTTAACATTGTGGAAAATCAAGAATATAGAGGAAGTGTGGAATTTGTGACTGGGTTTATTAACATGGTGAAAATTATTTGGTAACTTCAGAATTTGTTGGAATGGAAATGCGGCCCAATAATTTAACCTTTTCAATGTGTGGTGAGTCACAAATTTTACAAGCTAATTAAATCATGTAATTAAGGATAAAGGATGGTCCCTCAAATTCAAATAACAAGCAGCAACAGTGATGGTGGCTACGATGAGGTGGTCTGCTTCACGTGAGGACGACGATCGATGATAACTAATGGCGCGGTCTCGTTATGGGAAAAGGAGGTGATGACCACGTGGCTGACACAAGGTTGAGCTTCAAAGCCTTCAATGGTTTTCGATTAGGATGATGGGCTATTACGTTACCGGGAAGAGGTGGGCTCTATTTACTTGTGTGGCTAAGGGCATGTTTGGTTTGCATTTTTATTTATTGTTTCCATTTTCTGTTTTCTGGAATTTTGCAAAGAAAAAACTGGAAATGCTAGAAATGAAAATTTGTTATTTTCAGCATTTCCAATTTTTCCTTTGTAAGATTTGAGAAAACAGGAAATGGAAACAGGAAATAAAAATGTAAACCAAACGGGCCCTAATTGTTTGACACACCTGTTTTCTGACTCACTTCATCTCTTCACCTCTTGCCTTTAGCAACGTCCCTCTCTTTTCTCTCTAGCCGCATCATCCCCCAAGGGGGCTTCCTCCCTCCATGGGAGGGTTTTCTACTCACATTAAGTGGGTTAATTTCTCTCTTTAGTGAGAGTTTTTATATTTTTTTTCCTCTACTTCCTTCTTCTTCCCTCTTCCCATCCCATTCTTCCTCCTCTTTTATGTCCACCACCTCCTCCCTAATCTTTAACCCCTCCTCCCTACAAAATTTTCTGTTAAAGTCTTTTAGCATTGTGTAACACTGTTCTACACAGATATGTTATCTCTATGCACTCTCACTACAAGCAGCACTGATCTACTCAGAATGGCTGCCGCTGATGATGTGATTTTTGCTTTGAGTGAATGCTGGACATTTGCCGATCCGGAAGGAATAAAAAAAGAGGAAGGAAAGTCCAAGGCTTTTCCAGAAATTATGTATTAGGAGGTTTTTTTTTCTGTTATTACTAGGATTGCTAAATTGATTACTTTATGAGTATGCATGCTTGGTTTATTGTATTGACCTGTAGTGCATTGCTGTAATACTCTTATTTTAGCATCCTATAAGCCGTGTAAGTGTCGTTGGGCATTTTTTCATTGAATATGTGATCTTTTGCCCCAAAAAAAAAAATCTCTTCACCTCTTCACGTGTACTTCTTTGCAATTTAAGTAATTTTAAAGTGTAATTTTCCTGTAATTATTTTCCACCGTTCAATATTTTATGAATAAATCTGACGACACATATAATTTATTCACCGGTGAGTAAGTTTCTTTCTCATTCACCCTAGACAACACCGAATTTGAGTAGTATTAAAGCTTTCTAAAGCAAAACCAAGTTAGGTATACTAATTCAATAATGATATTTAGATACCCAACAATTCCATACATCCACTTAGAGTGTGTTTGGTAAAATTAGCTGAAAAACTCGCTGAAAGCTGAAAAACTATTGAATGTGTTTGGTAAAACTAGTTGAAAATGGTAAAATGACATTTAAGGATAATATTGATTATTAAATAATAGTAAGTGGGGATGATTGAGGGTTAAACATGTAATTAATTTTCAGCTAGTAGCTGAAATTTGGAGCTTTTTTTTAAAAGCTACCTCAAGTAGTTTTTTAAGAAAAACTTATAGCTACCAAAAAAGCTACCAAAAAGCTACATTTCCAAACACTGCTGAAATGGTTTTAGCTAGTATTTTCAACTTTCAGCTAGATGATATGGCAAGCCAAACACACTCTTAATATCGCTCATTTTTTTCTTTATTCTCTTTTTTTTGGTAAGTTTCTTTATTCTCTTTGATATCATATTATTTATTCATTTATATATCACATCAATCTCTTATATTTATCTCTCTCTGTAACACCCTTACTAGGGGTGTAATCGGGTTGGGTTGGATCGAGTTTGGGGTGACATCAAGTCCGAATCGATAGAATGGTGGTGGGTTGGGTTAGTTCGGGTTTTGCTTTTTTTGGGTGAGTAACCTGAACCGAACCAACCCGAATATGTTCGGGTTAGGTTGGGTTGGATCATCGGGTCATGGACATTTTTCCTTTTTTAAAAAAAATGTGGAAGATGAAATTAAATTAAAATATAAAATGAAAAAAAGAAAAGAAATAGAGAAAAATAAATTGAGAGCAGCAGATGAAATAGGATTTGGGGAACCATCTCTGCTTGCGCTGCCGTTGTGCCTATTTTTGTTCTCTCATTGCATGAAAATGAAATAAAATTAGGACTTTTTTTGGTTTGGTTCTGGTTGGGTCTATCGGGTTCAACATAGGCAAATTCGATACCCGAACCGAACCAGATCGGGATCCGAAGAAAATGTTCGAACCGAACCGAATACCCGAACCGAACCGTTAAATATCTTCGGGTTGGGTTGGATTCGTCGAGTTCGCGGGTTGGATCGGACCCGCTTACACCCCTAACCCTTACACTCATGAAATCTCTACCAACCATTGTTCAAATTAATTGGTAGTCACAGCTTCCCTTTCCTAACATTTGATCATTTTTTCTTGGAAACCTAACACTTATCTATTTAGACCATCTCTAATGGAGAATCTCACCTAAGTTATTTAAAACTTTTTTTATTAATTTTTAGGTGAGTCCTACATGTAAACATTATCTTTTTTAAATTTTTAAGAAATTTTTATAATTTAAACAACTCTACACTTCAACTGAGTAATTTTACAAGAACTCCTAATTTTATTAACTTTTTCATTTTTCTCCCCGTTTTAATTCATAAGGACCCGGATTCTATAAGCATTCGGTTCTTAAAAATAAGAACTTCATCTTCCACGTCATCGAGTGTTTCATGGGATTCTTATTTTTAAGAACTGCCTTAAAAATTTGACATTGGTGTTTGCTCTTACTATGTACATATCATCTTACCTGAACAACTGGAGGAAGATAATACATACCATATATAGGAAAAAGCTTAAAAGAACTAATTTAACTCTCACCATCCTCAACATTAGTATAATTTATTTATTTATTATATTAAAATTTTAAAAATATTAACATTTAATTCTTTTCCTTATATAATTAAAAACAAATCCACATTACAATAACCATTAAAAAAACTCTAGGGACAATTGTATGTAATTGACGGTGATATTTTCACATCACTATTTTACCATGATTTTATACTTGTTTTTTGCCCTTTTTCGTGTATATTGTAAACATGTTTGTTTTAGCGTTGAAACGTAATAAACTTACATTTTAAACGCTAGAAATAGTTGTGGCAGAAAATTCAAATTTAATTTTGGCCCGTTAACACACACTATATATTATATCATTACTGCTCAAACCTAACAGTGTGACCATAAACGTGAGTGTACACTCATTTTTTCCATGTTAATTAATACCTTTTCGTTGTTTTTATATTACATTTTCTAAAAGTTTAGTTTAATACTTTTTATAAAATCCTTTTTTAACTATGTATTAATTATTTTTTATAAAAAATATTCTTGATTATTCAATATTTTTGTCAACAAATATTATATGTGTTTAAATTTATTGGACCGTTTTCTCTTTTTATCTTAAAATGGAAGATTAATGGTCACAGTTTCTTTTGGTAAAAAGTAAAAATTACAGTCTTTTAATTCTTGTAAATTTATTAAAAGATCGAGTAATGTAAAATGGACAACGGGTCGGGTGGTATAATATAAAAAAGAGAGCGCAAAGCTAATTGGGTAGAATTGAGGAGTCAGGGTCCAATAAAAGAAAAAAGAAATAAAATAATAAATTTACAATGAATTGTATTAACAATTAACAATGGAAATTGTCTTCACAAGGAAGAAGAAAGTACATGTACATATCTGCATTTTCTTCTTCAGGGCAAGGCAAAGACAAAATAAAAAGTGATCATCAGAAACAACCAAATAATTACAGCGGTGGTGAAGAGAAGAGGGGATGTGATGTGATGTCGAACATGAGTGATGAGAGGTTTGTGATGAGGCGACACATTGGTAGGAAGGGAAGTGGCGCCAGAACATGGCTGGTTTTGGGCGGCGCCGGGAAGAAACAGGTGGTGGACGCCGCAAGACACCTCATAATGCGGCGGACAGGGCTTACCGCTCGGGACCTTCGGATTCTTGACCCTTTGTTGTCTTACCCTTCCACCATTGCAGGGCGTGACAGAGCCATCGTCATCAGCTTGGAACACATCAAGGCTATCATCACTGCCCAAGAGGTTCTCTTGCTCAATTCCAGGGACCCCTTTGTTATCCCTTTCGTTGACGACCTTCATGCACGGATTCTTCGTCACCACAGTGTAACTCAAACTCAGAGTCAAGATCGGAAGAAGAAGGATAAAGATGAAACAAAGCAAGATAGCAGCATCAAGATTTTCCCTTTTGAGTTTGTAGCACTCGAGGCATGCCTTGAGGAAGCTTGTAGTGTCTTAGAAAATGATGTGTGTCTAGTTTTCTTCTTCTTTTGTCTAATTCTTTTCTTTTCCCTTTGTTTCTTGGTTTTCTATAGACTTTATAGTTTATTCTGTTTTCGTTTTGTAGGCAAAGATATTGGAGCAGGAGGCTCATAATGCCTTAGATAATCTGACTTCAAAGATTAGTACTCTCAATTTGGAATGCGTTCGCCATGTTAAGAGCCGCTTAGCTGCCTTAACCGCTCGTGCTCAAAGGGTTGGTTGGTTCAGTGTTTTTCCAACTCTCTACTCTACCACTATAATTGGTCTTTCAAATTTATACTAACATGACATCCCACAGGTAAGGGATGAATTAGAAAACTTGCTGGATGATGATGAAGATATGGCTGAGCTCTATCTCACAGAAAAGTTAGTTCAACATCACCTTGAAAGTTGTTCTGCCTCATCCATGACCATCAATGACTGGGATGACATGGAGAATCGTGTTCTTCAACCAGATATAAATGACAGGCATGTAATTTTATTAGGAATATTGAATTTTTTTAATTATGTAAAATTTAGAGTGAGAAAATGGTGTTGAATTATAAGATAAGACAAAACCTCCGAACTTAAAAAAACACTTACATTTACCTCACCCCAAATGGATATGGGTGATTCGAACAAGCTACTAACCCACTAACCCTTGGGGTTATGAATATTGAATTTGATTATGCTCAAAATCCTTCATTATATATTTCATTAGGATTCCTCCTGAAATATCATTGGAACGTGGAGGAGATTCTACAAGGGATCATGAAGAAGATCATCAAAATGCTGCTGAATACTCCAGCAACCAAGTATCAGCTAGTGCATCTAATGGAGTTGGCAGCGAAATCCATGACCATGAGACCCAAGCAGGACCTAGCCACAGTGCTTTAACCAAGAACAATAATGTGGAGGAGGTTGAGATGCTTTTGGGAGCCTACTCTGTACAAATCGGTGGCACATTGAACAAACTATCAACGGTATATGTGATTTTATATTCCTTCTTTTCGTGGTTGGGGCTAACAAGTTTGTTTCACTAGAAATGGAACATCTATAACTAATTTTATATTCTCATTTAATTATTGTTGTTGTGTTAGCTGAAGGGTGAAATTGACTTGTTACTAACAGACACTTATTTGTTGGGTTGTCCCATTGAAGCTGAAGGAGTATGTGGATGATACTGAGGATTACATAAACATTACCCTGGATGACAAACAGAACCAAATCCTGCAAACGGGAGTGAAGGTGGGCACAGCAAGTGTGCTTGTGAATGCGTTTGTTGTGGTGGCGAGTATTTTTGGAATGAATATTCACATTGAGCTATTTGATAGTGGGATGGCACAGTTCCTGGGGGTTATTTTCGGATGCACCACTTCTTGCATATTCTTGTACATCGTTGCCATGATCTGGTACAAGCACAACCGCTTGCTCGAATAGCTGCCCAATTGTTACTGTTTCAAGTACAAATGTAATTCAATTTGAAATTTAATTTTCTATGCATGTGCGAGACACATGATCCTTCAACTCTGTTCATAGTGCACAGATCAAATTAATTCAGTGGAAGAAGAAGAATGATTACCCTTGAACTTCGCTTCAATCTCCTGCGCAACATTTTTGCGTCCCAAACTTGTTCCTGTGGCCGTTCCACTAAAAAAAAGCAAAACGGATTAATGAAACAGAGAGGACGGAATGATGAGACAGAGTGCACCCCAGTTGGAATGAAGTCGCTGGCTGAAATATACCAGACGATGAAAACCTAACCTAAACCTATTATCTCAAATCCCAATTCTACAAAACGCATAGTTTCGTTCAGCTCATTTTTTTTTTTTTTAAATATAGCCTAATACAAATGAATGGCTTTTGGGTTTGATATTTTAAAATTGGGTCGGCCCATTAATGCTACAAATAAAGACACAAAAAAGGGGTAATGTTTCTTTCACACCCCCCACATCCCCAATTTTGGAGTGTGATAGGAGTAAAAGAAAGAAACTGTAGAGATATAAAGGAAAAGGAGAAAAAAATAATTGACACTTTGGTATCAGAGAGTTATTAGAGAAATTGGAGTGGGGGAGAAGAAATCGACAGGAGAGAAGTTTATTTAGGAGTTTGGTAGAATAGAAATGGAAGAAGAGAGAAATGTGCAAATGTGGTCCCATAATTACAGAATTTCTCTGCTATATTGAAGAGAAACGACATGGAATTAAGTATTATGTATGAGAGAGAATATTGCAACAAAATTGGACTTATGTGCCATTCTCTGCCTTTTATGCCTTTCTCTCACTCTATTTCTTTCCTATCAAACAACCTAATTTCTTCTCTATTTCTCACCTCATTTTTCTCCTTCTTATTTCTCTCTACTCTATTTATCTCTACCCTACCAAACAAAGGTTGAAAGAGAGGAAAAGGTAGAAAAAAGAAATATAGAGAAAGATGTGAGAGAGAGTGTAGTGTGAGAAAATCAAGGGGAAAAAGTACAATGAAAGTTCATTCTTATTTGTTTGAAGGATGAATAATAGGAAGGATAAAAACACATATTCCAATTCACTTCCCCTTATTTGGTTAGGAAGGAAAAGTTTCACAAAATTCAATACAAATTTTTTCATTTTTCCTTTTCTCACTATTCTTTTCACTTTCCCTCATTCTAAACAATTTAAAAATTTATTTCAATTTCCTCTTATTTTCTTTCCTTCTTTATCATTTCCTTTCCTTTCATTTTTCTTCCCAATCAAACAATTCATTCGTGCAAAAAAAAGTACAATTAAAAGTTACTAATTAAATTAAAAATATGATTTTAAAAAAAATTGTGATGGGAAAAATAATATAAAAATTAGGATATTATGGGCTATATTTTTTAAAATGGAATGATGGGCCTATTAATACAACTTTTTATCACTTAATAAAAAATTTTAAAGTTCATGCATAGCTATCTATTTTTTTTTTAAAAAAAACCAATCTTAATAAAAATCTAATTAAGTTTATTTTCCCCTTCTGTTCTGTGTAACGAAAATTTTTTGTATCATGTACCAAACCGTACCATGATCCATATAACATTTTTACAAATTGTTTGTAGCTAAGTAAGTTAGCTCAAAAAATAAAAATGGGATTTTTTTTTAATGACTATTTATAGTATTGAGTCCCTATACAGATTGACCACATGTGCTAGCGTGCCTCATCTTCATTATCCATTTGAGATAACGCTTGGTTGTAGTAAAGGAAGGTAGAGTAGAGGGAAGAAGAGACTAATGATAAGTATTCGATGAGTTCAGCAGGGCAAAGCATATTGATGGCACTAACTGTTACAGTAAACAAGTATGCTTCATCCAATTTGCAAGCAGTTCATAGAACACAAGCAAACCCAAGTCCAACCACACCCTCCTCCTTAAGCAGTAGCAACAATGGTGAATTGGGAAGGAGAGGACTCGTCTTATCCACTGTAATTGCCACCACCCAAGTACCTGATTCTAGGACACAGCTTCTAAAAGTATATATCACTCGCTCTACTCACTTCTTCTTTTCTCTTCACTTTCACTTAGAGCATGTTTGGTTTAGCGTTGAAACATGACAAACTCATATTTCCAATGCTAGAAATAATTGCGTTGGAAATCCAAACTTGAGTTTAGTCAGTTTCAACGCCAAACCAAACACACTTACTGATACTAACTTTAACATGCTAACTCAAGAAACGTTGTAATGAAATTGTTATCAGAATATCTGAAGAAATCAGAGGAAAACAAGGAGAAAAATGACAAAGAGGTAAACAAATGAAATGACTACCTGAATTAATTGAATTCCCCACTTGTATGATTATATATATGTGTGCATTCAAATGTTAGAAATGAAATAACCTTTTTAAATGGAACTAATAATCCTAGACATGTTATTTACTAGCCCAATCCTATTCAACATGTTGTATTTAGTGTCTGCATGATTGGGCATAAGATGTGCTTTTATGTTGTGTGCCATATTTAAATTTTAATCACTTTGTGTAGCAGAGACTAGACAGTTATTACAAGCGTAACTACAAGGATTACTTTGAATTGATGGAAGGGTCTTTGAAGGCAAAGAATGGGCAGCTTTCAGACACAGAAAAGGGTATCCTTGATTGGCTTCAAAGTAACAAGTGAAATCAGCTTTGTGAATTGTTAAAGTCACTACATTGAATTTGCTTTTGAGACTGTAGCAACACCTCTAGAATTGTACATTAGATCCACATAGGCACATAGCCCAGTAGATTGTATTTTCCTGTATCCTTGAAATCCACTGAGTACAATCATTTCAAGTAATTGACTTTAATTTGACATTGGTTGGCATCATATTCTTCAATAGTATATTGAACCATAAAAACTCCATTGGCTTTTCAATAATTCCAGCCTTCTGGGGTTTCTTTTTGATTTGTTTTCTCTTAGGATATCTGTATATGGTGACAGATTATTTCTTGCAGGATCTGTCACCGAAATTTGATAGATACTGGATAGGAGACAGCAATGATTTGTTGCATTACTATGACTTGTTCAAAGGGCAAGAAAATATTGCTGGCAAAGTCACCTCTTAAGAGCATCAAAGATTTAAGTGACTAAATTACCGCATGATTTGGTAGTGTGGTCAAACATTACTTTTAGGTTCACCAATTACCATTTATATTCTTAGCTCACAGTTGGTCTTCTAAAGTCAAATTTCATTATCATTATTAGCTCCCAATTTGGGAGATGCTTTATACTGTGAGAACTTCTATGGTAATATTGTGATCATTGACACCGTGTGACTTTTATAGCCACCGGATCTCCCATCATGTGACTTTTGGTTTGCATATCCTGTTCATGACTTTGGATCAGTTTGGTAGAACCCATCTTGCGCTATGGGGATCAATGTAACTTTATGAACCCTGTTTTAAGAGTTAAATTTCCTTTATCAAGGGTCCTCATGGAGATATTTTAAGTCAATTCTCTAGAAGTGTGTTTATGTATATGTATCTCCCTTCATGGTTTTGTTTGTATTCAAATTATTAATTATCAAATTGAATGACCAGTAAGGTAGTTAACCAATGGTACAAGTGAGTTTTCTTAATCAAGTCCACAAGTGGTAGTTCTTCAGAGGATAAGATTAAGAGTCCTGTATCCTACATGTGACTGAAGTCCAAGATTGAGCAGTAAAAATTTAGTACGAGTTCCCAAAATAAGAGTCTACACTTGAAAGAAATAAAATTCCTTTGTGATTTGAAGTGTGGATTTTCTATAGAATTCCTCACAATAGAGGCACTGACTATTGAGTATTGACTAAAGGTGAAGGAAGAATAATTCTGCCGACAAAACTTATAAATGTTGCTTTTCCCTTGGACCATAATATGTTATTACTTCTTGTTATGATGTCTAACCCGATAGGTTTGCTACTGTATTAGAAAGTAGACTAGAAATTAAACTCTTTTGGTTCCATCAATAGTAGTGTTAGCTTGAATTCATGTTTA
Source organism: Sesbania bispinosa (assembly GCA_026901365.1). Classification (NCBI taxonomy): domain Eukaryota; kingdom Viridiplantae; phylum Streptophyta; class Magnoliopsida; order Fabales; family Fabaceae; genus Sesbania; species Sesbania bispinosa. Next base: position 159,028 of record QLOH01000286.1, read on the forward strand.
TAACGTAATTTTGATGGAAATCAAACCCATAACATGAGTTTTTGCATTGACATTATGAGATACTCTACTCACTGCCACTCATCATGTTATAGTGTGTACCACATTCATGTCCTTGGCATTGAGCTGTAGAAGTGGAGAAAGTGTTGTCCTGAGAAATGGGAACATTCAAACTAAATCGGCAATGGTCACATAAATAGGAGATCAGATAAAAGGCAAATTTTTTAAAGCAACAAAGCACCCTCCCTACCCTCTCTCTTTTACAAGGATAAGGGGTGTTTGGTTTGGGCGGTGGTTGAAAGGGCAAAAATGTTTTTCCCACACTCTTTAGATTCTTATCCATTTTGATGGAATGCAGCTAGGCAATGACCATAAATTATTCTCTCTCTCTAGAAATTTGTGTTTAGTCTGTCTTTAGGTTAGCTTCCTTTATTATTTTATATGAGAAAACAACATGTGGGCAGAGATTATAATTTTGTGATCCTAAATTCTCAATGGCCATCTTTTGTTTAGCTTTTTCAATCTTGCTGGACTAATACCAGATTTTCTTTTATATTCTAACAGGAACTGACTAGGAATAAGTAAAGGAATAAAAAAAATCAAAGGCACGATTGTGCATGACATCAAGTCCTATGACAGCTTCCAAGAAGACAGACTTGGAGGGAACAAACCTACATAAACAAACATCATATATTATATTTTAAAAGAGGATCCTTCCAAAAGAGATAAAGTTGACAAACTAAACAAAATGGGGCATGTTCTTTTGGGTCAGGAAGATCTCAGGCAGGATCTCATGAGCTTAAAAGAGATTTAAAGAGATACATATGAAATATTCCAACATCAAGATTGACATTTCCTCCTCATCTTTCTACACTGTCCTCATTGCCCATCCTTCTTTTCATTACCATCTTTTCTCTTTCCGAGGCAGATTAAGTGTGTGTTTGGATTACCGTTTACAAACTTGAGTTTGAATGAACGTGGATTTAGTAAACATGATTTATGATAAACTTGAGTATGAGTAAACATGATTTCATGTTTGGATATTTTGCTGCAAACGTGAGTTTAAGAAAGTAAATATTGAAAAAACTCAAGTTTCACAGCAGAAGCTACAAAAACCTGTGTTTTGCAAACTCAAGTTTCAGAACTCAAACGTGCATTTTGATTAGTGAAGCCAAACAACATGAAAAATATGTCACGTGAGTTTACTATTGGGGACGTGAGTTTGGGATTGACAAACACCAATATAAATAAGCTCTAAGCCTTAATTTTGAACCAATTGGAAACATTTGAATTTTCACAAAATGGAGACTTGTCTGGACTTCTCCAAACACTCATAAGGCCTTGTCCTTTTTAATAATTAAAACTTTTTTCCCTTAAATTTATAATCACGCCTACCAGTACTAATATAAAGATCCAAAATAAATGAAAAGTGATCCTACCTAATCAAAGTAGGATCGCATAGTCTTTCTATCTGAATTATCTGTGAATGGAGTATCAATATATTTAGTCGGCAGCATTTTATTTTGTCTTCCTTTATTATAAAGAATAAATAAATTTATGAATAAAAAAGTGAACATCCATAGCATGATGATGAAGGAATTAGGCATATACCACCTGAATAAGCCATCTGTTCCTACTTACAAAAATTCTTTAATATAAATTTGTTTTTAAAATAAATAAAAGTGTATTTACTATTGAATTCTAGCTAGTAGATTAAGACTGTACTTAAAATTTAATTAAAATGAACTCAATTATTAATATACTCTTGTTTGTTCATTTATGTCAGTGTTGTTCTAATCCGTCCTTTTCATGTGCTTTTGGGGGCATTTTGTGTTTTTTTGTTTTAGTCTCTTTGGTATAAGAGCTACAAATAGTAAGTTATAATGAAATTTTTCTGAGATTGGTAAGTAGGGAACAACAGATCGCTGCCATCTTCCATATCACAGTATTACTTGGAACATACTTCTATGGATTTGGTTTGTGCATATGGGTGAGAACCATAGATAAATTTTTATATCACAGTATTACCTTGGATTTGGTTTGTGCAATTATCTGTTAAAGAAATTTCGATTTCCCAAAGCAGGTACTCTGCCAGCACAGACTCTGAATGGGTGGAGACAAGATCTGCTCTTGGCCTCCAATGTGGAAAAGTCTAATTTCTAACTTTATACAGCCAAATAAAAATAAAGCTGTTTTATTTCATTTTTTAAAAACATGTATTGGTTATATTTATTTATTTTGTTTGCAAGAATTGCAAGTGGTGCATTGCTAGATTGAGCGTGGGGCTTCATAAAAAAAACAAGGAAGGAGCATGCTTATACAGAGCCTGCCTATCTGATCTTAATCTAGCTAGTAAAATAAGCCTCATTCATTGACAAGGAAAATTAAATTTCTAAAATAAAAAAATATACATATTATTTCTAACTTGTCCTTTCAGGTTGTTTCCCACTGCCTTGACTAACAAGAGAAAAGAAGAGAGAGGTACAGAGTCCGTATTGATGTCAAATTCTTTTCACACCATGATTCTCCCTCCATTAATCTTCCACTGCAACAACTTCACTATTTGTAGAACTGATCTCATCTTTACCTCATCCCTTTCCCTCCATACCATCTGCTAAACAAACAATCAAAATAACTGATCACTACCAAAAATTACAATTCTGTTGGGCTACACTACAGGGCATTGTTCTGCTATATCTAGTAAAATTTTCTTCCATTTCACAGAAAAAGAAACTTACTTGTTGCTGTCTTGAAGTTTATTCTCTGATAGAGATGGTTGAAAGAAACCAAAGTGTTCTCCTTGGAATGAGGAACTTCCCTGCAAGAACACACATGATTTCAGAATTCAGATACATACATATTACATACCAAAGTGTAGAAGAATCAGCTCAAATCAGAAGAAGAGAATCAGGCCAAGTACATACCTCAAAATAAGTTGCAGAGAAACCTTGTGAATAATCAAGCATACTCCTTGTTGAAGTTTGTCGGTTGGTCTCATTAACATTATTCTGAAATATTGTCAAGAACCATAAGTAACAAACACATTGCATACATATACAATTCATTTTTTAAAAAATACTAAAAAAGCAAAAGGGTATGCAAAGCTTAGCTCTCATCAAATTAAACTCTTGCATTGAACATCTAAAATTTACCTTGGAAAAGTCAAAGACATGAGAGCTAGCAGTGTCATGAAGAGAAGAAGGTAGATGTTGATCTTCATGGTATTGATTTTCTTTAACTTTCTGCCTCTTTTTACCAGTCTTGGCCAGCTTCACTGCCTTGGATGTTGGATAAAAGCAACCATTATGTTCTTCATTGAAGCAAGCATAATCATCTGGGAAATGTGGGGGCCCAGAAGAAGCATCAGAAACCATAGACAAATCCTCTTCCCCAGAGTTCTCATCTTTGGCTCTTTTATCTTTGTGTTCCTCTTCCTCATAAAATCCACCAGTTCTTCCACTTATGAATCGAGCACTATCTCTATGTGAAGCATTCTGGTTGAGGAAAGAGTGCTCAAGGTATAGAGTCCAACCAGATTCACATCCACTACTGCATTCTGATGCTAATGCATTCATCTTCCTTCAGCTGTCAATTGATCAATTCACAGAGAAAATCTCAAGATTCTAGTGAGTGTTGGAGTAGTTTATGATGAAAGAAAGAGTAGGAATAGTGGTAAAAGGATGAAAAGAATGGAGCATATATTTTATCTAACTCTAACAATCACACCACACCCTTTTTAACGTTGTTTGTGTTGTGTTGTGTCTATCTACATCTAGTTTTGGTTTTTGGTCATAAGCAACAAGTTGGAGGGAGAGAAATTACAAGAGTGGATAGGAGGTGGAAAAATCCAAGAGAATCAAGACTGAAATCCTAGACCAGTTTTGTCCTGATTCTCCTCCCTATTCGAATGAATCAAAAAGTGCCAGTTGGGTGTGTTATAGTGGGTGCATGTAAGAGAGAGAGGGACACAACCTCTTCACATGCTAGACAGCGAGGCACAGTGTACCCTCTTAACAAAACAGGGTACACGTCCATTTCCATTCTACAGTATACTATATATCCTATCCAATCAATCCCTCTAACTCTAACCCTTTGTGTATTACTATTATCCCAATTTTGAGGAGAAGGAATAGTAATATATGGTTAGTAAAGGGTCTTGTTTCTATTTGATTTGTGAAATCAATTCAATGTTGAAGTTCTCCAAAAATGGATCTTATTCAGTACATCATAAACCTGATTCCTAGTTCAAATGAGGAAAAGAATTATGCTATTCTGAACACAAACAGTACATTATTTGGTATTCTAGTGCCCCTATTTTCCTTCATTATGTGTGGTCATTATAATATGGCTCAACCAAACAGTGACCTCTTCTATAGCCTGTACTATCACTTATGCACATTGATTGCAGAACAAAATGATCCAACAAGTCCTTTTTTATATCAAGGAAAAATTAAACAGTAAACACCATCACTGTACCACTATTTTTTTTTTTAATTTTCAGTGTCTCACCATGTAGACAAAAAATAGAACAAATAAATTGGCTTTACTACATTATAACTGCATCAGTAGAGAGACTGTAAAATTTTTTTGGGGCACAGTGCAGTTGACTGGATTTTATGAATCCACATGCAATCACATTCACAATCCTTGTCTCCTTTTCAAGAATTTACCCTACTAGGATTCACATAGGCATGTGGACACTTGTCCATAGAATTTGGCTTACACGGATTATATTTCCTTTTTTATAAGAAAAAGTATGGGTTATAATTGTTTTTATTTAAATATTAATAACTGAAATTATGAGTAAAAATATTTTTTTTATTTTTTTTAGTCACTAGTAACAAATTTATTTTTGAAAAAAAATATATACTTGTATTTTAAACTATATCTATATCCGTGTGCGTAACTTATATGCGAGGTTCCACTTCCACATACTCAAACACATGTCTGCATGTGCACATGCACTAACTTCTATCTAAATCCCACTATTAATATAGATGAGTTTATAACTGTTAATTGTAAAACTCTTCTTTTAAAGCCAAAATTGGGTTTCCCTTCTTTATTCCTTTCATTGATGTCCTAAAAGACTGTTCTTAACACAAAAAAAAAAAAAAACTATTCAATAACTATATGCTGGTACGTATGCTTGATTATTAAAAAAACTATTTGTTTATCTTTTTTTCAATTGTCTTCAGAAACCAGCTGATTCCTTATTTTTAAAGTTAAATTTTGATAATTTAATAGAAACAAAAAACAAATTGATTAAATTTAAAAAAATGAGTAAATGAGAAATTTTTATGTATTTTAAAAAATTAAAATACACTCTGATGTAATTTATAATAAAATTGTTATTATTAAATAAAGTTTATGTTTGATTTACTAAAATTTATATGTCTTGCTTCTTATTTGATGGAAGTCGTCTATTTAATAAAACTTATATGAATTTTACTTGATAATAAAAAATCTATTCAGAATGTGTTCAAGAATATATTGCTATATATTCTTAATGTTAAAGGCTTCGTTTATAATTACATTTTAACTTTATGTAACTATATATTTCAGGACGAAATAAAATTTATGAAATGTGTACCTTTTTTACCTGGAAATTAAAAAATATTATTGAAAATGGACCCTGGCAACGAACTCATAATATGGGCAGTGATTCTTATCTCTTAAAAGGTGCAATGGCTGTGCACGTGATGATGGTCAAATAAAAACGAAGCAGTACTGCGACGTACTATTAGTATTTAGCTTGAAGGACATTTAAATAAATAAAGAATGAAAAGACGGATGTAGCGTAATCTGTAGATTTTAATGTCACATGAAATAAAATGTATAGAATTGAACAAAATTATTATATTAATAATATTTCAATATTTTATGATCAAATTAAATGAGAGAAATTTTTCATTTTATTATTTACAAAAATGAATAACATGCATGATAAATAATAAACTAATTCTACTTCATGTGTTTTAAAATATGAAAAAAAAAATAAGTTACATAATTTTTGCCATTATTCGCATTACTCAATCTTATTTTAAATAAATTAAATAATAACAACTAATATTATTTTTACTTCATTTCATCCATTTGTGAAAATCCAAAGGTTAAGATAAAATGCACCTGCAAGTTCCTCAATTAAATAAATACATAAATTTTATGCTGAGTGGTTTGTTGTTTTCAAGTAATTTACTAATTAATTCAGATAGATAAATAATCAATAAGTTCATAATCAATAGTAGTAAGCAAAAAATAAATAATTTAATTTAACAATTAATTAATTAATATATTGCATGTTAGCCTATCAAAGTAGGGTAGTCCAACCCCAAATACATTCATCCCTTGAAGAAAAACATAAAAATAAATATGAATATGAATGAGGATAAGATCAAGTATCACAATCATCACCATCAAATGAAGCTTCACCTTGAGTGGTTCGTTTCGTGCATGTTCCCCAAGTGTGCTTCAATCATATGCTTAAATTTTAAGTTTGATTATTTTATTTTTATGTACAGAAAATCAACTAAAGATAGGAACCGCTCTACCAGTCATCAAGATTGAGCCACCCGTCATTAATATTAAAATTTGATTCGAGAACCAAATGGTCAATGTTTGGTTAAAAACAATATTAATCAATGAAACTGAAATTATATGTTCCAACATGGAAAGCAGAACTAACGAAGCTTCCTAGTATTGACAAGGTTTTTCATTTTTTATATACTAGTATATATTAGGTGTGGCATGGGAGAGGAAGGGTTGGTGATTGATACTGAAACAGTAGGGACTAGGGAGCAACCCTAAGAACCTAAAGCTAAAAAATTGCTTAAATAATGTAAAAACCAATAAAAAGAGTATGTGCAATTTGCAAAGGCTAGCTACATGGCTTGGCTAGAGACCACATGAAAGGCAAAAATAAGGGCAAATAAAAGTTTTAAAAGCCATGTGCAGTTTTTACCTTGGATCACTCATTATCGATAGCTAGTTGACAGTGCAACAAACAAGTGTAATATCTAATGCTAGTGTAAACATCAAACTTGTCCAAAGGGGAACTTCCCAATTGTTTTCTTCCTCTTATTATTTTTCTTTTACTATTTTTCCCTGTGATGGGCATGTGTCTAAATGCACCCCAGTTCAAATCCAGCTCATATGTGCCATAACTTTACAATTGCTGATACGGGGCTTCTTGAGAGCTTTGGGCCCATCACTATTTCCACCTAGTCCCCTTCGAATGGGTCAACTTTTCCATTAGCTGGTAATTGGTAAGCAAAAGTAAAAATAAAAAATAAAAAAACTATACAAATAAACCTGTGTAGTCTCTGGTGTCCTTTTTATATTTTTATTTTCAAATATCCACTACTCCAGGTATGCATGCAGTAAATGATAGTATAAATGATAACGAAATTAAAGAAGAAATTGTGTCACTTAAACTCAGAATCAGTGAGCCCTGAAACCCACCACATAAAATTGTGGGCTATAACCTACGATGAGTTTGGGGCCGCTAGATGCCTACCCTGGGCCTAATACCAGCTGGTCTATCGTTGTTTGAATGCTGAAGAAAAGTGAAAGGAAAAAAAATAGAAGAAAGTAGAAAGGAAAGTCACGGAAAGAAATTGAGATGGTTTTTTAGGACTTTTAGAACGTCATATGTATATCCGGGTAAACACTACCACTATGTTTGGTAGGGTAGAAAGAAATAGGACAGAGAGAAAAAAATGATGTGAAGAGAAATAAGTGAGAAATTAGGTTGTTGATAGAAAAAAAATAGAGATGAAATAGAGTGGAGAAAAATAGTATTTTTGTTTAGTGGGAGAGAAATAGAAAGAAGAGAAATTGGATTACAATATATAAAGACCAAAATGCCCCTATTTAACTATTGATAACTAAAATAAAAAAATACAATTTTATAAAAATTTAAATTATTTAAGTAAAATTATAAAAATTTAAATTATTAAACTTTATAATTAATATATACATTTAATTTATTTAACATTAAAATATAAAAACTAATATATATATATAATTAATAACTAATTTTAAAATATAACTAGTGAAAAAAAAAACTAATGCAAACTATGATAAGTAGAAGACTCTTCCGCAAATTACAAGAGCAATACAAGAGCCTCCTATACGGGTTGATTGCAGGTTGCCAAAATCAGGGGCATACTCATCCAAAATTTGTTGCCTCCTCCTCTTTTCCGTGTGTCAGTATTTCTTCACCATTTCTCCTCAACTTTGCGAAGAAATGGACAATTGTAGGGTCAACATGCTTTCTTTTCTCTCTACTCTTATTTCTACCCTACCAAACACTTGAACACATTTCTCCTCCTACTATTTCCCCTCCCTCTCCCCCTATTTCTTCCCAACCAACCCGAGTGTACACGGATCTACTCTTAAACGTGATTTTTTTTATAAACCAAACACACATGTGAAAAAAAATAAGAGGAAAAACAAAAATATATTACAAAATAACATAAATATCCTTAGATAAAAATAAAAAGGTGATAATTAACTCTTCTTAAAAAATATATTTTTAAGAATACAGTTAAAATATTTTAATTATATGTGAAATAAATAGTATTTTAAATAAAGTTTACACTTTACACCTCCTCATCTACTTTTCTTTCCAAAATTAGAAGGAAAGAAAACCATATTGGAATTAGTGCAACTTTTCCATTCTTTATTTTTTCCATTTCTAACCAAATGGAGGAAAATGAATGAACCCTCAAAATCATCATAAATTATTCTTTTTTTTTTCTAACTTAGGTCTCAATAAAAATAATTCATGAAAAATAGTCCCTAAATATTTCTTTATTTTTCGAAGTAGTTCTTAAACTATGGTGTTTGGAGATTATCATGAAAGATGAAGAAAAAATTCACTGGCTAACTTTCGGAATGGAGAAAAGTTCGAGAACTGCATTACTTATATTTTTTATTTTAAAACCAAGTTAAAGAAAAAAAAATTAATTTGAAAAATGATTTTGAGGGTTTATTAAAGAAAAATGTATTGGGATGTGTGTTTTTCCATCACTCCTCTTTCTTTCATTTTCCTTTCTCCCAAACCAAACTAAGATCTAGTGCTTTTTTTTTTAAATAAAAAAGTGGTTGTGTTATTATCATATATATAAGGATTATTTCTTTTGGGGTGCGGGGTGCAGTGGTAATAATGAGATTTAAACTTATAACTTTGTGCAAATTATTAAAATCTCTCTAATTATTAGTCAGATTCTAATGGTTTCATATAAAGATTTTTTCAGTAAGTTAACAAAATTTCAACCACGAATTGTAGTAAATTATAACATAAATCATTTGCTTAAATTTATAAAAGAAATTGAAATTAACAAAAAAAAAGTAAATGAGAGAAGAAAAAAATAGATAAAGATACATTTTTTATATGTACTTGAATGAAAAGAAAATAAAGAAATGCAACAAGTGTGATTGTTAGGAAAACAAAGCAATATACAGTTATGTAAAACTAGAAATAATAAAATTATGATAAAGATATATGTGTTTTTATATATATTTGCTCATGGCGTTTTGGGTGATTATATATATATATATATATATATATATATATGAGTCAGGATCCATTGACACCAGGTGTCAAACTTTAAGAGTTACACCTCTTAATAACATTTTGTAAAATGTGAATTTCACCAATCCAACCGTTGAATTGAAAGTTCTTATAAAGTAGATCAAGCTTATAAAATTTCATAAAAATAAAAAACTTATTGAAACTTCGTCAAACTAATTTATTTTAACGTATAATATGTTTTTAAAATATAAGTAAAAGTCCACTATTAGATAACATACCTAGGAATGTCCAAATTATCTGAAATTTGATATACATGATCGTGAAGGTAATATAATGCGATTCAACGGTTGGATTGATGAAATTCACATTTTACAAAAAGTTATTAAGAGGTGTAACTCTTAAAGTTTGACACCTGGTGTCAACGGATCCTGACTCTATCTCTCTTTATGTGTGTGTGTGTGTGTGTTACGTACCTGCTCGGCTTGGATAAGCTCGTCCTCGGTATCCTCGGTCTGGGTAAGCTCGGTAAGGATTAACTCAGTAAAGTCAACCTGATACACCCAACAGACAGAAAAGGAAAGGACTGATATCAAGCAAACTGATAGCAAGGCTAGCGCATGATGTCCCCCCAATCAGCAAATCATACCATAATGAGAGGAGCCCCCCAGCACCTATAAAAGGAGGGTCTAAGCAGCATTAGGACACACACTAGCTTCTTCACTCAGCCTAGTTGTACCGTCCGAGTAGAATTTAGGCTTTGTAAGAACATTTGGCGCCCACTGTGGGGCTCTGGTAAAACTCTCCCAGAGTACCACAAGAAACACAAAAAATGGTGAAGACCAGGTCTAACGCCAACGCGGACGGACCAACATTACAAGACCTCGCACAACAGCTTGAGCAACTCAGGCAGGAAAACCAGAGGATCTTGGAAGAAAATAGGGCGATTAGAGAACAGCTGAATGATACGCGAGATTCTCGAGCAGAGGAGGAAGACGCGTATTCTTCAGGGACTCAAACCCCTTCAGGATATACAGAACCTCAGGTTCATGAAAATACTTATACCGATATACGCTTTCATCCTTTTACAGATTATATAATGTCTGTCCCATTACCTAGATATTTCAAATTTCCTAACTTACCTGTCTATGATGGGACGACGGATCCAAATTCACATCTTACTGGATTTCATACGATAATGCTCACAACAGGTGCTACTGATCCTGTTTTATGTAAGATTTTTCCAGGAACTTTGACAGGACCCGCGTTGTAGTGGTATTCAACTCTACCACGTGAATCGATCAAAGATTTCAAAGAATTTAGCACAGCCTTCACGAATCAGTTCTCGTCGAGCTGTCCCTTTAAGAAACGGAAGATAGTTTATTCAGCATACTTCAGGGAGACGACGAGCCCCTAAAAGATTATATCAATCGCTTTAACAAGGAAGCCATGCAGGTTAAAGAGCTCGATCCTAAGATACACCTCAGAGCGATCATCAATGGAGTCAAAGAAGGACAGTTCGCTGATGAGCTAGCCAAGTCAAAACCAGCTGACATAGCCGACTTCAGGCGTAAGGCCTCGGGACAAATAGATGCAGAGGAAGCAGCCGTAGCCAAAAGACGTCTTCGGGCCATGCTGACTAAACCATTAGAAAAATACGGCTCATCTTGTCACAACAACCACCAAAACACCAAGGGGACTTCAACTTCAGAAACCACTCGGGGAAGAAAAATGGAAGGTCGACCAAACCACCCAAACCAGGCCCGATCTTTGATCATTTCACCCCATTGAACGCAAGGAGAAGCCAGATCTTACGTGAAGTCTATAATTCAAGAATTATAGAGCTCCCACCACCTCCTAAGGATACCCCGGAAGGAGCTGATCGTACCAAAAGATGTGATTTCCACCGTGCATTTGGACATAACACCGACGATTGTTGGACCTTAAAAAATCAGATCGAGCAGCTTATCATATTAGGCCACCTTGGGAGGTATGTGTATGATGGAAGACAGGAAAATAAAAAGGAAACTGCCCGAGTAGATTATGACCGAAGAAGGAATAGAGACGAATCCCCAGACAGAAACCCTGGACCAAGTACACCTAGAAGAAGAGTTGGCTCCATCCATACTATATCTGGTGGATTTGCAGGAGGCGGATCTACTTCGTCTTCTAGAAAGAGACACCTCAGAGCAATTTGCTCCGTGAATAATTTGGAGCGAAGATATCCAGGTAAGTCCTATCCGATTATTTCATTCTCTGACAGAGACTTTGCAGGATTGAAAGACTGGAATCAGGACGACCCAATGGTAGTCCGAATAAACATCGAAGGTTGCTCGGTCAGAAGAGTCTTGATCGACCAAGGAAGCTCTGCTGACGTCTTATTCTGGAAAACCTACGAAGATCTTTCCCTCCCAACTGATACCATTCATCCTTTTGATGGAAGCCTAGTGGGATTTTCGGGAGAACAAGTAGAGGTAAGAGGTTATGTAAATCTCAGAACGACCTTCGGGTCTGACGGGATTTACAAAACTGTAAACGTAAAATATCTTCTTGTCAATGCTCTTACTTCATATAAATATCATTATTGGAAGACCCACCTTAAATGCTTTGGGGGCAATTGTTTCAACTCCCCATTTAACTATGAAGTTCCCAGTGGATGACCAAAAGATAGGAATCATGAGAGCCGAACAGGACAAAGCACGAAGTTGTTACGTGAAAAGCTTGGAAACAAGGAAAGTTCCCAACGGAGACCAAGGAGCTGAACATAGGATCCATTCTGCCGAGCTGGATCCCAGAATTGATTTCTCGGATAGAAGGCCACAGCCTACCGAGGAGCTAAAGATTGTTCAAATCGGAGACACAGCAGAAAAAACAACTCGGATCGGGACGACCCTCTCATCTGACGAAGAACATCAGGTAATACAAATCTTAAAGGAAAACTCTGATCTTTTTGCTTGGACTCCCGCAGATATACCAGGAATCGATCCAGATTTTGTATGTCACAAGTTGATGATCGATCCAAAAGTCAAACCCATTTCTCAAAAGAAACGGAGATTAGGTGAAGAACGCAGAAATGCCGCACTGACTGAGTCCAGAAAGCTTTTGGAAGCTGGTTTCATCAGAGAGATTGAATATACCACTTGGCTTGCGAATGTTGTCATGGTCAAGAAATCCAATGGGAAGTGGAGGATGTGCACTGACTTCACCGACTTGAACAAAGCGTGCCCTAAGGACGCCTATCCCCTTCCCAGTGTAGATCACCTAGTTGATGGTGCCTCTGGCTACAAATTCCTTAGCATTATGGATGCATACTCGGGTTATAATCAGATCAGGATGAATCCGGTAGACAAAGACAAAACTGCTTTTATTATTGATATGGCTAATTATTGTTACAAAGTTATGCCTTTCGGTTTAAAAAATGTTGGGGCAACATATCAAAGGTTGATGGATAAGGTATTCGCAAAGCAGATCGGACGCAACATAGAAGTCTACATCGATGATATGGTCGTCAAGACTCCAACAGAGAGACAACACACTGATGACCTCCAAGAGGTTTTTAATCAACTCAGGAAATACAATATGAGGCTCAACCCTGAGAAGTGCTCTTTTGCTGTTCACTCTGGAAAATTCCTTGGTTTCATGTTAACTGTCCGAGTAATCGAAGCAAACCCGGAGAAGTGCCAAGCTATATTAGCAATGAAAAGTCCATCCAATATGAAAGAAGTACAAAGGTTGGCTGGTAGAGTCGTAGCCTTGTCCCGGTTTTTATCTAAATCTGGAGAACGTTTGAGACCCTTTTTCCAATCTATTAGGCAAGGGAGCAAATTTCAGTGGACGGAAGAATGTGAACAAGCTTTCCAGCATATCAAGACCTACTTATCACAACCTCCCATTCTGAGGAAACCCAATCCCGAGAAGGCAATCCTAGTATACCTGGCAGTAAGCGAGCAGGCCATCAGTGCAATTTTGGTCCAAGAAAATCCAGACGGACAACAACCAATCTATTTCGTAAGCAGAGCTTTACAGGGCCCCTAGATAAGATACCAAAAAATTGAGAAGGTCATTCTTGCAGTAATAACGGCAGCACGAAGACTTAGACCATATTTCCAAACTCATCAAATAGTTGTAAAAACTGATCAACCCATAAGACAGATCTTGCACAAGCCAGAGCTAGATAGCAGAATGATCAAATGGTCTATAGAACTCTCAGAATTTGGTATAGAGTACCAACCAAGGGGACCTATCAAATCTCAGATCCTAGCAGATTTCCTGGTAGAGCTTACACCTGCCGAGGAGACAGAGGAAGCGCAGTTTTGGACTCTTTACGTAGATGGGGCATCAAATATTAAAGGAAGTGGAGCTGGAGTAATCCTCGAAGGACCAAACAATTTAGTCCTAGAACAGTCACTCTGTTTTGAATTCAAGGCAAGCAATAACCAAGCAGTGTATGAAGCGTTAATTGCAGGTTTACTTCTAGCAAAGGAGGTAGGAGCGACTTCCATAAAAGTCTTCAGCGACTCCCAACTTGTCACAGGGCAGGTCGGAGGAGAATACCAAACCAGGGACCCTCAGCTTACCAGGATGGCAAACTACCTTCTGATCCAGTAGAAGCACGCAAGATAGCCTATCACTCTAGCTTCTACGTTATTATAAATAATCAACTTTACAGGAGAGGATTCTCTTTACCCTTACTCAAGTGCATTCCCCAGGATCAGCAGAACTCTATTTTGAAGGAAGTACATGAGGGAGTTTGCGCAAGTCATGGAGGAGCTAGGTCCCTAGCTGCCAAAATCCTACGAGCTGGTTTCTATTGGCCCACTCTCAGAGCAGATGCTAAAGAGTTTGTCAAAAAATGTGATGCTTGTCAGAAATTTTCTAAGTTGAGCTCCATGAGTCCAGAAGAACTACACAACATCACTTTTCCATGGCCCTTTGCAATGTGGGGAATAGATCTCTTGGGCCCGTTTCCTTTGGCGCCAGGACAGGTCAAATATTTAGTGGTAGCCATTGACTATTTCACAAAATGGATCGAGGCAGAGCCAGTATCAACCATTACGGCAGGAAAAATAAGCAAGTTTGTTTGGAGGCAAATCATTTGCCAACACGACATCCCGAATACCTTAATCTCCGATAATGGGAAGCAGTTTGATTGCAAAGAATTCTCCGATCTGTGCAAAGAGTACAACATCTTCCATGCCAAAACAGCAGTTGAACATCCACAGATAAATGGACAAGCAGAAGCAGCAAACAAGATAATCCTCAATGGATTACGAAAAAGATTAGGAGATTCTAAAGGAAGATGGTCCGAGGAGTTACCAATGGTACTTTGGGCCTACCACACAACGCCCCGTGTTCAAGAATTTAATGCAACAAACAATGAAAGAAACCTTCGAGCCGAACTCTACCTGCTAACAGAAGAACGAGAGATAGCTCATCTCAGAGAGCAAGTCTGCAAGGAAAGATCGGCAAGAAGGTACAACACAAAGGTACAACCCCGAAGATTTAAACAAGGGGATTTGGTCCTTCGAAAAATTGAACAAGCTCGGAAGGACCCCAGACACGGAAAACTCGGTCCAAATTGGGAGGGCTCATTCAGAGTCAGAAATGAAGTAGGACGAGGAGCTTATGAACTGGAATATCTAACCGGAAGTCAGATGCCCAGAACATGGAACGTTAAGCACTCGAGGTTTTACTTCAGTTGATCAAAAATCACATCAGAGTTGTTTCGCCAAAGAAATGCTCTAAAAACTGAGTCTCATCTCAGGGTAACGAGCTCGCACTCTAAAAACCAAATCAAATACTTGGGGTAACGAGTTGTCACCTCTCCAAAAGGAAGAGTTGTTTCGCCAAAGACATGCTCTAAAAACTGAGTCTCATCTCAGGGTAACGAGCTCACACTCTAAAAACCAAGTCAAATACTTGGGGTAACGAGTTGTCACCTCTCCAAAAGGAAGAGTTGTTTCGCCAAAGACATGCTCTAAAAACTGAGTCTCATCTCAGGGTAACGAGCTCACACTCTAAAAACCAAGTCAAATACTTGGGGTAACGAGTCGTCACCTCTCCAAAAGGAAGAGTTGTTTCGCCAAATACATGCTCTAAAAACTGTGTCTCATCTCAGGGTAACGAGCTCACACTCTAAAAACCAAGTCAAATACTTGGGGTAACGAGTCGTCACCTCTCCAAAAGGAAGAGTCGTTTCGCCAAAGACATGCTCTAAAAACTGAGTCTCATCTCAGGGTAACGAGCTCATACTCTAAAAACCAAGTCAAATACTTGGGGTAACGAGTCGTCACCTCTCCAAAAGGAAGAGTTGTTTCACCAAAGACATGCTCTAAAAACTGAGTCTCAACTCAGGATAACGAGCTTACACTCTAAAAACCAAGTCCAAAACTTGGGGTAACGAGTTAAAATCTTTCTCCAAAGGGAAGAGTTGCTTCGCCACTACATGCTCTAAAAACTGAGTTGCATCTCAGGGTAACGAGCTCACACTCTAAAAACCAAGTCCAAAACTTGGGGTAACGAGTTGTAACCTCTCTCCAAAAGGAAGAATTGCTTCGCCAAAACATCGCTCCGAGCTGACACTAGAAGAGCATCACACCTGCTTCAAAGATTCTAAGTTTTCACTTGGTTATTTCTACTAAATTTATCTAAGTTATTCCTTCATTTCTCCGAGCTGACACCGGAAGAGTGTCACCTCTGCCTCGAAGATTCCAGGTTTTCACCTGGTTATTTCTACTAAATTTATCTAAGTTTTTCCTTCATTTCTCCGAGCTGACACCAGAAGAGGTCACCTCTGCTTCGAAGATTCCAGGTTTTCACTTGGTTATTCCTTCATTTCTCCGAGCTGACACCAGAAGAGCATCACATCTGCTTCAAAGATTCCAAGTTTTCACTTTGTTATTTCTACTAAATTTATCTAAGTTATTCCTTCATTTCTCCGAGCTGACACCAGAAGAGTGTCACCTCTGCTTCGAAGATTCCGGGTTTTCACTTGGTTATTTCTACTAAATTTATCTAAGTTATTCCTTCATTTCTCCGAGCTGACACCAGAAGAGCATCACATCTACTTCAAAGATTCCAAGTTTTCACTTGGTTATTTCTACTAAATTTATCTAAGTTATTCCTTCATTTCTCTGAGCTGACACCAGAAGAGTGTCACCTCTGCTTCGAAGATTCCATGTTTTCACTTGGTTATTTCTACTAAATTTATCTAAGTTTTTCCTTCATTTCTCCGAGCTGACACCAGAAGAAGTCACCTCTGCTTCGAAGATTCCAGGTTTTCACTTGGTTATTCCCTCATTTCTCCGAGCTGACACCAGAAGAGCATCACATCTGCTTCAAAGATTCCAAGTTTTCACTTGGTTATTTCTACTAAATTTATCTAAGTTATTCCTTCATTTCTCCAAGCTGACACCAGAAGAGTGTCACCTCTGCTTCGAAGATTCCAGGTTTTTACTTGGTTATTTCTACTAAAATTATCTAAGTTATTCCTTCATTTCTCCGAGCTGACACCAGAAGAGGTCACCTCTGCTTCAAAGATTCCAGGTTTTCACTTCGTTATTCCTTCATTTCTCCGAGCTGACACCAGGAGAGCATCACATCTGCTTCAAAGATTCCAAGTTTTCACTTGGTTATTTCTACTAAATTTATCTAAAGTTATTCCTTCATTTCTCCGAGCTGACACCGGAAGAGCGTCACCTCTGCTTCAAAGATTCCAGGTTTTCACTTGGTTATTTCTACTAAATTCATTTAATTTATTAAAGGAGAATTCCTTCATCGTTCCGAGCTGACACCAGAAGAGTGTCACCTCTGCTTCAAAGATTACAGGTTTTTCACTTGGTTATTTCCGAGCTAACATCAGACGAGTGCCACCTCTCTTTTAAAGTTCATTACGTATTAAGAATATCAAATACACCAGAATGAACTAGGATTTATCAACTAAAAACATTCAGTAACGTCAAATACACCAGAAGACTACCAACCACCCACAAGATTACAAAGGGAGCAACGACAATACAAAATAAATCAAAATTGATGCTACCCAGGAAGACAATAGGATTACACCAGAAGACTACCCCTACAATACCCACTTCCGAGTTGGAGACCAGTTCCTAGAAAACTTTCCTCCGACTTGAGCAGATTGCAATCACCAATTTGCATGTAGAAGCATCATCGGCGTACCCGAAAGCCAAGGAGGAAGATGCAAGAAAACCGAAGTCAAATACTGGGTTTCCTCCCAAACTTGGCCTCCCATCTTTGGCATAAGAAGAAACAACTCAAGACTCTATGAAAGAGAATTTGACACTGCTCCTCTGTCCTTCAGTTAATCGGTTTGATCCAAGCATCTCTTAGAAGAGATTTCCAACATCAATTAAACTGTTGATCCAACCAGTATCATAGGTTGATTCAAACAGATTAACTGATGTCAGAAATACCTTCAAATCTACAAACAACTCGTCCATTTCAAAAAAGAGTAGAAGGGTGGTTCAGAAGTAAGAAAGCCAAACTCCCTTTTTATAGTGTGAGAACTAAAGGGAGAAACGAGAAGCATTAAATATGGAACAAAAAATGGAGTTAAAAATGGAGACTCCTATGAAGAGATCCTGGACGGTTTACAGAAAATAAAAACGTGCAGGAATTTCATTAATCACATAAGTTTTTTACATAACTCCCAAAGGGAGAGCAACAAAAAGAAAAGCACAGAAAAAGAGACTAAGCATTCGGGATCCGCTCGGATTCAGTTTGCTCAGTCTTATCATCTTCGGCAGAAACACCTCCACCATCCGAACCCACCTTAGTCTGAACATCATCTTCGTTCACAGCAACATCTTCGGGCACCGGATCTTCGGAAGTTTTGCCTCGTCCAATGTTCTCATCCTCTTGAAAAGAGGAATCCTCGGCATCCTTATGCCCATCACCGCTCTCATCCAACACTATTTCCACTAAGTTTCCATCAACCACTTCCTTTAAAACATCACAACTGGAAGTGTCAACATCAGGAAACAGAGCTTTCACTTGTTCCAAGGCTTGCCAAAAACCTTGATCATAGGCCTGAGCAGCACTCGCCTCAATCTTGTCACGAGCAGCAATAGCCTCAGTGAGAAACTGCTCTGCCTTAATCTTAGCAGCTTTCTCGGAACTCAGCTCGGATGACAGTGTAACCTTATCCTCCTTCAAACTTTTGTTCTCCTCAGCCAACAAGGCAACTCACCCCTCTAAGCTAGTAACTTTAATCTTTAAGCCCTCGTACTCAACTAACTGTTTCTGCAAGTTATCAACAGAGTTGAGCAGCTCCTGTTCACGCTTAGAGGTTGAAGATGCCTGTTTCTCCAAATATCGACCAAGAGTGGCCGTCCTGAGACCAATGTGTTGGAGCATGACCTGAGCAAACCTAGGACCCCAAGTGTCCAACTTCTTAACATCACCTTTCAGCATCAGGCTAGAATCAATAACCTGATGGACATTAAAACGATTATCCCATAAGGAGGATATGGAAGAACCCGACCCAACAAAATCTTGAAATACTGGGACACTTCCCTCAGCAGACAACTCGGGCCCCTTGCTTTTCTCCACATCCAAAGTCAATCTCGATTCTCTCTAACGTTTCCGAGAAGGTTCCTTCAGGGGTGTCTTCTCGGCTGCCTTAGTTGAAGACTTTGGAGCAGGCTCAGAAGCTGCGGAACCCTGTCCGACCTCACCCCCAGACTGATCAACTTTTTGCTCGGATTTTGCCTTCTCGGCTCTCTGAGCAGCAAGCCTCCTTGCCAAAGCCTTTCTATCCAGACCAAAAGCCATTTTTTCTGAAAAAAGTATACATAAGGATTAAAAAGCAGAGAATAAAACACAAAGACGAGGGGGGAATCATGCAAAGCATACCAATATACTCCCTAAGACCAGCAGGATCATCTTCTAACTTAATCAGTTCACCGCTTTTGAGCCCCGTGGCCTTCTCTAAAAACGTCACCTCAATATGCTCCTCGGGGGATAGGAAGTCAGAATCGAAGCCGAGAATGGCACGAGGACAAGGAGACCAGTAGATCGGAAATAAAAAGTTCTTTTTATCATCCAGGTAAAACTCTTTACCAGCATCACTAAAGAGTTGGAAGAAATTATCTTTGAACAGTTTTAGAGAAGAAGTATAGGCTCCCATCAACCTCCGACTTGTTCGACTGTTACGGGAAAATAATTTTAAATAATTATATGTTATATATATAAATGATGGTATTTAATACAAGTTAATTATTTGCGGGGAATGGAGAGAGAATACAATGTCGTCGACGGTTCCTAGCATCCCGAGGTGGGTTTCTTCTTGGTTCCATGTCGTCTTGTTCACCTTCCACTATGTTTCCAGATGCACTAGCTTCTTGGGCAAATGCTTCATTTAAGTTAAAACCTTGGCCCGGTGGGTCGTGCTGTGTGGAAGTGTCGGCTTGGTATGTGAACCCACCAGATGCTGGTGACATCATCGGAGCATGTTGCAATTGATCAATCCACTGATTGGGTCTTGAATTTGATCCACTTGGTTGGGTACACGCTGGTGGAGTAACATATGCCGGTGTGGGCATATAACAGTCCTCCATTGAAAAGGGTGGGGGATTATTATAACTTGGAGAAGGCATATGTGGAGGTGAAGGCTGAGACAGAAAATAATATGAAGAGACTGGTTGAAAAGGATCAACGGGATGCACATAATACATCCCTGGCTCAGGTTGTGGCGCCGGTGGGATTGATCATGTGGAAAATAATATGAAGACGACATTGTATTTTCTTGCAATTTTTTTTCAAATCTTAATTGCCTTCATTAGACACCAATTCAATTGGCGCATCATGTGTTGAGTAATATAACACATGATGCGCTAACTCAGTTAGCGCATCATGTGTTATATTACTCAATACATGATGCGCTAACTGAGTTGGTGTCTCATGAAGCGCCAACCCAGTTAGCGCATCTCATTCCACCGTGGCACAATCCACTCCACTTTGGTAAATTTATTTTTTTGCACATTATTTAGGTAATTAAATTTTTTTTTTGGCATCAGCACGGTCAAAAAGCCTGAGACTTGAGTCGGGTTCATGACGTCGTTTGAGGCCAGACCGAGTTGAAGAGGTGATGGTCCGACCCAGGTGGATAAGTGGTTCTTCCACATGCCTTTCCTTTTATCGCTCATTCACCATAGAAATACATTCCTCCGCAATTTTTAATCTTTAGAATAATTGACTCAAGGACAGTATAGAACATTTTTTATGTTAATCGGAATTACAAGGTAACAATCAGTAATCTAAATATTGTTCATTATTATGTAAATATATCTAACGGGCAAAACATCTTATGCACTATTACACCACTTAATTGCTAATTGGTCTTCTTGTTGTTTTAGGTGCAACACAATGCATCATCACTGAAAAAATGATTTGAAATCAATTCCACTTTACGTATTTTGTAATTCGTGCATAATTTACTTTTAGTTACTAATTCTAAAATTAATTCTATACATTATAAATCAAACAGACCTTTAGACGCTACCTATTTGTACATCCAAGATGTTAGATATACAACAAAATCTTACAACCACGAGAGAGAATTGTATTATATTTATTATTAACACTTTTTATGTAGAAATTATTTTTTTTTGTCATTTCTGTTGAAATTACTTTGAAGATTTAAAAATATTATGTCTTGTGTTTTATGAACTCCAGGCCCACTCTTCATCTGAACTTGGTTTAACTCATGCATTGTCGTCGTCAACTGCTTGGACTGACGGGAGATATATGTGAACTTCTGCCAGTTTGGTTGGATTCAAAAAGTTTATTCTTTTCATGCTCAAACTTGCATGACCATGCATGTATACTTGTGATTGGAAATCAGAAAGGCAAACAAAAAATATTACTTCAGTGTAATTCAAGGTGTGATAATAACCATTTAACTAGCTACCTCGATCATTAATTTATATTTTCATATAAAATATTTAAATTAAATTTGAAGCAATATAAGCTCCCAAGACGAGAAACTAGAAAGTATATATATGTCTCGAAAGTGGAAACATAGACATGAAAACAAGTCGAACCTCGCACGATCTTAAATTAAAATAGTGAATCTGTGAATGTGGATCATTTTTTTTTTGGACTGCCGTTCCTTTACTATGTTTTAATTATAGCCCACTATCTCAAATTCAAAATGAGCCCATAAAGCTATGGGCAGACCCAGCCTATATGGTAGTGGAGGGTCATTTGTGACGTCACCTAATTATATTGCTTGCTCCAGCAATTGCGGGGACAAATTTTATAGTGAGAATCACAACAGCATTTCCGTTAAAATCTTAACACGTGTTTTTTACTTTTTTTTCATTTAAGATTAATATTCGTCAAGTAATATATATGCATTGAAACCATACAATTCAATAATTATTCCGATAGTTTTTAATTCTACATTCTTACTACTTCTTGTTGGTTCTAACATACAAACTTATTGTACAACACTGCCTGTGTAGTGTGTACAATTGTACATGTTATCCATGTTTAACCAAGAATACCTAAAACATAATTATATTTATGGGTTACTTTTTGAATTAGTTTACAATTTCGTCCGTAAAAGTAATAATTTGTGTTGTTTTGGTTAATAAATGTCTGGACATAAATTAATTCTCAAATGTGTCATTTTTTTTACATAATTTTTTTCTTTTTCACAAATTCATAATTTCATAATTACTGTTGATAAATTAAGTTTATATAATGAAAACATAACATATTAATTAATTACATGCATGTTAACGCTAAACAAGTTATTATTATATGTATACTTATTTACATAAAGTATCAAACGTTATCTAATTGAGAGAAAGATAGATTAATCTGTTAAACAAAAAATATATAATTTGTAAAAGAATTGAAAAATTCAGAGGTTGATTTGCATACATGGACATTCGGTCTAAAGTAACACAAATTATTATTTTTTGGGATCAAATTATATATTAATTCTTCTTAATTTTTATTACTTTATTTTCAAATAATTAAGTAATAAAATTTTAACATACTCTACTTTTTTTCTTTAACACTATAGTAAAAAATTAATGTGTGGATAAATAATTTACAATAATAATTTACATAACGTCTCAGTTTCAAATCTTAATTCTTTCATTATATTTATATATTAAAAAAAGAAACTAAAAACTTTAATTTCTTATGTTATTGGCAGTGAGAAATGTTAATTGATATATATTTTTTATGTATTCTTTTAGTTTTTTTATTGTGTAAAATTTATGAGTCACGTTAAACAAAAAACAAACTTAAATTATTTGATAATACTCAAGTCAAATTTATAAAAAAATGTTATAAATATATAGTTAAAAAGTATGACTAATTTTTTTAAAATAATTAAAGGTAGAATCATTAAATGAACTACGTACTATTATCTACCATATATGAGAGACATTATTCGTAGCGAATAAGCATTGTGTTCCCATTCTATGGTGCTATATTGATAATCAATCCAGAACCATTACATAAATAACTCCAGCTGGCTCAACTGCTCTGATAGATGTTTGGTCAAACAATTGATCAAATTGTACTGTTTTCAATAGCTAGCTAGTGTGATCGATCGATCTGTTAAATCTGACCTTCACCTAGTGACAGGTTACCGACCTTGGAATATATGTCCAGAACTAGAAATGCTGTCTTTAAGTTACTACAAATTAACACAAAATATTAGACATAAGTTCAAGTCATCATAAGACTCTCTAATCTTATTAATGTCCTGGCTGAGAATGAGATATAGTATAATTAATTAATTAATCAACTTCTAATGATCGATCAAGCCCATCAGTGTCTTAGATTAGATATAGTTTGTATTTAATATATATAACCTTGGGTTTTATTTGCCATTGACACCACTTTTCAGTGGGCTAGTTAGTTTCTTGATTGTAATTAACTTATAGGTACACAAGGCAGGATACAATATCGGAAATTGGCACCACTTCCAAAACTGGACAGTACGTGGTACAAAAATTGAACCGAAAGGCAACAATAATAAACCAAAATCACGCTATGCAATTGGACAATCATGTGATTATATATACATGCAGAGGGTTGGTCATGCCTGCCAAAGGTTGTTAATGCTTATTTGTCTCTTGCTTCGGCTGTTTCCCATGGAGAGGTCTAAGACATCACTTTTTTCTAACTCTCAAAAAAGCCTGTGAAGGTTTTTACTACAGTCCTGCACACTGTTTTAGTGGCCCCAATTTGCTAGGGGACCCCCTTTTTTTTATCTAAATTTGAGATTTGGAAAATAAATGGTTCTCTGTCAGATGTATATAATTAAATTGTTATTGCTATTCATCACTTTTCTTTCAGAACAGATTCAAATTATTAATTAATAACTAACTTTTATATCCGAGGATTCAGACAAAAAAGTTACACTTTATTTAGGAATAGAAGATAAATGTATTAAGAAATTAAAATGAATGAGTAGAAAGAAGAGAAAAAAATTATATGTTAATTTGGTTAATTAAAAAAAGTGAAAGTAAAAAGAATTAATTAATGAATGATATAATACTTTTGTTTTTAGTCCCAACAATATAGTTAAAATTTGGTTTTAGTTGGCATAATTTAAAATCGATGGATTTAGTCCATCATGAAAAAAAACCAATTTAGATAAATAATGTCTAAAAGATCGGATTGGTAATTGAACCGATAGAGACACTCGTTTTTTTATAAGCAAAAATATATTAAAAAAGAGAGTACAAGGGGTACTCCAATCCATACTACAAGGTCAAGACCCAAGAACTAACACACCTAAGGAAAACTACAAAATAATGCCATGCACCCCAATTACAAAAAAAAAACACCGTAGGAATTAAGTCCCCAGCCAAAATGCAATCTAAGACCTCATATTTGACATACATGAAAAAAATCAAATGTAATCCTAAAGTCACAAGCAGAACAGTAAACAGTATCAGAATACAAAATTGAGGCACCGTGCTGGGTTGAACAACCAGGAATGGAATGGATAGGAAAAACTTGTAACCTTGGCTGACAACCATCTCCATGACCGCAACTTGATCAAGTCCAACAACTCATGAGGATCCAAAATAGAGTTAGAAAACACTGCATCGTTTCTCGCCAACCACAAACTCCATAAAGTAGTCAACCATATAACAGACCATCGCAAACGCAAATCTGAAAGTCCCAGAAAATGTGCGAAGTGGATAAGACAATTGTTATGGAGTACTGATTCAAAGCCAAACCAAATCTAAACACAACGTCCAAATATGATATACATAAAAGCACTCAAACAGTAAGTGTGATGTCGTCTCCGTGCACTGTCCACACCAAACACACAAAGACTGATCAGTAGTCTGAATAATGTTCCTCTTAACCAAGTTATGCTTTGATGGAATTCTATCCAAAATATCCCTCCAAGCAAAGCAAGAAACCTTGGAAGGAACAAGTTTACAAAAGAGAAAGGAATGTAACGGAAAATCTGCATAAATAGTTTCATTGACAATGACTGTATATGCTGATTTGACTGAATAACTCCCTCCAGGATTTGCCCTCCATCTCCAAGTGTCGCTGAAATCATCTTGCTCCTGCACTTGTATCAAACTTAGCTCCTCAATCAAAGTAGATAGCAAATTAAGTTTCCATTGAAACAGATTTCTTCTCCAACTCCAATTCCAACTATGAAGTGCCTTTTTAAAGTCACTCATATCAACTACTGACACATTGATATTAGTAACAATGGAAAACAATATGTCATAACGTTCACATAATGGAATAGAACCACACCACCCGTATTTCCAGAAAGATGTATCCCTCCCATTGCCAACCACGCCAACACACTTACTAGAAAACCAATTAGAGACACTATTATCACCATTCTCAATGGACCATAAATCTAACCACCATCTAGATCCCTTACCCCTCACACTCCCTCTATTCACAGAAAACTCTCCATATATAGAAGTTAAGACTCTATGCCACGGACAACCCTTATCAACTAAGAAGCGCCACCTTCATTTCCTAAGAAGAGCTAAATTAAAAGATTCCAAATCCCTAATACCTAACCCACCAAATCTTTTATCCTTACAAATATCATCCCAAGCAACCCAAGTATTTTTCTTATGATCCTCACTCTCACCCCAAAGGAAATTATTAAAAAGAGATTCAAGTTGGGAAATGATACCTTTTGGAGCCTTGAAAAAGGAAAGGAAATAGATCGGGATTAAAAAAGTACGGATTTTAAAAGCACAATTGCCTACCACCAAAGGACAGTGTCTTTCTCTTTCACTTTGACAATCTCTTTTGAACCTTCTGAAGAACAGGATGCCAAGTCTTCAATCTATAAGGATTAGCCCCTATAAGCAGTCCCAGATAAGAGCAAGGAAAAGTGTCAACTCTACAATTCAAAAACTGGGCCATAAGCTCCAACCAATTAAAGTCAGCGTTTAACCCCATGAGTTTACTTTTGTGGAAATTAACTTTAAGTCGAGCCACCAGCTCAAATAGTTGTAAGACAG
This sequence comes from Sesbania bispinosa, assembly GCA_026901365.1. Classification (NCBI taxonomy): domain Eukaryota; kingdom Viridiplantae; phylum Streptophyta; class Magnoliopsida; order Fabales; family Fabaceae; genus Sesbania; species Sesbania bispinosa. The sequence continues at coordinate 185,068 of QLOH01000286.1, forward strand.
ATTTAATCGCCCACACATTGGAAACTGAAGCTTCACCCAAGAATATTGTATCATCAGCATACTGTAGGTGGGAAAATTGTACCCCCTCTAACCCAGCTGCATAGCCATTAAACACCTGTAATTGCACTGCTTTACTCATAAAAGAACTAAGTCCCTCAACAACAATTAAGAAGAGGAATGGAGCCAACGGATCTCCTTGCCTTAGCCCCCTGTCAACTCCAAATTCACTAGAAGGACTCCCATTTAGAAGAACAAAGATTCTAGCAGTACTCAGACACTCTGTTATCCATTTCCTCCACTTCCAAGGAAATCTCATTTTCTCCATCACGAATAAAAGAAATTTCCAATTGATTGAGTCATATGTCTTTTCAAAGTCAATCTTAAAAAACAAGCATTGAATCTTTTTCCTAGTCAAGCCGATAGAGACCCTCGTTCATGGTTTATTAGTTCAACCATGGTCGAATTGATATCATGTCTCAATTATTTTATTCTAATTTAATATGCATCAACCATAAGAAACTCATAATCTCTTTTATATTTATCAAACGTTGTGTTAGAAATAAAGTATTTCTTGCAACGAAGAAAGTATTTGCATTTGTCACACATGTCTATGTTACGGTAATAACTGTCTTTTTTATGTGAAAATAAATAGAATAAATTTTGACTATATATATCAAAATTAAACTTAATCATAATATCTAGATAGTGTATAAACCTAATCATAATATCTAAATATATAGTGTATAATTTAAGAATTTAATATTATAATCAAATTATAAATACAATAGAGGTCATTGATAAATTTTTGTGTGGAACATTTAGTACCTTATATCATCTTATTTTATCTGTTTGTTTATTATAATTAATTTATGAAAGAGTTAGGAAAGAGGGAGAGAAGGTATCACACTCTTTCCATTCCAATTTTTTTATTTTTTTACTCATGCTTTAAAATTTTGGAAAATGTTGTTTGCACAATCAAACTTTTGAGGTGAGAAGTGTGGAGAAGAGAGAGATAAAAGATAAAATATAAAAGAAAGTAAAGAAAGAAAAATTGAAATATGTGATAGTTGATGTTATGGGAAATGAAGAGAGATAAAAAGAAAAATTGAGTGTGCAGGTGATTGTAAAAAATTAACCCTCTGTTTGTTTGAACATAGATTCTGAAGAGAGGGAAAGAACTTACATAATGTTACATCAACCTTGTTTGGCAGGATAGAAACTTGGCAAAAAGAATGGAAAAGTGAGTGAGTCACTTATGAAAGTTAATCTCTTCAACTATGAAGAGAAAAGTGATAGAGATAGCAACAACATCGTCTTCACTAGTATACCCGCAGCTAAGTTATTGTTCAAAAACAACTTTTCATTTATTTTAATTGATTAAAGAGCATTTTTATCCCCTAAAATTTTAACTCCGTCTTCCTTTTATTTCTCTCATATTTTTTCTTAAATAAAACAACCTTTAATTAAATCATACTTTGAAATGGAGGATGTATTTATTATAAGAGTGAGAGAGATAAAATACTCGTGGCATTTGTCCTTTTTCTTTCTCCTCATGTTTGTGAAGAAATAAAAGAGAAAATGACAAAATGGTGTGTCCCAAAGTACCTTCACATACCAACGAAATTATTTATATTAATATACAATTTTATATATTTTAGTTTCTTATAAAGTTTATATTATTCTATTAATTAAATTTTATATAATATTAAAAAAATATTTAATTAATAGGCTTAAATATGTTTTTGGTCCCTATAAAATTCTCCAGTTTTGTGTTTAGTCCATAATAAATTTCCCATCATCAACATTAGTCTCTTCCGTTAAGTAGCAGGGGTTTAGTGATGTCATGACCAGGGGCGGATAGGCATGGCAAACAAACGCGAACCCGCGGGTACCAACCCCCCCGACTTTGACGGGGGAAACCCGTTTTAACCGGGTTTAAGTAAAACTCGAACCCGAACTCGCCCCGCATTTAACGGGGACGGGGGAGGGTTTGGGGGTGTAAGAACCCGCCCCCGAACCCGCCCCGACAGAATAATTAAATAATTTTAATATACTAATAGTTAAATAATAAAGGTAAATTTATATATTTTTCTTAAAATATAATATAGTTATTAAGTTTCTTATTTTTCTAGTATTGTCAATGTTTATATTTACATGTTATTTGAATTAGAGTATAATATATATATATATAACTGTTTAAAAACATATATTTAAGTTATAAAAAATAGAGAGAAAAAATGAAAAAATAGAGAAGGTAAAAACCTAGCGGGTTTCCCCGAACCCGACGGGGACCCACGGGGATGGGGTTGAGTTTCATAATTTCATACCCGCTCTATTTAAACCCGAACCTGAACCCGCCCCCGACTTTCACGGGGGCGGGGACGGGGAGAGCAAAACCCGCCCCCGACCCGCCCCGTTGCCATGCCTAGGGCGAAGCCAAGCAATGAGTTCAGGGGGGTCGACCAATATTATAATTTTCCCAATCAATCATCTCACCCAAAATGAAATTTTGTTATTATATATAATTATAGGATGAGAATCGAGTTACTTACTCTGTTTAATTACTTTTTGTAAATATTGATTTTAATCAATTCAACCGTTAAATTGAAAGTTATTATTAATTAGATCAAGTCTACAAAATTTTATAAACAATTTGATACCTAATCAAATAACATCAATTTAACGTATAATATGTGTGTGTGTGTTTTAATTTCAAAATATAAGTAAATGTTGACAGTAAAATTACATACCTATAAATGTCCAATTGATCTAAAATTTTATATACATGATTATCATGCTAATGTCATATTATTCAACGGTTAGATTTGTGAAATTCATATTCTATGTGGTTTTATAAGGTGGAGTAACTTGATCCCCACTCATAATTTATAATATTAAGTAAGTGAATTATTTTAATTATTATTTTATTTTTATAATTTACTTTAATTATTTATCTACATATTTTAAATTTTAATCAAATGTTTTATCATTAAAAATTAATAAAAAATTAAAATTCATAAAAAAACTAAAATTATAATTACCTAATAATGTATTTTTGTCTAGCAAATAAAAATAGAATTTATATAATAAATTTTATGTAAATGTCATTTTATATCATTTTGCATTAATTATTCACTTAAATTAAACACTTATAGTTCAATAAGTTAACTTATAAACTTTCAGTCCATTTATCAGTTAATTTTACTAAATATAGCCTATATCCCATTCTAATAAGCTTCTTCTATTTAATTTTATCCAATAATATATATATATATATATAAATTTACATAAAAGTATAAATATACACAATTTTTTTGTTGTAAACCATAAGTATCCCCTATTATCAGGGGTTTAATGGGGATCGAACTCGGGAGCTCTTCCACAATCTCAGTCTGCGTTGCCAACTTAGCCACAACTCTTTGGTGTGTGTGTGTGTAGTTTTGAAAAGAAAAAAAGCAAAAATTGAGGGGGGCCATCTCTGTCCCAACAGGGCTCCGCCCTTGGTCATGACAGTCCTAGCATCTGATCAGTCAGCAAAAGTGATGTCTCATTAATTACCACGTCATATTTTTTAAATTTTTTATTACTTAAATATTTTAAGCTTCTTCAAGGGGTGGGGCATAGGTTTTGCTTGAGGCGCCTCTATAAAAATTTCAAGAAGAAGTTTGGAGGAGGCATGTTGATGAGAGATCTGATGATGGTTGTTGCTAAAGCAACATATGTTAAAGCTTGGGAAAAGAAGATGGATAAACATATGATGCATTGTTTAAAGCAACATCTGACGATGCCTCATATGCTCACACTAATGAAACATTTCAACATATGTTGCATAGGTTTTGCTTGAGGCATCTTATAACAATTTTTTAATTGAGAAAAATTAAATATTTTTAAGTAATAAAAATTTTAAAAAAATATGATGTGGCAGACACGTCAGTTTTATTGACTTGGATGCCAGGTCCATGTCATCACTTACGCCTTGTTTGGTAGAAGAGAATTTGAGGGAGATGGAGGAGAAATAGGGAGAGGAGAAATAGGGAGAGGAGAAATAGGTGTGTGTGTTTGGTGTGATGGAAATGTGTGAAGAAAGAAAATAAAATTGTATGGCCCACTCCTTGAATGTTTCTTCGTTGTTGTGCGAAGAATTGAAGAGAAACTGTGCAAATGTTGGAGAGAGAAGAGGCTTGACTCTGCTACCCCTATGCTCTACTTTGTGCAGGTTTTCTTTTTTAAAACATTTTATAAATTTTATTAAAAATATTTATTTAGGGGTATTTTAGTCTTTATCAATTATACCTCTATTTCTCTCCACTCTATTCTTTTATACCAAACAACTCTAATTTCTTCTCTATTTCTCATCTATTTCTTTTCACTCAATTCTCTCTTACTTATATTTCTCTTCACCCTACCAAACATACCCTTAACTCCATCTACTTAACTGAAATGACTAATGTTGGTGACGGAAAATTAATAAGGGACTAAAGTTAAGTGAAAAATTTATTAGGGATTAAACATAAAACTGGAAAATTTAATAGAAACCAAAAATATATTTAAGCCTAATTTTAAGCTAAGAAAAAATCAATTTATTTCACTTAAAGGCGGAACCAAAGGTAGCACTTATTATATAGATTAACACGTGATATTAGTTTGCAGATTTTTTTAATAGTGAATTAATTTTTTTTTAAATATTTTATAAGAAATGATAAAAAATAAAGAATATCTATTTGGTTTTGAAAAATATTTATTCATCATTTTATTGATAATTGTAAAAAAAAAAATTAAAAGAAATTTTTACAAAATAAAATAAAATAAATATTTGTATTATTAAGAAAAGTAGTAAATAATATGTTAAACCAAATAAGCTGTTACTTTTATAATTTATCATTTCACAGACGTAAGGCATTTGCGTGGGTAAAAATGTTCAGTTTTTGACTTGATAGATTACACATTACAGGCAATGATCCAGCAGTGGCGGAGGACAAGGGTCCCATTTCCAGGCTGGGATGGGACCTGATATTGACCAACTCACCCATATATTTGTTTTGTGGGCTCACACGTGTACGCTACAAAAGCATTCACTGATAACTGTACGGTCATGCTGGAACCTAAACCAACAAAACTAAACTTGTATGTATGTTTGCCTTTGGCTTGGACATGGTTTGGTTTAGAGAATGCATTGGTATAGAGTAGAGGTATCTAATCTACGATCTACTGTTCTTCACAATGCAAGATTCAGGTTCAGCCGGCGTCGCTACTTTATTCCGCAGCCCCCGAACTATTGAATATTCTCCCCCTTGATTTCTTTTTATCAAATTGAAATTCTTAAATTTAGCTTACTCACTAGCGATATATATATATATATATATATATATATATATATATATATATATATATAGCAGTGTTGAGAATAACTCAATGCACAGCATTCCGGACCAATATAAGATAATATAATTAACCGGTAATATAACCATATAACCCTTGGAAATGTTGTCAAGAAATCCCGAAGTTCCTTCAGCAAGAATTAGCTTTACATACTATCACAACACCACATATGACATTTACAACTTGTTGCTATCACATTAGTACTTTGAATACTTGATTATTAAGAATTAAAATGAAATAACTTTCATTAAACACACATCATAACTTATATTAATTTATCATTAATTTTAAAATCAATTGTATCTAAATGTAAAACGAATAAATACTTAGTATATATGTGCATGTTTTAATATATATGTGCGTACTTTAGTTAAATATAAAAAAATAATTTTGTTATAACTATATCATTTAAAAAAGTATATTTAAATAAAAATATAAGATATAAGACATACTTGTGAACATTATATTTATTACAGAACAGTGAAATATGTTGCCATTTATTGCTTTCTAAATTTCTAACATTATGTGTAGGAAAACCAATATTTTATCTGCAAAAAAAAATGATTGTTTAAATGAAGTTGAATATAAAGCTATATCTAAAGCTCATGCATAATTGTTTCTCCTCAAGTACAAAAAGTTTTTCCTTTTTCCATTAAAAGTAAAGTCATGCATGTGAATATTCGGTGTACAAGTTAAAATTGATATTCACCCAATAATGTAGACAGTCCAATTTTTAGATAGGGAAAGAAAAAGAAAGATCAATCTAGCTACTTCAAACTAAATGCCCCACATTCCTAGCATAGATCGATCAACCCCAACACCTCCACAAGATTGTGGAGGTTAGGAAACCCTTCTACCCAACCTCATGATCATCGTCTCACTTATGCACACCTGATATCAGAAAACACCTAGTATTTGCACTTCGCTCGATTTGAATGCTTACTCCCTAATCAACTATAATTGCATAGACTAAATATTAATCATATGAATTTTATGAGTATATATGAGAAAAACATTATATTAAAAAAAAGCTTTTAATTCATGTATAAATTCACAGGAAAGGAAATTGAATGATGAAAAAAAGGTGATACATAAACTCCTAATTAGTTAAAAGATTAAGGTCAACCATAACGAAAATCTTTGTCCTTACCCGGAATAGGCGTCTCTCCCCATCCCGTGGTGGTGTATTGTATTGGGGTTATACTACTAATTATTATGGGGGTAACGTAGTTCAAAGTCCTAAAGGTCTCGTTATTCTCAACAGCACCTTTTTGGTTTCTTGTTTGTTCCCTTACCTACAATCCTATGCCTATTGCAATAGCCCATAGACCATTGTCCTACTCCTACTAAGACGTGATGTGAATTGAATGATGTGATGTGAGTATGTGACCCTCCAACACCGTTTCTTCTTTCCCTTGCCATTCGTCAAATCATATCTCCCTCTGACCCCACCACCTCTCTTCCACTCACATCTTTTCCCTCCAAAACTTCTCTTTTCATATGCATTGCGTGGCATTCACTCGTCATGCCCACGCCACCCACAGCCACGTGATATATTATTCCTCAACGATTCAAGGGCCCACTTGTTGGATACGTGGCTCAGCCCCGCTGGCACATTCACAATCACCCCCGGCCCAATCCCACACCACATTTCATAATCAAGCCCAATGGCTTTTCCAAATATACACCACAATTCCACAAAGCATTAGCATTATGGTTCAGCCTTCCTCAGTTTTTTCTGACCCATGGCATGTCTTTTACTTTCAAGAGCAGGGAATGATGGTAACATCTTTGCAGTGGTAAGTATTGAACCGAACACAACTCATTAGATCCACAATCATTACTAAAAGAATCCTTCATCCAACAAGTTAAAATCATGCTGTAATAATAAATTTAAAAATTGTAGGAGACAGTTGATAAGGAAAAATAAAGTTACCTTTAGACGAAACCAAGACTCTACCAAATCTTGACCTTGGTCTTATAATCAAGATATAAATATAATAGAATATAGGATGATAAACAAAATCAAAAACCAAAAAGTAAGTAACCTCTTTCCCTCTGACAAGAGATACCCAAGAAAAGGAGACACATTATATTATATGATAGTATTATATGAATATAATTAAATATGTGATTATGCTATGATGCATGAACTGGGAGGGAATTTGTGGTCTCAGGGTACATCCGGGGCAGAGGATCGCAGGCGCTTGTTTGGCGGGTCGGCTTGTTCGCCGGTGGAATTCCTGTCGGAAGGGGTGTCACAGCTGGCACAAGTAGCGGCGTCGAGCACGCCGATGGGGCTACAAGGCGGCGCCGGCTCGGCTCTACTTTCTTTATGGCGAGATAAGTGACACGTGTCCACCACATACTCCTCCATTAGTTGGTGACAGCATCTCACCATTTCCTGTCCCGAAAAACAAAGATTAACTTAACTCATTGGGAAAATAACAATATTAATAATTAATAATAATAAACAAACAAAACAAATAAACCAAAACTTGTCATCGCAAAAGGCTGTCTGTCACACACAGCTTTCTATGCTTCTCAAATCTTCGAATTATTCCAATATTATTAATTAATAGAAGCAAATCAAATTACTTTTCCATTTATTAATTAATTAATGGATTAACAAAGCCCACTAATATCAAATTTTATATTCCCACAAAAGAAAAAGAAATTAAACTAAGCAGTGCAGTACTTGGTTTACTCTGTCGTGAAAACAAAGCGGCAATTGGGCGTTGGTGGAAACAATGTCGTGGCCGTAGCCAGCTGAGCAGAGCACGGCGGCTGCTGCTACCGTGGACGGCGCAAACTCCAAGAAGTCAATCACTGATGAAATGCCACAATCCAAATTAACATCAAATAATAAATGCATTCGTACGTTCCAGGAAAAACAGAGGAAGAAGACGTATCGTTACCCTACCACGGGTTGTGTTGAGAATGAGTTCGGAGGCTGTGGAGAAGAACAGGTCCATTGATTCGGAAGAGGAAGAACAAGGGAGCTTGGCAAAGAAAGAATCGAGGTAATCGAAGGGAGTGACAGAGCGGAGTCTCCATTTGAGTTTTGCCATGACCCAAAGCTCCATTCTCTGAACCGTTTTGGGTTCGAAGACGAATCTGGGTTCGAATAATTGCAGGTCGAGCAAGAGGGGCACTCGGGGTTCTTCCATTTTGGCCGCAAGAGACAAACAAGCGACTGATAGTAGCTGAAACGGCCATCCACTGGGTCGCTGCTAAAACAGAAAAACCAAATAACAAAAAAGTAGTAACAATAACTATGTCTGACTTTTTCCCTCCAAAGGCGGAAAAAAGGACTCCATTTTCCGGATTAAAAAAATCAAAAAAACGGTACCGGAAGAGAAGCACATGACAGAAAACGGTCCAAGTAGTTGACGGAGAGAAACGCCGTTACTGGCCGAAACTTGTAGAATGCGTGCACCTGCATTGCCCCAACTCAATAGATCAACCAAACGGTTAAAGATTTTGATACATGCAACCAACGTGTTCTTGTGTTAGTTACCTTTAAGATCCAGTTGATAGCGTCCAAGCGCGCGGTGATGTCCACGATTCGGTCGCGGCAGCGCTGGAGATAATCTTTCTCCGGCATGTGATGGGTCTCTGCATCGATGAGTCCGGCGATCGCTACCTCATCCGCCGACGGCGGAAGGGGTTCCTGTGGCGGTGGTGAGGGGTGGTCGGAGATCACTTCGCCGCACATCAAGCTACCGTCCGGCGAGAGAGACATTGCGGTGGAGGTGGGTGTTGGAGGAGGAAGGGTTAACGGCGGTCACGGCATTGGTGACGGCGGGGTAAGGGAGGAGGATGGTTGAGAGTGTGGTGTGGTGTTGGTGTTGGTGTTGGGTCATGGCTAGCTCTTTATGGATTTTGTGTTTGACATATTAAAGTGGTTTCTGTGAGTGAGTTTCTCTCTCTCTCTTTCTTTCTTTCTGTCTATGAAGTTTTCTTTTTTGTCTGTTTATTTGGTTGTGCTCTCTCTTTTTTGCTTTGTGCGTGTGAATTTGCAGAGAGAGTGGGAAACAGTCTCTAATTTGTTTGAGGGGGTTTTTTTCTATTGCAGAAACGAGGAGTTGTCAAGCATAGACAAGACAGAGGAGAGAGAGAGAGAGTACTGGGTGGGTAGTGTGATGAGATGAAGAAAGAATGGGTAGCTAGCTAGTGTGTGTGTATGTAATGTATTAATGGCTTAATGGCAGTGACATATGGGGTGGTGATTTTTCTGTCGCTACTCACTGGTTGTTTATTATTGAGCCAAGCCAAATCATTTTACTTTTTCTGAACTCTATATTTATTTACTGTCTACACTCCATCACTTACTATATGATTATGAGCTCACACAGAATTCGAGTCAGTTTATTTATTTTACAAATAAAAACGATTAAGCTCTGACTCTTTCTCGGAGATTTAAATCTAATCAGCATTTGAGTATTCTAATTATGATGAATAAATTAATAACTAGCCATTAGCCAATGCTCTTTTCGTTTAAAAATTACTTCATAATTTTCTATTTTCTCGTTACAATTATATACTTCAATAAAAATATTACTTAATGCTACATAGTTTCGAGCTTTCGATGAAAATTATTCACATGTGAGGTGCTACAATTTTTGTCAAATCACGAAGTTGTCTTTCTTTTTTTTTCATAACTAGAGCATTTTCATTAGCCGTTTATTTGGTAATATTAGAGAAATAAAAAAAATGAGAGAGAAGAGAGAAGTAGGATTAAGATAAAAAATGATTTATACATTCTCTATGTGAGAGAAGTAAAGAAGAGATATCAATCAAATATAAAACCAAGATGTTTAATTTTTTTTTGTGAACGGGAAAATAATTGAGATATTTAATTTGATTAAAGAGATAGAGGATGAAAAATATTTTTATTAATTTATTTTCATATTTCCTATCATAAGTAACATGATAAACGTTTTTTTTCTTTAAAAAATTGATTATTTTGTTATTTTTGGTAGGTTGAACAACCACATAAACGCAGCGACAAGCTATTAGTATTTTAATTTAGAATTTTGAAGGCGACAAAAGTTGGGTTTTAAACTACATAGCCTATAACAGAAACACAATGGTCAGAGGTATTTCGTATTTCTTCGCTCAGTCTCGTCTCTTCTAGAGAGAAATGTTGACAATGTGGGTCTCGTCTCTTTTGGTTATTTCTCACTTACTTCTCATGTTAATTAAACAGAAGAAATAACCTGTCTCACTCCCATTTATATCATCCCAACCCATTTCTCGCATACCTCTCATTAAACAAACACAATGTAAAGCAATATATATAACATGTGTTAAGAAAAACACACATTGCTTGTATTTTCAACCAAGTCCAAACATGCAATGAGACTCGTGTTTTTTTAGTAAATGTATGTTTTATTCAATGCAAATAAAAATCCAAAAATGTTACTAGTATTTATTGATGCACTATGCGACAAATTTTGTTATGTATCGTCATAACTAATCACTAAAATTGAACTAGTGCGAGAGTAGGTCTCTCTATGGTACACAAATTTGATTTTGTTGTACTGGTACACAAGTAAAGTGACTACCACCTAGAGGTTTACATTTTTTCTAATAGATTTGAACTTTAATTGTTTGTCTTGTTTTTTTTTCCAAAAAGCCCTTATCCCTATTCTCGCCCTTCACTGTTGGAGTAGATGACCAGCATCGGCGCGAAGCATAGCAACCTCCGGCGCAAGGTCGTATGGGTTGATGGTGGACTTTGAGCAAACCAAGAGGGGCCTCAATCATTGCTCATGTGTGACTATGGTAAAGGCGTGGCCTCACGATGCTCCAACTAGTTTCAGGCATACAATCCTTCCTTCCAAGGGTCTCTTTTCCAAGTTATAATCTTTGACCATTTTCAATTGTTAGAATTGTTAACTTAAACACATTGGAATCGAGAGGGGACGGAGCTGCTGTTTTGGGCGAGAGGAAGGAGCTGCAGTGGAGGCTTAACGGCGGGGCAGCGGAGCATGAACTTATAAAGGCCCAAAGATTGAGAAGCTCCTCTTTAAAAGTTTGACTACCCATGATTTTATTTGCAAATTTCAAATGTTTATTAAAAGGGTTGTATGATACATGTCATCAGTTAACAAGTTTCCAATCACAATCGTTCATTAATTATAACAATATATCAATGATCCACATTATTTGTGTACCGATACAAGTTTTTCATGTTTGTGTACCGTAAATTTTTCTGTGCGAGAGTATTTAAGTAAATTTATATAAAATCATAGATTTAAAAAGGCATTCGATGTATAAGTGTGTACGCAGTCTTTTTTTCCTTTAACTATGACCATTGAATTATATTTCCAATTGCTTAGAATTTTTTTCCATTAGATTTGTATTTGAATTTGTTTATCTTATATTACATAACTCAAGTTTGTGACTAATATATCTAATATCACTTGTCACATATCCAATAATGTAGTATTAATTAAGAAGTACACTTACTATTTTCATATGATAGTGTTGTTATTATTTGAGATTTGTTGTTTAAATTTTAAAAAATATCATAATTATGTACTTGATCTTTTTTTTTGGGTTTTTCAGTTATTACATCTTTTAAAAGTATTGTGAGAATATAAATACCACCTAATACATTGTGCAGTCTGTAATATTGTTTTATAAACTTTCCTTGAGAGAATTAGATTTCCAAAAATATGATGTATTTAGGGGAAAGTATTTTTTGTGCTAGACATCACCATTGTGATTTTTTTGTGAGTGTGATAAATCCACGTACAAATGGAGGCAGACCTTCCCGAGGTTTAGTTACAATTAAGGTTGATTATCCTTCTAAAGAATGTGTTTAGCAGGGATTAAACTCGAAAGATCTTCGCATAGTCTTAGGTTATGTTGCAATTGAACCACACCATTTGGTATCATTATTGTGAGTTAAAAAGATCTACAAAAATATTTCTTATAATCCAACAAAAATATTCAATGTAATTTACCCTCTATTGAATTTGTTTGCTCTTCTAGTGTATGTAGATTTCATAATTTAATAAAGTTTTTAGTTCAACCTCTGGTTAATACATTTATTTATTTAATTAAATATTTGGTTCTCATCAATGCTACTTGTTTTTTCAAGTTGTTGAGAGGACATTACTCCACATACTATATATGTTCTTAGACCGCACATACAAAGACTCATTATGCTAACCATGCACCCTGCCAGTCCAGACCATGGTGTTTTTTTTTTCTTAATTTGTTTTATGTTTCTCTTGCTTTTCTTCTCTAGATTCATACTAGGAGAGAATATTGTGAAGGTTAATCTCCCACTATTAGCGTCTTAGTTATACTTTCTTTTTTATTTGGGTCCAAATTTTAAAAAAATATATATATTTTATATAGAAGTTCAGACACAACATCAATGCAATGAAAATAAAACTATTATGTTAAAATCTTTACCATGTTCTTTTTATTTCATTTATTATTGTTTAGACCTATTTTCTGCTATAATTTTCTTTGCAACTTTTGATTATGAGATTGAAATAAGACTATTAAAATGTTTATAAAATGAAATGGGGTGGAATTTTGGATGGTTATATATTAATCTTTCATTTTGTTTATAGGAACATATTTGGGAGTACAATTTGTAAGATGGTCAAAGACTATCTTTTTTGTTTTTGTGACTTATCACTTTTCATAGCAACATGCTTTTCTTTCTCTTTATTAATGAACTTTGACCAACTCTATTTCTTGTATAAAGCTTATAATTTATTGGCAAACTTCTCCTTTTAAAGAACTTTTTAATGTACTTTGACTCGAAAATATTCAAGAACCAGTCAACTTATGAGATGATTATATTGAATTTTTTATCTTATGTCCTCATCTGTCTATTTTATTTATGCATTAATCTTCTCCTTTTATTTACCTTTTTAAGGTATTTTTTATTTTTTTTATAGTTTGAGCAGCAAAGAAAGAAAAATAAAGGAAATCTCTACTATATCACTTATCTTTAAGAAACACCGGAGAAAATAGATCGATTTTAGAAGGGATACAATGAAATTCTTTGATTGATTGCTTCAGTATAAATGATTTGTTTCTTTTTCACTGGAAGGGGGAACAAACAATTAAGTATAATATTAACTATACAAATTTAATTTGTTTGTATATGTGTTACATGAAAATAAATAAAGAATATAAGTATATATAATTAAAATATAAATAAAATTGACATATGGTCTTTGCAATTCTATACAATTCTATACTATATATCGAATTCTAAAGAAAATATAGAATATATAGTAAAGGGGAAGGGGACGATGGGGGAGGGGAAGGCCAGGAGGGCAGGGCCGGCCTGAGGGTAAGACTGCTGAAACCCTTGCTTTATGCCCCCGATTATTAGCAACATTCTTTATACAAAAAATAAAAAATATTATTACAATTAGGCCTAATTCATTGGTTTATAAATTGATTTTCCTCCTCAATGGTTGATGGTTCAATCCTTACTAAATGAATTTTAACTTTTAAGGCTCATTTCTTTCATTTCATGTATTTAAAAAGGCCTCAAAATAAAAGTTTGTTTGAGGTCTCACAACAAATTAGGCCATATTAGGCCGGCCCTGCAGGAGAGGAGGGGATAGAGCCGGCAAAATGGGCTAGCCCGACCTGGCAGACCCACCCGAACTCGCATTTTTACATGGCTTGGGCATTGAAATTTGAAGTCCCGAATTTTTGTCGGGCTTTTTAACCTGAAATAAAGAAAGCCCACAACAATCCGAGTTTGTGCATTGTCACGAAGTCATGTTCACTTCACGTTTTCCCCATGTTTTGATCCAGCCAAAGGGACTTATTTTCAAAGCATAATATAACACTTATTTTCAAAGTATAAATTATAATATATAAGTACCACCTAAGAAACTTTCAATTGAAAATATTATTTTTTTTCATAAACATAAAATATACTAACAACGTTCTTAAAATATAAATAAATGAAATACTTATATAAATTACATTTTATAATATATCAAATGTAATTTTCATTCCTTTCTTTTATTTTGAATACTCATCGTTGAATGTTTTGTGATATAAACCGTCTATTTTTATCAGCGAAGGATAATTTTAGAAAAATAAAAACGAAAAGTTGAGATAAATCTTTTATGGAATGAATTGAGAACTTAGGAATGTGTTATGAATTGATTTGAATGTGTTAAATGTATCTTAGCTTAATAGGATTGATGGATGGATGAATGCGTTTGGGGATTTAGAATGCATTTTAAATTTATTTGAATGAGTTTTATTAGGGTATATGAACTCTTTTTTTAATATTTTTATAACTATATTGTAATTTTTTTAATTTTCTAAAAGTATATCCTTTTATAAGTTTCAATGAGCTAAATTTTTAATAAATTAGGTTTTAACTAGGACGGGCCGCATAAGCCCGCTACCCAATCTGGGCCGGGCTCGGACTTTTATTTCACATGACTGAATTTAATCCGGGTATTTTAGCCCGACCCGTAAATACCGGCTACCTGCTTTAGGCCGGACCGAGTAGCCTATTTTGACAGCTCTAAGAGGGGGAGGGGAGCTGGGAACGAGAGAATGGGGAAGGGGGAAAGGGGAGAATGGATAACAGTAGAGGTGTGGGAGAGGGGTATTATAGGAAGAAAACATTGTGGGGGTGGGAATAGCAATGGGGTGGGAAATGTAAGGGCAACAACGCATTGTGAATATGTGTTGGCCTGTTATGGACCAGTTTTAATGGATTGAGTGGGCCCAAATTGACACCCTTTCTTCAAATTGTGAATATAACTGTTTAACAAGGTTGGAATTCAAAACCATTGATTTAATCGACTTTTCTTACTTTAACACAACCACACCCTTTCTTCAAATTGTGAATATAACTGTTTAACAAGGTTGGAATTCAAAACCATTGATTTAATCGACTTTTCTTACTTTAACACAACCAAAATTTGGGAATAAAATCCCTAGTTCTACTTATATATTGGGTAGACTCACCTATTATCACCGTCCTATGCATAATTTATAGAGCTGGCGCCTGGCCCCGTTAAAAATCAAAGTTGCAAAAAGTCTTTGACCCTTGACAGAATAATTCAATTTGTGCCCTGTCTATACATAATTTATTGAATTGAAGAATCAGTCATAAACCAATTTGTTAGGGTGCGAGGAGGGCCAATGAGCAAACAAACAAACCACACAAGTGAGCTATACACCACATCCAACCCAAAACCTTAAGGCATTATGTTTATGGGTCTTTCCACTTATATATTGCTCTCCTTGCTCATTCCTATCCAATGTGGGACTAATACTTGACATCCCAACAATCTCCCCCTCAAGTGTGAGTCCATCCATCTAGTGCTCCCCCTCAAGGGGAAGCTTTTTTATCACGAGTTTCCATGGTTTGCACCGTCGTTGGCTCACATCAACGGAACACGCCGCCTAGAACCACCACTAGGAAGACTTTCGACACAAGGATCGCCACCAATTTCTCGTCCGAGCCAATCACCAGTCACCTGATCACACCATCGGATCTGATACCACTTGTTAGGGTGCGAGGGGAACCTAAACCACTGGTGAGTCCTCCAACATAGGGCCAATGAGCAAACAAGCAAACCACACAAGTGAGCTAGACACCACATCCAACCCAAAACCTTAAGGCGTTAGGTTTATGGGTTTTTCCACTTATATATTGTTGTCCTTGCTCATTCCTATCCAATGTGGGACTAATACTTGACATCCCAACACAATTGTCCCATAGTTCACACATTTGAATTGATTTTTTTAAATATTTATTATTTAAAATTCTACTCGACTATTTATATGGTTGTCAATTTATGATCAAAACCTAAGGGCATGTTTGGTTTGCATTTTCATTTCCTGTTTTCATTTTCTGTTTCTTGTTTTCTGAAATTTTACAAATGAAAAACTGGAAACGCTGGAAACAAAAATTTGTTGTTTTCAACATTTCCAATTTTTTCTTTGTAAAATTTCAGGAAATAGGAAACAGAATGAAAACAAGAAATGAAAATGTAAACCAAACAGGCCCTAACATTCTTATTTTTATTTATAGTCTGTTTGGTTTGACATTAAAAAATGTAAAATCATGATTTCGTGGAATTGATTTTAAATCACTTCCGTTCAACGGGATTCGTAAAACGTGCATCATTCATCTTAACCATTGATTTTCAAAATCAATTGTACTCAACTGTAAACCAAATGAACACTGTAAAACAATAAGAGGATTAAAAATCATATCAATACAAATTCGTTTAAACTTATTGTAAATGATAAAATTGATTGAATTACACTATAAACATATTTCAATTATTTTTCTTAGTTGTTGTTTTTATTATTATATGTAAAAATTCTAAAAGCAAGAAATTCATTTAAAATCATATTTTTTAATAAATATTAGTAAAAAAACTAAGTTTAATATATATATATACACACACTGTTAATGACTCAGTGTAAAGAAGTTTTACACAGACATCAATAAAATAAAATTATCATTAATATATATGTTAAAATAAATTTTTTAATTATCAATAATATTTATGTTAAAATAAAATTTCTAATTTATCCTCTAACATCTTAATATTAAAAGTTAGATCAATAAAATGAAATAATAATTTATACATTGAGTAAAAAAAAATAAATTCAAACATATCAAATAAATATATATAATTTGAAATACTTAATTTAAATAGCCCATGCATATATGACAACTCAAACTCTTTTTACATCAACCCCTCACTGAAGTTATATTATTATTGTTGTTTTTCACATATATATCCTGATAACATGGGAGCGTGATTCTCGCACGCGTAACAACGGCTGCCATACGGGCCCGCTCACTTTAGTAGTCTTGGCCAGTGGCCACTACTAAATAAGCCTCTTACAAAAAGGCCATATATTTATTTCAAGTCCAATTCAATTCCTGCACACACATTACCATGTTGGATTTGCAAATTAAACTTTTACCTTTGCTTTAGTACTCTTGGATTTGCAAACTCCTTTTAGCTTTCATTTTTAACCCCACCCCTCTATTTTTCTTGGTCTCTCATGTTCCTTGATCCTTACCATGTCTAATTCCACGTGTATGCCACCTTGGGCTCGAACTCAATTGCAGGCCCAAGAAAAAAAAAACATCAGGATGCATGGACTTGGGAAAAAAAACAAGTGGATTGTGTTGTGTGTGATTTTTTTTATCACATGTATCCCTTTCCACAAAAGAAAATCACATGTATCCCTGTTACGGGGTTTAGTCACAAGCATCCCTAATACTAGGGACAACCTCAACTCTTTGGTATGGTGTGTGTAGATTTCCAATACAAAAGGAGATGTCATATACACTTTCAAGTAGTGTCATTGATGTATATGACAAAAACTTACATGCTAGCCAGTATTGTTATAACCTGCCATTGTTTTTTGCTGTACCTATTATCAAGAGAAGAGAATGCTATATTTCTTCTTGTTCGTTTTGAAATGTAAGTGCACTCATAATGAAGGGAAAAATCGATTGAGGTTCAAAGGCAGTGAATAGAATTCTTCACTTCTAGTATCCTGATTGAAGTTCCTGAATTTTTCCCACCAGTGCCTCCCACTGTCTCGGTGAGTGAAGCTGTGCCCACGACTCAGAGTTGAATCCAACAAGTAAGCAACTATAAATGCCACAGTTGCTGGGGATGAGAAAATCACTTGCACTATATTGTTGAACTGCAAAATGAGCCACAATGAACTCATAAGAATCAAATATGTCTAAGGCAGAAGAAAGACAAGTTTTCAGTTAAGAATAAGATATGCTTACAGCAGTGGAGCCAGTATGGACAGGGCCATGCCCAGATAGCAACATATGTTCATTGAAATATTGTGGAACAGATAGACCCATGAAGAGAGAAAAGCCAATGATGAACATTGACCTGTAGCTATTTAGATTGCAGAACTGAAGAAAACCAAGGCCAGCTGATGCTGTTTCATCATAAAAGAAATATTGCAATCAAATCAGACATAATTTCACCAACAATAAGTGAAATTAGCATGACCCAAACGGGTTTGGGTTTCTAGATGATTAGATGGTACAATTATAATGCCTAAATGACATGAAATTATTTTTTAAGTATCTGACCATACGGATAAATCACACATACCCACATAGGCAAAGAGAACGCAGTACAGAGCTGCTATAATTGGCAATGGTATTGAAGCAAGAACTGCTCCAAATTTACCTGACAGATAAGCACAAACCTGGATAAGTAAAAAAATCAGGCAAACAAAATAACACATGTAAAGCCAAAGTTAGTTTGACTTTAAATAACTTGGCCATGTTTGGATTCACAAAAAGGGATAAAATGGAAGGGAAGGGAATAACATAAGCTATCATGGTTTGGATTGCTTAAAATCATGAGTCATGAATAGAATTTGATGGAATATATTTCATCCTATTCTATCAAATACTTCTATTTATCTTCCCTCCGTTTGGCATGTATGGGATGAAATTAAGTTATTGTTTATTGATCTTTTTCTCTTTTTACCATTCTACTCACTTCTCAAACAGTGGAATGAAAACAATCCTTCATTCCAATCACGAAATATCAAAACAATTTAATGGTAATTTTATTTCGTTTCAATCTATTCCAACTGTCATTAGATATTCCAACAAAGGCTTAGGAATGAACAAATTGTCCAATACAAACAAGTATGGCATGTTTTGCTTTCACCCACATATCTGAATGTATAGAGATTTACAGAAGGGGATGCAACACCTAAAATAGAGAAGAAAAGCATGAATCCAGCTGATATTTGAATGACTCTCCGACTTCCAACTCGTGTTAAACCCAAGAGTCCAGCATTTTCACTTCATCCCAAGGAAATGAAAGGAAAGATAATTAGATAAATTTTTTAATATAATAGTAACAGATAAATTCTCCAAGGTCAGACACATTTAGTAGGCAGCAACATTATTCTTATATTAGGTTAATAGGGCAACATCTTGAGTATCATTTCCGGATAAAAATGGCCCTGCTTCAACTACTGGCTAGCAAGAATATTAGCAGCTCATCTTATGGTTAGAGTCAGAACAGCTTAGATCCTTAGCCTAAGAATTATTTCACAACATCTAGACAGATGATTTTTAAAGGTAAAAAAATGTACACTGATGCAGTAGATCCAGTTACTGTGCCAAAGAAGCCATCCAGAAGAGTACCTACACCCTGAAGTCATCAAACTTAAACATATAAGTCAAGTTTTCCAGAGGTAAATGCACATACAGATGTAATGTCAAATAATCATTTAGTACCAGCCAGCCAACACCACGGCTAAGGACAGAGGGTGGAACAGGGGTCGCACTGCCAAATCTTGATGCTGCAATGAATGTCCCAGTTGACTGCCCTCAGAGAATGAAAAGGACAAAACTATAAGTATATCCAAAAGGAAAGAAAATGTCAAATTACAAGAGGAAAATATAAAAAGAACAAGGGTAGTTCCCGGATAATTTTCTGAAGTCAAAATATCCAGTTCACAAAGTCATGCTATGCTGATCATGGTACACATAATTGTCATGTACAAAATATAGCTACCATTAGCATTAGTATAAGAAATATAACAACCATCCCACACAAGTTTGTCTATGTTAAAAACAAAATAAAAAAGAAAGACTAAAGTGAACCTCTACAATTGCAACCAGAGAAGCAGCAACCATTGCAAAAGTATCACCAGCATTGAAAGAAGGGCGTCCCCATTGAAATGGATATGGAACTCTTATCCTGCACAAATGGAGAGAAGTCTAATTAAAAAGTAACACTTTTTAGATGATCATCCATATAAATGAATTTACAACTAGCAAATTACCAGGCATCTATGCAGATGCTAATATATATTAGATAAAGGAGCAAGAGGCATACAGAACATATTCAATTCCTTGTATTTAGTTATAAACAAACTATCTCTATTTCTAGTTTTAAGCTCTGTAGCCCTAGATATCATCTAATATGCCAAAAAAATATTATTATACATGGCTTTGAAAGCACTCGTAAAAGCACAAGCACGGTACTCAGGACTGACCAAGGAGCAGCACTAATTAATCCAGATCGATCAGTACGGCAACTTAATTGAGTTTTTGGTGATCTTTTATTATATGCTCCAGCTGCAGTCAAAATCTCAGCAAATGCCCATACAATTCCAATTGAGACTATGATTGCAAATCGATCAGCTCCTCTTGATTTCAACTT
Organism: Sesbania bispinosa; assembly: GCA_026901365.1. Lineage (NCBI taxonomy): Eukaryota > Viridiplantae > Streptophyta > Magnoliopsida > Fabales > Fabaceae > Sesbania > Sesbania bispinosa. The sequence goes on from QLOH01000286.1 coordinate 205,662, forward strand.
TTGGGGAATATACTGCAAGGACATTGATTTAACAAAAGTAGAAATATCAATTTGAAATGTTGATCTATAAGAATAAGATAATAAGGGCAATCATATCTTACATTACCACTATCTCAACCTTCCTACTTAAATTTTATTCAAGAGTCAGCCAAGCCAAGTACAGTATGCAGATAGAAATGTTAAAAAGAAGCAGGTCTTGCATATATTCAAGTATCCTACTTGGTAGGAATTTGGATAATATATTAACAAATCAGAGCTTGCATTTTCTGCCTTTACTATATTGTAGCTTTACCAATATTTCAAAAGAATTAAATTGAAATGGATGAGAGAGAGAATAGTAAAGAAAGTAGCATACCTGGGACAGGATGACCAGAATAACCAATGCAGGGATACCAAGTTCAACACAATCTGCCAACTACAAGAATAGAAGGAAAACCAAAGATTATGCTTGTTAAACAACAGATAATCATATGAAAGAGATTAAGCACCAATGTGCATAAAAAAGCACAAATGTATGTAGTATGTACTCTTGGAAACCCGAAAGCAAAGAGTCCCAGGCCAGTCAGAGTGACAAGGGGAACCGCACTGAGAGGGCTGAGAAACCTGCCATATCAATATCAATAGTTAATAACTTCATATAACTGAGTTCTACTACCAAAATGCAACTGATTTCTTCAAAGAAGCAAAATGCACAATAATGAAAAAAAAAACATCTTCATTTTCTCTCAAGTATCATGTAAATATTCTACCTGGCAAAAATCCTCCAGAATCCAAAAAAGCCAACAATGATTTGAAATAATGATGCAATAATAAGTGCCCCTTGTATGGCTCTCACGGATTGTTTAAATCTCTGAAAAAATCAATCAAGAATCAATTGACATCAGTAACATGCACAAACATTTTTCTCCATGCTGATGAAAATGAAAATCAATCCATTTCCAAGTAAACTCTCTTGTACAGTGACATGGACACACTAACCTGATGAGGATCTAGAAATATACTCATCCTGGAAGAGAAAGCGACGGAAAAAGCAGGAATGAGGAACGAATAGGATGCCCCTACAACCACTGGAAGCCGAGTCCCAAACCACGTCTGCAACAGTGTGTTTATGGCAGCAACAAAAAGTAGAGTCTGTATCATTTCAGCCTTCTCCACCTAAAGTTTTTCCAGAAGAAGAATAAATTGGGTTAGCAGAACGAGTAAACTAAAAAAAGCACATGAAATTGTTTAGAAAACTCGAAAATTCGCATTACATTGCCACCACCCATCAAGGGGACAAGTATGGTGGAAACAATGACGATGGTACCAAGCATAACCAGGTAGTGTTGAAATCCAAGGAGAATCCCTTCAGCTGCATTCAAAGAAATTCAAAGACTTGAGCCTCAAGAAAAAATGGGTATTAACTATAAAGGGTAAAGAGCAAAAGGGGTTAGCTCGTACGCCAAGAGGGAGAGCTGGTAAGACAGTAATCAACACCGGGAAGTTGATCCTTCACGGGATGGGGTTGGAACTCATCAACCTTTCCTCCTCCTGCTGCCATTCTCTCTCTCTTTCTCTCTCTTGTGTTTGTTCAGTCTGTCTCTGTTTTCTCTGTTTCTTATAGTGCAGAGAATGAAGAAAACAGATGTGTACTTTGTCTGATATGAAATGCTCAGAGAAAAGAATGGAAATGATGAGTGAGAGTGAGGAAAGGGAGGGTAGGCAGGGACGTTGTGACTCTAGTAACGTGTGCCCGCAAAGAGCAAAGGTTTTTCAATGCGTCTTTCATTTTCAACGGAGTGAGAGAGAGAGAGAGAGCGGTGTCATTTTCTTTGGCTGCAGTTATGAGGAGGTCACCTTATTTGGTTTGTTGTGGTTGGTAAATGGTAGCTTACCACTAGTACTAAATTTTTGTGGTTATGCACTATTAGTTGTGGTTATGACTAGTACTAAATTATTTGTATCCATGTGAATATTTTATGGGAGATAATTTTGCTTTAGTAGAAACATTTATTATGGTAAGGTTAATTCTAAAATTTAGAGTAGTTTTAATTTAGTGTTAAAATATGGTAAATTAATATTTTGTTAGAAATAGTTGCGTTGAGAAATTCAAATTTGAGTTTAACTAATTTCAACGTTAAACCAAACACACATTTGGTTAAGAAATTAAGCGTATAATATTTGGAGGGAAATTCTATTGTACCCTCCGATGAGAGGGGATTTTGATGCCTTCTTTGATTATTTAATCAATTTCTTTCAAATTTTCTAATGGTCTTAGTATTTTTACAGTTACGGAAAATATTTAATTATTAGAATTTATATTTTTAATTTTTGAAAAGATTATTTGACCCCTTATAACTATTATCCTGTATTTTTTATTGTATTCCCTCATTTTTTAGATTCTCATTTGCAATACACATGTATCTCATTTAAAATCTAAATTATGTCTTCGAAATAATTTAGGATGGAGTACACAACTTGTTACTATGTAGTTTTGATTTTTATACCTCTATTCAATAAAAAAAAATACTAAAACCCTCATTAATCGGAGGGTACCAAATTACAACCCATATTTGAATCTCGTTGGTGCCCCTAGTAGTAATATTGTTTCAAGCGTTTTGCGTTATTGTTCTAATATTATATTAATATTAAGCAACTATATACATTCCCAGAGGTCAAGTGTTGGAATACCAAACGTGGAATGTTGATATCATTGTGTCAATTGTTCACCACCTTTGCATGGTGTCAGAATATTCTTCAGTTAGAGGTTGTAATTTCTTCTTAATCAAGGTGTTGTGTTTGTTATGCCATAACCTGATTAAAAAGGAGGTTCAATTGACTTTTGTTGAGAGAAATATGTTTCAGATAATACTTATTTGAAAGTCACTAAAAACATTGAAAAGTGAATTTAGTAGTTTCTATAAGGTTATGGGTTTAGTGTTTTTATTGTCATGATTGTAATAAACAAAAGTTGACTTACTTGACACTGGAAATATTATATAAATATATTAATAATTTTATAATGCATTTAAAAAATTTGTTTATTTTTTCGTATCTGCATCAAATCAAAGATTTCCTTTAAAAAATGAAATTACAATGTCAGATATATATTACTTCTCTCCTGCTTGATTACCTAACACACTAATTTTTCATGTCTACCATAGTTCTCAAACAAGAATCACCTAAACGCATAGCCATATATTTCAATTAATCACAACTATTTAAGTTAAAAGTTTTATCTTCTGTTGAGTATATAACAAGAAAACAAATTAAAATAATAAAAAAGAAGATATAAATGGGATGGACCAAAAATAATGAAAAGGAAAAGAAGAGAGATGCAATTATAACGAATTTCAATTACGATTAAGGGTCAGCTTGGATGAAACTTTTGTAGAAATACTTTTAGGTGAATAAAATAGAATGAATCAAAGTGTCAAATGCATTTAATTTTTTCATAAGTTAAAATTAGTCTTTATAGCTCATCTACTCCAAAAGCTCTCTCATTTGATTTCTCCATAAGTAACTAATTTCAACTTATGGAGAAGTTAAATGCATTTGACCTCTTTAATTCATTCTATTTTTTTCATCTAGTAGTACTTCTATAGAAAGATTCACATCCAAACTGGGCCTAACTAGAAGAGTTAGGATGCATTAAGTTTGAGACGGGTGGATTAATTTATCTTTTCCTCTAATTGATGAGAAGAAAAGAAATGAGGGCTAATTCAGGCATTTACAATCCAAAAGCAGAGGAAAAAGAGTACATGCATTTAATTTATTTATTTTTTTCTTTTGGAGGCATTTATAATCCAAAAACTTTCGGCTAGTTTGTCATAATTAAATTAATTATTTTACAATTTAGATGTCCTTTTAAGTGCTTTCGGACTTTTTTTTGTGTTGATCACATTAATCCCTTATTATCAGGGAGAATCTTGTTCGGTACTTAGTTACAGTTAAGACCCATCACCCTCTCAGTAACGCAGGTTGAGATTGTGAAAAGAATTCCCAGGACCCCACTAAACACACTTCTAAGGAGCATTAACTCTAACTAACCCTGAACATGATTGTCTTTGATAATAGGGGATATATACCTATAGTTAACACAAAAAAATGGTATTTATATAATATAATAAAAACTTTTTAAGAAAATATATTAAACAAGTGTGTTAAAAAATCGATTTTAATAGATATATCCGGACATTGTAAAAATATTTTACATTGCCATCTATTAATGAATATGACAATATATATCTTTTAATAGATATATCATATATTGTCACATAATTTAATGAATATAACATCTCATGTATTATTAATCTCATTAAATGATGTTGTAATATATAATTGAATGGCTATAAATTTTTTTAATACTGACAATATATATCTATTAAATCTTAAAAAATATATTATTAATCTTCCTCATTGATATTTTCAACATAATGCTACCTTCGATTTTATTTATAAGAACGTTTTTTTAACATGTGTAATATTGCACAAGATAATAAAACAAAAGTGGAAAGGTTTTATTGGGAATTGCAACCATTAACATTATCAATGCATTGAGTGTTGTGATAGTTGCAATTCCCAATAAAATCTTTCTACTTTTGTTTTATTATCTTGTGCAATATTGCACGAGTTAGAAAAATCGTTATAAGAAATACTCCCCCCGGTTCTATTTATAAGAACCTTTTAACCACTTCACACGGATTAAGGAAGTTGGTTAATTTAGTTGATTACAATAAATTTGTCATGAATGTGTATCACATTTACTAAACTACCCATGAATTTATTGAGACCCATTATCTTTCTTTTTCTATTTAACTACTCAATTGTGTCATACTCTCTCTACTAATTAATTATTCACCTACCTCCACTAATGGGGTATTTTTATCAAATAATAATTAATGCATGAGACAATCTGAAAAAATTCATATAAAAAGGACCAAGACTCACCTTTGAAAAAGGTTCTTATAAATAGGACCGGAGGGAATATATGTCCGGTCCTATATGACTAAATTATCAATACCAAGAAAATGTTAAGATAAAAAAATGTTAAGATAAATATTGAGAAAACCTTGCAAAATGGAACCGGGGTTCCGCTGAAATTTACTTTTTCATACATTAATAAATAAAAGAAATAATGGGATCGGTAGTTTTATGCATAGGTGTTGGTCGATATTTTTTGTGTACTATTACACAAGAGTCGTGGTTGTGTTCAATAAAAGGGACCCCTAAACTTATACAAGCACAACAAAAATACTGTATTTAAACATCGTATGTTAATGAAATCACTATTATATCAACGAGGTTGGTTCAAGTGGTACACAAAGACGGATTCAAGAGGGCCAAGTATGGGTCTTGGGCCCCCTCCCCCATTCTACTATACTACATATTACATACAAAAAATAAAATATTATTAATATATATATAATAAATAAAAAAAATAAAAAAATAAAATGAGTGTGATACATTTAATTTTTATAACATAAATGTACTATATATATATATAACTTAAATAAAAGATATGATGAATTTGATTAATATTTAATATCTATTATTGAAAACAAAATTCCGCCCCCCTTCGTATCAATCCTAGATTCGTCCCTAGTGGTACATGCTTTATTCCCCTTAAGCAAGGTCTCGGGTTCGAGCAGGGCCGTATCTATGAATTTCGGGGCTTTGAGCAAAAATTAAGACAGAGGCCCATGTTAATATAAACTAATAATTTTTATATTATTTTTATGACTTTTTGAACTGCAAAATTATTTATTCAAGTTTTATAATCAAGTAATTCCAACATCTCACTCTCAATAAATAATATAGCTAACTCATTCAATCTGTCTTGTAGCATAGTTGATCTTTATATACGATTTAATCAATTTTAATTTGAAAAAGCTTCTTTCAACAATCGCGTCAGTTACATGTAATGTTAATAACATTCTATAAACAATGCATGTATTTGGAAAAGAACATAATCTTTTTATATATATAGTTCAATATTTTTAATGGTGTATTAATTTCATTTGTTATAATTTCTTTCAATATCTCTAATTCTGAAAACAAATCAAGACCATCAATATCAGAATGGTCCTCAAAACTCAAAATCTTTCAAGATTGATACAATATTTTTTCAATTCATCTTCGCCTAAAGTTTTAAACTCATTTGAATCAAATAAAAACCCCAACATGTTTTCATATTCTAAAAGTTGTTCAAATCGACTCTTAATAGAAGAAATAGACTGATCTAATATATACAAAAAGTAATGAGATAACTCATTCTTTTCTATGATCTATGGGCTTAGGAATACTACTGATACAAGGAAACTCACTTTGAGTGTTGAGTGACTTTTCATTTGCAAAAATTAATAAATGGGTTGTGGACTTTTAAGGTTTTTAAATGATAAGAAAAAAAAAAGATATAAAAAATGTAAGATATGAGCCTTATAAAATATTGGGCTCTATCTCAAACATTATTAATTTTTTTTAAAATAATTTATATCAATAATACTTCTATTAAAAAAATTGGGGACGTTATAAATTTGGGGGCTCTAGGCAATGGCCTTAATTGCCTTGTTGAATGTCTGGCCCTGGGTTCGAGTTTTGTGGATGGAAAAAATCCTCATGGGAGAGCTAGCCCCACCATGATGTGGATGTTCCCGGCTCGAACAAGATTGCCTCCCGTGGAGGATACATGTGGTTAAAACAAAAAAAAAATGAAATCACTATTATTATTTTGTACTAATTTACAAAGCCTCTATTTTATTTTGCTATTATTCTTTCCTTTATTTTTATTCTCTTTCTAGCTCCATTTTTTCCACATGCCATAAAGAATACAAATTTTGAAGGTTTATTTACAACCTAATTATATTCTTAGTTTCTATTATAATTAATGTGTGATTTAAGTTTTTTTTAATAATTTTATATGTGAATTCAACGCCTCATTTTTTTACTGTTCCAATTAAGTTTTTCATCATTTTTTTACTTATAACCCTCAAATTTTTATTTTTCAGTAATTTTTTTCATAAATTAATTAATTAAGTCATTTTAAGTTATTTATTCAAAACTTACCAATCAGAACATCAAGTTTCAATTCACCGAAAATAATTTTTTTAATATATTTTTATCTTTAAACTTCAATCCCACATATTACAAAATCATTCAGATTTTATAAAAAAATTATTAAATTTATTATTTCTAAAACTTATTTTATATCCCAAATTCATTATAAAATATCAAATATTTGGATGAAAAATAAAATTAAAGAATTTCATATAGATGAAAATTGATAAAAAGAACTTGATTAATTAATTTAAAAATATTAGGAGATCAGATTTAAGTAAAAAAATACTAAGTGAACAAAATTATATAATTTTATATTTTTATATAATAAAATTTGTTGTGAATATTTTATTTTACTTTTTATTCTTAACAAAATTCTATAAAAAATTCAAGCCACATACTTAGGCACTGTTTGGGATGATTGCAAGTTTTTAATTTTTAGAAAATTTCAACTAAGTTTTTACAACTAAAAATTACAAACTATTTTTTTTGTTGTTTTCAAAATGTCCATTTTGATAACCACAAAAATGGTTTTAGTTTTTCAGATTTCAGTTTAAAATTGTAAGAACTTGGTTGAAATTATTTGAAAATAAAAAACTAAAAATTCACAACTAAACCCAAACGACCCCTTAAATATTTAGAAGAAGGGTTTTAGAACATATAATAATAATAATAATCTATACTATTAATAAAGGGAGTACCACTCTTTTAATTGGTTTCCACATTTCAATAGACGATTTTACGCTTATACTAAATTTTAAATTTTTAATAACTACGAGCGTGTTTGGTAAAATTAGATGAAATTGAAAAGCTAGATGAAAGTTGAAAAATTAGAAGAATGCTTAAAAGCAAGTTAATTGGTTGAAAGCTGAAAAACAGGCTGGTTTGATTGAAAGTGTTTAGTTTGAAAATGGTAAAATGATATACAAGTACATCATTATTTATTAAATAATGATAAGTGATGGTTGTTCAAGGATAATACTGACATACATGCAATAAATTTTTAGCCGGGAACCGAAAAATAGAGCTTTTTAAAAAAAGCTACCTCAAGTAGCTTAAGAGGAAAAACTAATAGTTAGGCATGTCAATCAAACCCGAACTTGCGGGTATCGAACATGCCCCACTTTTAACGAAGATGAGAGCGGGTTTAGGGTGTAAGAACCCGCCCCGAAGGCCCGAACATAAACTTGCCCCAATATATTAATTAAATAATTTCAATTATACTAATAGTTAAATGATAAAGGTAAGTGTATATATTTTCTTTAGATGATAATAATATAGTTCTTAAGTTTGTTATTTTTTAGAATTATTAATTTTATATTTACATATTGTTTGAATTAGATATATATAAGTTATTTAAAAAAATGTATTTGAGTTATAAAAATAGAGAAAAAATGAAAAAGAAAGAAGATAAAATCCCCACGGGTTTTCCCAAATCTGACGGGGAACCGTGAGGATGGGGTTGGTTTCATAATTTCATACAGACACTATTTAAACTCGAACTCGTCCCGATTTTTGTGGGGGCAGGAGCGGTGAGAGCAAAACTCATCCCTCTGCCATGCCTACTAATAGCAACCTAAAAAAGTTATCTAAATATCAAACACCGATAAAATGATTTCAGCTACCTAAAAAAGCAAGTAATTAATTACTTCTACAAAAATAACTACCCACAATTTCTTTAATAAGGATCCGAATTTTCCCCGGTCCCTATAGCCTCTCCAATAAGCTTTAGCTGCGGAATAGCTATTAAATTACTTGATAACTGCTATTAAATTACTTGATAACTTAAATTCGTAGTTAATGCATAGCTATTATATAGCTAATTTTGACTGCGGGATCCTTAACCGTTCAGCATGACTCAGGTTGAAGCGGACAAAAAAAAATGGGTTAAATATGTTTTTAGTCCCCGAAAAATAGTTGAGATTTGGTTTTAGTCCCTGCAATTTAAAACAGGTGGTTTTGGTCCTTCAAAAATTAAAAAACAAATTTAGTCCTTATTGCCTTATTTTACTACAGATTTTGCTACGAATTAGCTACAAATATTTATCGATAAGGACTAAATTGGTGCATTTTCAACTTTTGAAGAACCAAAACTACCGATTTTAAATTACAAAGACTAAAATCAAATCTCGACTATTTTTCAGGGATTTAAAACATATTTAACCCAAAAAAAATTGTGCAGAAAATTACGGCCAATATTGTCTAGTTGTTCAACTATATATATATATATATATATATATATATATATATATATATATATATTTAAAGATCTCTGGTCTTAGTCTTAGACGACGTACCCAAGAAATTCAAGTAAGACGACGGTGATACATATTTGATTAGGGATGGCAATGGGTACCTTCTGGGCAGGGTACCATAGTGTCCGTGCCCGTTCCCGTACCAGCTGGGCACCTATTTGTCCTACCCGCGTCATTACCCGCACTTTTATTAAGTAAAATATTAACAACTTACTTAAAATATATTAATTTAAGAAAATTATATCTCAATTGAAAAAGTTACAATATTACAATATACTTTTACGTCACACTATTTTATAAACTTGAACATCATGTGTTAGAATTCTTCAAGATTTATAAAAAATGATTATTAACACTAATTAGTCATACATTGTAAAGTAAAAAAAAACACAAATATATAGTTATAAAAATATTTTTTTTAATTTGTAATATATTATATATATTAATTTTTAAAATATGTATAAACATATTAGATATTTTAATAAAATTAATATATGTATGCCTATATATAATTATATATAGTATTTTTGTTAAATAATTATATAGATGAGTGTGTGTATGGGGCGGGCTGGGCATCAAAGTGTTCGTACCCGCACCCGTCCCCATGAAAAAATGCGGGCTTTTGCCCGTACCCGCGCTCATACCCGTTTTACGGGATTTTACCATGCCTATTGCGGGTAATTTTTGCAGGTACTCATAGGGCCTGGGCTCAATTACCATCCCTATATTTGATTGAGATAAATTTTATAATATTTTTTTATCTTTTATTTTTATCTGTATTTTTATTTTAAAAAATACTATGCATAGGATTGGTTCTATAATTAAGATATCTATATTTGAGTTTGGTATAACGACCGATAGCATTGTCTGCTTATAATTTTTTTTGACCTTTTTATCTATATTATTTTTTTTTATGTTTGTTAATTAAAAAATATTAAATAAAAATTGAATATATTAAATATCTTGAAAATATAAAAATATTAAATGTTTACTTTATTTAATAATGAGAGGATTTGTAAAAGTAAGGATTTCTTTGACAGGATTTTGTGAGAATTAGGGCATGTTTGATTTACATTTTCATTTCCTGTTTTCATTTCCCGTTTTCAATTCTGTTTTCTGTTTCCTGAAATTTTACAAAGGAAAAACTGGAAATGCTGGAAACAACAAATTTTTGTTTCCAGCATTTTTAGTTTTTACTTTGTAAAATTTCAGAAAACAGAAAATAGAAAACGAAAATAGGAAATGAAAATGCAAACTAAACATGCCCTTAGGTACCCACGTAGAGTTGTAGTAATTTAGTTAGTTGTTTTTCAATACAATCGAAAAGAAAAACAATTACAATTATTTTTTATAAACACAGTTTATGAAGTTAGGAAGTTACGAATTTTCAACCAACACCACGTTCCCCTGCAACTAATGTTATAAAAATCGGACCGGTCATTGACTCGGTCGAGGTATTGGGTCACTGGGTCAATGGTCGAACCAGTGAGTTACTGGTTGAACCGGTTGAACCGGAATATATTAAAATATATAAATTTTATATTTAAATTTATGAGATTTATTAAAAATAATAGTATAAATATATTAAGATAATTATAATAAATAAACAAGTTAAATATATTTGTAATGATGGAATAATATGATGATATATGGTTTTATAAAATATTAATTGTAAAAAAAGAAACACAAGTTAAAATCATTTTTTGGCAAAAAAGACATTGATAGGTAACATTCATTTATATATAAAAAGTGGCACACAAATATTGAAAGCTTCAATTGGTCTAGTGGTGCGTTCTTTACTTCATTTTTTAAATTAGGAACCATGTGCGTGCAGAAAAATATGCAGACCGGTTCAATGCTTTCTAGCCGTGACCGGACCGGTTATGGGCCCGGTTTTCGATTCAACCGGTCGAACCGGCCGGTCCGGTCCGGTTTAAATAACACTCTGCAAGCAAACATTACGAATTTGCTTATATAAATATAAGGGACCTTCTAGAAAGTAGAACCCACCCTGCCCATTTTTCTTTAAAAAAAAACGATATTTCAAAATCCAAACATAGATACTGGTTCTGTTTGCTTTGTTGTATTCCTACCTCACCAAAAAAAACATAGATATTGGTTAATAAATTAAAAATGAAAAAAATTTATTAAATAATATAATATTTATATTATCAATGGATTGGTGATAATGATAACTAAAAAAACAGAAAAAAAATCTTTGGGTGGAGCTATTAATCATATGGAATGAAAATACTAGAGGTTAAATATGTTTTTAATAGTTGAATTAGAAGGGTAATTTTATTTTTAATTCCTATGATTTAAAATTAATTATTTTAATTTTTAAAAATTAAAAATACACTAATTTAATTTTTATCGTATAATTGTTTTGTTGATATTTTATAAATTTTTATTAAAATTTAAAAATATCCATTTAATTCTTACCAATAAATTTTCATAAAAAATAATTATTTTTAAATTATAAAACTAAAAGTAAATCTCAATTATATGTTAGGACAAAAGCATATTTATTATTTTTTTAGACAATCTATTTTTTGTAGTATGCTTCTCCATCTGGCCATCTCTCAGTGTTTTTTTTTCTGTCAAAAGTCATCTCTCTCTGTGTAAGACTGCTCTTTTGTCCTCACCTCAATTTATTAAAATATGAGTAAGAACCTTTTTTTTACGGTAAATATGAGTAAGAACTTGCTATAGGACGAAATGTATTTATGCAAGTGATATGATGTATCCTCTTATGATAACAATTTTCTAATAACTTCCTTAGTGTTTCATATTAAAATAAACACATTTAATATACTGAACACATACAATATTTTAAAATTTAAACTTAATTTTTTATTTGCAAATCTTTTGTATTTAATCTCTGCCATTTATTATTATAACATTAATTTTTAAAATTACATTATATTAAACATAAGACTCAAATTAATTAAAGTTAAATACTATGAATAAAATTTATTATATCTTTTATCTCTATAGTAATAGTCAAATTTAATCCGATATTTACTCTTAATCTTAATTGTATAAAAATAAGGAATAGTAGGAATAAAATTAAAAATACTTATACTTTAACTTTTTTTTATAAATGTTAAATGTTACGCGGAGGCGGAATAAATGTATATTTAAACGAAAAATAAAATAAAATAAAAGTGGCAGTTACTAATTACTCAGGACTTACGGTCACAGACGCGCATTTCACACGGTAGATGCAGTCAGTACAGTATACATACACCAGAAGAAAAAACAAAAAACAACTTGAAGAGATGAGGACCGTCGATCAGGCAACAATTGATGACGTGTGACGATCAAGACGGCCCACTCGTTCCTACGAAAAACCATGATAAATAAATAAAAAAATAAGAAAAAAACAAAGAGGGGAGAAAAAAGGTATCCTCGGTTACAACCTCCGAGTTGGAAAACTCACCTACAAAACCAAGAAAAGAAACCATCCATAAATAAAGCAAATACCATCTCTTCATCTATATTTTCGCAAAACAGAACACTGCCCCCACACCCTCTCCAACGATGAGTTACTACAACCAGCAACCACCCCCCGTCGGTGTTCCTCCGCAGCAAGGTCTCTCTCTCTCTCTGATACTTAATTTTTCTTTAATTCTCTATGCATCGTTTAATTTTTTTAGTTTCTGTTTGATCTCACGCCGTAGATTTAAACTGTTGCATGTCGATGTTGATGGTTTGGGATGCGATTGTGGATTTTTCTTTTTTAATTATTATTATTTTTTGATAATTGAATAGGTTATCCGCCGCCGGAGACTTATGGAAAGGACGCTTACCCGCCGCCAGGATACCCGCCGCAAGGTTACCCTCCACCGGCGTATCCGGCTCAGGGCTATCCTCCACCGTATGCTCCTCAGTATGCTCAGCCTCCTCCTCCTCAGAAGAATTCAAGCGGCGCTGGTTGCTTGGAAGGCTGGTGCGTCCTCTTTCTCTCTTTCCTTGTGTAATTGAATTGAATTGAATGAGTGTGGCGACCCAGACCTGACCGGGTGCGATCTGCAAGATGACTCGGTCCCAGTTGGCGGTGGTGCGTCAGCGGTTACTTGTTCGTTTTATTTATCTCTGAGTCATCGTCACGTCCCGCACGTTACTCGAAGTGGATGTCCGTCTCTTTTCTGGGTGGGGCCAGTATTAGGTCTACAAAGTAACCCATGACCTGTAAACTTAAATAATAGTTAATGCTTCATTATTAATTAATTTATTATTTTGAAAACATTAAAATTAAAAATGTTTAATCAAACTCATGTTAGAATACTATATTTTGTACAAAAACTTGATTAATTTTTTAAAATTAAGTATATTTTGTAATAAATTAAAACGTTTGAAAATGGCAGTTTTACATAGAAGGTAGAGTATTAGTTCTTGAATTTTCAGTCTCATTTCATTTTTTAGGAAAACAGAGACTTGGTGACTTTCGTGTAACTTATTGCGAATACATTGTGTTATACACCACGCAACGATTCTAATTTGTTTTGAATTTGTAAATTGTTTCAGCTTGGCTGCTCTCTGCTGCTGCTGCCTCTTGGATGCGTGCTTCTGAGAAGACATTGCACTGACTGTATTTTGTCCTTGAACACAGAAAGATCATGAATGAATGAACACTGTTCATAGTTTATTTTGCTTTTCCTTGTTGATTGTTTAGTACTCTTTATGAATATGAACTATTGTTTCTAATCAAATATCAGACTGCCTCATTGGTGGATGGGTTTCTGTTTTCCTTGTGTTTCTTAATTTTGATGCCTTTATATTGGCGATTGAAACAAAACCACCTAATTGCGTAAGAGTTACCCTAATAAATTGTCCTTAATTTGTTGCATGCATTTGGATTTTGATGAATTTGTCCACTGTTCTATCTCACGAGATCGGCATCTTGGGGTTATCGATCTAATACTGATTTGATTAATTTGTTGATGCGGATATCAAATCAAAGGATACAGCACGAAATAGTGTGGCTTGTGATGCGAGTTGCACTTGAGCTTTGATTTATTACCGCCCTTAATGTGCTTTAGCAGCTTGTTCTCGTTCCTAGTGGAATCCCCAAAATATATTAGCAGTTTATTAATTCCACCTCTTTTTTGCATTTTTTCTTCTCCACACCTCCAATGATACAAAATTACTACACAATCCACTGTTTAATAACCTCGTTCAGAGACCATCCTTTTGTTAGATTCTTCACAACAATTAATTTTCATTTACTCATTCAGCCTCTTCCTTGTTTCACCAAGCTGTTTCTGGAACATATTAAACACGTACTGTTTAACCCCGTTTGGTTTATATAAGTATTAAAAAAGCCTAATCACAAAACCATGATTTAAACCGTAAACCCAAAATTAATTACACCAATTAATAATAAGTGCATTATTATTTACGTTTAATGGCCTGAATTATGTATCATTTCATAGTGCCCGTTTGGTTTAGATTTTAAACCATCCGGAATCAATTCTGCAGAATTGATTTTAAATCACTTTCATCCAACGTATTTCGTAAAGCGTGCATCATCCATCTCAACCATTCATTTCTAGAATCAATTCTACTCAACTGTAAATCAAACGGACCCATAATCATGACACTAGTGTCCTATTAAAGTTTATAATCAATGTAATAATATATTATTAAATTCAATAAAAAAATAACACTATAATAATGCATCATTAATTGGATGATAGAATAATATTTTAAATGTATATAATATTCATTAAATCCTTTTTTATTTTATATTAAATAATAATTACATAAATATTTATATCACATGACAATGTGTTATTTTTAATTGATTCAGTTTACTTTAACTTATTTAGTGTATGCTTGATTTTACATAATTCTTCAAATTCCACAAAACGCGCCTTATAATTAATAAAAATTGATTTTTATTTTCTCTGAAAATCAAACATACTATTATTTACACAAGTATTTTTTCCTTAGGGTGTGTTTGTGAGTTTATAGAAGGGAGGGAAATGGAAGGGTTAGAGGGAGAATGGAGGGGGAGAAGGGGTGGGAAACACTTGTAAAACACTCAAGCTTATAAACATAAAGGGGGAAAGAACTTCAAATAAACCCTTCCCTTCCCTCCATTCCCCTCCAAAATTCAATTCACAAAAATACTCTTAGTAAAAGAGGCAAAGAAGGATAAAGCTTTAAGGTTTGTCATTTAGATTATACATTATTAGTACTTTTTAATTAATAAAATTATTGACAATTGTTATTTAAGATATTGATATATTCCTTTCTTTTTAGAGACTTTTTCTTTGATAAACCATAGTTAAAAAATTTAAAATTGATTAAGATTATGCATCTAATTACCAGTTTATCTAGAATACTAGAGTATGGACCGCGTATTGCACGGAAAAAAAGGTATCATTCCCATAGTTTTGAAAACCAGACTGGATTGCCCGGTCCAACCGGTAAACCGATGAACCGATCCTATGTCTGGTTCAAATAAACCAGTGAATCGGTGCTTTAAAAAACCGGTAAACTGGTCAAAAATCGGTAAAACCAGCCAAAATCGGTAAAAAAAAAAAAACGGTTGAACCGGTTTTTTTGAAAAAAATCTATTTTTTCTATTTTTTAGTTTTTATTTAATTTAAAATACTTTTAAGATAAATAAAAACATATGTTTGAGAATTACACATAGATATTTATTATTATATCATTTTTTTATTTTTTTGTTTTATAATCCTTATAAAAAGATTGTTTAAACAAGTTTATAACTTCATATATCTTAATTTCTTATAATTTTGTGTTATTTTATTAATTAAAATATTATATAATATTTAAAAATATATATTTAATTAATACCGGTTCGACCACGGTTGAACCATTTAACCGTGAACCAGTGCGTTCACCGGTTCAATTACCGGTTCGATTTTTAAAACATTGATCATTCCTTTAAAAATAGCTATAATTTGCAAATAAATTACATAATTGTCATTTTAGAGATAAAATAATTCATTAGTAAATGACATGTGGCAAACCATTGAAAATATTTATTAAAGTATAAATTGATATTTATAAGATTTTATTATCTTTGCATTATGATAATTTTTTAGGTGTCTTATATGTAATTGAGACTTTTGATGATTACTTTACATGTAAATTTTAGTTATAGAATATCTCAGTTTGAGTAAAAAAAAAATACTCGCACATACAAGTTTTTTTTATCTAAATCATAGGTATTCTCCAATAAGATAATCTTGTTTGAGTTAAAAATATCGACTTTATGGTGAGGTTAACTCTCCAAATGAGTTTTTTTCTCAATACGCAAGACTTAAACTCGACATCTTACTTAAAAAGAATTAAGCATATACACTTGACCAATTATTGATACATAAAAAAAATACTTTTAAGTTCATTAGAAGAGTATCATGTTGAAAAGAACACTTCTTATGCTTATCCTTGTCAACTTCATTTGATAAATATGTTAAACTTGATTGATTTTTTTTTTTGGTCGAATTAAACTTGATTGATTCAGATGTTAATTATAGGAAAATAAAAGAATAGACAATGCCAGTTCTCTATTCAGGTCCAGGTGGGATTGGGCCTAAGCTTTCATTGGATGCGCATTAAGTTTAAATGAGCATAGAAGACTTTACACTTTTTTTTGGTGAAGAAGACTTTACACTTGTACTGCACAAAATGTACAAGTTTGGGCCATTGATCAAGAAACAGTTTGGGCCATCAATAAAGTATACAATATGACATGAATGCTTCGTAACGGGGCAATGTTAAAATTAGAACTAGTAAGTTGATATTGACCAAATAAAAAAAAGAACTAGTAACTTGACCAAAAAAAAAATAGAACTAGTAATAAATTTTGCTCGTAATTCTACGGGTTGAGCACTTGAGCGATTGGTTTTTACCTGTAATATAAATATAAATAATACAATAACTATTTTTGTGCCCATCCAAAACAAGAGTATTTCTTTCTGTAGGACACCTCATATTATACCATTAAATTGTTGACGGGAGCTACTTAACCGGAGCATTGCACCAACCTTAAGACAGGGGTTATGAGGATTATCAGTCAATGCATTATTTATTTTCTAAAATGTGATTAACAAAACTCATATCATCCATACTAAGACAATATAGTATTAACAAAAACTAAAAGAAAGCTAATCAAATAAAAGTGAACAGTTCCTGGTTACTCGAGAGTGGAGATTCGAATACACGGATGTCACACGGTATATGCTAATGCAACATGACATGTGCCAACAGGGAAAGAAAAAAACAATTTGATGATGTGAGGACCGTCGATGGAACACCAATTTATGACGTGTAATGATCAAGACGGCTCACTCTTTAATTGATAATAATTAAAGGCAAATGCTAAAGTGCATTAATAAAATACTACTCCTAATAATAAAGAAACATAAAAAAATACAACTGGTAAGCAAGACCCATAATAAAGAAACAAAGCAAAGGAACCAATAGGCCCATAAAAAGGCACCATTACATTACCATCCATCATCTAACAAAACACTGCACACCCAAAATGAGTTACTACAACCAGCAGCAACCGCCCGTCGGCGTTCCTCCGCAGCAAGGTAGGTCCCACACTTTCTCTTTCTCTCAATTTTATTTTTGGTCTGTTTAATTTCACCTCCGTAGATTTAAACTGTTGCATGCATGTTAATGTTGCTGGATCGGGATTTTCCTGAATCTCGCTCTGATAGTGTTGCGATTGTGGATTTTTCTCTTCTAAGCTATTATTATTAAATTGATATATGAATTAATATAGGTTATCCGCCGCCGGAGAGTTATGGAAAGGACGCTTACCCGCCGCCGGGATACCCGCCGCAAGGTTACCCTCCGCCGGTGTATCCAGCGCAGGGCTATCCTCCGCCGTATGCACCTCAGTACGCTCAGCCTCCGCCTCCTCAAAACAATTCAACCGGACCTGGTTGCTTGGAAGGCTGGTGCGTTCTCTCTCTCTCGTGTAATTGAATTGAATGTGGTTGGTTGTGGCGAGTCAGAGCGGGTGCGACCCGCGAGATGACTCGGTCCGGTGATGCGGCCACGGTTACTTGTTTGTTTATCTATTTTCCTCTGAATCTTCGTCACGTTCCCACGTTATCCCAAGCGGATATCAATTTTTTTTAAGTGGGGCCCGTATTGGCTGTACAAATTAACCTGGCATCTACAGAAATAAATATTTTAAATTTTAAACTTTTATTGAGGTTAGTCCATGAATCATGAATGCTTGTTCTTTTAGATAAGGATAAAATTTTAAAATAATAATTACTTATTTTGATATTTTAATAATAAATATTTTATTATTTTACATAACATAGTTTTTGAATTTTTATGGGTGAAGAAGAACTCCGTCACTTTATGCAATAATTATTACTTTTCAGTAATTAATTTGTTTTATTTATAAATTGTTTCAGCTTGGCTGCTCTCTGCTGCTGCTGCCTCTTGGATGCGTGCTTCTGAGAAGACACACATTGCTCTGACTATGAACACAGAATTAATGTTGTTATTATTCTTATAAGTTTCTTTTTCTTTTCCTTGTTGATTAATGTTTACTTTTATCAATATATATGAACTACTGTTTTCAAAAATCAGAATTCCTCATGATTTGGTTTTGGTTTATTTGATGCGTCTATGTTGGCGATCGATACAACAAACACCCTCTGATAGTGATGGCGTTAGCGTTAGGCCAATAATAATGTGTTTGTTGCATGCATTTGATTCGGATTTTGGTGAATTTGTAATGATTTGTCGCATGGAATTGGCATCCGGGGGTATATTGATTTGATTTTGTTCTCGGCAAGAAATTCCGAGCTGGCCTTTTGGGGCAATTAACTCGAATTCCCTACCAAAATTGTGAACCTCCAATTTCTTCAATCTTTCCTACCTTTTATAGGCCCCCTTGGTAACTACCGGTGTCTCACTATCTAAGTTCTCCTTACCCACTCCCCCCACTATTCCATAGTGTTCTTAGTGGGGTAGAGAACAGGCATGGGCTAATAAGTTGACCCAGAACTCGGCCCAATACTCTGAGGAGTACACAGCCCTCCAAGCCTGCGCAGGGCTTGTAGTAATCGGCCTAATATCTGAGAAGTACACAGCCCCCCAAGCCTGAGCGTATCCGGAGGATACGGCGTAGGGCTTTTGTAGTAAAAACTATTAGTCTTATCTTTTTTGGCAAGAATTTTTAAGCTTTGTTGAAGTCCAACGTGTTCACTTCGATAAGTTTAAAGCCTCCTTGAAATTGCTAAGTTTAAAGAGAAAATTGAATTGTGTCTCGTTGTTACTCCCAGAGGTCGATGTAATGAGGTTATGAATACTCTTTATTAAATTCATAACTTAGAAAATTTGGAGTTTTGGATTAAGGTCGATGTCTATCAGAGGTCGACGAAGAAAAGGTTGATGCCTTTTAGAGGTCGACGAAGATAAGGTCGATGCCTTTCAGAGGTCGGCGTAACCGAATTACCACTGCTCTTTATTTGAACAATTTTGAGTTGATGCCCTTTGATGCTTTTTGGAAGTCAGTAACTCGGAATATTTGAAGTCGATGCTTTTTAGAGGTCGACTTGGTTACTGATGCTTTTTAAAAGTCAGTAACTCGGAATATTTGAAGTCGATGCTTTTTAGAGGTCGACTTGGTTACTGATGCTTTTTAAAAGTCAGTAACTCGAAATATTTGAAGTCGATGCTTTTTAGAAGTCGACTTGGTTACTGATGCTTTTTAAAAGTCAGTAACTCGGAATATTTGAAGTCGATGCTTAGAAGTCGACTTGGTTACTGATGCTTTTTAGAAGTCAGTAACTCGGAATATTTGAAGTCGATGCTTTTTAGAAGTCTACTTGGTTACTGATGCTTTTTAGAAGTCAGTAACTCAGAATTTTTGAAGTCGATGCTTTTTAGAAGTCGACTTGGTTACTGATGCTTTTTAGAAGTCATTAACTCAGAATTTTTGAAGTCGATGCTTTTTAGAGGTTGACATAGTCTTTGCCGATGCCTTTCAGAGGTCGGCGTGATCAATTACCAGTGCTCTTTATTGATTTCTTGCTTCGGGAAAATTCGTCTTCCAAGTTCTGGCTCAGGCATCCGAGTTCTTGCTTGGGAAAGTTTGTTATTCCTCGACCGAATTTGAGTTTGAGATTCATTTTCTTTGTAGATCAAGTTTAGGCTCGGGATTCAATATTATATTCTCCATTGATTTTGTCGGCGGGTTCGCGTTCTTTCACATTCCATTTTTCTGTGAAAACTTGACGAAAACCAAGACTTCATACTTGGTCAGTCCTCCACCATGTCAGCATATTAGTTGAGAGAGCATAATTTACAAAAAAGAGTCTATATTAGTAATTAAGACAACAATTATAATTAGTTCCATCATACTAAGATTTGTGCTCCTAATATGGTAATTAAAGAAATCATATAAAGTTTTCATTGGGTATTATGTGATAAGCTTTTTGACTGGGGTGTTGAACTTCTACATCCAATACTTGATCCACATTTCAGTGACTAATTAAAACTAATAAACGAAACAATTTTAATGATAATTTCCCTTTCTAATGATTAAATTCTTAAAATTTCAATTTGACTATATACTCATTCTAATAAAATAATATGCTTAAATAAAAATAAAAGCCCGAGAAGAAATTGTCATACTTTACGGTATCAAAGAAATAAGGACACCCTCAGATAATGGTAATTTTTAAAAATTATAAAACGCCATCCTCCAAGTGAAAATATTTCTCATGCAAAAATTTTAACTTTCTTTTCTTAAACGGATTACTCATAGTAAATGTATATATAGTTTCTTTCAATGAGACTATTTATAATTGATTAACCAAAGCAACAAAATATATGATTTTGTTCACAATGCAAGCTGTTCGATTTACTAGAATTTCATAACACATTATGCTTGTAATTGCACCTAGCTAGTTCTTGAAGCTAACTTGCCATCTTATCATTTATTATCTCCTACATGGGTTAGCTATAAAAGGAAGATATTTTCTTAGAATATATATTTCCCGGCTTAGAAAAATATCAGGAAATATTGTAGCAGTAATATGTGCAACAACAGACACAGAGTCGAAGAATGTTGATAAAATGAACTTCGATTATCTCAAGCTTTAATGATGATTAACATATTGATGTTTTTCTATTCTACTGTACCAACTAGAATTTTATTTATCCATTCTAAAACCCAATAATGTGTCACATATAATAGAAACCAAAATGCATGTTCACCGACAAATGAGAAAACTCTAGCTAGGAATAAGATGTGTAACTTACAAGTTGAACTGGTATAACCAAAATGGCTGCAGCGCAGTCCCAGTGTGCACTGGTTTCCACTATATTTCCTGGCCAGCGGTGTCCTAAATCTGAGCCTTGACCTTAGATTCTACATTTAAGCTCTTGTTTGCGAACTAGACACCTATGGTGGACTGAATTCATTATAACTCGTTCGTTCCCTGTTTCAGCATCTTGCCAACGGATGGAGATTCTTGCAGCCAATAGTTGATTCTCTGAGTGTTAGCACCAATGGTTATGGTAGAATTGAAATGCATGGATGACTAATTGAACTTTGCGGTTTCATTGTTTCCTTCTCATGGTGAAAATAGAAAAGCCAATTCTCAGCATGTGCAGGTACTCCAACGCCACCAGTACTTCAGTCGCGTAGAACTCTGCGTAAAGCGTAGGGAGGAAAGGATGGTCGAGCAGTTTGAGAATCTTCCTTTCCATTTCTGCTCTCTGAGACTTCTTCTTGAGTGCTACGGCTTCCTTGTCGACCGCCTTCATGGCGTAGAAGCACGCTGGATCGTCGTCCAAGTCATGTGTGACGCCGTCGCGGAGGCGGCAGAGAAAGACGGTGCCAATGTCACCAGAGCTGATGCGGCGGAGGAGGTGGAAGTCGCGGAAGGTGAAGCCGGACTTGCGGCCGAAGGTGGCGGAGTGAATGGCGGAGTAGGCGAAGTCGGAGGAACGGTGACGCTTAATGGGGAGACTCTCCGGCGAGGAGGCAGGAAGAAGGTCGAAGGAGAGACGACTGAAACTGGTGCCGCAAATGCTTTCAGTGCCACTGCGAAACTGGATATTGTGAAGCGGAGCGGCGACTCGTTTCCACCCTGGACAAGCTCCGACCCCAGACCTGTTTCAGCATCTTGCCACGGAACGCCCCCTTGCACCAACAATGCTGATTTCGAGATCGGACTGAAGGTTTTGGGAGCAAAGTAGAAAGGAAGAACTGTGATATAAGGATGTGGTCGGCGGGAGAAGTTTTACCGCCGTCCACGGTGGGCGCCAAATGTTCTCGGCAAGAAATTCCGAGCTGGCCTTTTGGGGCAGTTAACTCGAATTCCCTACCAAAATTGTGAACCTCCAATTTCTTCAATCTTTTCCTATCTTTTATAGGCCCCCTTGGTAACTACCGATGTCCCACTACCTAAGTCCTCCTTACCCACTCCCCCCACTATTCCATAGTGCTCTTAGTGGGGTAGAGAACATGCATGGACTAATAAGTTGACCCAGAACTCGGCCTAATACTCTCAGGAGTACAAATTTGTTTATGGAGCTCCTATTGAATCAAAGCATACCGAATGAACGATTGAAAAGAAATAAATAATAAAGTCATTTCTATCTATATTTTTTTTATTTACATATCTTAAATGGATTTTGTCGGTACATATCACCCCATTTTATTTACAAATATTTTAATCAATAAAATATAAAATAACATTAATAAATAAAAAAGGGTAAAATATATTTTTGATCCCTGTAAAATTAGCGAGTTTTGCATTCAGTCCCTATAAAAAAAAATTTTGTTAAAACATCCTTCTAAAATTTTTTTTTTCGCAATTAGTCCCTGCTATCAAATGGCGTGTGTCATATGCTGATGTGGCACATTTTCTCTTTCTTAGTTGTCAATTCTTGTTATTTCTGGCGGTCATAAACTGCCAAAAATTTATATAGACCGCCACAATCTCCCCAACACCAACATCACGTTTTTCTTCACCTTTTTCCTCTGATGCAATGACCAAGAACCACCACCACCCCTCTTCTTCTTCTTATATATTTCTTCACCAAGAACAACCTAAATAACTATAGAGAATTATATATGTAATATATATTTCTACTATTTGTTGATGAAGGAGTGACCGGTGAGTACCATTAACTTATCTACAAATTAAGTTTCATAACGGATACTAATTAATAGAGGGGGATTACTATATTTTGTATGCTTAATTTGCTAAATTAATTGTTTAATGAATGATGATTCAGACAATGGAGATAAAGGTGAAGATGGATTGCGAAGGATGCGAGAGAAGGGTGAAGAAATCAGTGGAAGGCATGAAGGGAGTGACGCAGGTAGAAGTGGAACCAAAACAGAGCAAGCTCACTGTAACTGGTTTTGTGGACCCAAACCAAAACAGAGCAAGCTCACACTACGACCTTCAGCAATGGGAACCCAAATGCTTGCACAGTCATGCAGAAATTCTGGACCTCTTCTAAGTTGATGAGCATGCATATCAACTCTACAATAAGCATTCACATAGCTAATAATCTCAACCCACAATTCTTCCACGAATTGCCACATCACACCACGGTTTTTATGGTATGTCTAATATTTAGGAGTTTTTCTAACTTTTCCACTTGGAAGGAATTACTACTTACTACTACTACCCTTTAGAATCCAATAATTTTTGTTGCAAATTGAAGTAAACAAGTTAGACAGTACAAAAGAAACCGGAACTTTTTCTAATCCAATGTTTTGTTTTATACAGAGAAGAAAAGGAATGAAAAAGACCAGTGAATGGGAAAAAAGAATAAAAGAGAAGTGATGAGCAGAACACTTTTCATTCTGTGTTTTGCCTAGATAAAAGGAAAGGAAGGAAACCGCATTTAAGAATGTCTTTTTTATGGTTATATACTTGTTTGAGTATTTGATATATCAATAAAATGCTTTACAGGATTTGACCGAATATATTGTATCTTTGTAAGCATATGCTCTATTTTTTTCAAAATAAAACTAGAGTATGTATAACACAACAATTAAAATGCGAGGAGGTATTTTAATAATTTCACATATATGCAGAGGGGAAGTTTTGATGTTAAATTCCTGTCATTTATGCTTGCCTTAGCTAGTTTTAACTTTAACGAAATGATTAGATGAAGCATATGTTATTCAAAACTTGCAGTGAGAGGTTGGTGGTAATCGTGTAGGTTTCTATTTGGAGGGGAAGGTGTAAATCATTTACTCTTATATTTGTTTTAATTTGCAAGTGAACAAGTGCCATCACAACCCTCTGCCATCACAGCCCCTGCACAGCCACTCACGCCGCCGTTCAGGTCGCACACCATCTCCATCACCCCCTCTGCCTACAATCCTCCTTGAGCATACAAGTGCCTTTATATTTACGTTGCTGCTAGAAGAAGGTGGTGGTGGTTCTTGGTCATTGCTGCTCTGAAGGAGAATGTCATTAGAGGAAGAAGATGAAGAAAACGTAATGTTGATGTTGGGGAGATTGTGGCGGTCTATATAATTTTTTGGCGGTTTATGACCGCCAGGAATAACAAGAATTAACAACTAGGAAAGAGAAAATGTGCCACATCAGCATATGACACACTCCATTTGAGAGTCGGGACTAATTGCAAAAAAAAAATTGAGAGGATGCTTTAACAAAAAAAATTTTTAGAGGGACTAAATGCAAAACTCGTTAATTTTACAGGGACCAAAAACATATTTTACCCAATAAAAATACTGGGGTTTAAAATCATGAGTAACGCTAGTGTTATATTATGTCAAATTGTCATCTTTTTCATAGCTGTTACCCACGGTTTAAACCCGGAAACACCAGAACAAAAAAAGTTAAAGTATTGGTGCTCAACTTTGAGCACCAGTGCTTGTAATTTGTAAAGCACCTCATCTAAGATCTGTTCCAGTGGTATTTTTCACATGAGCAGTGTTACTTATTAAGCAAATCTTAATAATTAAGTACCACTGTTAAAGATGGCTTAATGGGCTCAGCTGCACGGAATAGTTTGGGTTGTGACGCCAATTACACTTGAACTTTGCCTTTCACACTTAGCAGCCTATTCTCTTACTAGCTAGTGGAGTCCCCAAAAGTAGTAACAATTTATTCCACCCTCTTTCCCATTCATTTTTTCAGCTCAACACGGTCAATTAGGGGTGGGCAATAATTCTCGACCCGTCTGATAACCGACCTACCCATAACCAAATTAAGATTTGTGGACAGGTTTGGGCGGGTATCGGGTAAAAACGGGTTAAAAAAATAGTTAAGCTCGATTGGGAACGGTCATGCTCAGGTGTGGAAATTTTGATCCATCGGTTAGGGATGTCAAAAAAACCAGTGTTTGTGGATACTCACGGATATACCCGCATATTTATTAAATGGATGAGGAAGGATATTATACTACCCGCCCCACGGATACTCGCATACTCATTAAAAATATTTTTTCTATTAAATATTTGAACTATTTAGTATTCTTTTATGAGATAAATTTTATTTTTTATTATTTTATAATGATATTTTAGTATATTAACACGTAATGATATAATATAATGTTAATTTATATTATATAATATGATATTATAGTATATTATACGATATTTCCTCTCTTTCTTTCTATAAAATTAGATTTTTAAATATTAATGGATACCCGCGAATACTCGTGGATACCCATTACCCGTATGAGTACCTGTTAATTCTGATGGGTATGGATACAAGTAGTGTACTATCCGCCCCCGCCCCGTTGACATCCCTACTGTTGGCACTCGACCTGATCGCATACTCTCAACACATTATGCATACTCTTAGCCCATTATATAAATATAGGAGCTCACAAGGCTCTCCTAACCCTAACGCCGCACAAGCAACGACCTCACTTCTCACAATCCTTTATTTCCTTCTCTCAAGCTCTCTTCTAGACTCTTTGCCTACCCCTTCATCCTTCCTCCTCCTCCCAGATCTGTCCTCCTCCTCCCCACCCATCACTAACTCAAAATGTCCCCTTTCTTCCCCCTCCCACCGTTGTGGAGCGACACCGCAACAACATCTCCATACCTTTCACCCTTTCTCCTCTCTTGTCCTCTCCTTCTACTTCACGACGACGACGTGCAGAGCGACGATGGTGGCGTCATATAGAGCAGTAGAGCGACCAAGCGCCGGTGGCGCACGACATGCGAAGCGGGAGAGCGGCAATGTACTGCGATTGGATTGCAACGGCGTAGCGGCCATTTCAAACTGCGGTGGTTTCCCTAATCTTTTCCTTCTTGTTCTGTTTATCTGGTTTTTCCATTTTTTAAAATATATATTTAATTAATACCGGTTCGACCACGATTGAATCATTGAATCATGAACCAATGCCTTCACCGGTTCAATTACCGGTCTGTTTTAAAACATTGCTATTACCTATTCATCGATTCTTTCATAGTTAATCTTACATTTTTAAAAATAAAATTGAGTTTTACCTTTTCCCTATTTCATTTTTTATATTATCCTTCTTTTAATTATTATTTTTTGTTTATAAATGATAAGATGATATTTAAAGTTAAAGATCAGATTTGGTGAGAAAAAATCTAAGTCTATAAATAGATTGTGAGACATAAATTTCAAATATTTACTGATTTTTATATATTCTATTCAATTCTTTGAAGTATAACCCGATCAAGAATATAAAGTGAAAAATTAAAGCAACAAAGATCTGAGGATTATGAGAAAGTGAGAAACGAAAGAAAATCATTTCCCAAAATTGCGAAAGACAAATTACAGATTTGTTAAAGCTTCAATTTGATTTGGGGAGTAGAAATCGATGAAAAATTATAAGAATGAGAAATTGTAGGAGAAAGACAGGGTCTCGTACCTGACAGGTCGCAGGTTCGAACCTCCACTTGTTCCCTTGGGGTGAGGTAAAATGTAAGTACTTCTGTAAGTGCTCTTTGAGCCCGGATGCATTCCTGTCTTGGACTGTGGCACCATCCCCTTACCCTAATTTTTCGTTCACAAAAAAAACTAACTATAAATAAATAACTATAAAAATACTCTATATTATTTAGGGTAAAATATGTTTTTGGTCCCTGTAAAATTAGCGATTTTTTGCTTTTCGTCCCTGTAAAATTTTTTTTGTTAAAGCGTCCTTCCAAAATATTTTTTTTTGCAATTAGTCCCTCCCTTCAAATGACGTGTGTCAGATGCTGACGTGGCACATTTTCTTTTTCCTACGTGCCAACCCTTGTATTTCTGGCGGTCTCAGACCGCCAAAAAATTATAATTACACTGCCACAACCTTCCCCTCCTTCTCCCCCACCCCGTGTAACTCATCCCCTTCTTTCCACCCTCTTCTACCTTCCTTCCGGTGCCTCCTGCAAAACCCTTCAACAACAAAATTCCAGGAACTGTAATTGATGAATAATCTGGTATAGGTCCAGAAACAATCTACTCACGATTTTCCCCATTCAGCATCAAATGCCGCGAACCATTTCATGTTTTAAAGACGATAGTCTACTGCAATTGCAAATTAGAAATGAAAAAACAGAAATGCAAAATGAGTAACAAAAGGGATAACAGAAGTTGAAAGCTAGGAACAGAATAAATGCACACAAAACACTCTTGTTGGTTGCTGCCAACGTTACGAAACTAAACACAACATTGTCTTATATAATCTTTCAAACGCTTGGGGAGTCTCTTATGTTGGTTCAAATTCTGCATATTTGTTAATTTAATGGTTGATGCATATTTAATGGGATGAGAGCTCAGAAGAGCATCCATGCTGGCAAAGGTTAGATTAAGCATGCTCAAATTTTTCATTTTGCCTTGCGGGATTGTAAAAGCTTTAATTTTTTCCTTTTTTTTTTTGCATAACCCTGTTTTACAATAATTGTTTTTTCTCTCCGTTTGAGTGATTTTACAACTAAGATAGACGTTAACGTTGATTTCACTCACAAACTATGTGCTTCTTTGATGCTCCCTACCCTCAGGTTTGTGCTAACTTCATTTTTCTCCCCCAAAATTTATGTTTTTTATTATTATTTTTGTTAAGATAATTTCTAATTTGCAATTGCAGTAGACTATCGTCTTTAAAACATGAAATGGTTCACGACATTTGATGCTAAATGGGGAAAATCGTGAGTAGATTGTTTCTGGACCTATACCAAATTATTCATCAATTACAGTTCCTGGAATGTTTGTTGTTGAAGGGTTTTGCAGGAGGCACAGGAAGGAAGGTAGAAGAGGGTGGAGAGAAGGGGATGAGTTACAGGGGCTGGGGGAGAAGAAGGAGGGGAAATTGTGGGGGAAGGTTGTGGCGGTGTAACTATAATTTTCTGGCGGTCTGAGACGGCCAGAAATACAAGGATTGACACGTAGGAAGAGAAAATGTGTTACGTCAGCATCTGGTACACACCATTTGAAAGGAGGGACTAATTGGAAAAAAAAATTTGGAAGAACGCTTTAACAAAATTTTTTTTTACAGGGACGAAAAACAAAAGTCGCTAATTTTACAGGGACCAAAAACATATTTTACCCTATTATTTATGTTATAAAATTGGAAATTTTATATTAATATTAATATAATAGTAAAATTAAACAACATTTTATTCAATAAATATTTTTTATTATAAAAATGTAAAATCTATTTAAAAGATATAAATAAAAATTATGCTAATGAATATCTAAAATGGTTGAATATTTAAAAAAAATAATTCAAATTCACTTTAATTAATATAATTTCTTATTTCTTATTTAAAATTTTTGCCCATCGGTAGTGTTTTGAAAACGTTTTTTTTTTCACATCATATGCAAATAATTTTTAACTTTTTTTACTCTTGCTTTGTTTTATATGAAAAATTATAAGGGAAAAAATCTATATCACAAAAGGTAAATATATATCTCAAAATGATTAAAAAAAATCATAAGAAAAAATAACAATAAATACTTGAGTTTATTAATATTTTATTATTAATTTAGTATATAGATTATAAGAGGTCAATTTAATTCACCTTAATATTAAGTTATAGGAATAAATACTTATGACACACCAAAATAAATTTTTTGAAAGAAAACATGTTAATATTAGTCCGTTTAGAGTAAATCACCACTTTAGTCCCTGAAAATGTGTTCATCCGTCAATTTAGTTCCTGTGTGGAAAAACTCTCAAAACGTTTCCTGTATCTGTGCTTATGCAGTTTACCAAAATCATTGTTCATTTTCTGGCTGGTTGAGAGTGGAGTTACTATGCTTTGCTAGTCTAATTTTCTCATGACTTGGTTGGCTTTTTTGGGTGATTTTTTCACTGTCAAATTGGCTTCTTGGTGTCTAGATGTGTTTTAAGTGGGTAGATTTATAGGTGGTTCAAGCAGAGGTGAGTGGCTGATTGTTTCCATCACAATATCTCTATTTTTCCATTGTTGGTCCACGGGTTTCTTTTTGGTGTTAGATATTGCAGTTTCTTCCCATTAATTTGTTTAATTAGTTGGTCTAAAGCCAATTAAAATAAATTGGAGTTAAACTTTCTCCCTGCTACTACACGTGCTTTTAATGGGACTTGGCTAAGGTTATTTTGGATGCTCTTTTCTATCTAATCTCGGCACTCAGGACGTTGGAGTTTTGCGGTCTTTGACACTGAACTGGGGTAGTTCTCCGATGGAGGATTCCGGTCGCAAGATTGGTCGTCCACGGTGGTTTCCGCTTGAAACAGAGGAGGGAGGTGTACCTGCAGACACTCCGACGCTCAAGTCAGTCTGTGTAGCAGATATGAGAGTATGATTAGAATGATACCTGGCAATTATGAATTGTGTAGTTTTTATATGGAGGCAAGTGGCGGGAAAATCTGTTATCCTTGTCTAACGTCCATATGTGATAGACTGCGTAAGGCTTCCTTCCCTGGTGGCATGCTCTGTTGCTATTCGTAGATGCCGGTAGGGCGCCCATACGAGTTTCGCCATGCCCCATGCCGAATATTTATTTCAGCGCGAATATGCATATGATAGAGGCGCCTATGGTGTCGGAATGCGCGGTTCCTAGCCGGATGCCGGATGTCGGTCTAGAACAGTTGCCCCCCAAGTCGTATCATTCAGATTAATGAATGTGCGGCTTGAATACAATACCATGTCGTTGGATGTCTTATGCCGGATGGCGCTGCCCTTTGGTATGCTTCCAGCTGTAACCGCTCGAATCCCGAAGCACGACGTGTCTCGATCAGAACGGCGCGTCGCTTGATTTCCTGCCACGTGTCAAGATCTCCTGTTATGCATAAAACGATCGGATGAGGGAAAATGATTGCCATTCGAACGTTTTCCCTCTCCGCTTCTTCTTCCACGCGCGACTTCTCTCCAGCGAAATCGCAGTGCACCGATTTGGCTCCCGTTTGCTGAAGCTGCGTATGCCATTTGAACCCTCTGGTCTCCCTGAGTTCTTAGCAGCTTTTTGTTCGGAGTTTCTTCAAGGTAATACCCTGTCTCCTTGCTCTTTCTTTCTCTGTAAATTTTTTAGTTTTAGGGGTAGATTTTTTTCGGTCACATTGGTACTGTTTTGGGTTGATTTTCGCCGGAAAATGGACTGTGAGGGTAGTTTTAGGGTTGTTGTTAATGATTCTGCGGAGGTGAGTGGCGTAGCACCACTGGTTCGCCGTTCCCGAAGTTCTGCTCACCCCATTGCTGATAGGGTGAATAACTCCGTGTCTGGGAAGTTGCCTGGGAGTTCATTGCCTTATGATTCCATGACCCCGCGGGAATTTTGGGCCCTCGAGGCCGGGCTCTCGACTTGCCTGGGTAGGAATGCCGGGATGGATGAGTTGAGAGAGTTCGCCGGGGTTGTCCAGCTATGCTCCGACATTGTGTCCTCTACTGAATCAGACTCTGACAACGAGTTATCGGATCTTTTGTACATGTCCCAGGCTCGTAAGTTAAAAATGGGCAGGAGGAAAATACATACTTCCCCGGAGACCAACTTCCCGGAGCCGCCTAACTGTGAAAACCTTAGGTGGGTAGACGTAGAGGCTCTAGGTACAACATGCTGGTATAGCTCAGAGCCGGCGTTGGAGCTGGCCTTCCGCCATGTAAATTATGCCACTCCCGGTCATGAGGAAGAGTGGGTCGTTGAGCTTCCGGGCGAAAATGATAGGATCTGCACACAGGGGACCCTCGAGAAGCCCTTTTTGCCCATGTAAAAGTGTGTTTTTACTGACCTTGGCGTCCGGCTTCCCTTCACTGATTTTGAAGTGAGCATTCTACGATACTTGAATGTTGTCCCTTCTCAATTGCATCCGAATGCATGGGGGTTTATTCGCAGCTTCACGGCGTTGTGCGACGCCCTCGGCTTATCGTATGATACGGATGTGTTTTTTCCACATGTTCAAGCCATATCCGTAGTTGACAAAAATGGGCGGAAGGCATGGCTGGCTCTGAGATCAGGACCCGGGGGTAAACTTTTTGAAGTGTATCAAGGGTCATATAAATTATTCAAAGAGCGCTTTGCATTCTTTCGACCACGGGATGACGGGCGTCGGTGGTTGTTCAAGGCGGATGACACCCCTAAATTTCCTTTTTATTGGTCCCAAGCCCATTTCAACCTCCGTTCAAAAGATTATGTCTTTTCACTGTCGGAGTTAAATGACGTTGAGGTATCCACTGTAGAGGCCTTCCAGGCCTTTAAGAAGGATCACGGGATCCAGGATTGTGCGAGGATTCTGAATGGCGGTACCCGCAGTCTCAAAGACCGTATAGGTATATATTCCTTATCACCTTGTGTTTCGTGACCTATCATTTTGCTGAATGTGTATTTTCCTTTCCTTGCGCAGAAGACATGGCGGGAAACAACATGTTGGCGTTGGCGGAGAAGCGGGCCAAGCGTGAGGCTGCCAAGAAGGCGGCGGCCGACGCCGAGGCGGCTATCGGTACCGTTGTCGGCACGTCGACCCCCCAATCTCCTCATCCTGATGCCACCAAGGTGATTCAGGACCGCCCCCGGAAGAAGGCTCAGACTGAAGAGCTTAAAGGTTCCCATGATTCTGGGAAGTGTGATGATTCGAGCACGAGTCATTCTGGCCTTCAGACGTCTACCGGGGTCCCTGCGTCTCCAAGGATTTCTTGGGCCACCCCGGATCCCGAAGAGGATGCGGCTATGAAACTGCTGGGCCAACAAGGGCAGCGTGTATTCAGAGATTCCTCGGATTCCGAGATGAAGGACTTCTTGGGCCAGGTGGGGACCTGGTGCCTGCGGGGGGCCATGATGGCTGAATTTTTTCACAGCACCATAGATGAAGTGGCCGCCCTCCCCCAGATAAAGAAGGACTTTGAGGCAGTTTCAAAGAAGCTGAAGGAGGATGAGGTCAAGATGCAGGATGCCCTGAAGAAAGTGAAGGGGCTTTCTGGCGACAACATCAAGCTTACTGATAGGAATAAAGAGTTCGAGGAGGAGGTTGAAAAGCTAAAATCCGCACTGGCGGCCAAAAAGTCTGAGGCCACTCAAGCCGTTATTGAAAAACAGAAGATGGCGGAAGACCTTGAGGATGCCAAGGAGGAATGGAAGCTCCAGGCCACCAGATATGAGAAGGAGATCCAGCGGGTGGAGGATCTTTGGGATGAGTCGGCGAAGATATTCTTCCATAACGCCATTGACCAGATCAAGTTCCTGAATCCCGGGGTTGAGCTGCGTACCAGAGGCATGAGCACGCTCTGCGTTGTTCGTGATGGGAAATGGTACCGGGGTACAGGAAAATTCTTTGTGGAAAAGGCTCCGAGTGACATGGAGATTACCCCTCCTCCTATGCAGCCTATTACTCTTGAGGCGGATGCTGTTCGTGATGAAATGAAGGGTCCGACTGAATTAGAAATGGTGGATGCGAAGATCCTTGGACTAGATGACAGCAAGCCGTCAGGGGGTGAGACCGGAATGCCTTCGGGCAACGCTGCAAAAGAATGAAGGGCCGGAATGCCGGTTACTTTTGTAATTATTTTTTGTTTCTTTGGACGATATGGCGCCCATATTTGTAAGCGACTAGACGCTTTTTGATTATGATTAGGTAACTTCTTATCCCCGTTCTCCTCGCAATTCGTATGCTTGTTTATTTGTGTTTGCGCACCTCGGGATCCCGGACATTGCCGGTGTCGGGATCCTTTCTTTCCCTTTTGCTGAAATCAAGTTTCAGCGAGGGGGCGCCATCGGATGTATCCCTGCTATGGGGGTGGCAAGCCACCATAGAAGGATATCATCTTAATGTATTCCGGGATAATATCCCGTGAGTCTCTGAGAAAGCGTACAACGCGAAGCCGTCTTGTGTTGAAAATCAATTGGCATAAAATGTGTCTTTATTTGGCTCGTGGCCACGGCGTTAAGCCTTGTAGAAGTTACACTTTTCAACTGGCATTGTCGCCACGGCGCTAAGCCTTGTAGATTTTACAGCTCATTCCATCTAATGGGAACATTACAAATTCAACTGAAGTATTTCCTTAGCTTAGCAGCGTTCCATGTCCTTGGGATGGGTATCCCTGCTAGAGTCTCAAGGGAGTATGCCCCTGTGTCAGTTCTCGTCGTTACCCGGTATGGGCCTTCCCAGTTGCATGCCAGCTTCCCTTGGGCGGCATTCTTGTTTCCAACGTCTGCGCGTCAGAGCACTAGGTCCCCTACTTCGAAGGTTCTGGAAACTACCTTGAAGTTATATTGAACCGCTGATTGTGCCTTGATGGCAGCTTCGCGGATGGCCGCTCTATCCCGAACTTCCTCAATCAAGTCAAGGTCTTCCCTTAGACGGGATTCGTTATTCGTGGCCTCAAAGTTGAGGGTTCTGAGGGATGGGTCCCCAATTTCTACCGGGATAACGGCTTCCGTGCCATATGTGAGCCTGAAGGGGGATTCCCTTGTTGTGGAATGAGGAGTAGTGCGGTAGGCCCATAAAACATGCCATAATTGTTCAGCCTAGAGCCCCTTCGCATCTTCCAACCTTCTTTTCAGTCCTCGAAGGATAACCTTGTTGGCGGCTTCTACTTGCCCGTTGGTTTGCGGGTGTTCAACAAAAGTAAAGTGTTGCTTGATGTGGAGGCCTTGAAGCAGGTCCTTGAAACCCTTATCAGTGAACTGGGTGCCGTTATCCGTCACGATGGTGTTCGGGATGCCGAATTGACATATTATCCTGCGAAACACAAACTTTTCCAAGTTCTTGGCCGTGATCTTCGCCAGGGGTTCTGCCCCTATCCACTTAGTGAAGTAATCCACTGCAACTGCCAAGTACTTCACCTGCCCAGGGGCTAGGGGAAAAGGTCCCAGGATGTCGATTCCCCACCAGGAGAAAGGCCATGGGGCGCTGATGGAGGAGAGTTCTTGGGGCGGAGCCCGGTGGATGTCGGCATGCCGTTGGCATGACTCACACTTCCGGACATACACCGCGGCATCCGCTTCCATCATTGGCCAGTAGTAGCCAGCTCGAAGGATCTTCTTCGCTAACGCCCTTGCTCCGAGGTGATGGCCACAACATCCTTCGTGCACTTCGGCTAAGATGTGGGGGATGTCGTATGGAGGTATGCACTTTAACAGTGGCTGCGAGATTCCCCTTCTGTATACCTTACCCTGATGAAGGCAGTACCTTGCGGCATGTCGCTGGATTCTTCTGGCCTCTTTGGCTTCCGGAGGGAGGATTCCGGACTCCAGGTATCTCTGTATGTCGGAGAACCAATGAGCCTCCTCATCGATTGCTAATACGACAGTTGGCGAACTAATCGTTTCTTGTATGACGGAGCGGTGGTTGCCGGAGGAGCGGGGTACTGGCTAGTTTGGACAGAATATCGGCCCGTGCGTTCCTTTCCCGGGGCACATGGCGGATGTCCACTTGTCGAAACAGCGACATTAGCTCTCTGACTCTAGATAAGTACCTCATTAGCAATGGTTCTTTGACTTGGTAATCCCCTTTGATCTGGGATACTACCAGCTGTGAGTCGTTGTTGATCCTGATGTCCTGGGCACCAACTTCAGCTGCCATGCGTAGCCCAGCAATACACGCTTCGTACTCTGCTTGGTTGTTGGATGTTGGGAAGGAAAAACTTAGGGAATGTTCGAGGACAATCCCCCGATTGTTCTCAAGCAGAATGCCGGCACCAGACCCTTTTGGGTTAGCCGATCCGTCTACGAAGATTTCCCAGTGTGTTGGTTCCAAGGAGGATGTAGGGGTAAGCTCTGCGATGAAATCTGCGAGGACTTGCGCCTTGAGGGCCTGCCGAGGTTCATACGTGATCCCAAATTCTGATAATTCCACGGCCCATGCCACCATCCTTCCTGCCAAGTCTGGCCTGTGCAATATTTGCTGAATGGGCTGATCAGTGCGCACTATGATTTGGTGGCTTTGGAAGTATTGCCTTAGCCGTCGTGCCGCCGTCAAAAGCGCGAACGCAACCTTCTCAACTTTTGGATACCTCAATTCCGGCCCTTGAAGCGCCTTGCTGACGAAAAGACCGGCAGCTGTATGTTATCCTGTTCCCCGGATCAAGGCGGCGCTGACTGCCTCCTCGGTTATGGAGAGGTATATAAAAAGGGGCTCCCGGCTACCGGCTTGGTTAGGATCGGGGTAGTTGACAAGGCTTCTTTAACATGCCGGAACGCTTCTTCGCATTCTTGCGTCCATTCAAACTGTGATCCTTTTTTCAAGAGGCGGAAGAAGGGCAATGCTCTTGCTGCAGATTTGGCTATGAAGCGAGTCAAGGCGGCAAGGCGGCCTGTGAGTTGTTGGACTTCTTTGATGCATGCCGGGCTCTTCATATCCAATACTGCTTGACATTTTTCAGGGTTCGCCTCGACCCCTCTTT
The DNA here is from genome assembly GCA_026901365.1 of Sesbania bispinosa. Lineage (NCBI taxonomy): Eukaryota > Viridiplantae > Streptophyta > Magnoliopsida > Fabales > Fabaceae > Sesbania > Sesbania bispinosa. The sequence goes on from QLOH01000286.1 coordinate 241,749, forward strand.
CAGTGAGCATGAATCCCAGGAATTTTCCGGCTTTGACCCCAAAGGTACACTTCCTGGGGTTTAGGCGCATGTTATGCTTGTGCAGGTGACTGAGTACTGTCGCCAGGTCCTCTATATGGTGATCCTCCTGTGTGCTTTTCACTATCATATCGTCGATGTAGACTTCTATGGTTCTCCCAATAAGTCCCTCGAACACCTTGTTCATCATCCGTTGATAAGTTACTCCTGCATTTTTCAAGCCAAACGGCATCATTCTGTAGCAATAATTGGCTTGATCTGTCATGAAGGCACTCTTCTCTTGGTCTGGTGGGTACATGGGGATCTGGTTATAGCCGGAGTAAGCATCCATGAAGGATAGTAGGCGGTAGCCGGCTGATTGGTCTACTAGGCGATCGATGTTGGGAAGCGGGTAGCAGTCTTTGGGGCAGGCCTTATTGAGGTCTGTGTAATCCACGTACATTCTCCACTTTCCTGAAGCTTTCTTTACCAACACGACATTGGATAGCCAGGTGGTATATTTCACTTCGCGAATGAATCCGGCTTCTAATAACTCGGAGACCTGTTGTGAAACGGCCTCCAAGCGTTCGAACCCCATCTTCCTCCTTCTTCGGGAAACTGGCTTCAACTTGGGGTCCACAGATAAACGGTGGTAGATGAATGACGGGTCAATGCCGGGCATGTCGGCAGAGGTCCAAGCGAACAGGTCCCCATTCTGCTGAAGCAGGTTGCACAGAGTTGCACGAACTTCTGGGTCTATTCCCGTTCCTACTTGTATCGTTTGATCTGGATGCCTACCAACCTGGAGAGGCTGAGAATCTCCTGCGGGAAACGAGCGTTCGGCAGCAAACTCATCGCGAACGTCAAGGTCAGCGAGCAGTATCTCCTTTCCGGGGTGCCGAGTTTCCTTTGTTGTTGTCTTTTCCTCCTTGACTATGCGCAAGGACTCCTTGTAGCAGGACCGTGCCGTTACTTGGTTCCCTCTGAGGGATATAATTTCCCCTGCATCGCCCCAAAACTTCATGATGAGGTGATTGGTTGATATGATGGCCCCAATGGCGTTTAAGGCCGGTCTGCCTAAGATGGCGTTGTAAGTTGACGGACAATCCACGACCAGAAAGTGAGTCTTCACGGTCTTCGAGGCCGGAGGCAGTCCTAGAGTCACCAAAAGTTCTACGTATCCCAGAGGCCGGGTTTTGTCACCGGTGAAGCCAATAAGATCTCCCCCAGTGTAGGGAAATAAATCTGTCTCCGGAATGTGTAGGCTCCTGAATGTTTTCTCAAACAAGATATCCGCTGAACTACCTTGGTCAACAAATATTCTTCTGACTTCATGGTTGGCAAGGAAGGCCGTGATTAGGAGGGGATCGTCGTGCCCTGGGATCACTGGGCCAAAGTCATCATCTGTGAACGTCATCCCAGGGTACCGTCGACGAGGCCGACTGGATGACGGTTCTGAAGTGGTACTAAAAATCTCCTTCAAGTGCCACTTTTTCGAGTTATTGCTTTCTCCGCCTCCTGCAAATCCTCCTGCTATAACATAGATGATGGGACGATTGGCGTCAGGGGTTTGTTGCTCTCTTGCCGGGGTTCCTCGATGCTGGGACGCCCTAGGGGGATCCTATTGTGGCCGTCGTGATCGGGATCGGGATCTATGAGATGTCTCTCTGTCGCTTCTAGACCGATGCCGACACGGGCTCCTTCTTCGCGAGCGGCTTCTCTCCTTGCGGGGGCTTCTCTCCCTACGGGGTTTAGAATCCCTCCCGTAACCTCTTTCTGCTCCACCCCCCTTTTTGACAAATCTGTTAAGTTTTCCCAACCGAATAAGATCTTCGATGGCGTCTTTAAGCTGGACGCACCTATCCGTGTCATGTCCCTGACACCTGTGAAAGCGGCAGTATTTGCTTTTGTCTGTTTCTGGCCTGGACTTTAGTGGCTTAGGGCGGGGTATCCCGGCTTCGAACATTTCTACGTGCATTACCTCATTTAAAATCCTGCCCGGTGAGGTAGTCAACGCCGTGTAGAGGCTATAATGCCCTTGTAATTTGTTCTGGTGATTCCCCTTGTCTCCTGCCGGCTTTTCTGGCTTGGCGGCCTGCTCTGATGCGACCTTCAACTTCAATGCCAGCTCCTCATCCTCTAAACTGATGTATTCTTCAGCCCTTGTCAAGAATTCCTCCATTGTGGGTGGCTTTCTTTTGGACGGGTCTATCCAAAAAGGGGAATGTGGAGTTAACCCATCTTTGGCCAGCATGAGCTGCACTCCGGGTTGTATCCCTTGCACAAGTAACGCTTCCTTAGTGAACCGGCTGATGTAGTCTCGAAGTGACTCGGCTGGATTCTGGCGTATCTGCTTCAGGCTAGCTTCCGTCTTGGGCTGTACTTTACTGGTGGTGAAGCTGGTAACAAATTTGCTTCGCAGATCTGCCCACGTGTTGACGGATCACGGAGGGAGTGACTGGAACCAGCGCAGAGCTGTCTTCTTGAGCGACAGTGGGAACACACGACACATGATGGGGCCGGTTGCCCCCTGATGGACATGGCGGACTCATACACGTCAAGGTGTTCTAAGGGATCCCCGATTCCGTCATACTGCTCTGATACTGGGAGTTTTTCGAATCTACGATCGACCGAGAATAGCATGATCCTTTCAGAAAAGGGGACGACGGCCTGGATCACCTCGTCGTCCGTATGGAAGTCTTGCTGAGATTCTCCTTGTCGTTCATTGCGAACAATCGTCGGAGGTCGTTTGTGTTGGGAGCGAGCCGGAGACACGGAGTGTTGGACGGAGGCCTCCGGCGACAGACGACGTTCTCTGGATGGCCTCTGCTGGCCATGGGGCTGCTGATCCCTTTTTGGAGATGTTCTTGGTTCTGCTGTGTGATGGGAAGGAGGAGGTTGCTGAACCTGTGGTTGCTGACGTCGTTGGCCTTCCGCGTGCGGTGTTTCTTGGGTGATGATCTGAGCAGAGAGGCGGAGATGTTCCTCTTCGAGCCTTGAGAGGCATCTGGCGTATTCTTGCAGCATGCTATCCTGTTTGCTGATGAAAGAAAGCAATTCTTGACGAGACGGCTATCTTGGTGGTGTGGAACCAGTGGGAGGCGGAGTAGGAGGCGGACGATTGTTCTGTGGTGGTGCCTTGCGGTTTGCTGTTGCGAGGGATGCTGCAACAGCAGCTACGACGGCAGCGACTGCGGCGTCAGGATTGTTTGGGTCAGGGACCCGAGTGCGTTGGGACGCGACAGCGACGGTGGAGGCCGCGACTGTGATGACAGGGTCGCCAGCGGTAACGTCTTGACTGCGTCCGCGGCCGACGCCTGTGTTCGAGTTTGCTCTTGTGTCAACCATTCTTGCGTGGGAAGGTAGTTGGAAACGAATGTCGTTCCCCACAGACGGCGCCAATGAACTGGGGTAGTTCTCCGATGGAGGATTCCAGTCGCAAGATTGGTTGTCCACGGTGGTTTCCGCTTGAAACAGAGGAGGGGGTGTACCTACAGACACTCCGACTCTCAAGTCAGTCTGTGTAGCATATATGAGAGTATGATTAGAATGATACCTGACAATTATGAATTGTGTAGTTTTTATATGGAGGCAAGTGGCGGGAAAATCTGTTATCCTTGTCTAACGTCCATATGTGATAGACTGCGTAAGGCTTCCTTCCCTGGTGGCATGCTCTGTTGCTATTCATAGATGCCGGTAGGGCACCCATGCGAGTTTCGCCATGCCCCCATGCCGGATATTTATGTCAGCGCGGATATGCATATGATAGAGGCGCCTATGGTGTCGGAATGCGCGGTTCCTAGCCGGATGCCGGATGTCGGTCCAGAACAGACACCTTGCCACATTGGATTGAATTTTAGCACATATATTTTTCATGGCTAGTAATGTTGTGTTTTTTGTGGGTTGGTTTTGATACCCTATGTAGTGACACTTTGGTTGCCTGTTAGGCCGATGTTTTCTTGTATTTTTATACATGAGTTAGAGTACCGCGTGTATTATGTTTAATTCATTTTCTTTGCTTAAAAAAAACTTAAAAAGAATAATATTTAATTGAAAAATAGAGTTATTTTATCAATAGTGCATGTGCCAATTCCCCTATACACAATTATAATCGGTGTATTAATTCATAATTAGTAGTATATTGTTGATGTTCACAGGTGATTTGTTAAAAAAAAGACTTCTTATATTACAATTCTAAATCAATTAAAAATATAAAAAAAAACTTGCTTGAATTGGCATTAAGGTGGAGACCATAAAAAAGCGTTCAATGTCTATAAAAAAAAGGGGAAAAAAGCATCACATATGTCCTTAAAGTTATATAAAGTATATTGAAAGATATCCCAATATATAATAGATTAATCTTATCTTTTAACTACAACAAGTATTAAAAATAGGATATTAATACATATCATTTTATTTATCTCGTCCATCAAACAAGTCCGTAATTACACAATAAGTCGGTAAAATTAGTAATATCCATAATGTTTATATTGATTATACTAGTCCTGTAAAAAAATATTAACCATACTAGCAAAAATTAAAATAGAGTCAATAAACAAAATAAAATAAAGAATATATAAAAATAACCCCTGGTGTAATAAACATAGCCTAAATTCCCTAATTGATAGGATATTAATTTTTTATCTGTTAGAATTCAAAATTCATATAATACATTAAAAACTAAAGTATATAATTTTCAATAAAGGGGAAACTTTTAATTAAATGTTGTTATAATTTTATTAATAAAAATATGTAATAAACTTTCTAATCTGTATGTAAAACACTAAAAGATATTCTTTTAAAAAAAAAAAGCATATCGAGTAAATAATTTCATATTAATAAGTATGAATAATTAATATATGAATAAATTATAACTTTTTTCTAATTATATTAAGGAAACAGAGGTAAAGAGAGAAAACTATTTTATTTTAATCCCTGAAAGTGTCTACGTCAAATACAAATCCACGTTAGCCAGCCACCGTGAAACTTAATTGTACACGTTAGCGTCTCTGTTACTGTTAACTAACGCATAGTAATAGAAGGACTAAACTGACCGTCTTTGAACACTTTCAAGGACTGTTTGAGAGTTTTTATCACTCATGAACTAAATTGACAGATGGGCACACTTTCAGTGACCAAAGTGGTGGTTTATTCTTAATATCGCGATAAAAAAGTACACAGACACACACATATAGACATAATAATTTAAGAGTAAAAATAGGGGAAATTACCCTCACCTCCCCTAAGGTTTGCCTATATAACACTCACACCCCCTCTTATTTGTAAAATACAACAACCTCCCTCAATTCTAACGCCGTTTACAAACTGTTAATTTAAAACATTAAAATCTCTATATTACCCTTAAATAAAAAAACAATCTAGACCGTGGGTATCACGTCTTCCTTTTCATTCCTTTGTAACCAATGTGCGCAAATATAAGCCGTCTGCAACTTCCCATTGGATTCAAAATTGATGATATTTTTATGAGGTTTTGAATTGGGATGCATTCTTAATAATCCTTACAAAGAAAGATATTGCCCTCTTCCACATGAACCACTTTCAAATGATAATGCACGTGAGCCCTCTGTAGCGGCTGAACGGTGCGACTGCGAGGGCAAGAATTCAGCGCTGCTACAGGGCTGCGAGTGCAGGGGTGGATGGCGCACAGCTACAAACGGGACAGTGGTTCAAATGGTTGGGGTTTTAACGTAAGGAGGTTCAGGGTAATGTTTTCTCTTTCAGAAAACAGAGGGTATAATAGTCAACATGTGCCAAAAAACCTAAATCTGTCAATTACTTTTAACGTCAGTTATCTTGAGGGGTATAAAGTGTTCATTGATTAATAAATTAGGGGTAGTAAGTGTTATGTAAAAAATTAGAGGGGGTGTGAGTGTTATATAAGCATATCTCAGGGGAGGTGAGTGTAATTTCCCCGTAAAAATATAACACACAAGGATGATCATTCTGCACAAAAAAATGGTACTAGACTTATAACAATTTAGATATATACCTAGGGGTGGAAATAGGCCAGGCCAAGCTTTGATAGGCCTGAGCCTGACCAGACTCCTATTTCTTAAGTTTGGGCTAGGCCTGTTACTTGTTACAGGCCTTTTCTTAAGGCATGGCCTAGCCTATGTAAATGTCTGACTTGACCTGTAAGCTTGTTTAGAAACCTGTTTTATAACAAAGTCTACAAATAGGCCAACAGACCTATAAGCCTATGTAGGCTAGCAGACCTTAAAGCAGGGGCTTTTTATACAATTAATTTAATATATTATATATTAAACAGGCCACCTATCAAGCCTAACAAACTTTTTCATAGGCCTGAAACCTGACATATTTAACTAAATAGGCCTTTCAAAAAGCCTTAACCTGGTCTTTTCAATAAACGAATTAGATCAGGCCATACCATAAATAGGCCAAGCCGCAGGGCCCTGACAGGCTGACTGAACTATTCCCACCACTATATATACTTTTGTTTTGGTAGCAAATTCATATTAAGAAACAGTGTTGGAAGGGATGAAAAGTTTTTATTCTAAGACCATAACTAATTGCATCTATTAAAAGGACATCGTTCAAGTCAATAATATAGATTAAAGGTTTCTTATTTTTGTTTCATTCACCTTTTAAAATTCAATGTAAATTAATTGTCTCTTATTGTTGTTTTATTTGTAATGACAATAAGTGAAAATCATGGGTCAAACATTTAAATTATAGGAAAAAAAAATTTTATAATAAAAAATTTATATGGTAAAACAAAATCACATGAGAATGCAAGTTTTACAAAAAAAAAAAACTTATTAATTTTTGAATTATAAGTTAAAAAACCATGTCTTACAAAAAAACAATGTAAAAAAAATTAATATTTAAATTATTAGATTAGTGATATTAAAATAAAATATAAATGTTAATTTTTTTATTATATTTATATGAAAGTTTATTATTTGTATTATTATTGTACTGAAAGAATATATCACACGTACGAGAGTGAATATTTTACTTGAAAAATTCATAAATGTCTAAATTAAAAGTATATTGTAATTGAATTTTTAATATAAATTTGAGTCAGTTGTAAATATTTACTTTAATTTTATTATTTTTTATTGTAAAAATATTAAAAAATAATTAATAAAAACAAATAACTTTTTAATATTGAATTGTTTTTATCGATAAAAATATCCTTATAATATTTTTTATAATATTTGTTAAAAAATATTTGTTTATACACTACAAGGGAATGAATCTTTATAAGTTTATTACTCTTTTCGGTCCTTTTTATAATGTGATTTTTATAAGTTTATTGTGGTCCTCATTATAAAATAGTTTACAGTTTTAAGGAAGCATTTCTTATCATTTTTCTTATTTGTCCATGTTAATTTTATTGTCTTTCCAATTATAAAATGATAATGAAGTTAATTGATGATATTAAATAAGGGTAAAACTAGAAAGTTAAACTATTTTTAAAACCTAAATAAAATTAACTAAGTTTAACCACTTTTATTGGTATATGTAAGAATATAGCACACGAGGATGATCATTCTACAAAAAAAATGGTACTGAACTTATAATATTAATTTAGATGAATATATGTGTTTTGGAAGAAGGATTCATATTAAGAAACAATGTGAGAGGAAAAGACTTTTCCTATTTGAGAAGTGCTACCAACTTACTCTATATCACACTTTTTTTAACACACTATTTGCAATTGGTTGAAAATGATATGGGTCCCATCATATTATAAGTGGGAAAGAGTGTGATAAAAAATGTGTTGCTGACATTTTTCTATTCCAAGATTATCACAAATTTCATCTATTAAAAGGATACCGTTTAAATTTCGATGTATATTAATTATCTCTTATTGTTGTTTCATTAATCATTCAAATATTAATATAAATTAATGAATTTTTATTTTTATTTCAAATATAATGACAATAAGTAAAAAATCACACGTCAAACGTTTAAATTACATTTTAAGAATACAGAAATATTTTCAAAGATAATTAATTTAAAGGAAAAAGAGTATATAATCACCCTAAACTTTCACTCTTTTACAAATAGGCATCATGAACTTTTATCTTGTCCTAATTAACCTTTAAACTTCTATTATCGTTGCAATATATATGTCATTTCATTAACATAGAGTTAAATAATTAACGAAACCAATCTTAATTATTCAAGATTTTATAATTAAATATTAAAATAATATAAAATAAAGTTTTAAAAAATTAAAATAGAAAAAAGCCCTAAGTTAAAAGAACACACCATCATGTTTTACTTTTAAAATTTTAAATGTGTTTCAAATTATCATAATTTTAAAATAAAAATTGAAAATTTTACTCTTTTATATATTTTTAATATTTGAAACACAAAAAATTAAAAAAATGATATATTTATTATGTTAATTACTTAATTTCATATTAAAGAAAGGAACTATTACAATAATAATAAGAGTTTAAGGATTAATTGATTTGAGACAAATTGAAAGTTCATGATGCCTATTTACAAAAGGCCTAAAGTTCGGGATAGTTGTATGCTATTTTCCCTAATTTATAAGATAAAACCAAATAAAAAAAATGAAGTTTTACAAGAAAACTTACTAATAATTTAATTATAGGGTAAAAATAAATTACACATGATACAACATATACATAAAAAATATTTAAATTATTGGATGAATAATATTAAAATAAAATATGACTATTAAAATTTGTGTTGATTATAATTTTATGAAAATTATTATTATTATTTAAATTATAATGTAATAATATATCACATGGGAATAAACATTTTACATGAAAGCTCATAAATATTTAAAATTAAAGTACAATTAATTGAATTTTATAATATAAATTTGAGTTGATTACAAATATTACTTTGGTTTTGTTAATTTTAGTTGTAAAAACATTAAAAAAACTAATTATTAAAGATGAACGAGTTTTTAGAAATGAATTGTGTTTTTATCTAAGAAATTTCATTTTTAATCTTGTTATAATAATTTTTATACATCAAAAGAGAATAAATTTTAAAATTAAATTTATTAATGTAATTATTAATTTAATATATAGATTAAGTAAATATAATTCTTTGGGTCTCTATGGGGTGGTTCTGTTAAGTCTTGTTTATAATTTTCAATTTCAATTTCAATTTCAATTTCAACTCCCTAGTGTTGCCACTGTATCACGGTCTCTAGACTTTGTGTGGTTATTTGGTTTACACTTAGCTAAATTACTATTAAGTTGATTGTTGTTTAGATTATTTGGTTTTGGCTTTTTTGGTGGTTTGTAGAATTTAGTTTTTGTGTTGGCTTTTAGGAGTTTGTTAGGTGCTTTTGTTTTTTTTATTAAGCTTTATTTTTTGTTATTTGTAATGGGTTTGGAGTATTGCTTGTACTTTATTTTATACAATTATTTTACTTAACAAAAAAATAATTTTTTCTAATAAAAAAGTAATGTTAGAGGAAAATATTTTACTTTTTATGTATTATCTATTCAATCATTATGAAAGCAATTTTGCAAAGATTATATTATTTTTACTATAATTTATTTTTTATTTTTTATTTCTACACTCTTGTATTTCTTTACATTATTTTTATTATATTTTATACTCATTTTTATTATGTTTTATTTTACAGTCAAACTAATTATATTTTTTTAATTCTTTTCACGTATTTAAAAAATATATTTTTTTGTGTATTATTTATTTAAGTATTTTATAACAAATATTATAAGGATAGGGATCAATTTACTCCAGGAGTAACTTTAGTAAAGTTACTCTGTTTAATAATTACTGATAAAATGTGAATTTAACAAATCTAACCGTTTAATATGTTATTATAAATATTCATAACAAGTTTTGCATATATTATTACATTATTTTAACTTAATAATTTATTTTATTGTTTATATTTTTATTCTCTCTAATTAAAATCGAATACCCGTGCAACGGTGCAACACATTAATAAAGAAACATAGAAAAATACAACTGTTAAGCAAGAGCCATAATAAAGAAACAAAGCAAAGGAAGCAATACTCCCATAAAAAGGCACCATTACATTATCATCCATCATCTAGCAAAACACTGTCACACCCAAAATGAGTTACTACAACCAGCAGCAACCGCCCGTCGGCGTTCCTCCTCTGCAAGGTCCCACACTTCCTCTTTCTCTTAATTTAAATTTTGGTTTGTTTAATTTCACCTCCGCTCCGCGGTATATTTGAACTGTTACATGTTACTCTCGGAGGGTTTTATATCTAACTATCAACTCTTATTCGAGAATTAAGCCTAACATTATCTCTATAGAATTTATTTTTCTTTGATGGCTAATTGGGTTTTAGCCCAGGATAGAAAGACTAACTACAGTCAGTAATGTTACTGGGCCGAGATTTTCTTGAATGATATTGTTCTAATAGTTTTTTTTTTGTTATTTTGGATTTTTCACTTTCAAGATATTAAATTTTGAACTGGACTTAACTCAACCCAAAAATTAGCGTGTAGGATAAGAATTGCTTAATATTTATATTTTTTTTATTTAATCTTATTTCTAGACAATGTGAATTCTAACATAAGCTATTATTATTATTAGTTTTATTAAATTGATATGTGAATATAGGTTATCCGTATCCGTATGCACCTCAATACACTCAGCCTCCTCATATTATCATATTAAATAATACACCGTATCCGCATGCACCTCAGTACGCTGAGCCTCCACCACCTGATTGCTTTTGCGTTTGCTTGGAAGGCTGGTGCGTTCTCTCTCTCACTCACACACACTCTCTCTTGTGTGTGTAATTGAATTGAATTGAATATGGTTGTGGCGACTCAGAGCGAGTATGATCTCACTTTATAATTTGTTGCAGCTTGGCTGCTCTATGCTGCTTCCCCCTCCTCTTGTTGGGTGCGTGCTTCTGAGGAGACACACATTACTCTGACTATGAACACGAAATTAATGAATGATATTATTCTTATAAGTTTCTTTTTCTTTTCCCTTGCTGATTGTTTACTTTTATCAATGAATATGAACTACTGGTTTCAAATATCAGAATTACAGTAGGAGAGAGAAAGAGTGTGGTGAGACCCAACACATACTGGAGAGGATATGGACCCCTATTCTCTCGCCAGCTAGTGGAGTCCCCAAAAATAGTAACAATTTATTTATTCCACCCTCTTTTCCATTATTTTTTTCTTCTCAACATTGTCAATGATACAAATTTGCTACACAATCATCCACTTTTAACCCAGTTTAAGGGTTATCTTTTTGTTAGATTCTTTCTTGACAACAATTGTCATCCACTCATTCCACCCCTCACACCACGCTGTTTTTGGAATATATTAGTAGGAGTTACTGGTACGACAAACAGATACCCGGGGATCGAGATCCTCTCTTATTGAAATCAATTGGAGAGTATTCAGTTTCATCATCCAACGATTATAATTTTTTCTATCAACTTTTTTATTTTTTATTTTTAAAAATTAAGGGCTGAGATCTCGTCCCGTTATTTGTTTATGGAAGAGGATCCCGACCGGATAGCCAGAGGCTTGACCAATTAATTAATTAATAAGAAACATACTGCTATTTTATATTCAATAATTACATAAAAATTTATACCATATGGGTTAATGGGATTTTGCTTTAGGTGGGGTAATTGCCTAATTGGGTCTACGGTGCTGTTCCCGCTCTTGCTTTTTTTTTTTTTTTCTTTTTTCTAATTGTATTTTATGGGTTGAAGTACCCCTTATACTCCCTTTAATATAATCATTTGCTTATAAAAAAATATTTATACCATATGATAATGTGTTTATTGTTAATTAATTCAATTTACTTAACTTATTTGACGTTGTCCACGCAAGTATATATTTTACCACCAGTAAAGAGCCAGAAAAATAATGCTTAAATATTTGTGATGTAGATTAGTGATTATTAGAATTATTTTAATTTATAAATTTATCGACAATTATGTTATTTAAGTTATTCAAATATCTCTATTTTTTTTTAGAGATTTTATCTTCAATAAAATATATAGTTTTTTTTAAAATATTTTTTATTCAAATTATGCATTTAACTGAGACTGAGATAAAATATTAGTTTATATAGTATTTTTATTATCCGAGTATGATTGCCTTCTGGGTGCCTTGTGTAAAGAAAGGTTTCTATTGTTAATCTAATACATATTTTTATGAACAAAATATCTCAATTTGAGTCGGAAAAGTTAAAAAAAAAGTCTAGCTCACACGTTACGAATAATGTTAAAAAAAAACTTTCGAATACTTATTCTGTGTCAACTTTGGTATGATAAATGTGTTAAACTTAGTTGATCCAGACGTCATGCGAAAATATAAAAAGAAAATGGTAGTTCTCTTTTCACGTCCACGTGGGATTGATTCTAAGGCAATCTTCCATTGTACGTTGAATAAATTATATTTTTTCACACATTTTCATAAAGTTATATCATTTTTATGATTTTAAGCAACTCAATTCACTTTTTCCTCCGACCCCAACGACTTTATAAAGTTTTTTAAATAAACCACACAATCTATCTCATTTTATATTAATTTATTATTCATTACAAATTTAAATTAAAGGGTCGCAATCTTATACCCTCTCCTAAGAGAGGGTTTTGGTACCTTTTTTGTTTATTTTTTTATTGAATGGAGGCCTAAAGACCAAGACTACATAGGAACAAGTCATGTATTCTCTGTTAAATCATTTTGAAGAGATAAAATATATTTTGAATAAGAAACACAGTGTATTGCAAATGAGAATATAAAAAAATGAGGGAACAAAATAAAAAATATAGGATAATAGTTATAGAGGTCCAGAAAGTCTTTTCAAAAATTAAAAATACAAATTCTAATAGTTAAAATATGTTTACAACTGTAAAAATACTAAGATCATTTAAGAAAGTTAAGAGAAATTAATTAAATGTTCAAAGAAGGTACCAAAATCCTCTCTTATTAGAGGGTACCTTAGAATTTCCCTAAATTAAATATTATTCATTTTGCAGGTGAAAAAATAATAAAATATTAATTAGACCTCACTTTCTCTATTTATATCGCGTACGTACAGTTGCATAGCGCGTGACTTTTCCTATTCAACTTCAATGGTTTTGCATTCATTCACTTTTTTCTCTCACATTTTCAACTAGGAACTCTGTTGGAGTTGCTCTAAGCCTTCACCGAATGCGAATTAGGTTTAAAGGAGCATAGAAAATTAGAGATACATAAGTAGATGGCACCTAACTATTCAATAATTAGGAGTGACTTGCATCTTCTATCGCATAAGGAAATTAAAATTAGGTATGCGTCTAGTGATAGAATACATGCCTTTGCCTACGCGTTTGATGGTCAAAATAGGGAGTTTGTATACCAAAACTTAACGGCTCGTTTAATGGTTAAAATAGATTAAAATGAATAAGATGAGGGAGTTTGTTATCTTAGCTTTTGTTCATAGCGGATCAGAAAATAATAAGAGATGATAAAATTTATATACAATTGATAAAATTATTACTCCACTTATCAGAATTACATATTATTTTTAAAACTATAAAAACTATACAAAATTTCTAAAATAGATATAGACATGGAGTCAAATTTTCATGGCAGAATTATGCCTCCAATTAGGAGCAATAGAAGATTATACTATATGATAATAGATGGTGTCAATTGATGGGGGTGATGGAAGGTGTTGGTGGCAACGAAGTGGAGAGTATAGTAATAGGTGGTGGTGGTGGTCAAGACAAAGAAGGATGTTTTAACGACAGGTAAGGGTGCTAGGCATGACAATAATGGTAAGGGTATTTAGCAATAGTGCAATCAGGAGACGACTGGGGTGGAAGGTGTTAGATGTTAATGACAGTGGCAAAGGGTGACAGGTCGACGAGAACGATAAGGGGTATAACATTTTGGTAGCAGTGGTGGAGGATGGCTATATGTTGGAGGGTGCTGGTGAAAGGTGTAGGGCAGTGATGGTGGGAGGTGTTGATAAGTGGTGACGGTGATGAAGGTGTTGAGCAATGATTATGGGTGCCCAACAATGAGTATTGCCATGGAGGAGAATGAGACAAATAGTTGATTGTTGTGAACAAGGTTAGAGAAAAAAAAATATTATGAATCTATCTTGACCCTCACTATGATATTAATTTTTAACTAATGAGCACATTATTTTGTCTCATCATATTGACTCACCAAACTATGTATTAAAAAATGATAGAATAGTTTTCCGTTATGTTGTTTCAAGTGTCTTGGCTACTAAACCAACTCTAAGGGTGATCATAGGTCTGATTTGACCTTTTAATCTAACAAACTTGAGTTGAATCTGATTTGACCTCAAAAATCATGATGTTACTATTGCAATTACGATCGCAGCCATTTTTATTAGATTTGTTTGCTTTAACTATTAACTTTATCAAATATAAACTAACTCAATTGCTTAAATTTATATTTTAAAAAATTTTATAATATAAAATATTATTTATTTTTAAGATATTAATATAAAAAAACACTGCTTTTGGTTAAACTTTTTCCAAAGAAAAAAAAGCAACTCTAATTACTCCACTTAAAAATCCAACTATTATTGAGTTAGGTTAATTCAAGTTAATAAAAATGATTTCTCTTAATGTGACTCAACACCTAACCAACTCAAATTTAAATCAATATTCCATTTTTGGTGGAAGGTATAGGATTGTTATTGTCAAAACATGGGTTAGAGAATTTCCTGTATTCCAATTTCTAATAAGTTTTTGTTCAATAAAAATAAACCACGCGTTCCATTTAAAAGTTTTCTTATTCATCCCATCAATTAAGACATATTGGGAGAAAGGATGTGTACTCTCTTTGGACTTATTTATAAGCAAAAATAATTATATATATACTTATTAAGAAAATTAGTTAAATTCATTTAATTTTCTTGATTTCATCTAAAAAGTAGTTAGAATTCTATATTACCCCACATTCAATTTTATTGAAACTTGTTTCAAATGGACATACTCACTTGCTATTGGTACATGATTCATTAAATAGAGTGGTTGAAAAATAAAATATGAATTACTCCCTCCGGTCCTATTTATAAGAACATTTTTTAAGATGAGTCTTGGTCCTTTTTATAAGAACTTTTTCAGATTGTCTCATGCATTAATTATTCTTTGATAAAAATGCCCCATTGGTGGAGGTAGGCGAGTGATTAATTAGTGGAGAGAGTGTGACACAATTGAGTAGTTAAATAGAAAGAGAAAGATAGTAGGTCTCAATAAATACAAGGGCAACGTAGGAAATATGATACACACTCATAACAAATTTATTGTAATCAACTAAATTAACCAACTTTCTTAATCCGTGTGAAGTGGTTAAAAGGTTCTTATTAATAGGATGAAGTTAGTTAACTTTTGCTTATATAGAAATGTTTTATTTGAAATCAGATCAATAATTGCATCTGCAACCTTAAATATTACACACTCCAATAAAATCTTTCTATATTTGGTTCCTTAACGAGTGCCGACACTTATTAGCATTTTCCTATTTTAAATAATAAAACTTTTTATCTTAATTTGTATATTTTTCTTTGAAGCATTATTTTTTAAGTAGAGGAACAATAAAGGAGACATTATTGATTTCCACAACTTGATCGGTTCAGTTACTTAAAATAGATCTAACCCATCTGTTGATCAAAACTACAAGATCCCTTCTAATTAATTTTATAAAAATGCTGAAAGCGTTATCAAGATGCATACATAACAAACTTAACCGCCCCCACCCCAGTACCTGTCTCATCAAAACATTTAGAGGAGTGCTAACAACACACTCTTTTGAACACTCTCTCAAACACACTCCATGCGATTGGTTAAAATTCACATGGGTCCTACCAAATTCGTGGGTCCCACTCCCAAGTGGTGGGACCCATGTGGATTTTAACCAATCACATGAAGTGTGTTAGAGAGTGTGTTCAAAAGAGTGTGTTCCTAGCATTTCTCAAACATTTATATTACAATCACAAAATACCATGAAAATATAATGAAATTGGAGCACCCATCATACAACACTGCCAGCATTGTTTGAACATATTAAACATTAAGCAGCAATTTCCATGGTAGTAATGTCATTCTCGAGCTGACTGTAATTCCCTTTCTCTTTGAAAAGTTGAATGTGATGATGTTTGCAGTAGAGCTTTCCCTCATGTGTAACAAAGTTTGATGAGCTTATAGTACAACCTCCATAGGTACATTTGAAGCACCCCTTGTGGTAGGGAATCCCATTAACGGTAACCTTTAATAGAATAACAACTATATTAATATTAATCATTAGAAGAAGTAGGTGTAAAAAAGTCAATGAAAATTGCTATTAGATACCCTCTCAGTGGGATAGACTGTCTTTTTGCAACCCACACATTTGTCTCTTGTGCCCAAGAAAACGTTGGCCATTACCTTGGTACTCTGTTCAAGTGATCCAATTCAAGTTATATGTCAATAAAAAATTGAAGGAAAAAAAAGAGTAAATACTGAAATAATGAAAATGACAAATGAAGCATACTTACTACTAAACAGCAAACAGGGAAAATAATGTAAATTTGTAACATAGTGAATAAAGAACCATAATTCAGGAGAATGTAAATTTGTACCATAATATGATATATGACAAGAAAAGCTACAGAAAAATCACCTCATTATCTGTGATTTGTCTTTCAGGTTTCTGAATTTTGGGCGTTCCTGTGATGATGATAGGCAACAAAAACAAAAATGTTAAGTCTATTATACTAATTTTGATATGGGATTTTTGTTTGTAGTTTATTAGTCAATTTTACCTTCGAAGCTTTTGTCCAGGCTGCCAGTTCTCTTGTAGAGTTGATCATAGTGAGGTCTGCAATAGAGAACCCCCTCAAAAGAACAATAGTTGCTTAGCTGCAAACAGAGTCACAACACACAAAATCTAATTTAATTAATAAATTAACTATGTAATGCATGCATAATCATCATATTGAAGAATAATAAACCATTCATGCAGAAATTAATGGTTTCATAATGTCTCTCCTTATCAGTAGAAATAGGTAAAAGTAAAACCTTCATCATATATCCTTCATTTGATCATTATACATGCCTATTTCAAAACTCAAGATTTTCTTACAAAATAAAAAATAAAAATTGAAACTTGATGAAAGGGGAAATTGTTTATTGGATATAATATATATATATACCTTAAGGGTATTGCGGCAATGGTGGCACCTGAAGCAGGCCTTATGAAAAATACGGCCATCTGCGGTTAGCTTATCAACGAGGTACACTGTTTTGTCACATGCCATGCATTTTTGTGTGGTTCCTCCAAAACTGGCCATGGAAGCTATATCCACAGATCACCAAACCAGAAAAAGAGGGAGGGAGGGAGGAAAGTTGCACTCTTCCGCAAGGATTTCCTTTGCCCCCTCTGCTTCTCTCTCTTTTCCCCTCTCATAAAAAATGGGAATGAGGAAAAGAGATAAAAGAAAACAGAGGAGGGGATGTGAAACTGAAAGAGAGAATTGTGGATAGCAGTGAATTGCGGATGGCCTGAAACAGAGTTATATATTATAGATGATGAAAAGTTGAATTGTGAATGAAATGAATAAGATTTATTATAGAATAGAGATAGATTGATAGATGCAGTGATGAGTTGGCTATTCAACAAAACAATCATTATTTGGTCCGAAATTAATGTAATGTCATACATCTTTGAGTAATAATCTTGAGTATACCTTCAGGATATGATGCATTTTAGAAGTCTTGTCCATAATTTTTAACCCGGTACAACGACAAAAAGAAAAAATGACATTTTTTTTAACAAGAAACGAATCAAAATCTACTAACAAAAACGAAAAGAAAAGTTGGGAAATTCTTTAAAACTCAAAATACAATACAACCTAAATACATTATTGCGCGCACATATGGGGATTTGTAAGTTACTCTTACTTGGAAGGAGTACGCTAGTAAGTTTCAATTTTAAATTTGTTAATGTAATTCTAAAGGTATAATTTGCTAAAATATTTATTTTAAAAAATAAATAGAGTATATATTAGTGTTTGTTACACTACATAAATAAGATAAGTCTATCATAATGACCCATCCCATTTTTCTTTTTGGTATACATAGTAAATTGGTTCATTTTTTTTTTGTGGGAAGCAAATGTATCCCCCAACCGATAGCTAGAGACTAATTCCTTCAAGGTGTAGAAATTACCGAAGTGAGTTTTGCCTATCCTAACAAATTCTTTTCCATACACACCGTCAGAGATCGAATCCCTGTCAAGATGCTTAAGGGACCCAACTATCTGCCAACTGTGCCAGATTTTATTGGTGTCAATTGGTTCACTTATGTTAACCGAACCAAACGAATAACACTAATATAATAAGTTTGCTTCTTATTTAGTTAAATTAAGATTAGTTATTAACTAGTAAGTTATCAATTATTGCTTAAGTCAAATGGGCTCATAAATGACTGACCAAAATAATTTTCATTTGTTGAACGACCGGTAGCTTACTTCAGAGTCAAACTTAGATGTCAAATGACCAACAATAAGGGAGGAAAAAAGGAAGGTCCAGATATAACATATCTGGTAGAGGACATGTTGTCATTGCAAGAAAAAGAAAAGTGATAAGAGGTTATGGCAAAATAGAAAGAAAACTATGTATAATATCCTATCAAATTCTAACATAGACCCCATAAGGATAAATTTACACTAGAGATAAGAATAAGATAAATCATAAGGATAAACTTATTTTATCTCATGGGTGCAACAAATATAAAAAATAAAATATGATAGAATATTAATATCGTATATTATTCTTTATTTTAAATTTATTTCTTTATGTTTTTATTATACCATAGTGACCTCTCTATTAAATATTCCAATATATATTTTAGAGTAAATAATAAAAGTTTTCAACAACCGGGCATTTGGTCTAGTGGTATGATTCTCGCTTTGGGTGCGAGAGGTCCCGAGTTCGATTCTCGGAATGCCCCTTTTAATTTTTCTTGTTTTGAAAATTTGGAAGTTCACAAACTTGACATGTTAATTGGTTTAGTTAAATATAAATGTGTGGGTGTGTTTTTTTAAGAGTTTTGAAGATCTGGAAGCTGAAGCTTGACTTGTTAGTTGGTTAGTTGAATACCAGTAAGCATCAGTTTTTTTATTTTTATTTTTTTAGTTAAGATCTGAAAGCTGACAAGCTTGACTTCTTCATCGGTTTAATTAAATAACAATAAGCATCAGGGACTGAATGTGAATGCAATGCCATCCGATGAATGATGTGATACATAAACAGTTTTGGCTGAAAAACATGCTGGTCATAGATGATTGTGTTGTCAATTATTTTTATGATTTTATTTTATCTGTAAATATAAAACCAAAAATCAAAACCAGAGAGGTAAACACACCTTCCCTAGAAAAACATGTCAGCTTCATCCAGTGGTCCCATTATCATGAATGGACATAAAAACCAGCTGCTAGCATCGTTGAAAAATAACTGACAATTGTGAATTTTAATATAAACTAGACATATATTTTACTTAGCCTATGTCATATCAGCCCGGGCATTTGGTCTAGTGGTATGATTCTCGCTTTGGGTGCGAGAGGTCCCGAGTTCGATTCTCGGAATTCCCCTTTTTTTATACATTTAAATTAATCTTTATATTTATTATTCTGTATGTTTTGTCATTGACTCAGCACAAAGACCTGTTCTGCTCTGCGGTTGTGAATTGTTGTCCATGATGTCTGACACCCCAGAAATATCAATCTTAAAAACAAATTCATGAACAATTATTGATTCAAATCCATTACTAGCAATTATCTTACAGTATAATATACAACACTTAGATCAACAGAAGTCAATTCAATTTCCTTGGTATCAGTCTGAAAATGCACCATACAAATAGATTAATAGGGCAGAGCTTGACTTTCAGTTCTTTGCTTTAGAATGTTTTACAAGCCAATCAACAACTTTATCAATGTTGGCGGAATTTTTACATGAGATCATGAAGCAACAAACTTCTCTATCTTTGATGGATTTTAGTTCCCTGCACATGTGAAACAACATTAGTGAAAGGAAAGTACAAGTACATTTTGAAAGGCTAAATTGTTGAAATCAAAGCATCAAACTACAATAGCAGGTGCAAACAAAATAGAATCCATTACTTAGTGGCCATCCTTTGGGGAGTGAAACATAAGATGATAACATAGCATTAGCAGCTATGAATTATCTGACATGGCATGATTTGACTTGTAATTTCTATTTTGCTATAATGGTTAAGCAAACTTTAAATATAGACAGCACCATACACAGCTTCCCTGGGTACATCTGAGTATCTAACCATGTTATACATCTAGAAACATTACTTACATCTGTTCTGTCAGGTCTTGTTTCAGGCAAAGCCCCAGGTTTGTCAATCTTATTACCCAGAACCAGCAGGGGAATCCCGTTTAAAGAAGGTTTGCTCAACAAGTCATGAAGTTCATTTCTAGAGACAGGTAAATTGTCATTTGTCATTATCAGCTGCATCAACAACATAACTGCAAGTTCCACCATACAAAATTGATGATAATCGTACGTTAAGATTCTTGATGATATAGATAATCTAAAATGAAATTTATACTTTTTTAATTAAATATTTTCATGGCATTAATTTATCACTGTTTTCAAATTTGAAGTTTTTCATTCCTATAACCTATTTGTTTAGAGCTGAAAACTGCAGCATAAAAATATTAAACCAAATAAGTTTAAGGGCAGTGCATTGACATCTTACAGCAAAAATGTATATGAAACTTTTCAATTTTCATAACAAAAGACAAGATCTCAGACACTGATGCAATGGTTGTGTGTTTGAAAGTGTTTAGAGGGCATACACAATAGCTGAAACAGCACGGCAGTATCTCTCCCACATACTGCGAAACCTTAAGGTTATTGTCACATTCCCTTTAGTTACCTTTTTCATAATAAATCCAACCTGTAGATACTGTTAGTTATGACAGTTATGACTTAGGAATGAGTTTGTTATTCTGTTAGGTTGTTATTTCAGTTAGGTTAGTTAGTCCTTGCTCTCTAAACTGCCTATATATAGTACCTTGCTGTATAGGGAAAAGGGAAAGCGTGTGTTAGTGAGCAAGAACGATTACGGGAGAACCTGTCTGAAGTTAACAGGTGAAACCTTGTCTGAAACAGCTTGTCTGAAGCTGGTTGTCTGAAATAGAGAAACATTTATCAAGAATGACAACGAAGTTTGATATTGAGAAGTTCTCTGGAGCATATGACTTTGGGTTGTGGAAAATCAAGATGGAGGCTATCTTGATACAGCAAGGATGCGAGGAAGCGTTGAAGGGGGAGGTGAACATGTCATCATCTTTAACGCAGGCAGAGAAAAAGAATATGGTAGACAAGGCAAGGAGTGCAATCGTTATGTGTCTTGGTGATAAGGCACTCAGAGAGGTGGCGAAGGAGAAAACAGCTGCAGGCATGTGGACAAAGCTGGAATCTTTATACATGACAAAGTCTTTGGCTCATAGACTCTGTCTAAAGCAACAACTTTACTCGTTCAAGATAGTGGAGTCAAGAACGATTGAAGAGCAGTTGGCAGTTTTCAGCAAGATTGTTGATGATTTTGAAAACATTGGTGTGAAGCTTGAAGATGAGGACAAGGCCGTTATTCTTCTGAATTCTTTACCTAAGACCTTTGAGCATTTCAGAGATGCTTTACTGTACGGGAAAGATCAGATGATCACTCTAGAGGAGGTTGTGACCTCCGTTCGAATCAAAGAGTTGCATAAACTTCAAGATTCGAAAGGTGTAGAGGAGATTCCCTTTGGTCTAGTTACAGTGAAGGGAAAAGGAAAGAAGTCAGAGAACAAAGGAAAGAAGGCCAAGTCTGAAGGCAAGAAGCAGATCAAATGTTACAAGTGTCAGAAGTTGGGCCATATCAAGAAGCATTGTCCTGAGAAAGATGCACAGGAGCATAGGAGACAGGAAACTGCAGGTGTTGCAGAGGCTTCTGAAGGATATGAATCTGCAGGTGTTTTGGTAGCTTCGTCTGAAGACTCTCTGAAGAGTTGGGTCATGGATTCAGGGTGTACCTATCACATGTGTCCTGTGAAAGATTACTTTGAGACCTTAGAACTGAAGGAGTATGGATCTGTACTTCTTGGGAACAACAAAGCTTGCAAGGTGCAGGGCATTGGGGTAATCAGACTAAGGATGTTTGATAACAGAGAGATGTTGCTGCAGGATGTGAGGTATGTTCCAGAGCTCAAAAGGGACCTTATGTCCATTAGCATGTTTGATGTTATGGGGTATTCCACTAAGGTGGAGGGTGGAATGATGAAGGTGTCCAATGGAGCATCCATAGTTGCTAAGGGGAGAAGAAGTAATGGGTTGTACATTCTGGAAGGATCAACTGTCATTGCACACGCATCAGTTGCTAGTCAGTCTATGGTAGACAAGACTAAACTATGGCACCTACGGTTGGGCCATGTTAGTGAGAAAGGCTTGGTGGAGTTGGAGAAGCAACAACTGCTGATGGGTGATAAGCTTCAGAAGCTGGATTTCTGTGACCAGTGTGTTTTGGGTAAGTCTCATAGAGTGCAGTTTGGGACGGGTAAACACACTTCCAGCAGACCTTTTGAATATGCACATGCAGATCTGTGGGGTCCATCTAGGACTCAGACGCATGGTGGAGGGTCTTACTTTCTGAGCATTATTGATGACTTCTCAAGGAGGGTATGGACATACATTCTGAGGAACAAGACTGAGACATTTCAGAAGTTCAGAGAATGGCATACTCAAATTACTAATCAGCAGGGGACCAAGCTGAAGGTACTGAGAACAGACAATGGGCTGGAATTTGTTTCAGATGAGTTTAACAGTTTTTGCAGAAACCAGGGAATCAAAAGGCATAAAACTGTGGCAGGGACTCCTCAACAAAATGGACTTGCTGAAAGGATGAACAGGACCATTCTGGAGAGAGTCAGATGCATGCTTTTGGGAGAAGGGATGCCTAAGATCTTCTGGGGAGAAGCTATAAACACTGTTGTGTATCTGATTAACAGGTGCCCTTCGTCTGCTTTGGGGTACAAGACACCTATGGAAGTTTGGAGTGGAAAACCAGCTGATTACTCCAATCTGAGGGTGTTTGGGGCTTTGGCATATGCACATGTCAAGCAGGATAAGCTGGAGGCACGAGCTGAGAAATGTATCTTCCTTGGATACGCTGATGAAGTCAAGGGATATAGGCTATGGAGGTTAGAACCTAAACCTTCAAAGTTTATTATCAGCAGGGATGTAACATTTGATGAGATGAGAATGAGAATGCTTGGTGAAGACTCTGAAAATGGGAGGGAGAAAGCTCACATTGAGGTGGAGGCATCTACGAGCAAACTCAGGGAGGATCGTCTGAAGACTTCAGAAGGTGCTACTTCAGAAGGTACATCAAATGATACTTCAGCAGGTTCAGACTTCAGAAGGTCTGAAGACTTCAGACGGTCTGAAGACTTCAGAAGGTCTGAACGCGCTGAGAATGACTATCAGTTAGCTCGTGATAGAGAAAGGAGGGTTCCAAAACCTACCAAAAGGTTTGGACATGCTGACCTTATCTGTTATGCTCTTAGTATGGCTGAAGAGATACAGGGTTCAGACGAACCAAGAAACTTCAGAGAGGCACAGGAGAGTTCAGAGAGGTAGCAATGGCAACGTGCCATGGAGAAGGAACTTGATTCGCTGGAGAAGAACAACACATGGAGACTTGTGGACTTACCTGAGGCACAGAAGGTAATCAGATGCAAGTGGGTCTTTAAGAAGAAAGACGAGATTCCTGGTGTTGAGAAAGCGAGGTTCAAGGCAAGACTTGTGGCTAAGGGGTTTACATAGGTTGGGGGTGTGGATTATAATGAGATATTCTCACCAGTTGTGAAGCACTGTTCTATCAGGATCTTGATGTCAATTGTAAACCAGTTTGATTTGCACCTGGAGCAATTGGATGTCAAGACAACATTCTTGCACGGAGATCTGGATGAAACCATTTACATGGAACAACCAGAGGGGTTTGCTGAAGATCAGGGAGTGTGTCTACTTCAAAAATCATTGTATGGTCTGAAACAGAGCCCAAGACAGTGGTATAAGAAGTTTGATGATTTTCTGATGAGAATGGACTTCAGCAGGTGTAGTTATGACAGCTATGTCTACATTTTAAGAGAAGAACAAGACATTTTGTACCTGCTCTTGTATGTAGATGATATCTTGGTGGCTAGCCGTAACAAGCACATGATCAATCAGCTCAAGACAAGGTTAAATTCAAAATTTGAGATGAAGGATCTTGGAGTGGCCAAACGCATACTTGGCGTTGATATAGTAAGAGATGAGTCAAAGGGTGTATTGCGTCTAACTCAGGAGGCCTATCTGAGGAAGGTTGTGAAGAGGTTTAGGATGCATGAATCTAAACCTGTGGGCACACCCTTAGGACACCACATGAAGCTTTCAAGGAGTCAAGCTCCTGATTCAGAAGATGAAAGGAGGAAGATGAATGATGTTCCTTATTCTAGTGGAGTTGGAAGCATCATGTATGGGATGGTTTGTACCAGACCAGACTTGGCTCATGCTGTGAGTGTTGTCAGCAGGTTCATGGGAGACCTTGGACAAGCACATCGGGAGTCTCTGAAGTGGATCCTCAGATACCTGAATGGAACTCTGAATTCAGGATTGCTATATCAGAAGAAGCGGTACCTTTCTGAAGGTGGAGCTGCAATTGAAGGGTTCGTTGATGCAGACTATGCAGGGTGTGTGGATACACGAAAATCCTTATCAGGGTATGTGTTTACTCTATTTGGAACTGCAGTGAGTTGGAAGGCAAACCTTCGATCAGCGGTAACACTGTCTACAACAGAGGCTGAATATATTGCGTTGTCTGAAGGAGTGAAGGAAGGTCTGTGGTTGAAAGGCATGCTGAATGAGTTGGGAATCGAACAAGAGTGTGTTCATATTCATTGTGATAGTCAGAGTGCTATTCACTTGGCCAATCATCAGATGTACCATGAAAGGACCAAACACATTGATGTGAAGTTTCACTTTATCAGAGAAGTGGTTGAAACAGGGGCAGTAAGGATTGTGAAGATTGCTTCTGAAGATAATCCTGCTGATATGTTGACCAAAACACTACCAAGATGCAAGTTTGAGAGATGCTTAAACTTGGTGGACTTCGTCTGAATGATGTCATTCCAAAGTCAAGGTGGAGATTGTTAGTTATGACAGTTATGACTTTGGAATAAGTTTGTTATTCTGTTAGGTTGTTATTTCAGTTAGGTTAGTTAGTCGTTGCTCTCTAATAAATATATAATGAATCAAAATGTAAAATAATACTTTTTTCTTCAAGCAAATCAAAATAACATAAATATAAGTTTCATAGAAATAGTACCCAATATATCGTAAATATAATTATGATAACTTTAAAAAAATTATAATTTTAAATTATATTGAAATTTAAGATTCTACAACCCAATTACTTTAAATCCATTATACAGTGTATGAAAAATATCCTTGTCGGGAGAGTTAGTCCGACCATGCCATGAATGTTCATTGAAGTAGCAAGACCAACTCCCATAGATGATACATGTGGTTCATGAATAAAATAACTTAAAAATTATAATTAAAAAATGCTTGACTTTTAAATTATATTGAGATTTGAGATTCATAATAATATAATTATAAATTTAAAAGTATGTTCGTGGGAGGAGCAAAACTGTGTTTCGTGAAGAATACATGTGGATTATAAAAGAAAATCACTTTAAACCTATAGTTGAAAAATGATTTAACTTATAAACTTACTCTTAATAAATATATAATGAATGAAAATGCCCAATAATAATTTTATTCAAGTAGATGAAAATAAAAAAATTATAAATTTCATCATTTTAATGAAAAACATGTTCATAGAAAAGTGTAACCAATACATTATAAATAAAATTATAAATTCAAAAATATGTTCACGGCAGAACCATAACTACCTGTCATTAAGGATACACGTGGTTTATAAAAAGTCATTTTAAATATAAATTTAAATTATATAATGAATCAAAATATAAAATAATAATTTTATTCAAGTAAATAGAAAATAACATAATTTAAAATTTCATAAATTTAATTAAAAAATATAAAAAGAGTTGCAACTAGCTTAAAGGAGCAAAAATTAAAAAAAGGATATTTTAAGCTTGAATTTAAGCTTTGTATGTTTTATTCAACTGAATAGTTGTAATTTGGCCTTGAGTGACCTTACCTACAAGTGCCATGTGAATTCGGATTCGGTGCCGTAAAAAATGAGTGTTGTTGGTGCTGTCCAAAAATCTGGGTCGTCCGATCTTAATTGGACGGCTCAGATGCCGAGATGCTTTTTTAATTTCGATTTAGCATCTCGGCATCTGAGCCGTCCGAATAAGATCGGACGATCCAGATTTTTAGACAGCACCAACAACACCCATTTTGGACAGCACAAAATCCAAATCCGTGCCATGTATGAACGCGGAGGAGGCACAGACTTTGCGTGACCTTACATACAAGTGCATATTTTAAAATTAACAAATGACAAGGTTTCAATGCAAATAAGAAGATTGCACTCAGTAAACTAATAAAAAACATGGAGGGACTCAATCACAAATTATAAAAACTTGGACATACAAGTAGCCGGTCACGAATCCTGGCCCTATATTCAAAAGTACCTAAATCTAATGGTAGTAAGGCTATGGGCTTTCTTACCATAGTAGTACGAATTTCAAAAAAATTTACCAATAAAATGTGGGAAAAATTAAATTTACCAAGATGAGGTAGATTTTGCCACGGTAGAAGGCAGATGCGCTAACTGGGTTGGTGCATCTTGATGCGCCAACCCAGTTAGCACATCACGTTAAGTGAAGGATATATGAGATGCGCTTATGTGTGTCATTTGGATTCCATCAGAGAATATATTCTCTTTTATTAAAAAATATTTTTTAAAAAAACCCAATATTACCCTCGAGACTCTCCTTGCTTTCTAATTGAATTATTAGAATTGATAAATACAATAAAACCCTATCGTGAAAATTTATGTCTTTCTCGCGCAAAATTCATTCTTCTCGTTCTCCTTCTTTCTCGCTACCCTAACGTTTATTATTTTACATATTATGTTTTTTGATAATTTATGAAGCTTTTTTATTAAGATCCATCTTAATTAGTAACTTTATGTTTTAATCTATTAATACTTCCGAAATTAATCTTAATAAATTATTTTGGTTCATTTTATTAGTTTCTGAGTTTTTAATTGAATTTTCATCATGAAAAATTTTAAAATAATTTTCTTTATTTTGTTGGTATGACACTGTGATTTTCATTATTCAAAGTAATGCATTCGAAAAAAATGTATAATGTTATTTTTTTGCATTTTCTTTTATTCACCGACACAAAAGAAAAAGAACAGTATATTTATAAAATATAAGGAGTTTGTGTAAGGCTTAAAAATTGAGGGATTTTTATATAGTAAAGAAAAATCCATAGTTAGTAAGGGTATTTTGGTCAATTTAATATAAAATGTAATTGTTGACCGTTGACTAAAATTTCTATTAAATATATCATAAAAAATTGGGTTTAAGTGTAATGTACTTTTAAAATTGGAGGGATTTTGTGTAGGTTTTCAAAATAGAGGGGATTTTATGTTGGAAGTGCAAAATAGAGGGGAAGTTAGAGTAATTAATTTACTCTAAATACAATTTATTATTTATGAGTAATTACGTGTGTTTCTGAGGGGATTTTATGTTGGAAGTGCAAAATAGATGGGAGGTTAGAGTAATTTACTCTAAATACAATTTATTATTTCTCAGTAATTACGTGTGTTCCCGAGTAATTACGTGATACGCTACATGTTAAGTGAAGGATATATGGGATGAGCTAAGTGAGTTAGTGCATTAGGATGCGCTAACTCACTTAGCGCATCCCATATATCCTTCACTTAACGTGATGCGCTAACTGAGTTGGCGCATCAAGATGCATCAACCCAGTTAGCACATCTGCCTTCCACCGTGGCAAAATCTACCCCATTTTGGTAAATTTAATTTTTCCCACATTTTATTGGTAATTTTTTTTGAAATCCGTACTACTATGGTAAAAAGCCAAGGCTATGTTTTACCGGAGAACACCCATGAAGTGTTTTATATTAGACGCACCCAAAATTTAGTTTACAAGATTAATAAAGAGAATTTTAATGATGATTTTGGTGGGGTGGAACACTGAAACCCTTTTGATTTTCTTTTCTTTTGATGGTGGTAGGATTTTATATACTTTTCATATATTTTTTATGATTAATTTTTTTAGATAAATAAATTTAATTATCTTATAACCTATTCAAATACTTTTTAAAATACATATTAATTTATAAAAATAAACCAATTATAAATAGTGTATTAAAAATATGTTAAAAAAAAACAGTACATTATTCAATCCATTTAGCACTATCACATAATTATAGGGTGGACCATGTACATTTCAAACTGGTACAACAGGCAATTGATTTTTTTTAATTTTTTTGAAAATTTGCAAGATAATGCATTTTAATCTAAAATTTGCAAGTTATCTAAAACTGCATTTTCACGAAAATGCACTTGAACAGGAAGAGGAAGAGGAAGAGGAAGAGGCTAGCCTCCCTCTATCTCCAACAACAGCTGGCTGCAACTGCATGGTTGTTTTTGTTCGTTGTTTCATCGTTTAAGGTATTGCCCCCCTGGATGCCAAACGGCAATGTCGTAGATACTAGATAGCCTTATCTGCTATTCTTTTTTCTTTTTTTCCCTTTTTTTTTTGTATTCTTCAATATATCCCTCACCCCTTTCCTTTCCCACTTCAAAGAATCATTTTGTGGCACTGCAACTTCATAAACTCAAAAAAATCAATCTTGTTCATCACTTTCTCTCTTACAGGGAAAACGTGTTTATTTCAACTTCTTCAGTTCTTCACACTGCATGTTACTATTGGCCGACGAAATTGGAGTGAGTTTTTCCTCCTTTCTCATGTTTAATAACCTAGACTACATTACGAACCTTGCTTCTTGTAAAAAATGATCATATTCTTCCTTTGATTGAATGGGAAAAGAATATTCTTGTATGACATTGAAATTTGAAAATATCAATATTTTACTACTGCTGATTGCTGAGTATGCATCCTTTTTGTGTATGACTACTGCTGATTGCTTTGGTTTCTTTCATTAGGAGAAGCCCGTTCAATCAAAGTAGAAGATATCTTGTACAGGAAATAGGTCTTGGTTTTTGAGGTTGGGCATCTTCCACTATTTGCTATCTGATAAATGCTCAATTAGTCATAGCCTTCAAATTATGTATATGGAAATTGAAGGTTCACTTGACCATCACAATAGATACTAATAAGCTGACTGATTGACTCATTGCATGTTAATGGTTTCTACCAGGCTCCAAAAACTTGTGAATATCTTTAATTAAGATGAATTTCCATTTTATTGTCAAGAGAGAGGACACCAGTCACCAATGGTTTAACACAGCACCCCAAACCATGCTTGACCAACTAAACAAGTATTAGATAAAACCCCTTTCAGTTTCGATTATTTTTTTGAAACTCCAACTCCATCATTAAAAGGAAGATATATTCACATAAATGAAGGCTTGACATACCAACTAGCAGCCATCACTTCACAGCTCCATTGGAAATAAGCTGTGAGCCTTTCCAGATAGAGACTGAGAAAGAGGAATCCTAGTCAAGTCTAACAAACACAGATTATGAATTTTATTAGGAGCACTTTAGAATTACACAGATGTAAATAAGATGCACTTTTGGTTTTTAGACTTCACATAATTCCAGTACCTCAATGGATAAGCTTTCAGCCTGAGCAATCAGATGTATCATTCATGTTGAGAGATTGTAAAATATAAACGAAAAAAATGATTCAATTAAAAATGAAAATGCTATTGCATTTATAAACAAGATAAAACAGTAAAGATTCTAGTCTCACACTAAATTGTTGTAGCAATGCACTTATGCTTATGGTAAGAGCGTTGTTTTCTAAGAGCCAGTTTAGATAAACTTCTTTATAAGAAATTATGTTATGGGAGAAGAAAATAGATGAATCAAGAAGGTAAAATAAATTAAACTTCTTCCACAAGTTGAAATTAGTGGAAAAGTTGAATGGGAGAGTTTATGAAAAAAGTTGAGTTGAGACTAATTTCAACTTATTGGAGAAGTTGAATTCATTTTTTCCTTCTTGATTCATTATATTTTATCCTCCCATAAGTTCTTCTAGAGAAGTTTATCCAAACTAACCCTAAATATTACAAAATAATAATTTTACAGCTTCTTGCAGAATGTCTTAGAGCCTTAGACAACAAAACATAGGTCCAAAGAACTATCTTTTCTACCAATGGGGGTTGGTTCAAGTGGTACATGCTTGATTCCCCTTAAGCAAGGTCTCGGGTTCGAGTCTTGTGGATGGAAAAAATCCCCGCCGGGAGAGCTAGCCCCACCATGATGTGGATGTTCCCGGCTCAAACAGGATTGCCTCCCGTGGAGAATACCTGTGGCTAAACAAAAAAAAAGAACTATCTTTTCTAAAACTACTTCCACATATCCTATCTAGTCATCCTAACCAAGCTGCATGGTGGAGGAGAGGGGAGAGAGTAAGAAATTCTATTTTCCTATATCAAAGTAACACAAGATTTTAGAAATATTCAAGGTACAGAGTTACCATTCCATGTTAGTTAAATTAAGGGTGGATGTAGCTTTGCTTGTGGTGTTTTATAAAGATACTAATTTTAGAGGCTAATCCATAATTTTTAACATTTATCCCAGGTTTGGGTAAAATAAAAAAAGAAAATATGTCTCTTTTCTTTTATGAGAAACAAATCAAAATCTACTAACCAAAGAAAAAAAAATCCTGGAATTGGTACATGTTCTCGTCAAAGTTAGCAGCAAAGTAATCCAATTGTCAAGAGAGCACAGTGCTTATAGGTACAAGTAAAACCAATTAAAAGTTCAAAAAATATTAAAGTAACAATACTAAAAAAGGCACCAAGCCCGTGTTAAAGTTATTTTAA
The DNA here is from genome assembly GCA_026901365.1 of Sesbania bispinosa. Taxonomy (NCBI): domain Eukaryota; kingdom Viridiplantae; phylum Streptophyta; class Magnoliopsida; order Fabales; family Fabaceae; genus Sesbania; species Sesbania bispinosa. The sequence continues at coordinate 272,817 of QLOH01000286.1, forward strand.
TATTATCTTGAGCTTTTGGTTTGCAGTGGCTAATAAACACTTTACACATATAAATATAAGAATTACTTTGGTCAAGATATATATTTAACCTGATTATCATTCCCTGTGGTTGCAGTTTTCTTTTTCCAAAGCCAGTGGCCTGGTGGCTGGTGCCTTGTGGCTTTTCCTTGTAGAATATGATCATGATTGATACTCAATTACAGCACATTTTTCTCAGTTATATTGTAAATCTGGAATTCTGTCCATTGTCTATGCAATTATGTTATAAAGGACCATACATAAAACAAACAACCATGCAAATTTTTATTCTATTATTATATGTTTGTAAGTTTTTATTGTCTTTGATTATTTCAGTTTTTTCTTGTAGGAAAAGAAGGGATGCAAAGACATAAGAAACAGTGAATTTATTGCAGCTAACTGGTGTCTGCTTGCTGAGTTTCCTATTATCATAATTAAAGGGAAAGGTCAGTTCAAAAAGGTAACTTTCTGGCAGATGCTCCAGCTTTAGCGAATTTAACAATAACAAGAAAAAGAACATAAGAAAAATCAATTAAGCACAATGATTAGGTCCTACACTTTTCCCTGCTTAAGGAATGGGAGCATAGACCAAAATCCAAGTGATGCATCAATCTCAGCATTGTTGGGCTTGCATTGCATTGCTTTATCAAAGTTTCCTGTGATGCATATTTTGATTTACCTAATGCATTTCTTTCACAAAAGAACCAAGGTGCCCAATGTTGATAACATTTTGATTTGCACGTTGTTTTGCTTCAGTTCTGATCAGAAAATTTCACGTAAAAAGACCCCCATCGAATGTGGATATTAGAAATAAATATTGTCACATATTTGTTTGGTTATAGCTTTAGGTAAAAATTTGATTGTTACATTATACCAAATGTTAACAAAGTCATGGTATGAGTAGCCAGAATTATGTCCTGTCCTAACATTATAAACTTTTCCTTTGCAATGACAAATAAAAGCTTTTTTTAATAATGTGAAAATGTAGGATGGATTAACAATCCTTTTTATTTCCAAATGTACTTTTCTCCAAAAATAATGTAAATTTTTCAATACTACATATACATAAGCGATCTAAAAATTGGAAGGCGGTAATTTTAGTGATGACATGCGTTAAAATAAGAGGTGTAAGTTAATAAGAAGCAATGTTATAACTTACATACTAAAATCATTTCCTCAAACCAACTTAGTTGCAATTAGCAAAATGTTCAGAGCAGGGCATTTGGTCTAGTGGTATGATTCTCGCTTTGGGTGCGAGAGGTCCCGAGTTCGATTCTCGGAATGCCCCTTTTTGCTCTTGTTTTGATGATCTGGAAGCTGGAAAGCTTGAAATATTAATTGTTTTAGTTAAATACAAATAAGCATTACTTTGTATTTTTTTTTTAATTTTTCAGCTTTTGAAGATCTGCAAGCTGACTAGCTTGGCTTGTTAAGTGGTTAGATAAGTATCAATAAGCATCGATTTTATTTTTTATTTGTAGTTTTTTCAAGATCTGGTAGCTGACAAGCTTGACTTATTATCTGGTATAGTTAAATAACAATAAGCATCAGGGGCTGCATGTGAATGCCTTGGGATGAAAAGGTCAAATAAGTAAACTCTCATTGATACCTTGCCTAGAAAAACATGTTAGCTTCAGGAATTGGTAGCTTCATCCAGTGGTCCCATTATCATGAAAGGACATAAGACCAGCTGCTAGTTGAAGAACAACTGGCAATTGTCTATCCATGTAAGCAGATTTGGTCTCTTACTATATAACTGCAGACTGAGATATGCATAAACAATTTTAATAGAAAACCAGAGATAGATTTTACTTAGTCTTTCTCATTTCAACCTGGGCATTTGGTCTAGTGGTATGATTCTCGCTTTGGGTGCGAGAGGTCCCGAGTTCGATTCTCGGAATGCCCCCTTTTTTATATATTTATGATAATTTATCTGTGTATTATTATCCTCAGTGTTTTATCATTGACTCAGCACAAATGCCTGCTCTGCGGTTGTGAATTGTTGTCCATGATTCCTTACACCCCAAAATATCAATCTTAAAAACAAATGTATGAACAATTATTAATTCAAATCCTTTACTATTAATTATCTTACAGCACTTAGATCAAATCAGAAGCTATCTGATTTGATGCAAGCCAGTCATAAAAGTAAAAGAAAAAGAGAGACTAGTATCACACCAAAGACAAAAGTCAATTTAATTTCATTTGTATCAGTCTGCAATACAACATACAAATAGATTCATAGGGCAGAACTTGAGATTCAGTTTGTTTCTTTAGAATGTTTTACAAGCCAGTCAACAACTTTATCAATGTTGGCAGAGTTTTTACATGAGATCATGAAGCAACAAACTTATCTGTCTTTGATGGATTTCAGTTCCCGGCACATGTGAAACAGCATTATTGAAAGGAAAGTACAAGTACATTCTGAAAGGCTAAATTGTTGAAATCAGAGCATCAAACTACAATAGCAGGTGCAGACAAAATATAATGCATTTCTTGGTGGCTATCCTTGGGGGGGGGGGGGGAGTTTGAAACATAAGATGATATTATAGCAGCTACGAATTATCTGACATGGCATGGTCTGACTTTTAATTTCTATTTTGCTATAATGGTCAAGCAAACTTTCAATCTAGACAGCATCATACACAGCTTCCCTAGGTCCATGTGGCATGCATAAAGTCAAACAATTCTACTTGAAAACTGGACATAGATTTTACTGAGCCTTTATCACTTCAACTTGGGCATTTGGTCTAGTGGTATGATTCTCGCTTTGGGTGCGAGAGGTCCCGAGTTCGATTCTCGGAATGCCCCTTTTTCTCTTGTTTTGATAATCTGCAAGCTGGCAAGCTTGACTTATTGATTGGCTTAGTTAAATACTAATAAGCATCATTTTTATTATTTTTATTTTAGTATCAATATGCATCAGTTTTATTATTTTTATTTTAGTATCAATTGGCTTAGTTAAATACAAATAAACATCATTTTGTTTTTTTTTTTTCATTTTTAGGTTTTTGAAGATCTGGAAGCTGACAAGCTTGACTTGTTAATTGGTTAGTTAAATATCAATATGCTTCAATTTTATTTTTTTATTTTAGAAAGATCTGGTAGCTGACAAGCTTGACTTATTAACTGGTTTAGTTAAATAACAATAAACACCAGTGGCCGCATGTGAATGCCTTGGGATGAATAAGGTGTGATACATCTACAGTTTTGGCTGAAAACATGTTGGTCATGGAACACTGCGTTTAGTCATAGTTAATCTTTAAATATAAAACCAGAATGGTCAATAAGTAAACTCTCTTTGATACCTTGCTGGCAGCTTCAGGAATTGGTAGTTTCATCCAGTGGTCCCATTATCATGAAAGGACATAAGACCAGCTGCTAGATGAAGAACAACTGACAATTGTCTATCCAGGTAAGCAGATTTGGACACTTATTAGTTACTATATAACTGCAGACTCTGTGGTATGCATAAACAATTCAATAGAAAACTAGAGATAGATTTTACTTGACCTTTGTCATTTCAACTTGGGCATTTGGTCTAGTGGTATGATTCTCGCTTTGGGTGCGAGAGGTCCCGAGTTCGATTCTCGGAATGCCCCCTTTTTTTATATATTTATAATTTATCTATGTTTTTATTATTCTCATTGTATTTTGTCACTGACTCAGCACAAAGACCTGCTGTGCGGTTTTGGATTGTTGTCCATGATGCCTTACACCCCAAAATATAAACCTTAAAAACAAATGTATGTACAATTATTGATTTGTATCAATTACTAGTACTAGCAATTATCTTACAGCACTTAGATCAAATCAGAAGATATCTGATTTGATGCAAGCCAGTCAAAAAAGTAAAGAAAAGAGAAACTAGTATCACCCCAACAACAGAAGTCAATTTAATTTCCTTAGTATCAGTCTGCAATACAACATACAAATAGATTCATATGGCAGAACTTTGGCTTCAGTTCTTTCCTTTAGAATGTTTTACAAGCCAGTCAGCAACTTTATCAATGTTGGCGGAGTTTTTACATGAGATCATGAAGCAACAAACTTCTGTCTTTGATGGATTTCAGTTCCCTGCACATGTGAAACATTATTGTAAGGAGAGTACAAGTACATTATGAAAAGCTAAATTTTTTTAAATCAAAGCATCAAACTACAATAGCAGGTGCAGGCAGAATATAATGCATTTCTTAGTGGCTATCCTTTGGGGGGGGTAGAAGCTATGAATTATCTGACATGGCATGGTTTGACTTGTAATTTCAATTTTTGTATAATGGTCAAGCAAACTTTCAATCCATACAGCATCATATACACCAACTTTCCTAGGTCCATGGCATGCATAAACAATTCTAGTAGATAACTAGACATAGATTTTACTGAGCCCTTATCACTTCAACTTGGGCATTTGGTCTAGTGGTATGATTCTCGCTTTGGGTGCGAGAGGTCCCGAGTTTGATTCTCGGAATGCCCCCTTTTTTTATATATTTATCTGTGTTTTATTATTCTCAGAGTGTTTTGTCATTGACTCAGCAAAAGAACTGCTGTGAGGTTGTGAACTGTTGTGCATGATGCCTTACACCCCAAAATATCAACCTTAAAAACAAATATATAAACAATTATTGATTCAAATCCTTCACTAGCAGTTATCTTCTGATTTGATGCAAGGCAGTCAAAAAAGTAAAAGAAAAGAGAAACTAGTATCACACCAACAACAGAAGTCAATTTAATTTCCTTAGTATCAGTCTGCAATACAACATACAGATTGATCCATATGGCAGAACTTGAGCTTCAGTTCTTTCCTTTTTTATGTTTTACAAGCCAGTCAACAACTTCATCACTGTTGGTGGAGTTTTTAAATGAGATCATGAAGAAACAAACTTCTCTGTCTTTGATGGATTTAAGTTCCCTGCACATGTGAAACAGCATTAATGAAAGGAAAGTACAAGTACATTCTGAAAGGCTAAATTGTTGAAATCAAAGCATCAAACTACAATAGCAGGTGCATACAGAATATAATGCATTTCTTAGTGGCTATCCTTTGGGGGGGTAGATGCTATGAATTATCTGACATGGCATGGTTTGACTTGTAATTTCAATTTTTCTATAATGGTCAAGCAAACTTTCAATCAAGACAGCATCATATACACAACTTCCCTAGGTCCATGTGGCATGCATAAACAATTCTAGTAGAAAACTAGACATAGATTTTACTAGCCCTTATCACTTCAACTTGGGCATTTGGTCTAGTGGTATGATTCTCGCTTTGGGTGCGAGAGGTCCCGAGTTCGATTCTCGGAATGCCCCCTTTTTATATATTTATCTGTGTTTTTATTATTCTCAGAGTGTTTTGTCATTGACTTAGCAAAAGAACTGCTGTGCGGTTGTGAATTGTTGTGCATGATGCCTTACACCCCAAAATATAAACCTTAAAAACAAATGTATGAACAATTATTGATTCAAATACTTCACTAGCAGTTATCTTCTGATTTGATGCCAGCCAGTCAAAAAAAGTAAAAGAAAATAGAAACTAATATCACACCAACAATAGAAGTCAATCTAATTTTCCTTGGTATCAGTTTACAATACAACATACAGATAGATTCATAGGGAAGAACTTGAGCTTCAATTTTTTGCTTTATAATGTTTTACAAGCCAGTCAACAACTTCATCAATGTTGGTGGAGTTTTTAAATGAGATCATGAAGCAACAGATTTCTCTGTCTTTGATGGATTTCAGTTCCCTGTACATGTGAAACAGCAATAATGAAAGGATATAATACAAGTTCATTCTGAAAGGCTAAATTGTTGAAATCAAAGCATCAAACTACAATAGCAGGTGCAGACAGAATATAATGCATTTCTGCTATCCTTTTTTTTGGGGGGGGGGGGGGCATAAGATGATAATATAGCAGCTATGAATTGTCTGACACGACATGGTTTGACTTGTAATTTCTATTTTGCTATAATGGTCATACACACTTTCAATCTAGACACCATCATACACAGATTCCCTAGGTACATACATGTGGCATGCATAAACAATTCTAGTAGAAAACTAGACATAGATTTTACTTAGCCTTATCACCTCAACTTGGGCATTTGGTCTAGTGGTATGATTCTCGCTTTGGGTGCGAGAGGTCCCGAGTTCGATTCTCGGAATGCCCCCCCTTTTTTATATATTTATCTGTGATCCTATAATGTTTTGTTATTGATTGAGCAGAAAGACATGCTCTGCGGTTGTGAATTGTTATCCAAGATGGCTGGCACCCCAAAATATCAAAATTAAAAACCATGTATGAATGAAATTATTGATTCAATATCAAGTCCATTGCACAAGTAGTAGTATCAATTATCTTACAGTATAATTTACAACACTATATAAACCTAGATATCAAATCACAAGATTCATATTACAAGCTGATTGGGTGTAAGCCAGTCACAACAATAAAAGAAAAAAGGAAAGAAAAAACTAGTATCACAACAACAGAAGTCACTTCAATCACAATGGTATCAGTCTGCAATACAACATACAAATAAATTCATAGGGCAGAACTCAAGCTTCAGTTCTTAGCTTTAGAATGTTTTACAACTGCATCATTGTTGGTGGAGTTTTTACATGAGATCATTAAGCAACGAATTTCTCTATCGTTGTTGAAATCAGAAGTGTCAAACTACAATAGCAGGTGCAGAGGGAATAGAGAATGCATTACTTAGTGGCTATCCTTAGGGTAGCAAAACATTGTTATGTATTATCTGACTTGGCATGACTTGAATTGTAATTTCTACTTTGCTATATTGGAAAAAAACTAACAGCAAAGGCCAGAATACACTTTGGCAATCTTAGTTTCACTGAAGTTCAATTCCGGTACTCCTTTCAATTGTAACAGTATTATCCTAATAGTTTTGAAATCGATGCAATTAAGTCCCCCTGTGATGCTGATGTGGCATACAATTGGATGATGTATCACTCTATTATTTTGCTGAATCAAAATAAAAAAGATTTTGCAAATATTCAAGGTACAGAGCCACCATTTCATGCAAGTTAAAGGTATATTTTAATCTGCAATCCTTCTGTTTACGACTTAAAGGCCAGCTTTTTCTTAGAGGGTCTTTATTCTCCTTAACGTCCACCAACTCCCACACACATCTCTGGGCCTTTTTCTATAGAATCTGACCAGAAAAATCAATCCCCTCCTGGGAAATCAGAATCTCTGTTCTTGTCTAGCAGACAGGGCCGGCCCAACATGTAGTGAGACCTCAAGTAAACCTTCATTTTGTGGCCTTTTTAAATACATGAGGTGAAAGAAAGGGGTCTTAAAAGTTAAACTTCATTTAGCAAGGATTGAACCATCAACCATTGAGAAGGAAAATCAATTTCTAAACCAATAACTGGGCCTATTATAATAATATTTTATTTTTTTATATAAAAAATGTTACTAACAATCGGGGCTAAAGCAAGGGTTTAGCAGACTCTCGTAGGCAGACTCTATAGAACTTAAGAGCAAAATTGTGCTTTGGTAGGCACTAAATTCGCCCCAGAGGAATGGTCATTGCTAATAAAATCCGTTGTGGAACAGAAATATAGGACACAGGTTCCACTGATTACCTCAAGAGCCAAATCATCAGTTATCTCTCCAAGTGCTCCTACTTCATCTAATACTCTTGACTATAGCATTCAAGCTCTTCCAAGCTTGGACACACATATCTGAATATGAATATGGAAAGTTGAACACAAGACATACTGATACTGTACAGTTTAAGTATCGAGCAGACAAGGAATGCACGGTAAATTCATCAGTAAATATTATGCATCATTACATGCCATGATACCTAACATAATATTGTATGAATCCCATTACAACTTCATTTTCCATGCCAAATACAACGTGCTCGTAAAATGAAACACAAACCATTGATAGCATATGCTATGCACAAATTGGTGTAAATGTTTAGCATTACGAAGCTGAATTCCAGTTATTACCTGTAACTGTATAAAACTACACAACACAAGAAGGGTCGAAATGGCTTCTCACGTACGAATTGGGGGAACGTGAACAACAAACCACTGGCAGCAGCACATGTTTTAACAGCCGCCATTGGAACAGTGTTGCTGTTGCAATTGGGGATTAGGGCTCGTGTAAGTCTTCAATTTAACACCAGCCACCAGGCCCCTCTCTGCAAAATATAAATTTACCTTTTCAGCAGGTTCTGTTTGAGTAATCACAGCCGTTCGTGTGTTATAATTTTAAAATCAACGATTAATACGTTGCCTGAATGAACATCATCAATTCTTTCTTTCTAGCCTCCTCAGCCAGAGATCTCATCAACACAACACAAAAACCTTGCAATGCAGTTCCTTCAACAATTTCAACATCTCCATCCAATTTCATCCTCACAATAATATTCTTCTTCACTAAGCGCCTCACCTTTGCACTCTCAATTGACCTTAATTTGTATGTTCATTGCATTATTATTACCCATCTCAATTGATTCCAAAACACTCTTTTACCTCAACTAATTCTAACCAACACCTCAAAAGTCAAAACATCATCAGCCACCCAGTATAATTTTATCCATCCAGGTGTGTCACCCTTCTTCATTCCAGTTTCCTGGTAGGGGGCCTTTCTTAACCTCAATACGCAACTATGCATTGAAATTTTGCTCAATTTGAGTCTAGTAACAGGTTTTATTGAAAGAAAATTGGCTTTTAATCGAATTTGTGGCTTTAGCTTGAATGCCCTTTAAGTGTTGTTGAATGTTTCTTTGACCTGTTTGTGTAGATTAGAAAATTCGGGTGTATTCTGGAGTTATTTAATGTATTGATTTGGGAAGTGAAATGTATATATGAATTTTTGGTGCAGGATAGTGAAAATACATATGAATTAACTTTCTAAATTTGAGGCAAGAAAAATCATTATGACAATTAGGAAACTGGATTAATACTAGATTATAGAATACAGACTGTGACTTAGTTCAGTTATTGGAGGCTTAAATTCCCAGTGCCATGGCCTATGATAAATTTGTGATCTTTTTGGATCGATTTGTTAAAACAATTTATGGCTTTTTACTCCCTTCCTTTTTCTGTTGTGGGGTTTTCAATGCTGGGAACAGTCTCACTTTCATAGAAGTGGGTCGTGGAACCTTGTGGTATGACAGATAAATTTGAAATTGGACTAGGTAATGTGATTAATAATGTCATGGTGAACAGGGAATGAGGGTTTTGGGAAGACTTGAGGTCTGGAAACTGGGAGTTGTCAACTATTTGGATGCATTAAAAACTGCAGGAAAAGCTGGTCTTGGATAGAAAATCTCATAGAAGATGTGATACTCTTCTGTCTTTGCAACACCCACCTACATACACTGTCGGCAAAAGACAAACTGTTCACAATCTATTGATCCCCCAGTCGGACTTGGACAGATTGGAGCTGAACTTCACTACACACAACGGGGAGGAGACATTACCTTTCATGGTCCACACCAAGCCATTTTATATCCTATTGTATCACTTCGTGAGATGGGACTTGGTGCTCGAAGGTTTGTAGAAAAACTTGAGTTAACTATGATTGATCTGGCTGGTCTATATGGTGTAAAAGCTTGTCCTGGACAAAGTGGTGAGACAGGGGTATGGGTTGGAGAAAGGAAGATAGGTGCAATTGGTGTTCGGATATCAAATGGAATCACTTCTCATGGGATTGCATTTAACATTGATCCTGATTTGACCTATTTTAGGCACATTGTTCCATGTGGAATCACAGATAAAGAGTGAACATCTTTGAGAAGGGAGACAGATTTTCACCTTCCTGCAGAAGAAATAATACAGGAGCAGTTGATTTCATGCTTTGCAAAATCTTTGGTTATAGTGACTTGATCTGGAAGGATGATGCTTCATACTTTCTGATAAAAATGAAACTGAATGAAATGTAGCTATTTTAGCTAACGGATAATTGTATAACAACAATTGTTTTCTACTTATATTCTTTCAAAGTCTTTAACATTAAAATTATTTCTTATACACATACACATTCTTTCGCTTATGTCTATATGGGTAATGCATATGTTGATTGCGAGTACTAGAAGGTAGTGTGTGGTGATGCTGATATGACCATGAGCTGACTAATGAGCTAATTGGGTGTCGAATAATCAGATCAGATCAGATCCAGAGTGAGATCAAACTCCGCATGTTACGGGATTATCATCATGTTGCACCTATTTGGTTGGCTGTTGGGGCTACAAACTTCAATCAGTGACCCACAAACAAATAGCAAAACTAAAGAGCAAAATAGCAGTGCAGTAACAAGAGTCGCTCCTTTACTATCACATCATTGACTACAACACATAGAAATCAGCTAACATTAGCTTAATAGCAGCTATTACACATAATTACCAACCATGTAGAAGGTGCCTCTGCATTCAAGGAAAGCGAGCTGGACAGTGTTTGTTACTGTTCTACTCCAGATTCGCTATTGATTGAACTAGCAATTAATCTCTAACACTAAGAAGAATATTTGGTTATGGTTAGTCGTGCAAAAGCTATTTATTTTATTCTTGCTGACGTAGACCATATGTTCTTCTTAGAGGAAAGAATATGCCTTCACATGCAAATTTGATTCTAATCAAGTGAGAACCCTTTGACAACAAAACCTCCATTATTAGAAGCAACATTCAGGAGCCACTTGATTTCATTTTTTATTTCAACACCGAATAAAAGACCACATCCTCTATTAAAATATCGCAAGACCTCAAAACTAAGTCAAATACTCAAATGCTTCAATGGAACAAATCTGCTATTTATAGAAAAATTACCTTTCTGTGTTCTCTAAGAAGTTGGCAACGAGGTATTAGGCATGTATGACAGTTTAGTGTGCACACAAATCACAATAATATATGGATTAACATGAAAATAATTACAGTTCCACATATTATAAATTTATCTTTCTTAAACAATATGTGTATACAAGTATAATTCGTTATTGAGTTCTACACAATTGAAAGTAAATTCTAGATAGTGAACTTGCATGTGGAGCGGTAAAAAAATGCACTTTTTTTAGGAGAATGAAACTTGAGCTTCCTGGAAAGTAATCTTACCCAACTAAGTTTAGCTGTGCCTGTCACACTTATCAGAAATACTAGCAATAATAAAAATATAACTTGGTCAAGAATATCAGGAAATAAGGAAACCCATTTTATATCATGTGATTAATCACATGATACATATTGGCATAAGATGGAAAGATTGTAGAAATGTCAGAAGTATGGGATTTGTGATTAAGGATCACATGCCATGCTCCTTCCATTCCATGTTTCTACCCCACAACACAACAAAGATGTGGTCAATAATCCATGTATCGTCCCCCCCCCCCCCCCTTTCCTCTTTGCTAAATCTGAAGCTTTCACACAAGTATTGATTGGCTTAAAAAAAAAAACTTGCATACCTTCATTTCATCCTTTTTAAAAGAGGGCAAGCAACTATCTATTTATGCATTACCTTAGTAATATGGGCACATGATCAGAGTCCAAGATCCAAATCTCTTAGTTCTCCATTGTCCATAGAAGTCTTCAACTACCAACAGACTATTCAAAAGAATTGTTACAACCTTGAGATACACCTATGCAATCCCCATCTACCTTAGACTTCAACTACAACAAAAACAAGCCTTGCAACTTTCTTATGGGATAGTTCCAAGCACCAGAATTCCCTTCTTTCTCTAGCTTCTGTTGTTGTTTCTGCTAGACACTGTCATGAAAACCACTCAACGTGCTTTGGTGGGTCTCTTTGTCTTAATTCTCATACATTGCATCATGTGCTCTGTAGTTTCAATCAATAGTGAGACTAAAAGTAATCTGATAGATAGGTTCCCTCCAAGGAAGCTTCTAGCTAGTGTCTCCTCGTTCCCTGCAAGTTTAGATAAGTTGAAAACATCTTATGAAGGCTCTCAGAGATCAGTAGGCACAAGTTTAAGGAAAGCTCTCCAAGCAATTCAAATCCAACTCAGAACAAGTGACTTTGATGTCATTTATGTGGAGATCTCAATTGGAAGGAGTCATTAAATCTAATCTCTTTCTACATTTTTGCAGTTTGTTCAGCTAACTGTTGAGTAGGTAGGAAAGCCTGGTCTGTAATCAAGATCACATCTTTTCATTATGCTGTTACCTGTTAGGATTTTGTTGAATTTTATTTTGGTATTTTTCTTACCATGAAAAGAGTTCCCAGTTGATATAATCATTGTACAATGGGAGCATACTATAGGAGGAACTCTTACCTACAATATGCTAGGAGAAATTTCTTTAGCATTGTTTGTACTTATGTTCTATTAGTTTAGATCAACTTGTGAGTATACCAAAAAAGATTAGATCACTTGTTCAGTAACTGATCTCTGACAAAAGAAGTACATGTTTAGCTTGAAGATTACTAAAATAAATATTTTCATTAGTTACTTGATGGCAATAGTAGAAATTTTACTCTATCTAAAATTTAAAGGTACTCTCATCCTTCATTCCATAATGCTCTGAGTTCTGACAGCTGAGGAATCACCCCTTCTGCAGTACTCTGATCCTGCAAATGGCCCACGTACTTTTTGAGATTTTTCTCACTTGATCTACCCTTGTCCTTGGCTGTGGTCAAATGATAATCAGAACCCAATAACCACATCGTTTTAATGTGGATTGAAAAACTTTATTTTATCTGATCAAGAAGATTAAAGGAATTCTGTCTGTTTTCTTATCTTAACATGAGTATTAGGCTTGAATGGAGTAAATGGAAAATGGACTAATCAGCGGATTAACAAAATTTGGTTCGCTCCCGGGACGGATCCGTAAAGAGTTTTAAGGGCTGGATTTATATAAATATAAAAATATCAATAAAAAAACATAATTTAAATATAAGAAATAATTAAAAAAATAAAATATGTAAATTTTTTGTGAGTAAAATATATAGTATACCACTTGCTCAGGAGGGGGAGGGAGGCCAAAGCCCCCACTTGCCCCCCTCTAGGTCCGTCCTTGATTCCCTCTATAATTATTTTCTATCTAAAACCCTCATTTTCTCATATTTCCAATCAAAATATTTTGGAGTTGATGATAGATTTGAAATATGAAATAATTTTAAATATTCAAACATAAAAAATCAAATAGAAACTTGATAAAATTTGAAAAAAATTTGTAGGATATAAAATTAGGATTAAAGAGAGAAAAAATTTAAGATTTTTTAATATTAGGTTAAATTTGATATTTTGATTCTTGAGTTTTCAGATTAAGAAGATTTATGAAGATATTAAATAGAAAATGAAAATTTGAGGATTTAGGTAGAAGATAATTAAGGGACTGAACAAATTTGCTTAATTTTAAAAGTATGTGGGTCTAATTTGCTCAAAAAAAACTTGAGGAACCAAATTACACAAAGTCTAAACAAAACGGACCAAAAGTGCAATTAATTTTATTTTTTATATAAGCCACATGTATTTTCCATGATTTTTTTGGTCAAAATGTATTTTCCATGGTTGCATGCTCATGCCTGGCCTACATTATAATTTCATAGTTCAAGTCTGACTTGTTATATGTCATAGACCAATTTTTAGGCTTGGTCTGTTTGAAAGCATGATTTGATCTATTAACCTATTTAATAGCTTATATCATATTATGACTTTTAAATAGACCAATAGGTCTATCTCTAAATAGGCTACTATATTTATGGAATTATAAGCTTACTTTTTAATAATGTAAATATGTCAATGACATGAGTCTCTAAATAGGCCAATAAGTCTATCTCTAAACAAACTAACAGGATGAATTAAAAACTTATATATTATTGTACTATTTATTATATATAATATATTTATATTTTTATTAAAAATAATATTATTTATAAATAGGCTAACTCGTTAAATTTAATAGGTTTTTAAAAAAACTAAGCATGACCTATTTAATTAAAAAAATTCAAAAGTATAGGCATAACCTATTTATTAAACGAGTCAAGTTAAATTAAGTCTTAAATAGATTTGACATTGGCCCCGAAGCGTCTCACATATTTCCACCCTTAACAAACATCCACGTGATCTTGGGGTTGGGGAAAATTCTACACAGAAGACTAGAAGACTATTCTATGAGGGTATGTTCCAGAGTTAGAGAATGAGGAAAAATAGAAGAAAGATTACTCCCTCCGTTCCTTTTATCTGTCGTTTAAGGTTTTTACACATAGATTAAGGAATGCAATAAATGTGTCTTTTAGCTCTATTGTTTACAAATATACCCTTACTCTCTCTCCTTACAACATTTAAAGTTCTCCACCATTTCTAGTCATTGCAATAAATACTCCACCATTTAACAAATTTGGAAGAGGGTAAGTTGGAAAATTAGCATTTATTGTTGCCTTGATATGTGAAAATGACACTTATTTAGAAACAAATTTTACACTCTAAAACGATAAATAAAAAGGAATAAAAAGGAACAGAGGGAGTAAAAGTTTGTAGGGAAATCTTCATTCTTTTATATTTGTGAGTATGTTTACATTAGAAATGTCTCTCCTCTCTCTCTCTCCCCACTTCCCTTCTTCATTCTTTTCTTGCTAACCCTTCCTTTCCTTTACTTTTCCGTCACTCCAAAGTCCAAACTCCCAAACACCCCTCCTAACCACCCGTATGATCCATATTTCATCTTGAGAGAAAGGAATGTAATTTTTAAAATTTGAAGAAAGGAGTAGTGTAAATGTATCTCTCAAAAGGAAAGTATAGTTTAGCCCATAATAATCAAGCATGCTGCTGCAAGGAAATTTTATTATAATAATCTTTCATATTTACACATGTAGCAATTGCCTTGCTTCTACAGAAGTTACAGAATGAAGTAGCCCTTTTAGGCATGCATATTCACACGGATGATGGTTTCCTGTGAAAAATCCTCTCCTCACACTTAGATTCACTGTTTTGGAGAAGTTGGTTAAGGGATGTGTAACAGTGACATCATAATCTCCATGATGCAATGAAACATCAATAATTCCTCTACTATCCGCTATGACCTTTCGAGGCCCAGTTCCCCACTCATGAATCAACTTGTCCACAACGTTTCCAGTTGGAGTATTTCGCAAATTGGCATAAGTAAGAGGCGTCTTAGTGAAACCAGCTCTTATTGGACCCGCAAACATTATAATCCCTTTTACAGCAGGATGAGAGTATGCCTCTCTTAGAACTTCTTCAAAGTACTCTGCCTGCCCAACAAACAAACAACAATCTTCATTTTCTGTTGTAAGTTATAACTAACTAACTAACAAACTAGTAACTAACAATTTCCATGATGAAACCTGATTTGGGTGTGGGTCCATACTGGCTTCTGTGATCCATATTGGAAGTCCGGTTGCACCAAGAAGATCTAGACCTGACCTCATGTAAGCAATATTTGGTTGGCCAGAAGGAAAATGGCCTTGCAACCCTATTGCTGGTGATATTCCATCAGTTCCTGGATATGTCAGAATCTCCTTAACTCTCTGGATGTAATTGGCTGGGCTGGCTACCTTATCTCCACTATATTCAATGGTGTTATACTCATTGAAGAACCATGCTAGTATTTGGATCAAGCTTGTAAGCTGTTGAATAAAACACTGAAGAGGCATTCACACCAAGTTTATCTTCAAAAAAGTGGAAGTGGACATTCTCATTCACCACATCCCATGCAATCACTTCTCCTTTATATCTTGAAACCACTGAATTTATCCTTTTATCTGCTGCTTTTTGTAAATCCTCAGGAGATAGGGACTTAACCCATTTAGGCTGATATTTGGATCATCCCATAAAATGTTATGACCTCTCAAAGAAATGTAATTCTCTTTGGTGAATTTCAGCATGGCATCTGAGATGGTATAGTTTTTCCTGGCCTTGAACTTTCTCTGTACTGTACCACTTCATCTCATTGGTGAAAGTTGTGTATTTGAATCTTGACAAAACCATTTTCTGTAGTGACGGAATTTGAGAATATAATGGTTCATTCCACATCCAAATGGAAAGCCTGCCTTTGTTTGTTTGATGAAGACCGTAGCTCCTTCCAACGGCCCGTTCCATTTATATGAGTTACCTGAAATCTCACTCTGCTCTTACGTACCTGCAGGTTATCAATCAAAACACTTTATTATTTTATTTTTCTATTGCAATTTGATCTTTTATGTGTTTATATCGGGAATCTCCATAGGCAAAGCCGTGTATTAACCCTCTTATCAGGGTGGTGATTAGATAAAGCTCTCCAAAGAGTTACAATTCTGGGATTCGAACCTGTCATTGCAAGTGAATTCCGTCTGGGGTCACATTCCTTATGATGACCACATGTTTGACAAACAGTTGGTGAAAGTCATTTTATCAATTAGTAGTACAAAAATAAAAATCAATGATTCTTCCCCTGATGTAAAGCACTGGGAATCTATGTGAAAATTATATAAGAAACATCAATCTTTTTGGTGATTCTCTCTAGCTTACCCTCTCAATGCTGTCGTCTTGGTGTGATCTCCAATTGCTTTTGGGTGAATGGTTGTAAGGAAAGATTATCAGCCCATATTTCCACTGTTGGATTCTTGCTCTGTATTGTTAGTAAATTTCAGCTAACAAAATATAACAGCCATCCATATGTGATGAAAATTTAGATCAAAATCATTTTTTTATATTTTCTAAAACTGATAGAGTGGCAGGTATAATTCCAGAATGTACTTCACCTCAAAAAGAATCTCTGCAGGGCTTGAGAAGTTTGCAACTATGCCCCCTTTTAGCAGAGTCCAGCATCCATGCTTTGCTATCACATGGCCACCTTGTATCAGTTCACTTCCATTTATTTTAAATATAACTGACACAATGTCATTCCTTCACTGAGCTGAAACCAAGCTGAATGTGGAGAAACATAATCATTCAAAATGTTTTAGAAATGTAATGGCCAACATAATGACATTCATAAAATGACTTAGTGAAAGAGATGTCATAACAATGTCTTTACAGAAGAGAAACAGAAGTTACCAGAAAAGGTATATATCATTCCTTTCTTAAGTTGGACCTTCTGTGAGAAACTATCTAATGGTTGTGTTCTGTTCCTAGCAACAATGAATCTATTGCCTTCAGTTGATATTCGTTCCTCAATTGCTCCTTTTCCAAACACTGTCCAACCCTCTATGCTGTAATCAAATCCTGGATTTACTATAATGCCTCCTTCATATTGTGCCCTCTGAGGTTCTAACCATGCACTGCTTGATTTCAAACCATTGGCAACACAGTTAAGATTTATATGTTAATTGCTGACAGAAATAGCACAAACCCATATCTGTAAATGGCTTGACTTGAGTGTTTTCAAGTTATAAAACAAAATTATTATGTATTCTGCAAGCTGAGAAGAAAAAGGTGAACATGGTAAACATTTTAACTTAGTAAAGAATACTTCAGTTTCCTGGTTAGTATATATATAAAACTATTCATGAAGAAATGCCATTGCCTCTGTAGTAGCAGAATAATCATAAGACAAAGAATGGACGCCAAGCCCTGCATGTGTTGAGAAGATATATTAGATTGGAATTGCTTTAGGTGAACACTAGCTAACTCTGAAAGGGAGGGAGGGAGGGAGAGAAACCAGCTGTGATCAGTAAAAGGCAAGAAGTGGTGAACAACAAATTGCAGCCTTGTGCTGCAGCAACCTTCATCTTGTCACTAATCAAAGAAGCCTTCATTGAAGTTCATGTCAGTATTAAAAACTTCTCTTACTCAATGCACCTATAGGGATTAAAATTAGCTATATATAAGGCTGTGCATTGCATGTGAGCCTTAAAATGCACCACTGACGCTTTCTAGACACGTTTGGATAGGATATTAAAAGCATAATAGAATAAGACAAAGGGGGGAAAATGGTGCATTTTAATTTTAAACAATTTTTAATAGAACAAAGACTCTTTAGTCTTTATTTTAATAAATTCGAAAAAATATATTTTTCGTTCCTATAGTTTCGGTTAACTTTGGTTTTCGTCTCTGTACTTTAAATCTTTTATTTGTTGTCCTGAACTCTAATTTCTAAACCTCCAAACCATTGTCTCTCCCCGTTAGTGAGATCTGTTAACCTGGGGAGCTGGGTAACAAAAGTTACATGTTAGCCTCAATAGTGTGCCCCAAATAGTTGATTCATCTAATTAATATTTTTTATTACTTTTTTAATTATTAAAAAATCATAATTATGAAATTAGGTTTTTTTTATCGGGTAAAATTGCTCAGGTGAAAACTCTAATTTAGCAATTAGTATTATTTTAATAATTAAAAATTAATAAAAAAGTTAATTAGATGATCAGTCAGTTATTTGGGACTCACTATTGAGGCTATCGACATGTAACTTTTGTTAGATGTCACTGACGGGCAGATGCCACGGTTTGGAGGTTAGAAAGTTCAAGGACAAAAAACAAAGGATTTAAAGTACATTGACGAAGACCAAAGTTGACCGAAACTATAGGAACGGAAAACATATTTTCCCTAATAAATTTTAGAGTTTTACCCTTGTTTGAACCAAACATAATAGAGTAAACTAGCAAATCGGTCCCTGATCGGGTCATGCAATTTAGTCCCCGAGAAATAGAAAACCCTAGTATAGTCCCCTGACTTTTTACTTTTTTCTTTACTATAGTCCAACCGTATATTTCCCGTTGATTTTTTTTACAACGTATCGTGTTTAGTGACACTCTGTCACACCGTTTGTCACTAAAGTGTCTACCATTGCACAAAATGATGTGGTTTTGTCAATTTTATAGCTTGAAAGGCTCCAATTCCAACCGTCGTGTGCTTTCATATTCTCCACTTTCTCTCTCCTCTCCTTTTTCATTGGAAGATCTCAATCTGAATGACGTTATTTTTGTGCCCCCGATGGCAAACAGTGTGACAGAGTGTCATTAAACGTGACACGTCATCAAAAAATTAACGGGAAAGACACTATTGGACTATAGTGAAAGAAAAAGTAAAATGTCAGGGACTATATTGGGGTTTTCTATTTCTTAAGGAGTAAATTGCATGACCCTAAAAAAATCAAGGATCAATTTGCTAGTTTACTAAAACATGATCTAGGGTCTGTTTTGTGGAAATGGAAGAGGAGGGGAGGGATTTTAATAAAGGGGAAAAAGGGAAAGGGAGGTGAGGTGAGATGAGATGACATTTTAGCTTATTTTATTTGAGGAGGGGAGGGGGGACTTTTCTTGTTTGGTTCACAAGGAGAGGAGAGGAGAGGAAATAAAACTAATTTACTTTTATATCCCTATACTTTTATAACATCTAACTTTATTAATATGAGTGAATGAATATTTAAGTAATTTTGATTGGTTTGTTTTAAACCCCTTCCCTCTCCTCCAAATCCTCCACTTTTGAAGGGGAGACAAATTCCTCCAAATAGTATGTAAATGCATTAGTTGTAAGCAATATCATGGTAATGTTATTAAAGAATTTTGATAAGATACCAAAAAGTTGTGGCTCACTTCGCAACGCATACTAAGACTTTGGGAAGAGTTTTGAGGTTCGATCCTCACAATAAACATTCTTAGAGAGGGATGAAGAGCTTTTAGCCCTTAACTATATCCCAAAAATAATTGCTCATATTAATAGGGTATGCATATGGATAACACTAAAAAGATGTTGATAAGATTATAAGTTATAGTTTTTAATGTATGGATAGACCACATGATTTATTGGTGTACCGTATACCTGCAGCCCCAAAAACCATCAATCTAATCTCAAAGGAAATTAATAGATCGAAATCAAAACCAAGACATAGGTGGTAACTAATTAATTTCAAATTGTGTGAAAACTATAGAAATTGATCAGCGTGAAGACAACTCAAATGAAGAAATATATAAATTTAATTTTAATGTTATATAATTGTAACAAATTTTACCCTTTTAATTAATGCACACTCTTTTAAATGTATGGTATACGGTGATTAATATATGAATATATATAAATTCTATTGCATTGAATTAGAAATGATTAATTGACACATACTTTCAGTTTAAAGTTTAAAAAAAACTACACAACCAAGATAATACCCACACACATATTATTTATTTTAAAAATATATATTCCCCCAATATAAATACTATAGCATATTATTTTACTATTTCACTTGATTACTACTTAAGTATATCAAGTGGCGTCTGAATAAATGATATCTAGTTTTATCACTAAAAAGAAGTTGCTGTAGATGTATAAAAAGCAAATTAAGGGCGTCATATAATATAATGCATATGGCGAGTATTTGACGAAGATTGGTTACAAAATTTCAATTCAATGTCGCAAAAAGCATGACTTAATGTTGTGCCTATTCTTAATCTGAACCAATATATCAACACTGTTTAGTGAGTTACAACTCATTTTTACTCACCAAAATCAAAGATGACGTGCGTTAATGGAGTACCATATCTATAGGTAATAGGTTGCATTTAACTAAACGCATGCAGATTACATTAACTTAAGGTTGAAAATGCACCGAGTATTGGTGGGTTGGATTGAAATGGTATTGAGTAATGAAACCACTAAATGCTGAAGATGGAGCCACTCAATTTTTTTTTTCAAGATCAAATTTAACTTTTATGGGAAGTAATACGGATCGAGTTGGGTATTATTTCTATAGATGACAAATCTCCATCCGAATATTTAACACACTCCATATATTTAACACACTCCATATATATGCTGAAGATTCAAATCTCAGACCACTAATTAAGTTGAAAGAACATTTTTTAGTTGATTTATGTGCTCAATACGAATGAAGGTTTGACTCTCTCTCTATTATGAGAAAATTTATATTGTTACACATTAACTCATTCAGCATACTATTCATTGTGAGACCACATAGGTCTATGAATCAATAATCTTAATTATGCAAAAGTTTAATTTCCAAATTTAGTTTTATGCTTTAACTAATGTATTCATTACATTAATGGTGATTTAGATATCCATAATATTGTCACTCAATTCGGCTAAACAATCTATACCATTCCCTCGAACTATACTAGTTGAAGCTAAACCAAAGGATTTGAAATGCAAGAGCGTGATAAAATAATGAAAAGATTCTTATGTGGAAAAAATTGAGATTTAATAAAATGTCAAATTGAGTTCACTTTTGCAAGAATTTTAAGGGAAGCTCTCATGTAATCCATGTCAAAACAACTAGTAAGTATTTTGTCGTTAACAGAAGACAGCAATTGCTTGAGATTATGTATAGCTTGTTCTTTTTTTTTTTTGAAGTGTGTTGGTTTACTCTAAAAGCATGTGTAAGACGTGGATTCGAACCAAATACACATTAAGGAGATCTTGGGAAACACCATCATGTGTGGTCATGGCCGACCCAACATGTAGTGAGGCCTCCAATAAACTTTTATTTTGGGTTGTTTTAAATACATGAGGTGAAAGAAATGAGTCTTAAAAGTTAAAATTCATTTAGCAAGTATTAAACCATATCAATCAATGAATTAGGCATAATTATAATAATATTTTTAATTTTTTATAAATAATGTTACTAACAATTGGAAACCTAAAACAATGACTTGAGCAGTCTTACCCTTGAGCCGATCCCGTGTGTGGTTGATTTTTGTCTTGAGCTGCAATAAATTTCTATGGCGTTTGGTTTGTTTTTTATTTTATCTTTGTTTTTATTTTTAATTGATATTTTTATTTATATGTCACTTCATTGTCATATTAATTCTAGCTATTAAGGAAATTATAAAAACAAAATCCAAACACTACTTATACAGGTCATTTGGTTGTGAGATTTAAACTTTTGTTTTTCAAATATAAAAATTTCAAAATAACACGTGTTTGGTTAAAGAAAATATGTGTGGTATATCTTTATAAGATGTAAAAAGGAGATGGAGAAAGAAATTTAAAAGAAAGGAGATGGAGAATAAGATGTAAAACAAAATTAATGTATAAAAATCATTGTTAATGGAATTAAATTAGTTTTTTAAAACAATGATTTTTATACACCTCCATTCTCGTAGGGCATTTTCTATTCTCACTCCTTTTTTTACTATTCCCACCCCATACATTTTTTTCTAACAACCATTTTCCTAACTATCCTTGTCTCTTCTCATTCCCTTTTCCTTTACCCTTGGTTACCATTGTCACCGCTGTCACAACCCCTTCTCCCTTTTCTCCCACTCCACGTTTAAAAGTCTTTTTTCACAAAAAAAAAATAAAGCTTTTGGACATGTCCATAAGTCAATTTTTTAATTTGGCATCCAAACACGTGTGTCCATATATCAATTCTGGACACACATATCTAGAAGCCAATTTTTTAGTTTGACTTCCGACATACATGTTCAGATTTGGCTTATAGAAAGACGTATCCAAAAGTTAATATTTTTTAAAAAAAGAGCTTCTAAACACACGTGTCCAAGAAAGCAAATGAAAAAAAAAATTGGCTTTCAGACACACCAACATAAATATATAACGAGAAGCTTTTTTGTAAAAAATGGCTTCGAGACGTGGGTGGAAGAAAAAAGGAGAGGGGGTATGGTGGTTGGGTGGTGGTGGCAGCTATTGGTAAGAGTAGGGGTGGTGAAGGTACATGGAAAGGGAAAAAGGTGAGACTAATTAGGGAATAAACGGTAAAAAAACAAAAATGGAAGGGAAAAGCAAAGACCTTCTCTACCTTATTTTTCTTTCTATTCTTCTCTTCTTTTTTTCATATCTTTCATTTTTATCTCTCATCTTTTCCTACCAATCTACCCCACATCCACATCCACATCCACATCCAAATCCAAGTCCAAGTCCAAGTCCAAGGGTGGATACACCTCAATTTTACCTTAAATTTTTATAATTTAAACTAAAAACAGAAAATGAAAAATAGAAAATGTTTTTTCTAAACGTGCGTAAATGTTTTTACAAAAACACAATCTTTTCTCTGGGAGTAATTTAGCCATTAATAATCAAGCATGATGCTGCAAGCCATTTCATTATTATCTTTCAAATTTATACATGTAACTATTGCCTTCTTTAACAAAAGCAATAGAAGGTGGTAACTTTTTCAGGCATGCATTTTCACACGGATGGTGGTTTCCTGTGAAAAGCCTCTCCTCACACTCAGTTTCATTGTTTTGGAGAAGTTGGTTAGGGGATGTATAACAGTTACATCATAATCTCCATGATGCAGTGAAATATCAACAATTCCACTGCTATCTGCTATGGCCTTTTGAGGCCCAGTTCCCCACTCATAAATCAGCTTGTCCACAACGTCTCCAATTGGGGTATTTCGGAAATTTTCATCTGCGAGGGTCGTCTTGTTGAAACCAGCTTGTGCTGGACCTGAAAACATTATAATCCCTTCAACAGCACGATGAGAGTAAGCCTCTCTTAGTATATCTTCGAAGTACTCTGCCTGCCCAACAAACAACAATTTAATGTTCACTAACTGTTTGACTTATTGTCTAATAAAGAGAAGTTCTTTTTGTAACTTATAACTAAGTCCCGTGGTGGTTGCAAGTTTTCAATTTTTGGTTTTCAAATAATTTCAATCAAATTTTTACAACTCAAAACTGAAAACTCGCAACTAGCTCGAACGCCCCCAAATAACTAACTAACAATTTTCACGATGAAGTTGGGGAAATACCTGATTTGGGTGTGGATCATTACTTGCTTCTGTGATCCATATTGGAAATTTAGTTTCAGCAAGAAGATCAAGACCTGATCTCATGTAAGCTATATTGGGCTGGCCAGAACCAAAATGGCCTTGCAACCCTATTGCTGGTAATATTCCATAAGTTCCTGGAAATGACAGAATATCCACAAGTCTCTGGAGGTAATGGGCTGGGCTGGCAGCCTCATCCCCACTATATTCAATGGTGTTATACTCATTCAGGAACATGATTGTTTTTGGATCAAGCTGGTAAGCTGTTGAATAATACACTGAAGAGGCATTCAAACCAAGTTTATCTTCAAAAAAGTGGAAGTGGACATTCTCATTCACCACATCCCATGCAATCACTTCTCCTTTATATCTTGAAACCACAGATTTCATTCTTTTATCTGCTGCTTTTTGTAAATCCTTAGGAGATAGGGACTTAACCCATTCAGGCTGATATTTTGGATCATCCCAGAAAATGTTATGACCTCTCAAAGAAATGTCATTCTCTTTGGTGAATTTTAGCATGGCATCTGAGATGGTATAGTTTTCCTGGCCTTGAACTTTCTCTGTACTGTACCACTTCATCTCATTGGTGAAAGTTGTGTATTTGAATCTTGACACAAACCATTTCTGGTAGTCACTGTTTGTGAGGATATTATGGTTGATTCCACATCCAAATGGGAAGCCTGAATTTGTTTGTTTGATGAGGACTGTAGCTCCTTCCAATGCTGTTTCGTTTTTATGAGTTACCTGAAATCTCACCCTACTCTTGCGTACCTGCAGGTTACAATCAAGACTTGTTATTATTGTTTTCTTTAATGGTACAATTTTCCTACTGGTTTTATCTATGCAATTTGGTCTGTGGTTGATATCATTCCTCTTGATGACCACATGTTTGATTAACTATTGGTGAAAGTCATGTTGATAGTAGTACAAAAAAAATAGAAATGATTCTTCCCCTGATGCAAAGCACTAGGATCTATGTGAAAAGAATATAAGAAGCATCAACTTTCATGTAAATACCAATATCTAAAGAGAGAGGGGTTGGTTTGCACTAGCTTACCCTCTCAATGCTTTCATCTTGGTGTGATCTCCATTGTTTTTTGGTGAATGGTTGTAAGGAGAGACTATCAGCCCATATTTCCACCGTAGGATTCTTGCTCTGCATTGTATGTAAATATCAGTTAACAAAATTTAACAGATATCTAAATTTATGGACACAGCCCCTTTGACCATTTTATTTCTCTATCTGATTATGGATCTCTCACAATATTCAAGCATGTATATCATTATTTTACTTTTATACACATTTTATAACTGTAAAAAAGAAAACTAAAAAAAGTTGTATATGTTCATAAATGGAATCCCCTCGTAACTTAACTAAATATTTGGATGGAAATGCATATGGTTCCCATCTCTCATCTCAACATTTTCACATAAGAGCAGTAAGTATGAACAATTAAACCTCTGCTGAAGATTTGAATAGAGTGAAAGATTGATTTCTGCCTCGTGAGCATGTTATTTTCATTAGGAAAATTAAGTGGATAGAGTGATAACAGAGGCCCTATAATTTTATACTTGAGGAATTAATTTAGAGGAAATATGCAAAATAAGACAAGATGAAAGGCAGAAATTTTACAGCTCCTTCTTTCCTTGAAACAAAAATATGTGTGAAACTTATATTATATCTGGTTATTTAGTCCCTATATTAGTAGTGCCCATCTTTTATAAATATTAATCAAATTCAACTAGGAACAATTGAGAAAAAATATAAAACCCGAGGAGGGAATGGGGGAGATGACATCCTCAGCTATCTACACGTAATGAAAATTTTAGATCAGAATTATTTTTTATTGTCTCTGAAGCTGATAGACTAGCAAGTATAAATCCAGAATGTACTTCACCTCAAAGAGAATCTCTGCAGGGCTTGAGAAGTTTGCAACTATGCCCCCTTTTAGCAGAGTCCAACATCCATGCTTTGCTATCGCATGACCCCCTCGTATCAGTTCCCTTCCATTTATTTTAAATATAACTGACACACTGTCACTTCCTTCACTGATCTGAAACCAAGCTGAATGTGGAGAAACATAATCATTCAAAATGTTTTATAAAAGTAATGGCCTACATGGTAACTCTCATCAAATGAATGTTAGTGAAAGAGATCTGTTATATAACCAGTAATCACTTTTAATTTCTCACATTATTTTATATACAATAAATTTGTACACATGAGAATACTGTGTTTTTTGTTTTTAATGAACACCGCTCCACAATGTCTTTACAGAAGAGAAACAGAAGTTACCAGAAAAGGTATATATCATTCCTTTCTTAAGTTGGACCTTCTGTGAGAAACTATCTAAAGGTTGTGTTCTGTTGTGAGCAACAATGAATCTATTGCCTTCATTTGATATTCGTTCCTCAATTGCTCCCTTTCCAAACACTGTCCAGCCCTCTATGCTGTGATCAAATCCTGGATTTACTATAATGCCTCCTCCATACTGTGACCTCTGAGGTTCTACCATGCACTGCTTGATTACAAACCATAGGCAACACAGGTAAGTTTTATGTGTTAAATGGCTTGACTTGAGTGTTTCAAGTTATAAAACAATATTATTATGTATTCTGCAACCTGAGAAAAAAAAGGTAAACTTGGAAAACACTTTAACTTAGAAAGAAAACACTCTAGTTTCCTGGTTAGTATACAAAACAATTCATGAAGAAGTGTCATTACCTCTGTAGTAGCAGAATAATCATAAGGCAAAGAATGGACGCCAAGCCCTGCATGTGTTGAGAGGATATCTTAGTTAGAATTGCTATAGGTGAACACTAGCTAGACTGAGAGAAAGAGAGAGAGAGAAACTCAGAAACCTGTGATCAGTAAAAGGCAAGAAGAGATGAACAACAAGTTGCAGGCTTCTGCAGCAACCTTCATCTTGTGACTTATCAAAGTAACCTTCATCAAGTTTTATTATATTAGTATAAAAGACTTCCCTCACACAATGCACCTATTGGGATTATAATTAGCTATATATAAGGCCGCGCATTGCATGTGAGTCTTGAAGTCACCTGAAAATCTTTTTAAGAAAAAATATTCATTGACTGTTACATATATTAAAAAAATTGAAAAAAATGATAATTGTTTCTTTTCCTTAGAATCTTTGATATATTTCAATTTGTTTTTTTATGGTGTTTATAAATGCATAATTTACTGCAAGGATTTTATATTGTAGAAAAACGGATACGGTTGTAAAGAAGCTTGAATGCATTTAAAACAGACTTTATAACTGTTTGTCCACATATATGTCATTTCTTCAAAAGTCAAAAACTAAACCCAAAAACCAGTAATCCCTTGTTAAAGATAATTATTAGAAGAAATCAAAACTAAGCTATCTGAATTCACCTAAAAAAAACCAAGCTATCTGTATAGTAGCCAAATTTCAAATTGTATAAAAATAAAGAAATTTATTAATGTGAAGACAGCTCAAGTAAATAACTGAGTTAGTCAAATTAAACATTAAAATAATAAAATTTGAATGAAGATTTGTTGACATTAAATATAGGTTTGAACACTCACACTATCTAACAAGTAATACTTTTTGCAGGACATGAAATTAAACAATCCAATCATAAAATTATGTAATATTATATTCATAATCATTAATCATATATATTGAATTTTAAATAAATTAAATATTTATAAATATGTAATTTCATAATCCATGTTTTTTTTTTATATTTCATGACATGTTAAAATAAAGTGATATGAAGGAACATCAAATAATTTTTGGTATCAAATGCCATAAACTTAATTTATCTTAAAAAAAATATTAATACAATGATTAAATTGATAAAATTTATTACTTATTAAAAATTACTGAATAAAAAATATATCAAGACTCTAATGCATCTCTCACTCTTTATATATGAAATATCTATTTGTTTTCTCTGCAAGAAACTTTGCCATCGGACAAATTCTCTTCCCAATATAATTTTTTCCAAAGGAAGGGTGTTTCTCCTTTAAGTGAATGTAATGTAAGTTTGCAAAGTTTCTTACAAAAAACCAAACAAGTTCTAAGTAGACCGAGGGATGGAGACATGGAGTGAAAGGACCAGTTTCACCTCTTTAGTACTGAAAGAAGCTTTCACTTGATTTCATGTGAAATTACATCTAACTTATACTATTGAATATTTTTTTAATAAATAATTCTATTTTAAAATTGAGTGTTAGATTGAAAGTTATTACCGCTAATCTAAAATTATTTAATACATCAATAACACATGTTTATATTAACATTGTATATATTTTTAAAATGTATGAAAATAAAAACCCCAATATTACAAAATTGTATATATAATTTAGATGATAAATAAATATAATTCAACTATTAGATTAATAAAAAGTACATTTTATCTAAATTTATCAATTATAAAATCATTGGTATAACTTAGTTTGGGCTTTGGTGTAATTTAATATCCCCTCTAAATATCTGATATATTTTTGACTCAGCAAAATAATCAAATGTAAAAAAAACGTCTATTATATAATGCACATATAAGAGATATAAATAATTGTAATCAAAATTCTAATTAAATATTACTTTTCTAGAATATAAATCCTAAATCAAATAATTCTTTAAAGATAAAATTTTTAACATAAAAAAGATTAAAAAATTTCTTAAATTATTATATATATTATCACGATAAAAAAAAATACTATAATTTTTTTTTGGCACGATGTTATTTAGCGAATCTTGTTATAAAAGCCGCGCGTGGTATAATAGAATAGTCGAATTGTTTTAGAAAAACAGGAGCTGAATTTAGCATCAAATCCAAATGCAATGAAAGAGGATAGGCCAATAAGAATTGTCTCCAGAAGTATTCAATATATCTACAGAGCAGAGACATACCTTGAGCAAGCAATCTCAGATAATTCCAATTGTGGACTCCAATGATGTCCCGTGAATCTTCTATATGTGTTACAAATTACAATGCATTTAATTTAATTTAATTTAATTTGTTTAAAAGAACACACTATATAGTATCTTTTTATTACTTAATATCTCAAGGTCGGCTATTAAAATAAGAGCATTTTAAGTATTGGCTTCAACTTTTTTTAATTAGCTGTAATTGATTTATCATTCCAATTATAAATTTAATTTTAATGTTGTACATTAGACATTAATATTAGTGTGATAAATGTTACACTTATAATGCATATATAAAAAAATATATGATTATTAATATATGTATATATATAAATTCTAATGCATAGACTTGCATACGGTTAACTGATTATTCAAGTATCAATATTAGATAATTTAATTTAGCAGATATTTTATAAACTTAGTCATAATTAGTCTCATATATTGCAAAATTATAATTAAAAAATTATAATTTCAGTTAGATATTACACACAAATATAGCGAGATATATATAATTTCATATCTTTCACTCATCTCCATAAAATGAGATAAATATAAGTTTGTCAATAATTATTTTTTAATCTCGAAAGCTCTTCCTACATTATACTAAGACACTATTTTCTTAACCATCGAGCACGTGTGGATCAGCTGGTAAGGGACTGTTCCAACTTAACCAGTGGTTTCGAGTTCGGACATGGTAATGCAGTTGTGTTAAATACTCAGAGGGAGAGCTTTGCCGCCCATAAAGGTCATACCCGGCTCGACAGGATTGCCTCCCGTGGAGAATACCTGTGGTCTTGCACTAAAAAAGACACTATTTTCTTAACCTAATTTTCTTTTATAAAGAAACACAGACACACCACCAGCCTACATTTAATCATTCCTTACAAAAAAACATTTCCTCCAAAAATAAATTAAATGCTCTAGCATATATATCGTTTTACTATTTCACTTGATTAATTAAGTGTATCAAACCCACTACTCAATAAATATTCAAGTGGCATATGAAGAGGAACGCATTCATAAGTAAATGATATATCTAGTTTTATCATGTAAACAGAAGTTGCTGTAGATAAACTCCTATAAACAAATGATGGGTATTATATATATCAGCCATGTTAGTGCATATGGCGAGTGTCTCACCAATATTGGTTACAAAATTTTAATTCAACGTCACAAAGAGCATATATGGATTGTTGTGCCTGTCCCTAATCTGAACCGATCAACACTGTTTAATTAGTGAGTTACAACTCATTTTTGGTGTGTTTGATTTACACTGGATCTACGTTTGAAACATGGATCAAACGTGGATCCAGACAGAAGTTATTCTCTGTAACGTTTATCGAAATGTATGTTTTAAAGGTGGTTTTGAGGTAAACCAAAGACACACTAAATCAAAGATTTTATTGATGCAAGAGTGACTTGAGTTAATGGAGTTTACACCATATATCTAGGTAGGTTGCTTAATTTTAGCCTAACGCTTGCAGCAGGTTACATACTTACATTAGCTCAAGGCTCCAAATTAAATGCACCGAGTTTTAGTGGGTCTGTTGGATTAAATTTAGATGATTGCCACCGTGAATGATTTGTACGTCCTCTCTCGTCTAACCAATCAAGAAAATTATTAATGAAAAAATTACTCTCTTCCCAATTCCCATTACTCTTCCTCATTTTTAATATTTTGAATAAAAGAAAAAAAATAAAAGGGTTGGATCCAATTGAAATTAAATTACAATAAATGACAGAGTGATGAAAAAAATAAGCGTCGTTTGGTTTTAGAAAATGTTTTTTATTTTTATTTTTTGTTTTCTAGCTTTAATTATAGAAATATGTTCAATTCTGGTTATAAAAATATTCATTTTATTTCTTATTTTGAAAGTTTTGTATAGGAAATAGTGAAAAAAAAAAAAATTATATTAATATTTCTACTTTCTATACAAAATGATGAAATATAAAATAAAATGAAAATGACAAATAGATATTTTTTATAATTAAAACTAAAAAATAAAAAATATTCTCTGAAATTAAAAGGGCCCTAATTCTTCCACTAACAAATTTTTTTATTTGTCGAATAAGAGGGGAAATATGTGTCCTTCCTTACTAAAGGCCATCATATAATGACCGATAAAACGTTTTACTTCTTTTTATCGAGCCACCATCTATCTTATCAACTCATCTTATCGTGGTTTGTATTGGTCTAGGAATAGATACATATATATTGCACTTAAAAATTTGATCAAGTACAAAGTGACTTAGAAGATGTTTGCTTGGAAAAGCATGTTGGCAGCCTAAAGTCTAGGTTAGAGAAGGAACTTATCAAATATCACATCCCTTTACTAGCTAGTTAGTTAAATTTATTGCTTTTTTATCTTTCCATGCATTTTAGGCTTTTTATTTTTATAAACTATAAGTGTCTCGTCTTATGTGGAGAGGGTATGTGATAGGACCTGCTCATAATTATTACCAATGTATGAAATACTAACTTATAATTTATTGCTACTTATAAAATTGTATATTTTTGCGTTCATAATTACAGGCTATAGCCGATGATGAAGATCATTTTGAAGATGTAGAAGAAGAATGATGATCATGATGGGATGTCTTGGAATATTTTAGAGATATATAAAAAAGCTATTTTATCGATTAGATAGGTTTATGTCAATTTTCTATATTTGAGAGTTTATACAATTGGCAAAAAATAGATACAGGTGTTTTTATACATCTTTTGGAATATTTTAGATTAAGTATTTATTATATATATACTTGTTACAATTTATAGGTTAAATTGATGATTTTATTTATATTTAGTCATTGTACTATATATATAGTATCCGATTATATATATATAATTAAATAATTAAACATTATAACTAATAAATGTCGACATTCATATAAATGTAGATTAAATAAATAATCCTATAAAAGTGTTGTTACCTAAACTCAAAATTGATAATTATTACATATATATATATATATGGTGTAGTCATATTTAAATAAAAATTAAAAGATTACAATTAAAAATCGTAGCTTATTAAAATGTATAGGCCACGGTTTTATAAATATAGCTTAAAGTTCATGGCTGATATTTATCTTTATTATCCACGGTTATAAAATGTGGTATAAAATATATGGCCACACCTAAAACATTGTGATTAAAACATATAGCTACACGCATACAATTGTGGTCTAAACCTGAAAAATAAAAATCGTGGCATGAAAGTGCTCACAAAAATCATGGTCTATTGTATTAAGTTTAGACCACAATTGTAAAAAACCGTGACCGAAGGTGAAAAATTGTGGCCTATTGGAATAGACCACACGAACGAAGATAGGACGGCCAAGAAACCATGGCCTAAACCTTTAGGCCACAGTTTTAATGGTTGCGACCACGGTTTTTAACTGTGGTGTAAAGTCATAAATGTTGTAGTTAACCCAAAGGTGTTGGTAAGTGGAACAAACCGCGCTCTTGTATTTAACATGTACTCAGGTTTGAGTCTTCACTTATCTCCTTGAGCTGAGATAAATGTAAGTCTTTTATAAATACTCTTTGAATTCGTAAGTTTTTCTTACCTTGAACGGGAGTACCATCATCATTTTAAAAATTTTTAAATAAAAAAATTAAATAAATACATTATAGCTAGCATGTATTGAGTAATAAAACCACTACCACTAAATCTTGAAGATGGAAAAAACCACTCACTGAAATCAAGATAATGTATTCCCGAAGGTTTGGCTAGCTCGGGGGGGGGGGGGGGGGGGGCGGGGGGGGGGGGTCACAATTAAATTCACTATTTTAGTAGATCATTCATTCATTGTGAGACCATAGATGCCTATGGATTAATAATCTTAATCGGGCAAAAGTTCCCTAATTTCAAATACCTCAATGTATATCCATTAATGGTGATTCGGATATCCATAATGTCATTTAATTCTTTTAAAGATTATATACCATCCGCTCAAACTATACCAGTTAAAGGTAAACCGAAGGATTTTAATGCAAGCATTGAGTTTGATCAAGTAATCAAAAGAAGATTTTGCTTGGAAAATTTAGGGATTTAATCATAAAATGGCGATGCAGGACCACTTATGTAAGCCACATTGACATATGAGGCACCAAGAATTTTAAAGGAAAGCTCTCAAGTAAGCCATGTCAACAACAAATAGTAATTTTGGCGTTAACAAAAGACAGAAACTGCTTGAAATTATATAGAACTTGTCCTTTCCTGTGTAGAATTTCAGGGAAACGCTATCATGTATATATATGGTTGATTTTTATCGTGAACTGGAATAAATTTCGATCGCGTTTGATTTGTTTTTCTATTTTCCTTCAATTGATATTTTTATGAGTTTAATATATCTACATTGTCAGTGTACAAAAAATTTACACAGACATTCAATGATGTGCTGTCACAATATTTAATAAATTTATTAACATATGAGATGTCACGTTCATTAAATGAGACAGTGCACCATTGAATATTTGTGTAAATTTTTTTACTAATTAAATCCTATTTTTATTTATCTAGTATATATAAGATATTTTATAATTACCATGAACTATGAAGTAATGCCAATTTATAATGTCATTTTATTTCATATTAATTCTTGTTATGATATTGTGAAGAACGTGAAAAATATTAAAAAAAAAATCTCACACTCAAAGAATGAAAACCCAATTTTAAAATCTTTCTAAGACCAAAGTTCTACGTTGCTTGGAATAGAGCATGATTGAGTGTAAATTGATGGATTTGTCCCCCTTACGCGTGATATTGGGCCTCACATGCTTATTGTTCCGGCTCCGTTTGAACTATTTTTTGAACCTTGAATTTTAAATTTAAACCTAATTTTAAATCTGATGCTTATCCAAAAACGAATTATATTTTAAAGATCAGTTTTGGTACTTTTGGAAAGGGGCTGTTAACTTCTGGGGGTTACACATCCCGCGAATTAAACCTTAAATGCGTCTCAACCTTTCCGTTCTTCTTCTTTTCTAGGTCCTTTGACGATCGACAGTAACATAAGGTTGGAATTAATTATAACCCATATGTGTTAATTTCCACGAAGACTTCTGCATGATATAATATGAAAAGTATGTTAATCAATTATATTGTGTAGTTTGATAGAAATCACGCTGAATAATTCATGAAAAAATAGAAAAATAAATCACATATATATATATATATATATATATATATTATGTCACGACATTTGTGAACTTTTATCCGAAAAAAATCATAGTATGAACATGATTTAATAAAATATAACTTATAAAGAGTACTAAAAGAATGTAATTTTAAAAAGATGAAGGATCAAAATTAAAGAAAAAATAAATAAAAAATTAAAACCAAATTTTATTAAATTTTCATTTAAAAGGGCACTTTTATCAATAGAATTCAATAGCAGCACTCTCCTGTTACTATTTTTATACTAGAATATAATATAATAATTAAAATATGTTTTTAGTCATGTTATTAGAAGGGTAACTAATTATGTAGCTCATTGGCTCGCGAACTTTAGTAATTTTCTTCTTCTTGGTCTTCATGTTTTGTATTCTCCTCCCGTGGGAGTTAGCCATGCCATCAATATATTTTTTGTATTCTCACTCGAATGTGTATTTAACACATGCAATAATTATCATATAATTATTTTTTTTGTGTAATACCACATGTATCGTTCACGGGAGGTAATTCTGTTCGAGCCGGGTAGGACCTCTATGGGCGGCAAAGCTCTCTCTCCGAGTATTTAACACAGTTGCATACCTAGGACTCGGACTCGAGACCATTAGTTAAGCTGGAACAACCCCTTACCAGTTGATCCACGTGCTCGGTGGTAATTAGAATTTTGCTCGGAGAAATAGAGGGAACATGTGTCACAGCAAAATCTGAGAAAATACCACATGAATATTCTACCATAGTAGGTGTTCAAGAATCAGTACATGAAATTTTAATGAATTTGAAAGAAATTGTATTGAGAAGTAATCTGTATGGAACGCGGGACGCGTCTATTTCTTTCAAAGGTCCCGGATATGTAACTATACTCGTGAAAAAATAAATTTAAACATTTGATTAATTATTCAGTTTAATAATGTTAGTTGACATTATTCCCTCGTTATAAATTATATTTATCTTATTCATGTACAATTCACTTGAACTTTGTATTTAATACATGTAATAATTACCTTGTGATTACTCATAAAAAATTAAATCTAACCATTCAATTAATTATTCAGTTTAGTAGTGTTTTTTTGACATTATTCCTCATTGTAAATTATATTTATTCACAATTTATATAATTAACAATTTTATTATTATTATTATTATCATCTCAACCTAATTACTCCCTTCGTTCTTATTTATAATGCACCATTCCGAAGTTTTTTGTGTTCCTTATTATAAGTCACTTTACAATTTGAAGAAAACATTTATTATCATTTTCATTATTTACCCTTATTAATTTCAATATCTTTTTAACTATCAAATGACAGTGGAGTTGATTAATGATAATGAAAAAAGGTATAATTAGAAAGTTAAACTATTTTTAAAATCATAATAAAATTAACTAGCTTGAACCACTTTTTTACTAGTTTGTGTGATTTAGTCAACTGTGCCTTATAAATAGGAATGAATGTAGTAATTTATAATAGGGTTAAGTATGTTTTTGGTCCCTCAAAAATTTCTGGAATTTGGTTTTAGTCCCTGTAATTTAAAACCACTCGTTTTGATCCCTCAAAAATTGAAAATACACCAATTTAGTCCTTATTGCTTAGTTTTGCTACAGATTTTGCTGCAGAATAACTATTAATTTTTATCGATAAGGACTAAATTGGTGTATTTTCAATTTTTGAGGGACCAAAACCATTGATTATAAATTACATGGACTAAAACCAAATTCCATAAATTTTTGAGGGACCAAAAACATACTTAACCCTTTATAATATTTCATTGCATTATGTTACAAATATTCAATTGTAGTAGACAAAATTGAATCAAAATAATATCCGTGTTTCCCTCTTTTTTTACAAAGTTACAAAAGTAGTATTATTTTTTGGTAACAAATTGAACTAAAAGAAAGAAAAAAACCAGAAGCAACTAACTACTCTCAACCTTTACTCCTCGGGAAAAAACCCCTCTAGCATCAACTAAGATTAAATCTTGAAATTCATCAAAATCATTCAAGAAGACTATATTAGAAGAACTAGAACGAGCTCCCTTCTTAACAATTGCATCCACACATTGATTGCCTTCTCTTAGATGTGATTAATGTTTACCTCCCAATCTCTACCAAGGAGTTGCTTAATTTCATAAATTAAGCCAACAAACCTATGAAATTTAGGCAGTTCACCTTTGATCAAATTAATTTAAGGTCAGGCTAGAATCTGTCCTGCAATGCAAACATCTGAATCCAGGCCAGCATTCCAAGCCACCATGAGACCAGTTAGAATAGCTTGTAACTAAGCCTGCAAGATTGAGGATGTATTTAAAGATCCATAGAAACCTGTCAAGCATTCCCCATTAGAGTTTCTGATTAGACCTCCAAAACCGATAAGTCCTAAACTCTCAAAATAACTACCATCTACATTAAGAGAGACTGAATCTGGTGAGGGAGGGATCCATTTAACAAAGACAATTTTTGCAGTTGGGGAATCGGATTTCTGGTTAAACAGATGCTGAAGACTTGCAACCTTCCAAAATAGTTGAGCCAAAGGAGGTTTTGTACGTACCATTGAAAATCAACTTATTCCTTGCTAGTCATATTTCCCATATGGCAGCCAAAAAGGTAGTTCCCAGATTGACACAAGCTCATTTTAACCAGTCATACGAATTAGAATGAAACTTGACACAAGCCCATTTTAACTAGTCTCTAGAATTTCATAGAGATTATAACGCCCCACCTAAAAAAACATATGGTTTATTTTTTTTTCTTTATTAGTGTCTTTTACCTTTCCATTTAATTGACACAAGCCCATTTTTGGTGTTCAAATTTTATGAAACTTGATACAAATAATCAAGATATTGAATAAATATAATTTAATAATTGAATTACTCAAAAACATATTAAATATAAATTTATCAACGGTGTAAGACTTGATGTAATAATTTGAATCCTCTCATACACACAAACTAAAATTTAAAAGTTAATAAAAGAATGATAAATCACAATAAGTATTTCTTCAAAAAAAATCAAAATAAATAGATTTGAATATAGTAATATTAAATGTTATATTTAATATAATATACCAAGTAAAATAGTTCAAAACAATATCATTAAATACTATAATTAATATAATAATAAATACCATATTTAATATAATAATGAATAAAATAAATATGGAAAATAATATTAAATACTATATTTAATATATAGTATAAAACTATCTATCTACTATCTAGTCAAATAGACTTGAAATAATAGTATTAAATATATAAGATTGAATACTATATTTAAAATAATTTATAATAAGTAAAATAAACCCGAACAATAAAATTTAATACTAAATTTAATATTATATTATATTATATAATAATAAACATATATATATAAGTAAAATAAACTCGAATATAATAATATTAAATATTATATTCAATAAATTTATAACTATTATATATATATATATATTTCACTTGAATTTGTATTTAATCATGTAATGATTATCATATAATTATTTATACAAACTAAATTTGACCATTCACTACAACAATTTTGGGATATTAGAGCACTCTCTTTAGGCCGCTCCCGTGTTAGGTTGTGTTAACAATGATCGTTTTAAATTGAGGGCGCTCCAAAATTTGGACGGGAGCGCCCTGTAAAGGTGAAATAGAGGGCGCTCACAAGGAGCGTCCTCGTATAGCAGCAATTTTTTATTTCCCTGAAATAGAGGGCGCTCCCAGGAGCGCCCTCCTTTCATTTTTCTTTTTTAATATTTTTTTATATCCCTAAAATAGAGGGCGCTCACATGAGCGTCCTCGTTATTTTTCTTCAAAATTTTTTATTTCTGTGAAATAGAGGGCGCTCTTATGAGCGCCCTCTTTTTTTTTTCTTTTATTTAATTAATTTTTATTTGTCTAGATTAGAGGGCGCTCCAAGGAGCGCCCTATTTGCCTGTTTTACAGGGCGCTCCCTAGAGCGCCCTTGTTACATGCGTGATTTTTTTTTTAATTATGAGGAAAGGAAAGCGCTCCTGAGCACTCTCGTAGGTGGCTTTCCAGGGCGCTCCACCGGAGCGCCCTCTTTGCCTGGATGCGTGAATTTTTTTAATTATTAGGAAAGGAAGGCGCTCCTGAGCGCCCTCGTAGGTGGCTTTCCAGAGCGCTCCACCGGAGCGCCCTCTTTGCCTGGAGATGTTATTAAACCAGTGTTATTTTCTCAGTAGCCCGCGCGCGTCTCTCTCTCTAAGCTCTTCCCTCTCTCTCTCTAACTCCCCCGTCCGTCTCCCTCTCGCTCCTCCGCCTCCCACGGCCGCTCCTCCTTCCTCTCCGTCAATTCTCTTCTCCGGTCGTGCAACATTCCTCCTTCTCCTTCCGTTTCCGGCGCGGAGCAACCTTCTTCTTCTCCGGCGCGACGCGACAGTCCTCTTCTTCTTCTCCGGCGCGGCGCGGCTTCCGTTCGGCGCGGCAGCGCTCTTCTTCTTCTCCGGCGCAGTCCTTCCCCTCACTTTCCGTTCGGCCGCCGCCATCAATAGGGTAAGGGAAACCCTAAACCTCCATTTTTGTCCAACTTTTGGACCTTTTTTTGCTGACCATGTCTTTTTTTTGCTATCTGCACCTACTATTTTGCTATCTGAACTAAGAACATATTATTATTATTGAACACTATTGGTTTTATTGAACCATTTTGGTGGTATTGTTGTTGGTTTGAGTTAAAAAATTGTTTTATAAATTTGTTGGTGGTGCTTTATTATGCATTTAGTAATGTTTTATAAATATATATTACTTATATTGATCTCTTTTGGACGGGTAGCTGATGGTTTGGACTTAAAATTGTGTTTAATTATAATTATTAGGTTATTTGTATGTACATGCATTAACCTTAGTTTCCTGTTTAAGAATAAATTGTAGTATGTTTGGCCACGGAGGCCTATTGTTATTGAATTGTATTAGTGCTTTGGACATTATAAACTGCACTGGTATTTTCTGGGTTTCAGGTGAAGTTCTAAAAATTGGAAATGTCCAATTTACAGGGGAAACTCTGCCGGATTTTCGGTAGAAGTTTCTGAAGTTATATAAATATATATTACTCATATTGATCTCTTTTGGACTGGTATAGCTGGTGGTTTAGAGTTAAAATTATTTTTCCTTAATTTGGGAATGTTAAAGAAATAGATGAAATGCTGCTCAAATTTTAGGACTAATAATTTTTATTACGAGCGAGTATATTTTTTGACTTGTCTTTTTTTCTTAAAGGTATTTTTTCCTGGGGCTAGTTATAATTCAACACTGCTGATTGGTGATTGACTTTAATCAGGTATATCCTTTGTCATATTATCCTTTTTCTGTCAACTATAATTATTAGGTTATTTGTATATACATGCATTAACCTTAGTTTCCTGTTTAAGAATAAATTGTATATTATGATTGACATAATATACAATTTATTCTTAAATTGTCCATGGTTGGACAGTCTGGATTGGATGGCCTTCTTCACATGTTGGATTGGATGCATTGGTATGTCTGTTTTTTATTTGTATCAAAAGTGCATTTTAATTTTTTAGAGAACAAATATTAATATGTACAAATTGTGGAATTTGTAGACTCCACAATGTTCTGGTGCTGGGCCACATGTGGAGACTCGTTCTTCACCACACTCAACTTTGCGGAAGTCTCCCATTCGTGAATGCCCGGCACAGGTGGTGACTTCAGCGCCTGTTGCATCTACCAGCACATACCTGACAAGATTGGAAACTTACTATTCTGAAAAGATGCAAGAGGAAGCTGACGTGATTAATTGTACGATAGCTCCAGGCATTGTAGATATGGCTGAAATGGTGGAATGGCTTGATCGAAATTCTCTGCGTTCGCTCTTATTTGGGTTGTGGTTGGATGGCACCGTTATGAACGTGTATTGCAGGTAATTTCAATCAAAAACATCTAATAAGTTGTTTTTCTCGTTTTATTTGCTTGGATTGACATTATTTACATTTTTTCGTTTAGTTATCTATATCATTTGGTCTTAGCCCCGTCTTCTCGCACGGATCGATATGTTTTCATATCTCCGCAAACCACCACTTTATTCAACGCGAACACCATGCAACATGTGTTGGTGGGAGATTTGTTGTATAATAGACGCGGGCAAGACAAATTGTTCCTGCTTCCATTCAATCATGGAGGGTATGTATAGTATTTGTTTATGTCTCAATATTCTTGTCTTTTAAAAACCATTTCTTTGACATATTTTTCATTGTGATTGTAGACAACATTGGATTCTACTTGCATTGAGTCTCAACCGTTTTGGCAAGGTTTACTTTATGGACTCAATGCGTAAACCCCCAGAATATTATA
Organism: Sesbania bispinosa; assembly: GCA_026901365.1. Taxonomy (NCBI): domain Eukaryota; kingdom Viridiplantae; phylum Streptophyta; class Magnoliopsida; order Fabales; family Fabaceae; genus Sesbania; species Sesbania bispinosa. Next base: position 312,855 of record QLOH01000286.1, read on the forward strand.
ACATCAAGGAATTGATTAAAAAGTAAGTATTCATTGGCTTACTATCACAATAACATAGTTACGGGCTCTTATACAAATTACTTGTTATATTGCTTTAGCTCTATAAAAGAATATAGGAGATTGATGGGATTCTAGGCAGGACCGAATAGTATTTTACCAGATCCAACATGGTACCGCATTAAGGTAATATTGTTCTCTTCTACACATTTTGTTTCTTCATTACTATGCGCATAAGCATCACTTATTTTTAAATGCATTATACTTGTAGTCTCCTGTCCAAAACAATGACTCCAATTGTGGGCTCTACGTAATGCGTTACATGAAGGAGATCATTGATCAAAACCAACTGATAATACCTAGAGAGGTAATTATGGCTTGTGATAGCAAAGTACTTTTTTGGACCCTCATTCACTAGTTTATATACTGATATCAACTTTTGCCTTTTACAGTACTTTGCTCAGTGCCGATGCAGATGCTACACAACGGAGCAGCTAGATGAGGTCCGGGAAGAATGGGCAAAGCATGTAGTTACCACTTTTTTGTAATTTATTTTTACATTATGAGGGTAAGTAAACATGTACATAATGAGTTAACTAACGGATTCAACAGAGTAACTTGTTTGTAATTCATACTTGTATAGGTAATTCATACTTACACCACTAAGTTATATCTTGCATAAGAAACTATTCATATTATGACAAGTTTGAATTCTTGTTTCAAGTTGATATGTGTGTTGTTTACTAATTAAGTGTTGTTCATAGTATGACTAAGTGTTTGAATTTTAAGGAATTAATATGCATGATTTTGGATTAAGCCATTGGGATCAGACTGAAATAAATATGCAGGTTAAATCAGTTTAAAAAAAAAAAGAACAAACAGGGCGCTCCATGGAGCGCCCTTGTTTTGAAAAAAAAATCAAACAGAGGCGCCCTTGTTATAACAAAAAGAGGGCGCTCCAAGGAGCGCCCTCTATAGCTTTGCGTGTTTTGTATTGGAGGGCCCTCCAAGGAGCGCCCTATTAGCCTGCACGAGAGCGCCCTCTTTTGCCTTATATCAGAGCGCTCCATGAGCGTCCTCGTTTTGTTGACCAAACAAGAGCAGTTGCTATTAGTGCGCACGGGAGCGCCCTCTAAGGCCTTTTTTGGCATAGTGATTCTATTAAACATTCAGTTTAACAGTGTTAATAGCTAGTGTTAATTAACATTATTCTCTCATTATAAATTATATTTATTCACCATTTATATAATTAACAATTTTATTATTGTCACCTCAACTTAATTAATTAATTTCAAACATTTCATTGCAGTATGTTACGAAAATTTAATTGCAATGGAAAATTTAATTGCAATAATTTAATTGCAATGGACAAAATTGAATGAAAATAATATGTGCATTGTCCCTTTTTTACAAAGTTACAAAAATATTAAAACATATTTATTTGCAATATTTAGACTTTATGAGTTTTATTTATTTCTTTACAAGCATGATTTTACCATTTTTAATGAATAATGAGTGAATGACATATATAACTATTTTTTTTTTTTGAAGACACATATATAACTATTTTACTTAACAATAAAGTTGAGTTTCAAATTCTAATGATGAGCATTTTTTAAGTAGATTAACAATGATTTTTTTTATGGCGCACCAGACCACCCGTCTAAAAAATGTTGCACCATACACAATTAAATTTATCAACGGGGGTTGATTCAAGTGGTACATGTTTGATTTCTTTTAAGTGGAAAAAATCATACATGTGATTAAACCAAAAAATACACAACTAACTGTTGAATATTTTTAGGGTCTATCATCAATTGTTTTAAACTTATATCTAATGCCTAAAATATAATTATATACGGTGTAACAGTAGTAAACATATGCACCCTAAACTTAGCCATTAACAATAACATGGTCAACTTTTTAATGTCGTTTAATAAATTTTAATAATTATAATGTAAATAAATTTTATTATATATTCCGTCAAAAAATATTTTTATTATATATAATTGTTATGTTTACACTTTCTTCATACAATTTATATGTATACACTTTATACGGTAATATATTATATTTAACATATATTTTATTGCAAGGGCACACTAATACTCGTGTATAATTTATATGTGTACATTTTCTTCCGTTATTTTCTTTATAAAACAAAATTAATTGAATTTGAGTGGAATAAATACTTAATTTGGGGCCGTTCGGGGTGGTTGTGAGTTTTCAGTTTTTGGTTTTTAAAAACTTTGATTTAAGATTTTACAACTCAAAACCAAAAATTGAAAACCACTTTTTGTGGTTTTCAAAATGTTTGTTTTGAAAACCACAAAATCAAATTTTCAGTTTTTGGTTTTGAGTTGTAAAAACTTGATTGAAAATCTTTAAAAACCAAAAACTGAAAACTCGCAACCACCCTAAACGGTCTCTTAGTTCTTCGACTTATATTGGGCCAGTTTATTTGTGCTTAAAAAAAGTATTTTTTTAAATTGTTTAAAAAAATTGATTTTATTTTAGAGATTCTTGTATAATCAAAAATAAATATTCGTTTAGCTACCATCATAAAAAACACTTTATTTGCTACAATAAATGCATTCACATTGTTTAATAAATGCTTTCACATTGTTAAACAGTTTTCTCTCTCTTCTATTTTAACTGTTTTTTTCAAGACGTAACTCTAAGTTGCTTCTTAAAAAAAGCAGAAAACTGATTATTTTCTGATTCTGCTTCTTGAAAAAAGTTTACACAAACATCTTAAAATTTCATATAAATGATTTTTTTTAAAAAAAAAGTGATTCTTTTAAGAAATAATTTTAAACAAACGGGCGGTCTTTTCTAACTAGTCCTCATAGTAAATTAATTGCATATGTATTTTTTTTAACTTTCATAATATTCATTAAATTAGATTTTATTAAAAATTAATGTAACGGGATAACGTGAAAAGTGAAGGTTAATATGATGAATATTTTAAAGTTTGTGGACTATTTATGTAATTAATTTAGGAGTAAACTAGCACTTCTGTCCTCGATTTTTATTATGTCTTGCAGTTTCATTTCTAACTTTTTCAAAATAGCACTTTGGTCCCTACAACATACACTTTGGTCCTTAATTTTATTAAAAAACATACACTTTAGTCCCTAACTTTATTAAAAATCATGCACTTTTTTAGGGATTAAAGTGCATTTTTTAATAAAGTCTGAGACTAAAGTGTTATTTTATAAAAGTCAAGAACGAAACTGTAAGACACATTAAGCCCATGTTTATTTGAGTAGAAATGGAGGAGAAGAGAGGTGAGATGGGTGGAAGTGGAGGGAAATAGACCTATTTCCCTTGTTGGTGGCACAATGGAAATGAGGAGAAATACATTTTTTCGGTGGGTCCCACGTCTTTCGTATTTCTCTCCAAATTTATGGAGAAATGAGGAGAAATGCACTTTATGGTGGGTCCCACACCAACCCCTTTCACATTTCTCTTCTATTTCTCATCTATTTCACTCACACCAAACAATCTACTTTCACGTTTCTCTTCTATTTCTCACTCATTTCACTCACACCAAACAACCCTTATTTCTCCTCTATTTCACCTCTATTGCACCTCATTTCTCTTCTTCCCACTTCTCTTCTATTCATTTTTTTTTCTCTCCATTTTTCTACTCCCACCAAACAAAGCGTAAGCCCTTGTTTGGTTGCATAGAAATAGGGTGGAAGAGAAGTGAGATGAGTGGAAGTGGAGGGAAATAGACTTATTTCCCTTGTTTGGTGGCGCCGTGGAAATGTGGAGAAATGCACTTTTTCGGTGGGTCCCACCAGAGTTTTATTTCTCTTCAAAACTGCAGAGAAATGAGGAGAAATGCACTTTATGGTGGGTCCCACACCAACCCCTTTCACATTTCTCTTCTATTTCTCACTTATTTCACTCACACCAAACAACCTACTTTCACATTTCTCTTCTATTTCTCACTCATTACACTCACACCATACAACCCTTAAAAGTCGAGCACAGAAGTGCTAATTTACTCATTAATTTAGTGTAGAAACAAACAAGGAAAGAAATGATGGAAAGGATTTACTCAATTTGAGTGTTTATTGAGAAAATATAAGATGATGATCTTGATTCTTGCGGATGCCGCCGGTGTGTGATGTTCAAGACCCAATTGAATGTGCTTTGTCGCGTCTACAAATAAACACCAACTGACTGGGAACGAACGATAGTGATATCAGTGGTACGTAGAAGACAAGAAATAGAATCGAACCCAAAGAAGGTTAGCTAGCCCTAATCCTAAAGTATTGTGTTGGTGACGATTCAGAAAGATTCAACACAAAACCCTAATGTCTCACCGAGACTCCGATTCGAAGCGGCGCCATTCTAAGTTCGATCGAGAACCAAGGTACTTTCTCTTCTCACTCCCTATTCTCATGCCTGTTCCTGTTTCTAACCCTATCCCCATCACATGGTTTTCAATTGAACAATTTGAACCCGAGTTATGGACTGCATTGGCTTATTCACTCTTAACTTCAAACCTTACTGTACAAGGTTTCAAGATTGCAATCCCATGTCTTTCAATGGAGCTAGGTTCTGTTTTAAATGCATTCCTTCTAGTAAATGAGATTATTTTGTTTTTATTGAATGTTGATTCCAGGGACGCTGGTTCTAGCCCCAAGAGATATAGAAGGGATGGAAAACATGAAAGAGAACGAGAACGAGAACGAGAAAGGGACAGATTAACCACAAATGGAGACCATAACCATCTGGATCGGGATCAGAGAATTCCACCACCACCACCACCACCTCATTCTAAGCAAGAACCTGCCGATACTGCTCACAAGAAATCAAATCCAAATGATCATCATGAGCCACCCAAACATTCATCTCAACCACCAAGATCTCGCTCTTATTACCAGGTCATATAGATTTTTTAAAATTTTATTTAGTTATCTATTTATTTTTGCAATTGATTGTACGTGTGCTGTACTGGTTCTCCTATGAACTGAGTTCTACACCTAATCATATTCAAACATGCTTATTAACTTGTACTGAATTTAGAATTAGAATTTGTTTACCCCTTTCTAAGCTCCGAGAGAGTGCGTAAGCCTAAAGGTGTGTTTGTGAGTTTAGAGGGAAGAGAAGTGGAAGAGTTAGAGGGAAAAGGGAGGGGGAGAAGAGGAAAGAAACACTTTGTAAAATACTCAAACTCACAAACACACGGGGAAGGGCTTCCAATAAACCCTTCCCCTCACAAACATACCCTAACAGAAAATGTTGGTAAAGATAAAATGTTTTGATAGCCTGCTTTGTTTTAAAATCCACGATTTCTAAATTCTTGAAGAGTAGGGGGTGCATGTGCATCATGAACATACCATAACTAAGTCATTATGAAACCTTTAGTCCCCAACATTAAGTAGTTAACTTGAGCTCACGGTCATTGTATTTCCTTGGATACAATCGTTCATCTTGTAGCTAGTAAACAAGGGTTATATTGGATTATTGGGGGGCAAAATAATGATAAACCAATAGTGAATACAAGTTGTAAGCGATTTCATTTCCTGACCTTTCAATCATATTGCAAATCCTTGACCATCACCTTTTTCTGTTTACTACAACATGTGCTGGGTGGCAAGTCATGTGTTGGATATTTGTCAGGATTGCTATCTAGTATTGTTATACTTGGTGAAATGAGCCAGAAATATTAACCAAAGATAACAACTATAATTTACTTTGAGGGTTAAAAATTGTATGAGTAGTTTATACTTTATACTTGCGCAGTTGATTATGCGAGCTGTATAATATCAAATCGCCAAAATTGTTAATAATAGTTCTTATTCCTATGACCCTAGATTGAGTTGCGGTATTTACCATCACATACCTTTTTTATATGCAGTATTAAAAAAGAAATGTCTTGATGATCGTTTTAAAGATGACTTGTAAATTCGGTTTTAATTACATATTTAAAATCCCTTTTTACATGCTTGATTGTTATTCAGTGTATGCAAACTATTTTTCTGGGCTGATGTAGCGGGATTCTTGTTCAGCCCCATGCCTTCAAGTGCTCGATATATAACCATCTTAGACTTGCCTATGCATGTTTTATAACAGCATGATGAACGGGGTATTACTGGGCAAGTTGGTCGAAGCACTGGTAGAAGGGAATCTGGTGGTGAGTTTCCTTATTTTTAAGTTGGGTGTGTGTGTGCGTGTGTCATTTGGCTTTATTGTGTATGGATGGTGTTGAATCAATACACAAAACACAATTCTTCCATTTCATGCAGGAAAAGTCTTTACTCACAGTAAAGAGAATAATGAGAAGGTGGAGACAACTCAAAGTAGAGAGCAAAGAGATGAGAAACCACAGGCTAAACTGGATGATAATTTCCAGAGAAGAGATGGTTTTCCTGAAAGGAAAGATGATCCACCTCCTACTGTGAGGAAAAGGCCAGCATTTAGGGAGAAGAAGATTCCAGTAGATTCAGGAGATGCTAATCCAGCTGCACCAGTGACAATAAAGTCAAGCCACACTGACCACCCTCTGGAAAGGAAGGAGGAAAGAAACAGTAACCCTCGCCATCTGGATAGACCTGAGAAGCAAATTGCAGAGGACAGAGCACCCAACAAGAGTGAAGCTAGGAGAGATGGCTTTTCATCCAGAGTAAGGTATGGGGGCAGTGGAGGCAATAACAATTACAGGGTAAGAGATAAATTTAATGGAAGACAAGGTTACCATCCTATTAAGACTCGAACAGAGAAGTGGAAGCATGATTTGTATCAAGAGGTTAACAAGGATCCTATACCAAAGAATGAGGATGACCAGATTGCAAAGCTGGAAGCACTCTTGGCTTCATAGTATCAAACAGTAGCCATATTTGCTAAGCTTGTTATGGTTGTTTTTACTTTTTAGAAATCGTTACTTCCTCTGGTGGCTTGTCGGACAATTTCCAGAGATGATTTACTTCATTTACCAATTTCATAATTTCTTTTCCTCTCTGGTTTACATGTTTAAGTTGTATGGCATGTGTTGACTTGAGCTGCGAATATGTTAGTCAGGATGATATCAAGTTATAGCTATAACTTAAGCATAGTTGCAGGATTTAATCCCCAATGACAGAGTAACATATTATGAAGCTGCCAAGCTAGAGTAACTCTTGGCTTCATTGGGGATGAGAGCAATATGCAATCACAAAGCTTGCATTACCTATGCTTTCCTAAATCATCATGAACTTCTTCGTACAAAAAGGCCAATTTCTACAGTGAGTGGGTTTGCTTGTTTTTGAACCCCCCTTAGGTCTTCATATCTTCCGATCCAAAATTTACTTGATACTTTAATATCTGACTTTTATAGCGTAATGTAATTTAATCTTTGAGTTTAGGAAATTTTTTCATTAGTTCTTGACATTACTCTTCGTATTGCAATTAAGTCCCAAACGTTAAAAGATATTATATTAGGGTCTAAAAGTGCATAATTTTCTTTTTAAAAGTTAGGGACTAATGTGAATTAAATTATCATGTGCAGAGCTTTTTTCTATCATTATAAGAGGTAGTGTTAAGTGCCCACATAGGTTGTGTGTGGTATGTATGGTAGAATTTTACAAAATTATGGAAAGACAAGGGGCTCAGAAATAAATATAATAGTATCCTAGTTAATTAAATCATTACACTATAAAATTTTTGTAATTCTTTTTTGTCACATTGTTCCTTCATTCTTTCCTCACTTAGTACGAATTATATGCTTGATGTAGCTTCACTTGTGTTTTCTTCAACAATAGAATCATTCTCCACGATTAGAAACATTGACATATGTCTGCAACCTACAAAATTTGAAGCATTTTACAATATTATAAAACTAAAACAAAAAAAAAAAAGAGTAATGATTATCCTTAGTTTGGGACATCCATAGAACAACCTCCCTGGATTTTTTTTCCTGTTTTGGAGACCCTAATAACTATTCTGATATTGCACTAACATTTTGATCCATTTCATCCCCTTTGCAACATTTTGCGATGACCTTGAGCCACCATTGTTATACCTCCTTTCAGTAGTACTATTTATGGATGATCTGTGAGTTTCACACAAAGAAAGCAAACAAGAACATAAATGAAGAATATGGAAGCAGAAATGATGAGAGAAATGATATAAGAAGAAGCACTGAGAATAACGAAGAAGAATGGAGATGTGAATAGGGAACAAAACATTATATAGCCGTTAGGGTTAGACGTGTTACATTCTTAAAAAAACACCTAAAAATATGTTGCTTTTGTCCATTGCATCATACAAGGTGTCACTTAACGTGACACCTCATAACACAATTAACATCTTTTAATGGTTTGGACTTAATTGCAAGACGGACTGTAACGTCAGAAATTAACGGAGAGGTTTCCAAAACTTATGAACTAAATTGCATGACGCTATAAAAGTCGGGGAATAAAGTACTAGTTTACTCAAAATTTACATGTTCGAACGCTTTCATAATTCCCCCCCCCCCCCCCCCCCCCCATTTTGTAGGTTTCTATCGGGATTAAAAAAAGAGAGAGGGATCAAAGGAAGTTGACAAAACCATCGAACGCCCGGAGTAGCTAGAATTACCGATCTACAAAGAAAAACATGCACACACGTTCAAAATGCATTTAGTAAAAGTGAAAAGCTTTGGATATCCAATGTAACACTTTTTGTTTATCGATCATATTTTATAGGCTCAATTATATTTTTTATTCTTGACCACAAAAAATATTTTTGATTCCTACAGTTTCTTAAATATATGATTTTGATCCTCGTAATTGCTTTTCCAAATAAGTTCTCATAGTTATTTTAATTAAGCAATTGTGATTATTTTAATGTTTAATCTAATTGTCAGCAAATTTTGTGACATGAATGATGATTTTTAATGTGGCAAGAGTGAGCAAATATTGTTTTGCTAAAAATTTTCATTCTCACCATCCAATTTTATTATTTTCTAACTAAATAATATCTCTATTTTTATGGGAATCCACTTACTTCAAAAGTAAGCCTTATTAAACTTACTTTATTTCACAATTTTTTATAAGCATTAATTTTAAAATTTTAATTAATATATTACACTGACGGTGTATATATATTAAACTTTAATTTTAATATTCGAAATATTTAGAGGTAATTTTAATACTCTGAGTTGTTCCAGTTTAATCAGGTCTCGAGTTTAATATTCAGAAGGAGGGTTTTATCGTTCATAGAGGTTCTACCATGCTAAAACAGAATTGCCTCCCTGAAAAGTGAAAAATACCTATAGTTTAAAAGAAAAAACTCAAATTACACCAACCAGTGAATATCCCTTCTCTTGTGGTACTCTAAAACCAAAGGGATAAAATAAGAGACCCTTTGACCCCCCAAAAAAAAGATAAGAGAGCCTTAATAAGATAAAAGGTCTCTGTTCCACGTCATGGTCAAAGTTTGGCATAATAATATCGAATAGTTTATTTTTTTTTACATGTTTTCTTTTCGATGTATAAAAAAGTAATGATATTTAAATCTATAACCTCATATTAAATTACCCAACCACTTGAATTTTGGGTGCATGTTTTGTATGGTTTGATTTTATCTTTAGAGACTATTATATATAATACCCAATTCCCTTCTTAACTAAACCCTTTGAAAATTTTATGACAGCTATTCCATTTCTGAATTTGACATTCATTTCTTGGAAACTCTCTTTTGTTGAATTTTGTTTGGCTTTAATCTTTTGATTATTTTTATACACAAACATATAAAGCGAAGTGATGATTTTGTTGGGATAATTTCTTAAGCTATATAGAAATTTTCCTTTAATCAATCGAGAACCGTTGTGCTAAGATTACAGAGTTAAGGTTAGTGAAGCGTACCTGTATCCATTGATGGTGACCGAAGGTTGCAGCGGAATAGCCCTTTGGTGCAATGATCTTCCTCAGCCAAAACACCGGATTCCTCAGATGGGACTGGATGTTTCTCTTTCTGATGGGGAGACAGAGATACGTGTTCTAATTTGGCGTATTGGGGACCATGACCAACTTTACGATTATAAACCTGTCAGGGTTCCCATTAACCCCTAACGGGCCTAATCTGATTTCCACTTATTTGAGCCCATATCAGTTTTTCCTATTGGCAGTCTAAAGGCTCACTAAAATTAGATCACTTTTATTGAGCCCAACTAATTGTAAATAGCTAACATAAATGCTACAAATAATATATAGTGCCCATATTAATTATTAGAAATAAAATTTCTAACAATCTCTCACTTGGGCTTAATATTCATTTAAGCATTTATATCACAAAATTCTTTAGGCGCGCAACCGTATGCTATTTACTTTTAGACTACCCTTAAACAATTTGGTCCATCTCATACAACAACAGGGAACCACTGCAGCTTTCATCATAACCCAATGTGACTAAACCACAGTGATCACCACAATTGTATGTACTCAATGACATAGATCAAATATGGATAAGTGGCATGGAAATTACATGCAATGTGATCTTAGTCATGTCTATTTCCAACTGGTCCAAACTTTATTCTTTATAGAGATCAATTCAAAATGCAATATAATTGTTGCACTAAATAAGGTAGAGCAGAATGACAAACATCAACTTATTCTTTAGAAAAATATGGAAAACAATCAGAACATATAGTATAAATGGGACTCCCACTTAAACTAAGGTACTATCAGGAATTGCACCCATATGAGCAATGTGCTCATGAAAAACTTTAGGCACTAAACCCTTAGTAAGTGGATCAGCTAGCATGAAGTCAGTCCCTATATGTTCTATAGAAATTTGCTTATTCTGAACTCTTTCCTTGACAACCAGAAACTTGATATCAATGAATTTTGACTTTGTTGTACTCCTATTGTTATTGGAATAAAGAACTGCTGAGTTATTGTCACAATAGATTTTCAATGCCATCGACCACACGTAAATTAGTGACAAAATTCCGCAGCCATATCCCATGGTTGGACGCCTCAAAACAAGCAATGAACTCCGCAGCCATGGTTGAAGAAGCTATAATAGTCTGTTTAACAGACTTCCAAGAGATAGCTCCTCCAGCCAACATAAAGATGTATCCTGACGTGAAGCGTTTGCTGTCTTGACACCCAGCAAAATCAGAGTCAGAGTACCCAATGATCTCTAAACTGTCAGACTTCTGATAAGTGAGCATATACCCTTTTGTTCTCTTCAAATAGCGCATTACACGCTCTACTGCCTTCCAATGCTGCATCCCGGGATTACTTAAGTATCTGCCCAAAACTCCCACCACAAATGCAATATCGGGACGAGTACAAACTTGAGCGTACATTAGACTTCCCACAGCTGAAGCATAGGGAATCTTTTGCATCTCATTTCTTTCAAGGTCATTATTAGGGCACTGTTTGAGACTAAATTTGTCTCCCTTGGCTATAGGGGTGTCTCCTGGTTTACTATCTTTCATGCCGAATCTGTCCAAAACTTTATCGATATAGCTCTCTTGTGATAATCTTAAGATACCATGAGAACGATCTCTTAATATCTTAATACCTAATACAAAAGAGGCTTCACCAAGATCTTTCATTTCAAAATTCTATGTCAGAAATCTCTTGGTTTCGTGCAATAAGCCTATATCGCTGCTAGCAAGCAGTATATCATCGACATATAACACCAAGAATATATATTTACTCCCACTGAACTTATGATAAACACAATCATCAACAATATTTGCCTCAAAACCATATGAGGTAATAACTTGATGAAACTTGTGATACCATTGACGAGAAGCTTGTTTGAGACCATAGATGGATTTCTTTAGTTTGCATACCATAGACTTTGAGTCACCAGACACAAAATTTTCTGGTTGCATCATATAAATCGTTTCTTCAATGTCACCATTTAGAAACGCAGTCTTAACATTCATCTGATGGAGCTCTAAATCATAATGAGCTACCAGTGCCATTATTATTCTAAAATAATCCTTTGAAGAAACCGGAGAAAAGGTTTCTTTGTAATCAATGCCTTCCTTTTGAGTGAAACCTTTAGCAACTAAACGAGCCTTATATCTCTCGATATTACCTTTTGAATCCCTCTTGGTTTTAAATATCCATTTACAACCAATAGATTTCACACCTTCAAGTAATTCAACGAGATCCCAGACATCATTGTCATGCATAGACTTCATCTCATCCTTCATGGCATCAATCCACTTTTGAGAATTAGAACTGCGCATAGCTTGACAGAAGTTGATTGGATCATCCTCTGTTAAACCAATGCCATCCTCATGTTCTTGAAGAAACACAATATAATCATCTGGAATTGCACTTCTCCTTTCTCTAGTGGATCTCCTTAATGGCACTTCTTGAGGTTGTTGAGCTTGCTCTATGGGTATTTGAGGGAGAACCTCATTGTTGTCTTGTGCTGGGACAATGTTAGGAATAACTCCATCATTATCATCTATTACTGGGGTAGATACTGGAATAGTAATAGGCACGAGGACTTGATCACTGTCAATGACAGGTTCTTCCTCAAAGACAACATTCCTTATGTTCTCTTCCTTCCCAAACTCAACATCCTCAAGGAATCTCGCATTCCCCGTCTCAAAGAATGATCTTGTAGCGGGATTGTAAAATTTATAGCCCCGAGAGCGTTCGGGATAGCCAACGAAATAACAGCTAACAGTCCTTGATTCCAACTTGCTTTCATGCGGCCTATAAGGACGCGCCTCAGCTGGACAACCCCAAATGTGTAAATGCTTAATGCTTGGCCTTTTACCGGTCCATAGCTCATAAGGAGTTTTGTTAACTACTTTACTTGGTACCCTGTTTAGGATGTAAACTGCAGTCTTAAGCGCTTCTCCCCACAATGACTCTGGCAAGGAAGAATGACTAATCATACTTCTCACCATATCCTTAAGAGTCCTGTTTCTACGTTCTGCAACACCGTTCATGCTTGGTTTCCCAGGCATAGTATATTGAGGAACGATGCCACATTCTCGTAGGAAAAGCGCAAAAGGCCCTGGACGTTGTTCACCTGATCCATCATATCTGCCGTAATATTCACCTCCACGGTCAGATTTGACGGTCTTAATTTTCTTTCCAAGTTGAAGCTCAACTTCAGCTTTAAAAGTTTTGAAAACGTCTAGGGATTGGGACTTCTCATGAATTAAAAATAGGTAGCCGTACCTTGAATAATCATCTATGAACGTAATGAAATATTGTTGTCCATTCCAAGATGCCGTAGGGAATGGTCCACAAATATCCGTGTGAATTAATTCCAAAACGTCCTTAGCTCTTTCGGCACCTAATTTTCTAGAGTTTGTTTGTTTACCCTTAATACACTCAACGCAGACCTCAAAGTCCGACAAGTCTAAGGATCCAAGAATCTCATCCGACACAAGCCTCTGAATTCTCTGTTTAGAGATATGGCCTAAACGCTTATGCCATAAGGTGGATGAGTTCTCATTTAATTTACGTTTCGTACCACGAGAATTAATGTGAAGAATTTCTTTATTGGAACTAACTATATCTAGCAAGTATAGATTATCAATTAAAGAACCAGAACCAACAACATTTGAATTTTGATAGAGACTAAACTGATTATTTCCAAATGAACAAGAAAAACCAAATTTGTCCAAACTAGAAATAGAAATTAAATTTCGCATAAAAGACGGTACAACAAAAGTCTCAAATAAATCCAAATGAAATCCAGTTTTTAACTGTAATCTAAATGTTCCAATAGCCTCCACTGTGACCTCGTTGCCATCGCCCACATAGATAAATCTTTCATTATCACTTGGCGGTCGGCTCCAAAGGCAACCCTGCATAGATACACTAATGTGAGTAGTAGCACCAGAATCTACCCACCAAGTATCATTGGGTACAAAAGCTAAATTAACTTCAGAACAAACAAAAGAGAGAAAATTACCTTTCTTTACACGCCAAGAAGCGTACTTGGAACACTCTTTCTTCATGTCCAGGTTTCTTGCAGAAGAAGCAGGTAGGTGTTTACTCATCCTTTTTAACTTTCTTTTGTTGAGAAGTCCTTTCTGCAACATCCTTATTGCTCTTTCTCTTTCTATTCTGAGAGTTTGAGGCCAAATGAGCACTTTCAGTCCTCTCTCTTTGCTGCCTTTCCTCCTCTTGCACACAATGAGAAATGAGTTCATTCAAGGTCCATTTATCCTTTTGAGTATTATAACTCACCTTGAACTGCCCAAAGTGTGCAGGAAGGGAAATCAAAACTAAGTGCACGAGCAAGTCATCAGACAACTCTAACTTTAGTGCTTTAACTTTAGTGCTTTTACTCCCTTATGTTTCCTTTGCCTTTGTATCTCATAGAGATAAGCTTGGCAAGCAAATTGCTTGCATCAGCCTTCTCATTACTAGAGAAATACTTCTCAACAGCATCAAGAAAACCTTTAGCACTTTGGCTCTCAGAAATAGAGCCCCGAAAAGCTTCTGGAACGGATCGCTTCATGATCATCAGACACATTCGGTTTGAGCGTTCCCACTTTTCAACCTTATCCTCCTCCGGATTTTCCGAAGTTGGAGTGGGTTTCTCAACCCGAAGTGCTAGATCAAGATCCATGCAGCCAAGAATTATCTCGACTGCTTCCTTCCAGACCTTAAAGTTTGTCCCATTAAGCATGGGGATACAATTAATTTGAGCAGACAAGTTAACAGCACTAGAAATGCAACTGTAAGAGAATATAGATACAATTAATAATATGTTAAAAAAAAATTGTGCAGATAATTTACATGACAAACTCATTACAAGATACCGAGCACAACATTAATTTTTAGTCTTTGGACATACAAATTAATTTGTAAGTGGTACTCTCAATGCAACGATCAAATATTGATAATTAATTCTGTCAAATAATAGCCTTTCTTTGGACCGACTATTATTCACATGAATATAACTTTATAATTGTCACATATTTATCATCACAGGCATGTTATTATTTGGCCAAATTGTGTCTTCCTTTGGGATGAGCACAAATTGCATAAATAATCACATACTAACATCTATTGTAATTTTAATTAAACTAATTTCTATAACAGGGACTGCTTTGGCAATATATTATATCAATTAATCTAATTAAAAATTACTAGACAAATTAATTTAAAAGAGGGTCTATAATCTGCCAGAATTTATACTCAAATTTGATACGAAATTTTCGAATTTGAATATAAACGCATAAACGTGCAGCATTTTTAAAAAATATATATATAAACAGATATGATATATATCAACTCGAATTTGAACAAAGTTCTACACAGTGGTGCAGCGATTTTATGAACTTTATGTTTCCTTCACCATCAGGTCGAGTTTGATTCCCGCTTCAATCATTTTTGGTTTCAAAAATTAATTTTATTTGTATTGAAACAAAAAACCAAAAAAATAATCGGAACAAGGATTTGATCGCAGGTTCATGAGAACAATGAGCATGATATTAATACCACCAAACCAGAACAATGAGCATGATACTTATTGCGGTTATTAATATCTAAATAAAACAAATAAACGTTTCAAGTTCCATAACAGAAACGCATCGCGGCACAGCAAATCAACATATCTAAACATTCAAACGCAGATTTGATTGCACATTCAAACGTTTTCCGTTTTATTTTATTGATATTCAACGCACAAAAAATCAGAATCTGCATTTGTGCAGGAAACCACTATCCAAAACAATTCTGATTTTTTTTTAATAAACTTGAATAAAATAATAACCAGGATATATTTAGAAATCTAATTTCATGTTGTATCCACATAAGAATATTCTATTGATATCAAATAAAAAATAACGTTAATTCTGTACGCTAACAATTTTAAAGAAAAATCAGAAAATGAAAAATCAGAAACGCAGCAGATACGTGACCCAATTTCCTCCGTGGGAAAAAAATGAAACTTTGCATCACTTTCACTTAATATGCAAGCAATCACACAACCAATGAATCAAAATATATAAACTGAACCAAATTAAAATAGGATAGAAAACTATCAAATCATGTAAACAGAACAGATATTGATTCATCTAATTGCTATCACGAAAAAAAAGTTGTAATGATACGCTGTAGAACCCCATAACCTAACGACAACGGTGGCTCTGATACCACTTGTTGGGATAATTTCTTAAGCCATATAGAAATTTTCCTTTAATCAATCGAGAACCGTTGTGCTAGATTACAGAGTTAAGGTTAGTGAAGCGTACCTGTATCCATTGATGGTGACCGAAGGTTGCAGCGGAATAGCCCTTTGGTGCAATGATCTTCCTCAGCCAAAACACTGGATTCCTCAGATGGGACTGAATGTTTCTCTTTCTGATGGGGAGACAGAGATACGTGTTCTAATTTGGCGTATTGGGGACCATGACCAACTTTACGATTATAAACCTGTCAGGGTTCCCATTAACCCCTAACGGGCCTAATCTGATTTTCACTTATTTGAGCCCATATCAATTTTTCCTATTGGCAGTCTAAAGGCTCACTAAAATTAGATCACTTTTATTGAGCCCAACTAATTGTAAATAGCTAATATAAATGCTACAAATAATATATATTGCCCATATTAATTATTAGAAATAAAATTTCTAACAGATTTACCTAATTCAAAGACAAGTTTTCTTTTTCCTTTTTTTTTTTATTTAACACCTATTGACTTTAGCAAAATAGTGTGAAACTAAAATTCCGGACATCGTTGCAATTAGCAACAATTAACATCTACCTTTCCAAATCCAAACTTTGAACTTTATTCTTCTTCCATCGTATGTGCATTATTTACCATCACACTCAATTTTAATTAGTTTTATTTAGTTTGCTTAGTATGGATATTATAAATGATTTTCCATTTTTCCCATCAAGAATTCAGATATAAATTATAATCACAGTTGTATGGCTCATATTAATTGTTTGTTTGTTTTAAATTCCCAACAATGCATTTTATGAAATTTATTTTAAATTATTTTATCTAATGTTTTTCAAAATATATGTATTACTCATTTTTAATTATTAATTATAGAATCTACTCAATTTTAAATCAAATGGATTAAAATCGATCTAACTAAAAAAATTCGTGACTCAGCCTCTTGGTCAATTTAGTTAACTTTATGAATTATATTTTATTCATTAACCCAATTAAACTTTAATTGGGTCACGGGTAACAGTCTAGTTGTTGATGGTCAGCGACTCGATTTTTGCTTCCAATGTTTTTAAATAATTGAATGCTTCTTTAGTTTATACTTGAGGTTAATTGATTCTAGAATCAATTATGGTAAATGAGTGATGTATATTTTATGAAGTACGTTGGAACAAAGTGATTTAAAATCAATTATGAGAAATTGATTTTGCTACGTGCCTAACTGAAAAACAAACGAACACTAAATCACTGAGGATATTGATTCACAGGTTATTGGTTCAACAAAAATTAGACAGTTACCAAACAGTGATTGGTTGATAGTGAAAGTGGTCTATGCTCCCTACAAAGTCAAAGGCTCGAATTTTAGAGCCACCACTCTTGGGAGAACTTTACTTAACTACCACCGCGACCCGAGGGTTAAATCCACAGCTAAGTCTGTGGGTGAAAGAAAAAAATCGTAATTGGATTGTAGTTAAACCATTAATAATTGAAATATATTTTTAATACCATATAATATTTTTAAATAATAAAATAACATAAAATCATTAAATATATATATAAGATTATATATTAATTAATATAAATGATCTTATTATATGTATAATATGATAAAAAGTTAATAATAATTGATTAAATAATATTTATTTATGTTTAATCCTTGAAAAATTATCTTTATTTATCTAAAAAATATTTAGTTAAATAAAAAACTAAAAAACTTGAAAATTTAAAACTAGTCAATTCAAACATGCAATTTTCTGACATTGGTTTGTGACCAATTAAAATCAGTTAGTTTTTCGAGTGATATAGACCAAATATCAGACTGGTTCCTAGTCAAATCGATTGGATCGTGTTGGCCCAGTCTAGTTTTGATAACCATGTTGGTTACATCTTTTAAAAGAAGAATTGAAAATTCTTGCCAAAATGTTCTTTTCTTAGTTTAATTTATCATACTTGATTTTTTTTTTTCATTTTGCACACACTCTGTTTTTTCTTTCCTCTTACATATTGATTCATAAACTGTTTTTACTCATATATTTAATAATTTCTCTAAGATAACCTTTTGTATTTATGTTGTTATATATTTTAAATTTGTTCATAACGTTAAATATTATAAATAGGTGGAAATTAAGTTAATTTAGGAGTAATTCTAGATAAAATTACTCTCATTATAATTTTTTTGGAGAATATGAATTTACAAATCTATCGGTTGAATAATATGATACTAATATAATAATTATACATACCAAATTTTTGATAAATTTGACAATTTCAAGAATGCAATTTTCTTGTTAACATTTACATATATATTTTTAAAAATGTATTATACATTGAAGTTATTTGATGAAACATCAAATAGATTTTTAATTTAGTGGTTAAATTGATGAAATTTAATATTCATAGAAAATTATTAAACAGATTAACTTTATAAAAAATTACTTTAAAGTATTTTGATCCCCACATATTATAATTAAATTGTGTTATTAAAAATACAAAATATAGTAATATACTGTTATATGGTATTTTAAAAAAAAACATTTATATTTTTAATTCTACCCAATCGTTTGACCGAGTCAACAATGTATCCTGACTATTAAACTATGGACTCCCCCAAAACGTCTTGAAACAAGTTCTTCTATTCTCTTTTTTCTTTCCCCCAAAACCACAACTTTATAACGAAAATAACCAAAAGGAGGAAGCTAATGTAATTGTTAGTTGATATATTAGACTTTCAGTTTCATTTTGTTAGTTTTATGTGATTTTCAGTTTGTTGGTTAGCTAGTTGGTTAGCTCTTTTCTGTTTTTCTGTTTCTTTTCTTTTCCCGTTTCTTCTTCTTCCCATATGTGTATATTTGCTTTTATTGAGAGCTCTTTCATTCAATGAGAATCTGTTCATTCTTTCCTCTGAGAGTTTTCACAGTAATCATGATGTTAGATAAGTACTTTGTACTGATTACTCAATATTGATCTGTAATTGAAGAAAAGAGGAATGTTTCCCTTCAAATCTATTAACATTCATTGAAGCACACCAAAGGTAGTATTCATTACAGTTGATCTTGATCCCCTAGAGATTAGCTTACAAATCAGAAGTATGCACACTTAAGATTACAAATGAGAGTCACCCATCTTAAACAAATGAATCAAGACACATCTACAAGTCCTAAAATATTTTTGAAAAAATGGAAATTGAGCACCACCCATTTTGAAGTTATAAATTATACATGTATATATATCACTTGCGATTGCGAATGTTGTTGAAATTCTTAGAGTTAGAGGGTTGGGAAGCATAAGAAGGTGTAGCACTGGGAGCAGCAGAAGAAGGTGCAGTGCCAGTAACAGGGCCTCTGGGAACACCATATCTCTGCTCTAAGAACTCAGTTGTGGGTGGTGGGAAATCTGACCTGGTTCTTCTGTGAGAGGATCCTGTGAAAGAGTCAGATCCCAATAGCATATGGTAGCTACGGTTTGAGCTCTCTGAATGGGAGAAGCTCCTCTGATGATGAGGCTTCTGCTTCTTCATCGCATGAATCAGATATGGAATCAAACCTTCCATTGCTTGATTGATTGATTGCTTAATTTGCTCTAATTCTTTCTCTCGCAAACACAATATTCAAAGCCTTCAAGTAAAAATTTGGTTTTTCGTATAGCAGAGATGGTTGCAAAGGAAGACAAATTTATATTGGATTGGAGTGCTATGGAGAGATTTTGAAGGGGAACATTGTCAACGCAAAATTGTATTCCATTCATATCCTTCTACGACTGGAAGAAGCAAACAGAATTTCAAATACTTCTTTTCATGCCAATTTTTTTATGTAAGAACACGAGTTTTTACCACTACAAACATTTTTTTATGTAACAATCCTGTGACAGCTGGAATTCTTTCTAGTCCATTTTGACATATAATTTGTACTAAATCTTGAGTGGTCTGTTATTAAAACTATTTTTTAAAGAGGAGGGTTATAATTACACCGGTGTAAGTTACATCAAGTATTACACCGTTAATAACTACAAATCGAATATGTTTTTTAGTAATCCAACTTTTGAATCATGTTTGTTCATCATCAATATTATATGTGCCAAATTTCGTAAAATTTTGACACTAATAACTTGATAATCAAATGGTTGAATTTTTCATATATTTCAAATGTATATATAACGTTAATCTTGAGACATCTCAATGACATATCAAATAATTTCGGATTAATGTAAAATTTTATATGTATGATCTATATGATAGTAACTTTCAATCCAACGGTGAATTATTTAATAAAATGATCCGTTAAAAAATATTCAGCGGTGTAACACTTGGTGTAACTTACACCGGTGTAATTATAACCCTCCTCTTTTTTAAATTGTTAAAATACGTAAAGTTGATACAGGGGTGTTGCTAATAGACTTTGCTTCCCATTAAAGGAAAGTTGTTTTGACTCTGGAAAATGGTTGATATAAATCTCAATGAGTTGCATATATCCTATTAGAAATTAGAGATAAGAATAAAAAAAAAGGATGAAAAGTAAGATATATAATAAGGTATAGAAAAGATGTGTAGAACAATCATTGTTATTTGTTTTTTGACTTTTGAGGAATTGAGGGGTAGTTGGAATTTGGAAATTGACTTGCAATTTGTAATTGATATATATCTCATAACTGGATGACAACTCTGACTTTGACTTTTGCTTGATAGGGATATTTTGAAGGAAAATGTATTTTCTGTTGTAATTTTACACGATTTGTAATGTGATTTTTTTTACTTTTATGAGTATTTAAAATGTTGGAATAATTTACCAACTCTTGTGAGCCACAATCCATTATAATTTTTCTATTTTAATAAAACAGGCCAATTCATGATCCATTTTTTTGTTAAAAATACATGTATTATTTACTAGAGGTAATCTTGTTTGAACTCGATACATTGCTTAAGGAGAATCAAGCGATACATGATTCATATGGGGAATGCAATGAAATAATGAATACACCTACTTATTAATTTAAGTGATTCTTTTATTTGGGCATGAATATCTAAAATTGATTAGTGTGAATAACAATGTAAGTCTCAGTCCAAAGGCCCGTGGTAAAAGGGCACTAGGGTTATAAAAGTTTGACTAAGTCCCCTCTGATTAATGTATGCATAATCATACATATAGTTAGTAAATATTCACGGATACCCATTAATAATACTTGGAAATTTAATTAAAAAATATAAGAGAAAAACTAAAAAATGCCATATAATATATTAATATCATATTATATTAATATTTTATAAATTATCATAATATTATATCATTATGGAACATACATTAAAAATATCATTATATAATAATATAAAATAAATTTTATTTTAATTTTATTATAAAATAATAAAAAATTATCATACTTTGGTATATTTAACAAGAATATATATTTTAATAATTATATGAGTGTCCGCGAGAAATAATACAATATTAGACTTCACCTATTCTTTCTAAAAAAATATACGGATATGGATATATTCTTAGGTAGAATTTTGATATATGATTTTCCTCAGGCGGCTATGACATTGCGCGCAGTAGAAGTAGAAGCAGATAACAGAACATTATGCGAAACAGCTCAACGTCACTTTCTTTTCTTTCTGAAGAAAGAAGAACGTGTCTGAGACTGAGACAATCAAATGGAAGAAATAAATGTCAATACGTATGATGATGATAGTGAGAGGAGGCGGTAGCCACGTCCACCAATTTTATTATTTTGTACATGGAAATTGTTTCTCTTATATATATACGTTATACTTGTGTTCACTTTATCATTTAATAATTTTTCAGAGACAGTCAATTATTAACAAATCAAAGACAAAAGTGTTGAATAAAAAGCACACATTTGCAGAGGTAGTTTATTTTTCCTACATTATCATATTCATCTATGAGAGCATTTATAGTGACCAAATTGTATATACATACATTTTCAAGCATCAAAGTAATACAAATTGAAACTTTTGGATCTCCACTTGTATATTAACTCAAATTTTCTTCCATTAATTTAGTATCAATTGGTTTTTTTTATAAATATAGATATTAATATATAGTATATAGTATAGTTTCAGATACAAACAAAGGACTATATTATATATATTCCACTTCCACATATTGTTATCAAACTCATCACTACATGATATGAGTAACTAGCTAGCGGAAGTGGATACATTGTTGTGGCTTATAGCTGCTAGTAAAGTTTGCTAATTAGATTCATTCATTCATGAATCCTTCTCCTTTCATACTCCCTGAAAGTTTAATATCAATGTGGTGTCTAACTTGGTTTTCACTGGAAGATCCAACCAAAATGGTGTGTTGTCCAATGACCAACTTTCTTTTGCCATCACTATCCACATTACTTAGCTCTTGGCATATATCAATTTTGACTGTCACAAATTCTGTCATCCCCATCAGAACATGTACTCTTTCAAATCCAACCAGTTGTTTAATTGGAGCCCCACTCACCTGCTCTGAAGTTGCTGGCTCCCAGAACACTAACACCACGTGGGATCCATCAAAGGGTCCATTGTTCTTCACACCAATGACAAGCAAAAATGTCAAATCTAGGCAACTTATAGTGGAAATATCAATTGCTTGACCATCAGATAGAGACTCAAGTTGAGTGGATGAGTTGGAAGACAGGATATTATGTGGTTCAGAAAAGGATGTGTTCTGAATTATTATAGAGGAGGGAGCAGATGCAATATAGGTGGAAAATGTGGAGTAGCTTAAACCATGGCCAAATTCATAGAGGGAATTCCCATTGTAAAACCTGTAGGTTCTTCCAGGGAAATTTCTACTGCTATTGGCTCTCATGTTCATGTCTGTCATGGGCACTTGATCAACATAAGATTCTGGATACCATGTAAAAGGGGACCTGCCACCTAAAAATCAATACTTTTAGTTAGTGTCTTAAAATTTGTAGACATTAACCTGTAACAAAGTAGTAAAATATAAAGTGTCATGCTAATGAGCAGCACTAAATAAGGAATCAATAAATAGAATGTTTTTATAGGAAATTACAATATTAATTATACTTATATCATTAAATGCTACACAATCTTATAAAAACTTTCTAATCCTTACCCTAAAGTCATATTCTTTTAACATTTCCTAAAGATAAATATATGCATTTAATACCAAAGTGTACCTGGGTTGTAGTCTCCAAATATTACTTGGGCTATGGCATCCCCTCCAGCTTGACCAGGATACCCTACCCACAATATCCCCCCTATGTTGCTGACACTTTTAGTGAAAGAAATATCAATTGGACCAGCTGCCATTATGACTAGGATCACTGTTCCTTTGGTAGCACCAGCCACATCTTTCAGTAGCTTCTCTTGAAATCCAGGTAATGTCAAGTTCTCTCTATCCAGGCCTTCTGCTT
This sequence comes from Sesbania bispinosa, assembly GCA_026901365.1. Classification (NCBI taxonomy): domain Eukaryota; kingdom Viridiplantae; phylum Streptophyta; class Magnoliopsida; order Fabales; family Fabaceae; genus Sesbania; species Sesbania bispinosa. Next base: position 336,342 of record QLOH01000286.1, read on the forward strand.
CAATAGATTGGTCTAATCCCACAACCACCACAACTGCATCAGCAGAGGCTGCTGCCTTAACTGCTGCTGCAAAAAGGCTCTGATCACCACATTTAACATTTCTACAACCAGGTGCATAAGATACAGAAGAAATGTACTTCTGTAGTCCTTGTAAAGGGCTAGTGTAGCGGCAAGGTATACCAGCATAGTTGCTAATCATAATTGTGGTGGCATTAGCATTTGGTCCAATCACAGCCAATTTTTTAATCTTAGTGTTGGATAATGGAAGAACTCCATTATTTTCCAGCAAAACTATTCCTTGCTTTGCAGCATCTAGGGCCAATTGCTGATTGTCATTAGTGCATACATCAGATGGCCCCAGGTTTGCAAATGGAAGTGACTTGGGGTTATCAAAGAAGCCCAATCTCATTAGGACTATGTAGTTGTACACCAAGGCCTGGTCTACAATAGACACATCCACTTTTTTCAAGTTTACTGCATTTGCAGTGTATTTTTTTAGAAAGTCCCCACAGTTCATGTTTAAACCTGCATGCATGATAAAATGCCAGCCATTTAATAATCCAAAAAACCAGTCATAATTTTTTCCTCCCAAGCAGAAAATTGTACAACAGAATTAGTTCTACCTGCTTTCAGTGCAAGAGCCACTGCATCTTCAGGAGTTGCAGTGTAATGAATTGAATCATAATAGACTTCCACTGAATCACAGTCTGAAACAATATACCTGTGAAGAAAGCAGAGCATATCAGGGAACTTCACTTGGTTATCTCAAATTGAGGCCTAAAACTGTGTCATATTAAAAAAAGTTTTACATAGTCACTCAATTATGTGTTGTCACATTATTTATAGTGTGTTTGGTGTACAACCGAACAGAAGCTATTCTCAAGTAGCGTTTATTCACGTTTGAAACGTGATTTTGAGGTAAATCAAACACGCACTTAATGAATTTGATAGTACATGAGGTGTCATATGTATTAAATGATGTCGCAATCATCAGATGTCAGTGGATAGTTATCAAATTCATTAATATATAGTTCCTCATGCCTAGCAAAAGTAGAAATTGTTATATAGTGTTTAAGTTAGCCTGACATGTCATGAAAAAAAAATCAAATGACTTGTTGGGATTGAAAGACAAACCCGTCTAGACCCCACTGGCCTCTGATTACACCTTTGAGAAGGTCTGGGTCAGCACATGTAGGAATTCCATTCACCCTATTATAAGAACACATGACACTGCTAACATGCCCCTCCTCCACACAGCTCTTAAAAGGAGGCTGATATGTGTCCTCCAAGTCTTGCTTTGTCACCTGCAAAACAAGCCCAATTATCACTATATGCATCTTAGTTAGTTAAATATACTAATAATGCAAAGAGTCAGAGACATGTTCATTAACTCTTTACCTTTGCATCAAAATGAAACCGATCAATGCCTTTCCAATTGTCAACATCATAAGCAGTATAATGCTTACAACAACTTGAGACCTTAAGCCTATCAGCTTTGACACCTGCTTCATCATCCACTTCTTGTAGGCCACGAACATACTTCACAGCATATCTAGACACCACCAATGGATCCTCCCCTGGAGTTTCCTGTCCACGTCCCCATCTTGGGTCACGGAACACATTCACATTAGGACTCCAAAATGTCAAACCAGCCAAATCCACATTGTACATTGCTCGAGCCTCGGTTGAAACAACCTTCCCCATCTTGTACCACAGAGTTGCATTGAAGCTTGCAGCTGAAAGTATCACTGCTGGGAAGCTAGTGGCACCTGGCACTCTGCTGTCAAAACGTGTCCCTGGCCCTACATTTGAGACACCATGAAGTGCCTCTGACCACCACTCATAAGCTGGAACACCAAGCCTTGAAATACCAGCTGAAGGGTTCACTAATTGTTGTGCCTTTTCTTCAAGTGTTAGGCGTGACACCAAGTCCTTGGCTCTGGCCTCATAAGACAGGGAAGTGTTGCAAAATGGAAAATTGCTAGTCTTAGGAGAGCCCTTGTCACATGCATGTTTTTGGCTAGCAGTTTGGAGTATCAGAAATGAAAGGTAAATGGATAAGAACAAAAGTTGTTTTTTCATGGTATGGTTTGCTAAAATTTTATAAGTTGTGTGTTATGTTGGAGAGATGCATGGTAAGCTTGATTTATATATATACCAGAAGTTTGAGCCTAGCACTGTGTACATTTTTCCCTTTCCATGCTAAAGGCGGTTGCTTGTGGACTGAGATATAAACTAGAATGTTTGATTCTTTCTTTGGCAGTAATAATACATACAAATATAATTCTTTTGTGTTTAAACCAAAGTTATCGTGCAAGTGTGACAGAGCAAGGAATATCTATATCATAATACGATTAACTTAAACCCATGACCTTACTTATTGGAAAATAAACATGTACCACTTGAATCAACCTCAATATTACATACAAATATAATGATTCTACAATGCTTAAATGAAACGTGTGCTACATGGTCCAACCAACATATCCTTAATAGTTGTCGGGTTTCAATAATAATTAATGTGGGTAGATATTTGTATTCGTCATACTAATGGTTTGTCACCGAAATTATGAACACGGTCCATCATGTTGGATCGAATGAAATAGGATTGTTGATATATACAACGTTTCTTAATATGATTAGCTAACGAAGCTAGTAGTGTCAATGTTGCAGGCCAAGTATAATGATTTATATTTCTTGGCAAAGAAGATACTAGTACATGGGAATCAAATTTAGGATAGAGAAAGAGGTACTCATGGTAGGGTGCCTTTGAAGGCATATATATAGCAGATAAAGTGCACGCTTCTATAATCTATAAGGATAAAAGCTCCAAGACACTTGTATGCATCGAAATCCTTAATTTGTTGTACAATGATTTAACGTACATATCTTGATTAATCAACCATAAATTTGAAATTTCCGCAGATGAATTTATATTATGAGGTTGTGACATGTAAGGTTATTCTTTAGAAATAAAGTGACATGTATATGATATGTATATTCGTTTCTATGACATCTTAGTTAGATTCTGATCATTACATGCATGCAATGTAAACAAGTGTGCTCATGCTTATACCACCTATTTATAATATACTATTTTCGGGGTGGTTGGATGGTTACGAATTTTTAATTTTTGGTTTTTAAAAATTTTAAATTAATTTTTTATCACTCAAAACTAACAATTGAAAACTTATTTTTGTAGTTTTCAAAAGCCACAAAAAGTGGTTTAATTTTCACTTTTTGGTTTTGAGTTCTAAAAACTTGATTAAAATACTTAATTCAAAATTTTTTAAAATTGAAAACTGAAAATTTGCAACCACCCCGAACAGCTCATTCGTTATTGTTTATATGTCACATTACAAAAAAGAAACGCATAAAGTAAAAAATGCAATAAATGTGTTTAGTGGTGGATCCAAGACCCCGAGTCAGGGGGAACAATTTATTTTAAAAAATAAAAATAAATGATAATTATTATCATACATATAAAGGGAATGAGATGTGTGAGAAAAGAAAGCTAGCTAATAATTAATGTTATTAGAGAGAAGATAAAATTTGATTGTCAAATCAAATATTTGAATAAAAAATAATAATAAGGATGTGAGAAATTGGAGGTATAAAAATAGAAGGGACAAAATACAAAAATTCAAGATATTTACTAGTAATTTTTATCAAAAATAGTGGGTGCATTTGAACACCATATGTAGATTTGCCACTTATGTGTTGATTTACATTAAATGTATTTTATTTTTTTTATTAATATACCCTTCATCTCTCTATTTTAATTAATAATTATTTGTTCCAATTATTATCTTTTTTATTAAGTATAAAAATAAAAAAAGTAATTAATACTTTCTTAAACTTTTAAATGGGATATATCATAGAAGCAATTTTTTTTAAATGGGACAGATATATAAAAACAAATGTAGTATTAAAATCAAATTGTGAGCACATTTTGTGCGTCACTTTTGTCGCATCAAGATTTTATCTAAGTGTCTCAATTATAATCTACTACTGCTCCACTTTCCCAATCGTCCACTAATTCACTCATTGTTTTAGTTTTTACATTTTCACCTTCTCAATTTTCCATTAATTCATATTTTTCGTGGATGTTCCTATGTTGAGCTTAATTCATATTTTTTGTGGATGTTGCTATGTTGAGCTGAATCGCATCTCGTGGAATATACATATATAGTTCACACAAAAAATATTATTTGGAATTTAATTACTTTATTTTATAAAATTAACATAATAGAGTGACTTCAATTAACTATTTATTTCAATATCAACCTCCACCTTGCTAAGGAAACAAAAGTTGTGGTATCTTTACTTTAAGATTTTAACATACAAACCTTCTCATTAATAACTAATATCAAATATTATTTAGATGGAAAAGGGCAATTTAACGTCTCAAAAATCAGTCCTAATTAAATGTTGATAGCAGACAAGTTACCTTGTCTAGAAACTCAAATCAAGAAGCATGAGTTAGCAAATAACTCGACGAAAATGAGTGAAAAAAGTGGCGAAAATGGTGCAGTAGGTGCAACAAGTTATGCGTGAAAAATGAAGAAGAAAGGTGAAGGAAACTCAGTACAAATGATGGAGATCAGATATGGAAGATCGTCACTGCAGCAGACAAGCTCTTCTGCAGATAAGATTAGCGCAGGCCACCAATTCATAGGAATTGGATAAGTCTCATATGGCTTAGATAAACACCACCAATTATTCTCTACTCACACAATTGAGGAGGAAATTTGACCATGTCTTTACTAAAATCAAAAGTGAAATACAAGGGTTGCCTCCCTATTTAGAGGGGAAGAGGCTGCTAAAATGAAAAGAAAATGCAAGGAAGAGTGAAAACTAATCCTAGTTGGGTGTTGAACCCAAGTTCTAAAGGCTAAGTAGTTCATCAAGTTACTAACCACTAAAACACTAAAAACTAGCTCCTTACTCTACTAATCAAGCTTAGGAAATTACAATTAAAACTAAAATACAATCAAACCCTAATTAAGCTAAAATATAAGAAAACCCCTATACTAAAAAGGTGTAGAGAGAGTCAAGTTTCCTTGGGTAGGTACGACAACTAGTGTCTTTTTGGAGGTCAATGTCTTAAAAGACTAAGACACTAGCTTGGACATCTAATCTTTGATTTTTTTTTGCCCTTCCTCTAGTCATAAGCCCGCTTAGCTCCTCCAATGTTATTTGACTAGGTGATTCCTTAGCTTTGTCATCAAGTATAAATATTTATTTAAATTAATATCCAAATATAGATTATATTATTATTATATATTGACATAATACTATAATTTTTAATTTAAAATTTTTGTAAATTACTTATTGATCATCTACGCGTTGTGCAAGTCCAAATCTAATTATATTTTAATTGAAAGAGCTAAAATCAACGAATGATGTGAATCCTGAAGCTAATTTATGATATGGGTGCATTTTCATTGGATTATTTTGTTATAAAGAAGTGAAAAATAAAATAATATAAATAATAATAAAATAAAAAACAAAACAAATAAAAATAAAAAAGGGATAAGAGAAGATGAAATAATTAAGATAGATAAAAAAGGGACAAAAAGGGAGAGTGATTAAAGTAGGAGATTTTAAATTTGAAAAAAAGATAAAAAGATTTAGGAGAGGACAAAGTACGACGAATTTAAATTTGAGAAAAGATAAAGGATTATGAGAGATAGAAGAAGATGAACTTAAATTTGAAAATAGGATAAAATGATAAATAGAAGATAGAGAAGAATGAAATTAAATTTGAAAGTAGGATGAAAGAATCAGGAAAGAGGTACAAAATAATGAACCTAAATTTGAAAAGGAGGATGAAGAGATAGATAAAAAAATTAGAAGGATAAAATATTTAGATTAGAGGATAGGAAAATAGATGAGAAAATAAGATATAAGGATGATTCAGGGATGGGAAGGGGATAAAGTTTGAGGTTCAGAGGGGGTTATATATAAATAACTAGGAATAGGGAATAAGCAATTAATCAAGCAATCACGAGAATAATTTAGAAAATAAAACAATTTGGGAGAGAAGAATTTTTAGAGAAGCAATTGGGAGAATCGCAAAAGGAAGAAGGAGAGCATTGATAATCAATTGTTAAGGCTTGAAAGCAGGTTCATTATGTTTTTTTTCCAGTGTCCTTAAGCATCTACTATATTCATTGACTGTGGTATATGGATTCGCATGCTCTAAGTAGTCTATTTTTCCTTTTACATCTTCATTTTGTACTTACTATAATTCCTATACTGTTAAAATCTCTTTTGTTCCTCTAATGTTTAATTTGTATTTGTTGGAAGCGAGCTGAACTTGTTCTTTGCTTGTCTTTGATGCTGTAATAGATATTATCAAGTTTTAAATCAAAACCAAATTAAAAAGGGAGAGAAAAAACAAGGCAAACTATAAAGTTGAAATTAAATAAAAGGGAAAGAATTGGCCAGAGGGACGCCAAGGGGCTTTTTCTTAATTCATTTTCGATTTATTTTTTTAAGTTACAAACTACTTTCTTTAAAACAAACAACAAAAATTTGAAAAAGGTGCAGCACCCTTAGTGCGCGAGGAAGAAGACGTTTGGGGGGGGGGGGGGGGGTTCTGTTTGCTTTTTTATGTTAATAATTATTAAAGAGAAATAACAAACTTTGTTTTTAAAAAATAGAAATAACCTGAAGGAAAAATTAAATAAAATAATATTTTTTCTTAAATTATATGCTTTTAGCTATGATCAAGGTTTCTTTTAACCAACCAATTAAATGTTTTTTCTAGAAAAACTATGTGATATTAAAAAATGGAAAATTAAAACTAAAAAGATAATAAAAAAGCGACTAAAACCAAAGTTCATTAATTTTCAAGCACGTGAAACATGTTCAAACACAAAATCATCACCCACTAACTATTATTTATTTTTGAAATAATTATTCTAGAATATTTTATAAAAATAAGTACTATTTTATGCTATGCATGAAAAATATATTTATTTTTATAACATATTTTAGAATATATATTTATAATAATAAATCAGTATATTAAAAAATAAAATATATGTTAAATTTAAATTTGATATATAAATATTATGGTATAAGTTGTTTGAATTTTGTATATCATTGTACATCAGTATATGGATATGAAGAAATAATTAGTTTGAATTAAAAATTTAATTTGAATGTATTTATTAAAGGATAATTACTTTAAATATGAAATATTAGTTCTTAAGGATGAATTATTTTTTTGACGCCTTAAGGATGAATTATTTCAACCATAATATTCAGTCATTAATATTTCATATAATCTTAAAATTTATCTTATACTTTTATATATTAAAAAATTGATATACTAATTAATTATAATATTATTTAAATTAAATTTTATCATTTATTGTTAGAATAATTAATTAAGTATTATTAAATGATAATGATAAAAAATTGGATTTGAATTAAAAAATGAGATAGGAAAAAATACATGAAGGATTAGAATAATAAACTTTTGGATTTTAAATATGAACTTTTTAAAAGATTGAGAGAGATTTGAAGCATTGTAGTTATTTTTATAAGGGATATGTACACTAAAAAGATAATAAAAAATTGATAGTTATCTATTAACAGCTAATGTGTCTCCAATAAAAAAGTACAATATTTAAAGATCAGTATTTCATTAATTACTTTTCAAATCAAAGAATTTTATATTAAATTGATCCTTTTAGTGCTGCGTACCATTTTGAATATTTTAATAATATAATAGTTTTTAAATAATTAATTCTAAAATACTAATTTAAAAATAAATAACAACTCCTGATATGACTTACGTACACGATCAACCCGCTTTATATTCCTTTATTTTGGTGAAGATATTCCTTTATTTAAATAATAAAAAATAAAATTAAATCTTTTAACAAATTTTTCATTATCTGCATTCTTTATTTCTTATTTTATTTAACTAAAGAAATAAATGTGTCAACTTTCTTTGATAGTAACAAGGAGGCTACAAGTCAAAGTTGAAAAGAACACAACTCTACGCTCAAGGCTGCAGATCGAATTGGTTCCGGAAAGACATGAAGTTCTAATTAAGTTAAGAGAATTAATGAGCTTCATTGGGTAATCAATCACGTTTCTTCCATTGATCAATCTGGCCAAGTAAGGATATACGGTTCCTCTCAATCCAGAGTTTCTTAATATAACTTAACCCATTCAGAGCTGTGATTAAAGGGTGTAGTGTTTCAGTCGCAATAGGATTTCAAGATCAAGCAATCCCTTTGATCAAGAAGGATGACTTCAACAACAAGTAAGTTTGAAAATTTAAATTTGGTATTTTTTTTTTGGTTCATAAATTTGGTATTTTAATTTCATATAATCACTTGAAAAATATTTTTACTTACATTTAGATATTTTAATGAGAATCTATTTATTCAATAACTATAAAAAAATATATAAAGTGTTTATAATCATATGAAATTTTAGCTTGAGAGCCCTGTTTGTATTTAAAAGATCTCTGTTTCGTTATATCTTATGAGTATATGTGAATCCTCTTGCACTTCACCATCCAGCGTCTTAATTCATTATATAAAATGCAACTTTTAAAATTAAGTACAAGAAAATATATTAAAGGGTGAAGATGTGATAGGTTTAAAGTACTCCTATTGGGAAGAGTAGCGATGTCAATGAGACAGGAGATGAAACTTATACTATACTGTCCATATTCATACTTATTAAAATTAGTAGATATCCATATGAAAAGCGGATATTCACAGTACTTATTAATAGTTAAAAAATTAATATATATATATATATAATATTAAAAATATCATTATAAAATAATATAGAATAAATTTTATCTCATCATAAAATAATAAAAAATATAATATTTTAATATATTTAATAAAAAAAATATTTTAATAAGCATATTAGTACCCACGACATGATAAGAGTATAATAATATTATTAAATGATAGTGTAAATTTTTTTTATAATAACAATTAATATATACAAACTAAATTTTAAAAGGATATATATATTTATCACATATATTATACAAGATAAAATACTAGTTGTTTGTAGTTATAATAACTCATGCAATTCTTGTTAATTAGTTTTAATATATTTAATATCACGTGGGGGTTTAACTATAGTTAAAGTTGTTCCAAGAATAGTGACTACAAGATTCCATATTTTTATTGAATTTAATAATACATTAAGTGTTATATTTATTAAATAAATCATTGGATATATGATGGTTTAATTCTTTTATAATTTTAGTTGTTTGATTTCTATTTTATCTGTTAATTGTACTTTTTCATGTCATTCAATTTTGTAGATTTGATATCTTATTTAGTTTTTTTTCACCAGGGTTGCGTTGTTACAAAATAGCTCCAAACAACATTAAGAAAGGTGGTGACGATATAATACTCATTCCTAGACCTCCTAAACCATTGTTGTCTTTGTTAGGTGAACTGGAATCAAGAAGGTTGTCATTGTTTCTGTTGTTTAGTTTTGAGTTTTTTATTTCCTATTTTATTAAATTGTTTTTAATATTCTTAGTCCTTTTATAATTAAAGGGGTTCTGTTAGAAAGGATGCTCTATCGTCAATTGTTAAAACCCTCAATCGTAGGGAGGGATATGATTGCCTCCAACAACGGTAAGATATAAGTTTTTCTTTTTTATTTTTATTATTGCTCGAGATTTGGCTTTGCTATATATCATATTGATGCTAGAGTACTCTTTTTGTTTTTATCTTTTCAGATTTGCCACTTGCTTCTATGGTATTTTGAATTCCATTAAGAAAGGTTGTGCCGAAGAGAAGCAATTGGCTTCTAAAGTTCTAGGTTTGTCTAAAACATCTCCTTAATTTTATTTAGCATATGCACATGTATTTTAATTAGCACAAGGAAACTTCAATTATACGCAAATGCAGGATTGATGGCAATGACCCTCTCTGGTACTGATCATGCACAAGAAATATATACAGAAACAATTTCTACACTCACACAAGTGCTAAAGACTAAGGTAATGTAAAGTTTCATGTTTATTTGAAAGTCATTTAATTAAAGTTAATATTAAATAATTATTTGGAAAGATGTTGAAGTTTTTTTTTTTTTGACCCGGAATTTTGATGTAGAAGATGGACCCTTGGGCCTATATTACTCTCTTGGACTCTTTGGCCGTGGTTACTTTCTTCTGTGCAAATAATTCAGTTGAGTCTCAAAAAGCAATGCAAATAATATGGGAGTTCATCCTTCCAAATTCGAAGCTTAATGTAAGTACTTTAATCAATTACCACTACACTAGATATTTTCCTTGCTGATTTATATAATTCATTTAGCAAATTCAACTTATTGTTACCACATATAAAATTAGTGAGATTTCCCTTAAGTGCTGTGTATCATATCTAAGTCACGTGATTATTCCAAATTATCATATTATAGTTATTGAATTCATAAAATTATCAAGGATTGCAAAATCCAACACGCGATTGGTTCAAATGTATCCATAACCTTATGAGGCTAATTAAGAGTGCCATGTTTTCCTTTCAGGTGCCAACAAAAAATCAAGTCCCTATCATTATATCAACTGCAATTTCGGCTTGGTCGTTACTCGTTACAACAGTAGATGGATGGGAAATTTCCTACAATCAATGGCAATGGTGAGTGAATTAATTATGTAAATATAGTAGTCAATAATTTTTTTTGGATGAAAGAAAATTTAGGGTGAGGGGATGACGCCCCATTCTAGACAGGGAAGGCCTCGGGGTTCAAAGAGCGTTGACAAAAGTACTTACATTTACCTCACCCCAAGGAAACAAGTGAGAAGTACTTACATCTACCTCACCCCAATGAAATAAGTGAGGGTTCGAACCTGCGACCGGTCAGATGCGAGATCCTGTCTTACTCCACTTGACCAACTCCTTGGGGTTTAGAAGTCAATAATTTAACAACCAAATCTTGTTAACTTATGTTTTTTTTTAATTGAAAAAAAAAGGGTCAACTAGGATTAGCAGCTTACTTGTTGGCACATCAAAAACATAAATGATGATTTTATAATAAATGATGCAGGGCAATCTCTCATTTTCTGAAGATGTTAGAATCAGATGATGATCATGTTTGTGTGGCAGCCGGTGAGGCATTGGCTGTGATATTTGATCGTGATAATCTTGACAAGTTCTCAGATGAAGCTAGTTCAACTGCATCCCCGATCAAGTACTCAGAAAACAAGAAACATATTAAAGAGACAACTCTGAAGCAATTAGAGAAAGTAGCTTCAAAAGCAAGGAGTCAAATTTCTCTAAAACAAAACTTTTGTAATGCTGCTAGAGCTGATTGGGATGTTTTAAGGTATTTCAAAGAGGACAAATTTCCACAAACTTATGAAAGAATTAATGGACATAAATTATCTCTGTCTTCATGGTCTATGATGATACAGGTAAATTGGTTGTTTTCCATTCATTAATTGCTCCAAATATTACTGTTAATTAATGTTATTCTACTCATATATGTTCTTAACTTTTCCCCTTCGACAGTTGAAGTTCTTGAAGAATTTTGTTGGAGAAGAAGAATTTTCGAAACATATGCTGGTTAGATCTTATGTACTCATTGTACTTATTTTAATTGTTTAATGAAAATTTCTGTTATCTGTTTTGTCAAATATTTAATTATTTTTCATTATTGAAACAGGAAAATGAACTCTTCCATTGTTTATTTGAGTTTACACCAAATCACAATGAGAATAATGATGCATGCCTCTATCAGTCTACCATGGAAAAGGTTAGTAGTGTGGCTTCTCTGTCCGTGACCTTGGCTTTCATTACATAAAATCACACTCATTCAAAATAGATAGTTTCCTAATCCATTTGCTGTAACTTTTAACAGATACAATCTAATTTTTATTTACCTGAAGAACAAGATCATGAATTCATGACAAGAAAAGAGAAGAAGCAACTAGTACAACGGGTACATAATAATCTATTTTATGCAGTGTTTCATTTGTGTGTGTGTGACAATTTATATATTGTGTTAATTGTTTGTGTGATATTTACATTATACTTGTGTTCACTTTATCATTTAATAACTTTTCAGAGACAGTCAATTATTAACAAATCAAAGACAAAAGTGTTGAATAAAAAGCGCACATTTGCAGAGGTAGTTTATTTTTCTTTCATTATCATATTCATCTATGAGAGACATGTTCAATTAACTAATTTATGCTTATAATTTGTTTGTTTTAGGAGAGGAAAGGGAAGTTGTATGCAGATGATTCAGAGTTGTGAACACTCTCCAACAATTTTTTTTTTCTAGCTTTTTCTTGATGAACACTTAATCTTGTAAGCTATTAAACTTGTAATCTTGGGTTTTTCAGTATATAGGAAATGGTTTGGTATCATGAATTTAATCCCAGTTGCATTTTTAATGGTCACTTCCAACATTGCAAGCTCTAACTGAACTAGAGCAGTTTTAAAAAGTCAAACACTCTAGAGTCAACATTGCACATAACCCATGCTAAATAACCATGCCATCTCCAAATCTTTCACACAAATGGTGAATACCTCACCACCATTCCAAATTTACTAATGCAACTATATCTTATAGCGTGTTTGACTTACACTAGATTCACGTTTTAAATGCGGATCCAGATAGAAGCTACTCTCAATAACGTTAGCATGGATCCACGTTTAAAACGTGATTTTGATGAAACAAACATACTTATTCTCTATATTAACCAACACCTTGCTGCCAAGACCATAGGGATATATGATATATCTAATAATAGAGTATTTGACTTTTGGCCTTATTGCAATTTCCAAAATCCCTAGTGCAACCATGTCCTATAATTTGGATTAACCAACACCTAGCTGCCAATGCCATATGGACATTTTTACTGTGTTGCAGCTTTTTTTTTTAAGAAAGAAAAGTAGGAGTATATATGATAAGAAAAGCAACTGGTAGTACAATTTTTCTGCAATAATAATTGCTCTTCTTTGAAATCTTGATGTCTTCTCCTCTGTTACGTATAGATTCAATTGTATGAAGAAAATAAAAATTCTTGGTAGTTGTTAAACTCTCGGCAAGCGTATCAAAAATCAACTGTAGTATAATGATTTATAAAGTAAGAGTGTCGATCCCTCGAGGAACAGGTTCAATTAAAAGTTATAGTTAAACTCAAAAGCATATATACACAGATAATGATTTAATTCATGATTGATTTTTATAAAACTAAATTGAAATTGCATAGAAGTAACACAAGAGTAATAAAGAAGTTAAGGGAAAATTCAGTGAGAGAGGCTGGGATTGAATTTTATCTATCTCACTCTTCTGTATTCTGGATAAATATAAATACATAGCATTTGAGACTATCAATATTGATGCAACACGCAAAAATCATTTATATTGATTCCTCAAGTATAAAATTCATAAGATTAATCCCCTGAATATTGATTCCTCAAATATTCAACAGATTATCCAACATTACGTTCAAGTGTTATACGCAATCAATATATCGAAATCTATTCCTAGCATTACGATATATCGAGTATTTTTGTTCAGATCGGATTTTCAGAAATACTTTCCAGTTACATCTAAAAATCAAATTCAATAACTCTATTGATCAGATAGAATCAAAGATGAAGAACAGAACGATAATACAAATATTGATCGAAACAAGATTACTATATATAAATATCACCAGGATACGTTTGAGTTCGAGTCGATTACATTCAATCCCAATAAAAGAGATTAGCTACTCATAGTAGCTTTTACAACCAAGAAATCTGAAGAAAAAGGTGAAGGATCGTGCTTCCGCAGCTCCCGTCTCTTGAACTCTCAGTTTCTATTTTTTGGAAAAGTGACGAACTCCCAAAAACTGATCTCAGACTCTGTTTTGTGCTGCTGCGTAAGTGGATTTTCGCTTGAGCTAAAGATTTTAGCTCAAGCGAGTAGAATTCTTCAAGGTGAAGGAAGGTATATTCGCTCAAGCGAATTAAATTCGCTTGAGCGAATTTAGCACCTAAAATCACCCTCTCTGGTCAAAATTCGCTTGAGCTAATTAAAATTCACTCAAGCGAATTTACATTTGAAATCCTTCTTTTCTTCTTGCTACTTCAGTTCTTCTGAGCTTGGTTACTCCTCTTTTTGATTTCCTGTATTTAAATCACAAAATGGGATTACAAGACTTCAAATAATTCAAGACTCAGATAATATCTGTTTTAATTTAGACTTCTAAAATTGGGAGAAACTAATTGTTAAATATAAGCAATTAATCCAAAAGTTCCATAATTTCCATACAAAATATCCTAATATTTAGCACTTATCAGTACTTATAATGCAGGGTAGGTCTTGTTGGAGCAAAAGCCAATGCAAGATGCAGAGAAGGAAAAACTGATTTCTATTATACAGTGAATTTACAAAGTAGTTAACCTTCTATTTATAGCAATCTGTTAGAACTAACTACTACTCTTCACAACTAACTAACAGCTATTTGAATCACATTCTAACACCCCTCTTTGATTCAAAAGCTTACAAACACATTTTACAAACAAATCACATTCAAGGATTTTCTCAGCTCTTTGAACCTTTCGATCTTCAATGATTTAGTCATGATATCTGCCAATTGCACTTCTGTACTGCAATACTTCAACTTAATTCTGTCTTTGCTTACTTGATCTCTGAGGAAATGAAATTTGGTGTCTATATGCTTGCTTCTGCCGTGTGATACAGGATTCTTGGCCAAATCTATAGCTGATTTGCTGTCTACAAGTAGTTCAACAGCATTATCAATGGATACCTTCAATTCATTTAGCAAGGTAGGTAGCCACAGTGCCTGACAAGCAGCTGAACATGTTGCAATATATTCTGCTTCACGGGTTGACAGTGCCACCACTGTTTGCTTCTTCGAGCTCCAGGATATAGGAGATCCAGACAATAGGAAAACTTGTCCCATAGTGCTTCTTCTATCGACCAAATCACCACACCAGTCAGAATCAGAATAGGCTACAAGATGTAGGTTGTCATCCTCCTTGGTTTGATGAGAGAAAATGATTCCATATCTGAGAGTTCCCTTTAGATATCTCATGATCCTCTTAGCAGCTAGCAAATGTTATTGTCTAGGGTCACTCATGAACCTACTCACAAGTCCAACACTGAAAGCAATTTCTGGTCTGCTATGACAAATGAATCTCAGGCTGCCAACAATCTGTCTAAATAGAGTTCCATCAACTGAGGCTTCATCCTCACTTTTCACAAGCTTCACATTCAGCTCAGCTGGAGTTTCTGCTGGGTTGCATTCCATCATATTAAACCTCTTTAGTACCTCTGTAATATACTTCTTCTGATGCATGAGGATTCCCTTTTCAGTATAAGCAAATTCCAAACCCAGGAAATATGATAGGATTCCCAGATCTGTCATCTCAAATTCTTTCTTCAAACTCTGCTTGAGTGAATTGATGCCAGCTGAACTGCTCCCAGTAATCAGTAAGTCATCGACATATAGGCAAATGAGAAGGATTTCAGTGTAGTTCATAGTCTTAACATAGACACCATGCTCAGAGGAACATTTCTGAAAACCAGCATTATGAAGGAAAGTGTATATCCTCTTGTTCCAAGCCCTGGGTGCTTGGTTCAACCCATATAGGGCCTTCTTCAATTTCAGAACCTTTTGTTCATTCCCTTTGCTTATGAAGCCAGGGGGTTGTACAATGAAAACTTCCTCATCAAGTGATCCATTGAGAAAGGTTGATTTAACATCCAGCTGTCATAACTTCCAATTCCTCCAACTAGCCAAAGCCACAATCAGCCTTACTGTTTCCATTCTAGCTACAGGAGCAAACACCTCTGAGTAATCTATCCCTTCCTTCTGCATGAAGCCTTTGGCTACTAGTCTAGCCTTATGCTTAGCAACTGAGCCATCTGGTTTGAGTTTAACTTTAAAAACCCATTTGACATCAATAGGGGTCTTGTTCTGAGGTAACTCTACCATTTCCCAGGTGTGATTCTTCTCAATACTCCTTAATTCTTCTTCCATAGCTGATCTCCACACCTTGCTAGTGATAGCTTCATTAAGACTAATAGGTTCCACATCAGCCATGAGTGCCAGGTGCTGAACTAGATCACCATCATCTGAGATAGCATTATCAGGATAAACTTGATAATCTGAGAGTCTTGAGGGAAAGTTTCTGTTTCTTGGAGGTCTGTTAGTCACAACATGAGGCTCAACATTCATTTTCTCCTGAGTAGTTTCACCTACTGAGTTGATTTCTTCCCAATCAAGCTGCAATCTTGGCATTGTTTCAGTTATAGACTGTGACTCACTCCATGAATTAGATTCATCAAAATAAACATCTCTACTGAAGAGGACTTGTTTTGTCTTGGGATTGTACAGCTTGTAGGAACCTGTAGAGTTGTATCCTACAAAGATCATTGGTTCACTTTTGTCATCAAGTTTCTTTCTCCTTTGATCTGGAATGTGTCTGTAGCACAGTGATCCAAAAATTTTGAAATGCTTGACAGAGGGCTTGATACCAGACCATGCTTCTTCTGGAACTATTAAGTCAAGCCTTTTGGTAGGGCATCTGTTCAGGACATGAACAACAGTCATGGCTGCTTCTCCCCAGTAGCTATGAGGGAGATTTTTCTTCTTGAGCATGCTTCTTACCATATTTAATATGGTTCTGTTTCTTCTTTCTGCAATCCCATTGTGTTGGGGAGTGTAGGGGGCAGTTACCTCATGAATTATTCCATGCTCCTTGCAAAAATCTTCTAGCTCACCAGAAGTGAATTCTCCTCCTCCATCTGTCCTCAAAACCTTAATGCACTTCCCAGACTGTTTTTCTACTAGAGCCTTGAATCCTTTGAAGATATTAAACACTTCATTCTTTGCCTTAATCAAGTATAGCCACAGTTTTCTGCTGAAATCATCCACAAATGATACAAAATATCTGTTTCCTCCTAGTGATGGAACATCAAATGGCCCACAAACATCTGAGTAGACAACATGTAGAACATCACTGGCCTTGGACATAGTGTATGAGCTGAAAGAGGTTCTGGGTTGCTTGCTGATCAGGCAATTATCACAGATTTTCTTTGGAATCACAATTGAGGGGAGGCCAGATACCATACCTTTTGATCTAAACAGGCTTAAATCTTTGAAATTTAAATGGCCTAGCCTTAGGTGCCACAACCATGACTCATCTGATAATGTAGTAGCAGAAAAACATTGGGATTCAATGGTGTTTAAGTTTACCTTGAAGGTTCTGTTTCTGGCCAGAGGAGCTTTCATGATCATTTTCATTGCTGCATCATAAATTTCCAAGAAACCATTACTCATCTTCATTGAAAATCCCTTTTCCAAGAGCTGACCCATGCTGATCAAGTTGTTCTTCATTCCAGGAACATATAGCACATCAGAAATCACTGCTTGTCTTCCATCTTGCCTTGTGACTACCACATTCCCAGCTCCCTCAGCCTGGATGACTCTATTGTCAGCAAACCTCACTGTGCTCTTCTTCATTGCATCAAAATTAACAAGCCAATCACGATGTCCTGTCATATGATTTGAACACCCAGAATCTATGTACCAGGTTTCATTGTTGTGAGATTCTGGATTTGTGATCATCATCAACATTAAAGGTTGTTCTTCTTGATCTGTTGCATCCTCTTCTTTGGCCATATGTGCTTGATAATCACTGTGTGATTGACTTCCCCGATGATCCGTGCTACTTGGTGCAGCTATACATTCTGTGGAAAAGTGTCCAATTCGATTACAGTTGAAACATTTAATTCTTTTCCTGTCAATTCCCTTTTTCTTTTTCTCTCTCCAATTACTAAAATTCCCTTTTCTGTTGGAGCTTTCTGGCTTATCTTCTTCATTCTTTCCTTGTTCTTGATTTTGTGTGTTTCTTTTGAAGCCTCCTCTGGAACCTCTGCCACGACCTCGGCCTTGGAAATTTCCTTTAGAATTGTAACCTCCTCCTTTTGAGGCGTGAGCTTGCAGTGCTTGATGATCACCAGGTTTCTCTGTGTCTCTTTCAATAAGTCTCTGCCCATGTGCCTCAAGAGAACCTTGTAGTTCTTCTACCTTTAATTCCTCGAGCTTCTTGGATTCTTCAATGGCTACGACAATATGATCGAATTTTGGATTGAGTGTCCTTAGAATTTTTTCTACAATTGTTTGATCTGAAATTTTCTCTCCACAATTCTTCATGGCATTCGTATGAGTGATGATTCTGTTGAAGAAGTCAGCTATCTTCTCGTTGCTTTCCATTTGCATTAATTCGTATTGGCGTCTCATCGTTTGTAATCTCACCTTCTTCAATTGCTCTGCACCTTCATTGCATTTCTCCAAGATCTTCCACGCTTCTCGCGAAGTTGCAGCCCCTGCAATCTTCTCAAAGTGCGCCTCATCAACGCATTGATGAATCAGAACGGTTGCTTTACAATCTTTCCTTTTGTTTTCTTTGTAAAGTGCCTTTTGTGCATCTGTGGAATCTTCAATGAGTGTTGGGTAGCCTTCTTCGACAATTTCTGCAACTTCTTGATAGCCAAGAATTGCCTTCATCTGCACACGCCACCGATCCCAGTTCTTTCCATTGAGAACAGGGAGATTTGCTGAGAAATTCGCACCTGTTGATCCCATCGTGTATTACCAGGATCCCTCAATCGAAACCTGCTCTTGATACCAGTTTGTTGGAGCAAAAGCCAATGCAAGATGCAGAGAAGGAAAAACTGATTTCTATTATGCAGTGAATTTACAAAGTAGTTAACCTTCTATTTATAGCAATCTGTTAGAACTAACTACTACTCTTCACAACTAACTAACAGCTATTTGAATCACATTCTAACAGGTCTAACTTTCTTATCCATTCATCACTTATAGCATGACATCCATGACATGTTTGGTTCTGTAAAGTTAGAGAGGAAAAAAATGGTAAAAGAGAAATAGGATATCATTTTTTGTTGAAAAGAAAAATAGGAAAAAGATAAATAAAAAATAATGAGTCTCAGTTTAGTTTTAATTTTAGTCTCTCTAAAAATGAAGAAAAATAAAAGAGAGAAAATGAGAAAATAAGTATAATTATAACAACATTCTTATTACACACAAATTCTTTTTTTTTCCAAACACTGAATAGGAATATTTTTATCAATTTAATAAATATGTTATTTTTATCTCTTTTCACTTAGTAAAAAAGAGAAAATATTAGACATTTTGATACAACTTTATCTTTATCTTTATCATTATTATTATATTTATAAAAGTAAGGTAGTGATATCATCCATTAAAAACTAAAAAGAGGATAAAAAGGTAAATTTCTTTCAATAAAACTTCTAAAAATAGTAAGTCACTTTTATATTGTTAATTATTAATATTATTAATCACCAATAATTAGTTATAGTAATTATATTAGTGAAAATTTCAATATAATTATTAACTTATAATAATAATAATAAATAATAAATATCCTCTAATTTTCTTAAAAAAAGTACAATTTTATTAATCTCTATCTCATAAAAATAAATAATTTAATTTATCTAGGAAAAAATAAGAGGTCCGTAAGTTTTGCTAAACTATAGTGAAAGGAACAAAATTCTTTATTTGGTTTGAACTTATCAAGTTCAATTTCTTTTCCATTCCGTAACAAAAAAAGATATGTCCTATAATTTACCTGAAAAACCTATAATTTTTACTAATTTTTATCTCATAAAAGTAAAAAGTATGTTAAAGAGTTAATAATTTACAAAATATATATATAAAAAATAAAATATAATAAGAAATTTAAAACATGCTAAAACACATAATAAAAATACTTTACAAATACAGTAACAATGATTATATTAATTTAATTATATTTGTTATATCAATATTAACCCCCCTTTTTACATTCTCAATATTAAATCTATCCCGGAAATAAAAAAATAAGCCTACAAGTTTGATTTTACTAAATTATAGCTAAAAGACCAAAATGCTTTGTTTGATTTGAACTTATCAAGTTCCATTTTTTTCATTCTAAAATGAAATACTTATGTCTTCTAATTTACCTGAAAAGTCTACAACTTTTGTTAATCTTTATCTCATAAAAATAAATAATTATTTTTTTCAAGAAAATACAAATATTAATACCTAAAAATTTAATAAATATTCTACCTTAAAAAAATTAAATAAATATTTTAAACCCTTTATATTTTATGAAATATATAAGAATAAAAATATAATATGAAATTTAAAACATTATAAAGCACCTAATAAAAAAATTACAATTACGGTAATTGTAATTGTATTAATTTAGTTATATTTATTATCTCAATGTTAAATCATAGTCAAATGATCAAAATTCTTTATTTAATTTGAACTTATTAAGTTCCATATTTATATTCTGAAATTAAAAAAAAAAATGTCCTCTAAGTTACCTAAAAAACCTACAACTTTGGTTAATCTTTATCTTATAAAATAATAAATAATTTAATTTACTTAAAAAATTATAAATATTAATACTCAAAAATTAAATGAGTATTCTTCCATAAAATAAATTAATATTTTAAATTAATATTGTTTTTTAAAAAGTGTTTTAGCATATTTTATGAAATATATAATAAGAATAAAAGTATAATATAAAATTCAAAACGTGTTTAAGCAATTAATAAAAATACTTTATAATTTGATAATAGTAATTATTTAGTTATATTATTATATCAATGTTAAATCCATTTTTTTTACAATTTCAGAATAAATATATCCGGAAAAAAGAAACAAATGTTTTATAGCGTTTAAGAAAAAAAAATTAGCATATTTTATGAAATATATAACAAGAATACAAATATAATATGAAGTTTATAACATGTTAAAGCACTTAATAAAAAACATTGAGTTTAATTAATATGCAGTGACAATGTAAAAGAGTTTTACATTGACGTTTAATGATGATTCTTCATTTATATGACTTTTAAAATATTAATTAGTAAAATCAATAAACTTACCATAAATCAAAAGTTGTGATTAACCATCTGTGTAAAACTTTTTACACTGTCAGTACACAATGCTTTTTCTCAAAAATATTTTACAATTACGATAAAAGTAATTATAGTAATTATTTAGCTATAGTTATTATATCAATACTAAAGCCCCTTTTTTTACATTTTCAATATTATTTAACTTCATTTTTTTATTCTGTTTGACATTGTATTAAACAATTGTTTACCTTTTTCGTGTTTTAATATACAATTTAATAATAAAAACTATTTTATTAATTCAATATATCACGCTTGTGTATCGCACAAACACTATACTAGTAACTAATAAAAACAGAGGAGTATGCTAAACATAGCTTAATAAAACAAATTACACATGCTAAGTCATCATAAATTGTCAAAACATGAGCTACAAAAAGCAGCTTTCACCTTAGCCTCTTTACATTCACACTAGCTATCATTCCTATAAATATGTACCAAGTTATTATGTTTTAATCATTAAATAAATTATTGCGTGTTTTAATATAAAGTGGGGTTTTTTTTTCTTTTTTCTTTAGGCTTCTTGAGCCACATTTTTTTTTAAATCACATAATCTAGAGTCTATTCTAATTTTAACCACCATTTTCACTTATTTCTCACATTTTCGTTTATCTTTTCAAACCAACGTGTATAACTTTTTTTTGGTCAATCAACGTATATAACCTCAATTTTTGAAGAACTTGGTTTACAGTTGAATAGAATTGATTTTAGAAATGAATGGTTGAGATGGATGATGCACGCTTTACGAAGTACGTTGGACGGAAGTGATTTAAAATTAATTCTGCAGAATTGATTCTGACTGTTCCAAAATCTAAAACAAACGGGCACTTGCACCATTGATTTTGTGGGCCACATATGGTAGCGATCGATGTACCTAAACTGTACGATGCGATTATTGCCATACATATTTAGAAGAGAGAAAATAGGTGATTTTTTATATGTTATCTGAATGAAAAGCAAATCTGAAAAAAAAAATAAAAAAAAGAATGAAAAGCAAATGGTGCAAGTTAAAAAAAGCAAATATTTTTTTCTTCATTTGCTTGATTAAATAAAAAAGTGTAAGGGAAAATGCAATTAATATCATATTTATTTTATCTTTAATAGAATGAGAAGAATTAAATGAATTACATTAGATGAGAGAAAAAATCGATGAATAAAATCAATAAGAGTAAAATTATCTTTTGAAGTTGATATTTTTTTTTGTTTGAGGAGACAAAATTTTAATGTGAAGCTTATATTAATTTGTTTTCTTTTCTTTCTATTTTCGTTTGACAACTTAAAATAATAATATACCAAAGAGTTGTGGTTGAGTTGGCAACGCAGACTGAGATTGTGGAAAGAACTCCCAGGTTCGATCCCCACTAAACACATTCTTCAGGAGGGGTGAAGAGTTTTAACTGTGACTAAACTCCGAATAAGATTGCCCCTAATAATAGGGAATACCTATGATTTACATAAAAAAAATAAAATAATAATATGCATTATTTCTATTTTTTTTTCTCCACTTAATTTTGCTCATCATTTCATTTTCTATGGAGATAAATGCAGGGGTTGGGTCGAAAATAGGTCATGACACTTCGTGGAAAGTTTATGGCTAAGTTTGGGATAAAAGAAATGTTATTACTAACTGGTTTTCACCCATATGCTACAGCAATTAATTAGTACTTGATATCAATTAGATGCGAGATTTACATAGGCGGCTTTTTTTTAATTAGTATTCTTGATCTGATCTAGCTTGACACAATATTGTATAACAATTGTCATGTCAATCTGTCACTCTCTGTTGTGTTACATGATAATCGAGAAATATTTTTTTATATATTATACATCAGTACATGTATAACATAGAGAGAGAAATAGAGAAATATGAGATGTGATTGATGATGTGATGGAGAAAAATAAAGAAAAAAAAATATAATATATGAGTTTTATGTTTTTATTGTATGAAAAAGTTATCTCATGTTTATCACCAAGAATCCGTGGGGTTAGCTCAGAGTTCATGCAAAAATCTGGTTAAAGTCTGTAATAGTGCTTCATTACTTTCACCCTGGCGTTAGGTAGCAGATTTGCATCTGAAATTCTTTGTCAGCAGATTAAAAACTAAAATTGGTAGTTAAAATTACTTTATAAATCAGTAGCTGATTTTTTTTTTTTATAGTTATTAGCTTTTCTTGAAATAGCCTTTTTAAAGAAGTTTTCATTTTCAGCTATTAATTGAAAATTTATTATAAGTTTTTCCTTCATCCATTCTCGCTCATCATTATTTAATAATTAATGGTGTTTTTGTATCTCATTTTACTATTTTCAGCTAGTCTTACCAAACACTTTCAATCAAATCAACTAGTTTTTTCAGCTTTTAGCTAGCTTTTCAGCTTTCATCTAGCTTTTCGGCTAATTTTACCAAACAATTTCATCAATTTTGATAAGGTAACCTTTTTAGGTAGCTACTAGTTTTGCTTGAGAAGCTACTTGAGGTATTTTTTGAAAAAAACAACTCCATTTTTCCAACTACATTTATTACAAGTTTGTTCCTCAACAAACCCCACTTATTATTATTTATTAAGTAATGATGTCCTTATGTCATTTTAGCATGTTTTACCAAATACTTCCGGCGAATCAACTAGTTTTTTTAGCTTTCAGCTAATTTTCCAGTTTTTCAGTGTGTTTAGTAAGACATTTCAGCTAGATGAAAGTTGAAATTAGTAGCTAAAATCATTTCGAGTGTGTTTGGTAAAACTAGCTGAAAAACTATCTGAAAGCTGAAAAACTCGTTGAAAGCTTAAAGCTAGTTGAAAGCTGAACAACTATTGAATGTGTTGGGTAAAATTAGTTTAAAATGGTAAAATGACATTTAAGGACAACATTAATTATTACATAATAATAAGTGGAGGTGGTTGAGAGTTAAACTTGTAATTAATTTTTAGCTAGTAGCTTAAAATTGGAGCTTTTTTAAAAAAAGCTACCCCAAGTATTATTTTAAGAAAAACTTGTAGCTACCAAAAAAGTTACCTTCTCAAACACTGTTGAAATGGTTCCAGCTACCATTTTCAACTTTCAGCTAGCTGAAATGGCAAGCCAAACACACTCTTCCTTAGTGTTTGATACCGTAGGTTTTTTAGGTAACTACTAGCTTTTTTTAGAAGCTACTTGATGAAACTTTTTTTAAAAAATCTCCATTTTTCAGCTACTAGATGAAAATTTATTACAACTTTATCCCTCAATAACTCCCACTCATCATTATTTAATAATTTATGATATATTTGCATGTCATTTTACCATTTCAGCTAGTTTTACCAAACATTCTCAATCAAAACAACTAGCTTTTCAGCTTTAAGTTAATTTTAAAATTTTATCTAACTTTTCAGTTAGTTTTACCAAACACACTTTTTATCTAACTTTTCAATTAACAATTTTTAGCTAATTTTATCAAACACACTCTTTATAAGTAATTTATGTCAAAGACTCCCTAATTATCTAAAAGGTCTTTTGAAGTAAATATAAATAAAATGTTATTATTATTATACTAAATATTTTTAAATTATATGTTTATCGACGACCTATATAAGATCTGAGTCTGTTAAACTTTTATTAAAATTTTATTATAAAATATCGGTCTATAAATATATAGACATAGTTCCTTAAGTAAAAACATGCTTTTAAAAAGAAAATCTTTCAAACGTATAAGGTCTGACTTGAGATAAATATTATTTTTTTATTATATTATTAAAATCCAAGTCCTTAAAATATTTAATCATTATATATAAGAAATTGATATAATAAACTTAATTTCATAAATGTTGATCATTAATGCTCATTGGAAGAGGCTCTGTACTCCCTGCGGTTCATTTTAGAAAAGCAGAAATCCTCAGCCGATCTTATCTTAAAAAAATTAAAAGATGAAATATAATGTGCTCATAGCCTCATACAAAGATTTGTCCAAAAAAAAAAAGATTTGTCCACGTAAGTGATTGAGGAGCACTTGTCAAATAGTTATTGGCTCCGACGCGTCATGTGTGTCACAGCCATTGTTAAAAATCCTATATTTTAATATGAAACGTTTTCTTCATTCAATTATTAAATATAAAAAAGTAATTAGTCACAAACACCAATAAATAACTAAAGAGTTGTGGCTTACTCCATCCGGTCCTATTTATAAGAACCTTTTAACTATTTCACACGAATTAAGGAAGTTGGTTAATTTAGTTGATTACAATAAATTTGTCTTGAATGTGTAGCATATTTCCTAAACTACCCTTGAATTTATTGAGACCCATTATCTTTCTCTTTCTATTTAACTACTCAATTGTGTCACACTCTCTCTGCTAATTAATTACTCACCTACCTCCACTAATGGGGTATTTTTGTCAAAGAATAATTAATGCATGAGACAATCTGAAAAGGTTCTTATAAAAAGGACCAATACTCACCTTAAAAAAGTTCTTATAAATAGGACCGGAGGGAGTAGTTGACAACGCAAACTGAGATTGTGGGGAGAGCTCCCGGGTTCGATCCCCACTAAACACACTCTTCGGGAGGGGTGAGGAGCCTTAACTGTGACTAAGCCCCGAACAGGATTGCCCCTGGTAGTAGGGGATACCCGTGGTTAACACCAAAAACACCAATAAATAAAGGTAAATTCATGGTACATTTTATAAAATATGGGTAGCTATACATTTTAGATGTGTCATCAACCTATTGATACACATCATTAAATTTTTAACACGTCAGCTCTAAAGAAGGAAATTATAACTTGACACCAATCTTTTTATTGTATTTAAAAAATAAACATTTAAATTTTTGTTTTTTTTAATAATTCAATGACCCAATTTCAAATGAGAAATCACATTCATACATCTTTACAACATACAACTAAGAGAGATGAAGAGAGAAAAGAGAAAGAAGAGAGAGAAATGTGGGATATGATAGGTGATGTGATGAAAAGAGATAGAAAGAAAAAGTGTGTTGTATGAGTCGTTGTATAATTTAAGTTGTATGAATTTATTATCTCATTTCAAATCTCCCTACCATTGCTTTTTGTAAACAGTGAAATTTTTGTCAACAGTGAAAAGTAAACCAATTCTTCAGAAAACGTCAATAGTGAAGTGTAAAGCAATTCTTCTTCTTCTTAAAAAAAAAGCAAACCCCAGTTTTGTTGTTCTGCATTGTTCCAAGTTTTGTTTTTAACAGGGATTTGAAGATTGTGGTGGATTGCGAGGTACACTGACTGATTTTTTTGGTTTTGATTTTTCTTGGTCTTGATCTCTATTATATTCCACGACAGAGCTATCATTTTTTTTCCTGCAATTCCAACTTCCAATTTCCAAGTGCACTTGTTTACGGGTTGTGCGTTTTCTACATTCCAGTTTTCAAAACAAAATACAAACACTTTCAATTGTAAAGGAAATAAAAAGTCCCAATGTATACACATTATTAATTAATTACCAAAAACAACTGAGGTTGCGTTAGCAATAAAAGAAATTAAAAGGCTTATTTGACATAGCGAATAAAATCTTGACAACTCATGACTGTATCGGTGCCCATAATTTATTAACGGTACCAGAGTTGTCACCATAAATAAAATTAAAATATTGTAAAAAAATGATATTATTTTTCATAATAATAAAACATTTTTGGGAAAAATATGTTTTTCGTCCCTATAGTTTTAGTCAACTTTAGTCTTCGTCCCTGTACTTTAAATCCTGTGTTTTTTGTCCCTAAATTTTCTAAACCCCCAAACCGTGGTCCCTCCCCGACAGTTAACTTGATGAGCCGGCTAACAAAAGTTACATGTCAATCTCAATAGTGAGTCCCAAATAACTGAAAGAGCATCTAATTGACTCTTTTATTAATTTTTAGTTATTAAAATAACTAAAATTACTAAATTAGGGTTTTCACCTAAGCAATTTTACCCAATAAAAAACCTAATTTCATAATTATGGTTATTTTAATAATTTAAAAATTAATAAAAAAGATTAAGTAGATAAGTCAAATATTTGGGGCCCACTTTTGAGGCTAACATGTAACTTTTGTTATCAACCTCATCATGTTAACAGATCTCACTAACGGTCAGGGACCATGGATTGGGGTTTTAGAAAGTTCATGGACAAAGGATTTAAAGTATAGGGACGAAGACTAAAGTTGACCGAAACTATAGGGACGAAAAACATATTTTTCCCAACATTTTTTATACTAACAATATATCTAATTTAAATTAAAATAAGCGTTCTTTGTTTGCACTTAACCTAAAGTCAGAAAATATGATACTAACATAATTCTGTATAAAACTTTAAAATATACAAATAAAAATGTCTAAAACATACGGTTAGGATTAATACCCATTTAATTTCTATAATATTTCAATGTAAGTTTTACTTAAGTGACTGTGGTAGTGAAAAAGAAAAGAAAAACTCGTGAGAATCACTTCCTAGATATCTCCATTGACAATTTATATACACGCACAACACTGCATTAATTTTTAAGGTTTTTTAAGGTAATTATTAGTTTTTTTTTATAAATTACTTGAAGTAACTTAAAAAAAATCAGTTATTATTAAAAATTTATTATAATTTTATCCTTCAATAATTTCAATTCATCATTATTTAATAATTAATGATATCTATTTTATCATTTTTAATTAATTTTATCAAATATTTTTTTAAAAAAAATCAGCTAAGTTTGAGCTAGTTTTACTCAACGTACTTTAAAATTGGTTTTATTTTTAAACACACACTTGATGTTATAAATCATAATTTTTTATTGTATTAAAATATTTATATTAAATTTTATTATAAATCATGTTGATCCAACATTTTTAAAGATTTAGGAGTAAGTTTTCTTTGTGTTAGTTTGGTTTAAAATTAAGTAGAATTGATTTTAGAATCAATAGTTTACGAAACCGTGGACAAAAATGATTTAACATAAATTTTATAATATTGATTCTACATTACAGTTAACTGATAGCTAATCAGGCTAAAACAATTTTTAAACTGAAGAGGGTCCGGGTCCTCAATGCTTGTGCTTTCTTGATGCTCTTAAGCTTTATTTTATGGTATTTTCTTATTGCCACCAGTGCCAGCCTTTTGTTCGTAAATCGTAATTTCATATGCCGCAGTTGCCTTGTTTTTGTCTTTCGTCGCTATTGCTGCATCATTGAAATTAGGTTGAAAGAAAATTGATAAAAAGTATAATGAAGAGAAAAAATATGTCGTTGATGTTTTAGTAGAATAGAAAAAAGTATAATGAAGAGAAGAATGAAATAATAAAGAAATTGAGTTATTTAATAAGAGAGAAATTATAGTTAAATAGGGTAAAAAAAGTTATATTTCTCTCACATCTTATTTGATAACAAAAACATGAGAAAAATAGAATTAATATAGTGTAAATGAATTTTTCCTCAATCTTTTTATTGAAAAAAAGAGAAATTCTTTTGGATAAATCTCACAATTTTATTTTTTTTCTTTTTTTTATAAGTAAAAAATATTTTAAAAGGGAATACAAGGGGTACTCCAACCCATAATACAAAATAAGAAAAAGTTTAGGATTTTTTTTTTCTTTTTCTCTAATTTTTTTCATGTCAAACTAAATTTTTTTTCATTTTATTTCTTCTCACTCCTTTCTATTTTCTACGCTGTCAAACATAGGGTAAAATTTTAGATAAACTCAATCAATGGATAAAAATTTAAAAATGTTGCAATTAGATAAGTGTCTGTTTTTTTTAAAAAAAATATGATATACTTTTAGTTTGAATATTTTAACTAAAATATTTTTTTCATGGGCTTTTACATTTTGCAAAAAATATAATTATTATATTTTAAAATATATTGTTAAGTAGGATAAAGTTTTTTTTTCCTTATAGAAAAGTACAAACGAACGGATTCTTTACCAAAGATAAAACTGGAGCTAATTATAGTTTACACATTAAAATAAAATAGTTCCCTCGTTCGGTACTGACTACTGAATCCAATGATAAGCTGATAAATGATAAAATATTAAATTGGAAAAAAATAAAATAAAGTTTGAAAACCTAACCCAAAATTGAAAAACCATCAACCATAAGTCAATAAGGGTTTTTTTTTCAATAATCTAATTTATTTTTTTAATTAAAGAAATTAAATAAGTAAGGATGCTAGGCTTGAAATGCTTAATGGTTAAGAATTTTGTGTCTCCGTGGACTAAGCATAGAGTGAGGGAGGAAAATCTTTGCGTTTCCGAGTCTACTAGTCTTTCTCTATACTATAGACTGCGTATGACTTTTTGGTTTTCAATTTCAATTCTAACGCTAATAAGTAACGCTACCCCTTTACCAACAAAACAAGCTCCAAACTCTGCTTTGTTTCTTCTCAAATAACAACAAAAAATCCCACCTTCGTTTTATTTTTATTTTTTTAAATAAGAATCTGAGAATAAAGTTGCAGTTTTTATCCCTCTTTCCTTCTCAGAATTGATCTCTGAAGCCTACCCATTTTGGAAATCGGAAAACCCAGTTGCGGATTTCTCTCTGGGTCTTACCAAAATGAAGCTTCGGAGATCCTCCTTGGGTTTCTTTCTAGGGTTTCTGTTGCTCTCCTTGACGCCGTTGTCAATGGCGAGATTCGTGGTGGAGAAGAACAGCTTGACGGTGACGTCGCCGGAGAAGATTAAGGGCACCCACGACAGTGCGATTGGCAACTTTGGGATACCCCAGTACGGTGGTAGCATGGCTGGAAACGTCGTGTACCCAAAGGATAACCAGAAGGGTTGCAAGGAGTTCGATGAGTTTGGGATTTCCTTCAAATCCAAGCCTGGAGCTCTTCCTACTATCGTTTTGCTCGATCGTGGAAGTAAGATTCTTGTAACTCGACTAATTTCATCTTTGATTTTAAGGGTTGAAATTTTGTAGCTTGTCTTGCTTTGTTCTAGAAGTTTCTTTGTCCTTTCGTTGATTGTTCCGCTTGTTGCTGAGCTAAAATTGGTTGTTTTTGTCAATTGAGTGTCACTGCCCTGCTGTTTTATTCGTGGAGATTTACTATTGCTTGTTTTGGTCTGCTTGAATTAATGTTATGCGACTCTTCCCTCCTTGTTCATCTATTCTTTTTTCCCATTGTGAAGTGTCACTTGGTTGTTTTGTTTGCAAAGAGTTATGCATACTAGGTTTTAATCTTTCTTTCTTTTTATTTTTGTAGGAGAAAATAAATCATTATTGGCCTATTAGTTTGTTTTGAATGGATTAATAGTTTAAGATGGGTCTTTATTCTTTAGGTTTTATAACTTAATTTGATAGTTGAATACCCGTTAATTAAATTTTGTGGTTTGCGTTTACGCTTGAGCTGAGTAAGTGACAATTTGGGTAGCTTGCTATGCGCGTGTCCATTGTTCCAACTTCCAAATCTCAAAAATGTTATCTTGGGTGTATTCTTAGTTCCTCTTTATTTGTTCCTTGCAGATTGCTTCTTTGCTTTGAAGGTCTGGAATGCCCAGAAGGCTGGAGCTTCTGCTGTTCTTGTTGCAGATGATATTGAGGAGAAATTAATAACCATGGACACACCTGAAGAGGATGGATCATCTGCAAAATACATTGAGAATATAACAATACCATCAGCTCTTATCGAGAAAAGTTTCGGAGAAAAATTAAAGAATGCCATAAGTGGCGGGGAAATGGTCAATGTAAATCTTGATTGGAGAGAGGCTGTCCCCCACCCAGATGATCGTGTGGAGTATGAGTTGTGGACCAACAGCAATGATGAGTGTGGAGTTAAATGTGATATGTTGATGGAATTTGTGAAGGATTTTAAGGGTGCAGCACAGATATTAGAGAAAGGTGGTTATACTCAGTTTACACCCCATTATATAACTTGGTACTGTCCTCAGGCATTCACATTAAGCAAACAGTGCAAGTCCCAGTGCATAAATCATGGAAGATATTGCGCTCCAGATCCTGAGCAGGACTTTAGCACTGGTTATGATGGAAAAGATGTGGTTATTGAAAATTTAAGGCAGCTATGTGTTTTCAAGGTGGCAAATGAAACCAAAAAGTCTTGGGTGTGGTGGGACTATGTTACTGATTTTCAAATTAGATGTCCAATGAAGGAGAAAAAATACAACAAGAAATGTGCAGATTCTGTCATTGAATCACTAGGCAAGTAAATCATTATTGCTTTTTATGTTTTTATTGGGTGGTTGAAAATGATTTTTCAAATATGATTATTCATATCTGCAGGTCTAGATATTAAAAAGATTGAAAGGTGCATGGGAGATCCAGATGCTGACTCTGAAAACCCTGTTTTGAAAGAAGAGCAAGATGCCCAAGTACTCCTTTATAACTTTAATTAGTATTTGTTATCATTTAGTTGATTGTATAAGATTGTTATATATAGATATTTAAACAAACTGGTTTTTATAGGTTGGGAAGGGATCGCGAGGTGATGTGACCATATTGCCTACTCTAGTTGTCAACAATAGGCAGTATCGAGGTTTGTACTGTATGCTTGTCTGATAGATAATAATCTGGGGTTTCAATTCCTAAAAGTATTTTTCATCTTTATTTTTTTCAGGAAAATTGGAGAAAGGTGCTGTTATGAAAGCTATTTGTTCTGGTTTTGAAGAAACTACCGAACCAGCTGTTTGTTTGAGCAGTGGTAAGTGTTTACTTTCTTTCGGTATTTGGGGTGATATATTTTTTGTTTACTCGTTAGTTTCAAACTTGATTCTTTTTGGGTGACAAACTTTTCTTGATAGATGTGGAGACAAATGAGTGCTTGGAGAATAATGGTGGTTGTTGGCGGGATAAAACAGCTTACATTACTGCATGCAAGGTATTTATAGTATACTTTAGTGAAAACAACTATCTGATCAGAGAGTAATTCATGTTACAGTTTTCTACATTCCTATTAATATATGTGAACATTTTCGCAGGATACATTCCGAGGGCGTGTATGTGAATGCCCCTTGGTGGATGGTGTGCAGTTCAAAGGAGATGGTTATACAACCTGTGAAGGTTTAAATATGATAAACTTTACTTTTCTATTTGCATAAATTTCATCAAATCTTTATGTAATTCTGTCCATGTTACTCATAATTGAAGAAAAAGAAAAGGATGAAATTGGAAGGATGCATATTTAATATTGTGAACAATGATCCATGATCTTTCTATGCTTAAAAGACACTGTCATTATTCCTTATTTTTATTTTGCATATTGTTACAATGAAATAGAGTGATCCATGGGTTAATTATTTTACTTATTACCACCAATTCTGTTCATTGGGTAAGAGGGTGTGATGATCCTTTAGTTTTAGAACATCCTTTTTAAAGGTTAAATCACTTTGTTGGTCTCTGTAATTTCATTGATTTTTTATGGAGTTCCATAGGTTAACAGTTTCTAATGGGATCCCTTTACTTATAATTAATTTTTAAATAGACCCCTACGGCTTGATGGCTGTCAAGCTCTGTTAATGGATATTTACAGTCATTTGCAATTGCAAGTCATTCTGCATTACTATTGCTGGTTTCAAGTGCTTTATTGTAAAACTTTACGATTAGTAGGAACCAAATTGAAAACTTGGTTAAACTATAAGGACATATTTCAATTTTTTTGAACATGTAGGGATCCCATGAAAAACTTTTGAGCTATTGGGACTTAGTTTA
The DNA here is from genome assembly GCA_026901365.1 of Sesbania bispinosa. NCBI lineage: Eukaryota > Viridiplantae > Streptophyta > Magnoliopsida > Fabales > Fabaceae > Sesbania > Sesbania bispinosa. The sequence continues at coordinate 368,947 of QLOH01000286.1, forward strand.
AAATTCAGTAAAATTATAGGATCTTATATGGTAATTTAACCTTTTTAAATGTGTATTCATAGTTTCATTCAACTAGTTTCTTCTGGGTTTGCAGCTAGTGGACCTGGGCGGTGCAAGATAAACAATGGAGGTTGTTGGCATGAAGCCCGGAATGGACATGCATTTTCTGCTTGTTCGGTTAGTAGTTATTACATTTCTTGATCCTCCACTTAGCTTGTTTTTGTCTCCACCAAATGTTTAATATTTGAAATTCTATTGTTTTTAAATCCATAATGGAAACTGAATTATCACATAATTTGTCAATTGCTTCATGAACAGGATAATGGAGAGGTTAAATGCCAGTGTCCTGCAGGGTTTAAAGGTGATGGGGTCAAAAATTGTGAAGGTGAGATATTTTGATATTGTTATCTATTTATTTGTTTATTTTCCTTGAATGAACCCTTGTAGGGTATTGTGGTTATCTAGAACATAGTAAGGTAAGTACGAGATACACCCAAAATAGAATCTTGGATCCTTTTTTAATTTTGTTGTCATAATTAGTGGATTTTCTCATTGTTTTACAAATGTGTGAAATAGTAATAATAATAGGATCCATGGTTTAGTGTATATTTGGATTAGAGTTTGCAAACCATGGTTTGAGACCCAACAGAAATCAATTTCTTGAGGATGAAACTCTGCAATTTTGCCAAGCATGTCTTGAGGATGAAACTCTGCTTCCTATAAAACTGGTTTTCCAAACATGCTATTACAGTTTTGTACTATGACTGCATTAGTACCTAATGCTGGAACCTGGATCAAATTCCTTGCTCTCTTATTTCTATCACATGTAGCATCCTCTTTAAATTTTACTCTTTTCTAAAAGTTAAACTCCTAATGTACAACATTTTGAACTCAACCAATTGAAACATGAGGACAATAAAAATATCTTAAAATAGAACGGCATATCACTGTCTCAATGAGTGAAATGTTGGCTTTTATGTAAATTATACTTGGATAAACCATATTTTAACTTCATCTTGCCGTTAAAGTAGTTGTCAGTCATATTAATCCTTTGGCTTGACATTGAGATTGATGATACCTGGGAGTGTTTTCATCATAACTAAAGCAAATGAATATCTGAAGTTGAAATCCTCCTGCTTCATCCTTGCAGACATTGATGAATGCAAAGAGAAGAAAGCTTGTCAGTGCCCTGAATGTAGCTGCAAGAATACTTGGGGCAGCTATGACTGCAGTTGTAGTGGAGATCTTCTGTATATCAGGGACCATGATACCTGCATAAGTGAGTTAATACACTTGACATATTTTTCATACAGAGACATTTAAATATGCTTGTTTTCATATTCCCTATTGGGTATTCTGCAGGTAAAACTGCTAGTCAGGAGGGAAGATCTGCTTGGGCTGCTTTCTGGGTCATTTTAGTTGGCTTAGTTGTGGCTGCTGCTGGGGCATACCTTGTGTACAAATACAGAATAAGGGTAAGCTTTGTTGCATTTTCTCAGTTTGGTGATGCTATTCGTTTTCTCAGTTTGCTGCTGGGGCATACCTTGTGTACAAATACAGAATAAGAACATGTGTATCAGGAAATTTTGCACCACTCTGCTGCATCGGCATTTCTTCATTCATTTTTTTCCTACTTCTGTAAAGAAGCAAGAGAATTACTTCTTGGTGTTTGAATGGGTAGAAAATTTACCTGTATTTTTGTTGGTGTTTTGCAGTCATATATGGATTCAGAAATCAGAGCCATCATGGCACAGTATATGCCCTTGGACAGCCAAGCAGAAGTTGTAAATCATGTCAACGACGAAAGAGCATGAAAATGAAAACTTCAACGTGTTGGGGGTATAATGTGTGAGGCCTGGGTGTGACTTACCTTGTACCTTTTTGAACTGTTCAGAATTCTGAGCATTGAATTTGATAGAAGACTGTATCATATGGACAATAAAAGGTTTGAGAGCTAGATAGTTGCCCTACGTTTTCATTCGTAATGTAGCAAGTTGTTTACTTTAAAGGGCTGAATTTAGGGATGCCTTTTAAGTTATTTCACTAGATTTTAGGGTTTCTGTTTATGTGACGTCCACGTCTTGTTCCACACTTGTCATTGTAACCTATTGTGCTTTTAGTACAGGCTTAAGTTAACATTGTTTTTCCGTTGATTGGTTGGGTTTTCTTCCTTCGTTCTTCTTTTACTCTCTCATGTTTCCGTCTAATGCGTATGACAAATCTGCCCTAAACCCTGGTGGCATTTTATTTGTGGAGGCTGCATGAAATGCATTCCCCTTCTGAGAATTTGGGATGCATGCAATTAGTGATTCAATGTCTGATCAATTACTGACTTATGAGGTAGGTGTGCCAACTATCGATGATCTATTTGACACCCTTTTTTTCCTCAAGAAAAATTAATCCCTAGATAACTTGGCCTCACAAGTGCTCCACATTGGAACCCGGTATTCATAGGTGAAGAAATTACTATTTAAATCTTCGAAAGATGCATAAATTTCCAGATGGTTCCTAAAAGTTTAAGTAATGGGCTCATTGGATGTTTTTTTTTTGGTCAAAGAGTCATTGAATGTTTAAATCCATTGTGATTTAGGTGCTGTTTGGAAAAGAAGCTTAATTAAGCGTTTATAACATAAGCTCTTATTTGATAAACACTAAATGAATAAATTCTTAAGAAAGGGAATGTAAACTGAAGAGAGGAAAGTGTACTTAAATTTTGCCTAAGCTATTCTATAAGCTGCTTTGAGGAATTTATTGAAATAAGCTGAAAATAGCTTATGAACATGTTATAAGCTCTTTTTATAAATATATCCAAAATGTTCATAAGCTTTTTTCATAAACGTATTCAAATGAATACTTATATAAATATTTTTATTATAAGATAAATTCAAATAAGTTCTTCCAAACACCTCTAGTCCCTCGATGAAACTTAGATGAAATATAACATTTAAGAACTCAATTATAAAGTGAATCTTTCATTCATTTATGATTTAAGGTAAATTTTACCGAAATTTCAATGTGACCGTATAGCTTGAATAGCTTGAAGTACAAACTAATTTTGGAATGTTGAACCTAGAGATAAGTAAAACGGTGAAACCAAACATATATGATCAAGAAATCAACCCAAAATGATGTCTCAGTTAAAAAAATACACAAGGTTCGCTTGATTAATTAATCCCATACTTTCTTAGGATTAAATGTAGTTAATGAATACTTAAGAACAGAACAGAAACATCAAAAAATGGCAACCTCAGCTCTTAAATTTCCGCATCCTCTTTCACTGAGTGCTATATCATGTTCATGATTGTTTGGTTGGGGTTATATTGAGGTCTAGCCCAATGTTCATTCCATTGTAAGCAATTGGAGCGTACATCCAGAGATCGTCAGAGCTCAGAAGCTGTTCAATTGAAATCAAGTATGGGAAAACATGAATGAGACTCAATATTTCAAAAAGATATAACATGGAACGTATTTTTCACTGAACTAAAATTTGAATACAGAGTAGACTAAGGAGGATCCTCAAATTGTCACCTTAATTTGGAGCTGTAAAAACTTCACATATTGAACAGCTTCCTCAAGCATGGTGCTTATATCCACCTGCAATTCATGAGGAAGAAAACTTGAGAATTATAGCATCTTAACCAATTGTTTAACAATAGTTTGATTGCCAGTGTGGAATCTACCTTGGTTCCATTGGGGACCAGGCTTTGTAGGATTCTCAACCTTTCATTTATTCTTTCTCTTCTTTTCTGCATTATGCAAAAGAAAAATATCTTGAGATCTAATCCTTCACAATTCAGACCACAGCACATGGACAACAGAACATGATCATAAAATGATATTATGAAGAAATGCACTTTGCAGAAGACATGACATACTTTTGCATAGACACTCTGTGGATCAGTAGCAGAACCTCTACTAGATCTTGATTTTCCCTTTAACTTCAGTGCTACAGAATCCTTCAGGCTCAAGCTTGAAGAGCCTCCTCCATTTAGCTCCTGAGAAGCATTAGAGTCATCATCCTCTGAGCAACAACTACTCAAGCTCTGCCCCTGACGACCAGCACTTCTATCCTCTTCAGTGTTGCTTATGGAAGAAGATTTTGGTTTCTTCCTAGCTTTAACATTTGCCTTGTTCTTTCTCACCTATTTCATACATTAAACCAAAATTATCAAATCATGATGAGAATTACACATATCATCAATTCTGCAGGAAAAGCAAATGCTTATCAAAAAGCACTATGTGATTTATTTAGAAAAGAAAAAAGAAACATGATTTTTTTTATTCCTACCTCCATTGAGGTTCTAGATCTTTTTCCTGACTTTTCCAGGTTGCTGGTTATGTCCTCTTCAGCTGGTTCAGAAACCAGTTCTTCACATTCCTTGTGAGCCTGCAAATTCTTGTCACCAATAAACTCTAGAGCTAACTCTTCATCCATGTTTTCATTTATCTGTTGGCTATCATTCCCTTGAACACTACATGGGTTGAATTTGGCAACATCACTCATGGACATGTAGCCAATATTGGCTACTGTATCATTCAAGCAGCAGTTACCAGCACTTGTAGTAGGAAATACATTATTTCCTTGTAAAAAGGCAAAAAAATTAGAATGACTATTATCAGTATCTGCAGAAAAATGTGAAGTGCTATTGATGCCTGTCACAGTTACTATTGTGGATTCATGGCCAGGCCATAATGCAGATGGAATTTCCAAATTGTAATTTTCATAGACTTGCTCAGGGACTGAGCAGTTACCAAGCAACTGCCTCATAAAATCAGCTTCTTCAGCTGTGTACAATCCACTAAGAGAACTCCATTCTTCAGAAGTTTGCTCAACAGGATCCATTTTCTCTCTTTGGTATGAGTGGTTCTTCTTCTTTTTCAATCTCTATTGTAGAAGAATTTCCACTTGTTTCAATGCCTGAATGAGATCAATACCGTTACACTATTTATACCCCACAAGTAGAAAAAAAATGTACCACTACGGATTGACTTCACATCCATATAAAAATATCTGAATTCATTATTGCCAATAATTAGCATCTGACAAAGTCCTATGCCCCTTGAATGAATCTGCATAAGTCCTTGATGGGACCATAAAGGACCTAGTTCATGTATTAGGTTTACATTAGAATATTAGTATTAAGTATTAAGCAACCCCTATACAGATTTCCTAGCAGAATAAATAAGTATTTGTGAATGAGAATGAGAAGATTTGGAGGGTTGGAAAAAAGAGAATTACACCTGTTAATTGTGAGACAGACGTGGGGTTGGCCTTGAATATGATATATTAGAGAAAATGAAAGTGACGTATGCAAAAGGACGGCTTGAGATCGTGGTGAAGAGTCTGACATTATTCTAAGATTGGTTTGAAAACTAGACAGGATTATTTGCTTGCTGTGTTTTTGTCTCCTCAAGAGCTGTTAAAAACCTACCACATTCTCTTCATGATTTCAACTCAGTTTTCAGTTATAGATTTTGCAGATATTACGTGGATAGATATGATAAGAGATTCTAATGCCAAGTTCAAGCATTTTATGTTAATGCTGAGTTGGTAAGCAGGGAGGGAAATAATCCACAGATATGCAGAGGGAAAATCAATCATTTATATATATATGAAGATCAGTTCTGGCTTCAGGGTAGTGATGTATTCTCAAATTGTATTTTATGTTTATGGCATTGGAATATATGGACAAGACAACAATATATTCTTTCTGACAGATTAATAAGATTACTTGTTCTCTATACATTTGTTTAAGTGTTTACATATGTTCCTCAGGGTACACCTCCTTCGTGAGTACGTGGATACCTTGTGATTAGATGAGAGATTCTCCCTTCTGTAAGATTTCTCTTAGTCTTACACTTCAGATTTAAGAAGAATGTTTTACAAGAGTACCTATTAATCTCTATTCTTATGTGATATAAAGAGAGGATGCATCGTAATAGTTCAAAAAAGATTTTGGTACTTAAGAAACACATATTCCTCCCATTATAATAATGATTTATTATATTATATTATATATATAAAGAGATGAGTGGAAGCTCAAATCCGCGACCTGTCAATATTCATAGCAAATCTGAATCCATAGTTACCGATCCATGTTTTGATAGGGGAAAACCTGCTATGATTAGGTTTAAGTTTAAGTTAAACTTGACCTGCTCGTGTTTGACGAGCAAACATATTTTATTAAAAATATGATATAATTTTTAAATTTCTTATTTTTTTAGACTCTTAATGTCTATTTTTATATATTATTTGAATTTGGTATTTTTTTGTGAAAGTATATATATATAAATCATTTAAAAATATGTATTTAAATTAATGGAGATAAAGACAAAATTAAAAAAATAGAGTAGGGTGAGATTCCTATGGGTTTCTCGAGCTCGAGAGGGACTTGGAAATAATGTTGGGTTTTATAATTACATACTCGCTCTCCTTAAACCCGAACACAAACTCGCTCCGACTTTTGTGGAGGAGGGGTGGAGAGCTTAAAACCCGCCCCGTTGCCATACCTACCAGTCAAATACGAAAAGCTCTCTTGCTGCACCACTCGACCAACTCTTTGGAAACACACAAAATTAATGACGTAAAAACCGACAAAATATTAATTATTTGAAAGCACACAACATATAATATCAAATAGTTTAATTAGTATACATTGTCAGTGTAAAAAAATTTTACACTGTCAAATAATGTGTTGTCACATCATAAAAAAATCAAATAACTATTAAATAATGTAACAACACATCATTGGATGACAGTGTGAAATTTGTTTACATTTACATTTACACCCTAGCTATAACTATTAAACCCCAATACCAAATGACAACTTAAAAATTAAATACAAGTAATTAAGATAGACATAAGAAGAAATTTAAAAATAAAAACTGTTTTTTTTTAAATAAAAACTGTTTTTTTTTAAAAAAAAACTTAAAGATAGGCCAGATTGGGTTACGTAACAAATCACTGGGTTTGAAATCATGATAATAAGGTTTCATTAGTTTGATTCAATTAAGGTCCAAACATATTAACTAAACTGAACCAATTATTCGGTTTAGTTTGGTTTTCAAGGTTGATCACGTTAAATCAAATCAATGAACACTCTTACAAGATTGACTCTTGAAGTTCAATAACGGGTGGGACAAATATCTGTTTCCTAGGCGTAAAATAACATTTTAATCCTTATAAAATACTCGAGTATAAAATACTCGAGTTTTGATTTTCATTCTTAATTTTTTTTTATTTATTCTTATAAAATATTTATGCTATTTTACTAATCCCTGTTGTTGATTCTATCATTAATTGTAGATGTGTCGAACGCCCATAATAGTCAACAATACTTCAGAAGTACCCTAACACATTATATAAGAGTGTTAACTTCCTTAAACTCATTTAGAGAGTCAAATTTCATGGTCAATTTGAATTGAAATTCTTTGTACATTTCCTCCTTCATATATACCACAAATAGTCTTTGAATGTGTTTAAGGAGACTAACACTGTTGTATAACGTATCAAGATACAACACATATGATTACTAATTGTAATGAGTGTTCAACACATTCGTAACTAATAGTGGAATCAATAACAACAACTAAAAAATAGCTTAAATATTTTATAAGAATCAAATAAAAAAAAATTCAGGGACTAAAATGTTATTTTTTATTTTAGTCCATAAATATTAGTACTTTAGATGGGCTTACACATAATTATATATAAAAATAGACATATTTTACCACAACTAAATAAAAAAAAATTACATTTAGTTTCACCATGACACGTCCTCATGATTATTCTTATAGTTTATACCCAGTTAACTCAAATTATAAATTTATGTTATATGAACTTTCTCCTCAATTTCGGAGAAAACTTAATCGAGTCTATCAGTGATGTATAATATAATATATTGTGGAAAAAGTCAAGACTCAATTATTAGGATACTCTATTCCATTCCACCAAATTGTTCTCATAAGCAGTCACGAAGTTAACTCAAACTGATGTCTCGTTGCTCAGAAATTAAAAAAAATAAAAAATAAATGGTTTTGTATTTGTTTGATTATTTAATCCCAACCATATTTCACAGGATTAAATAAAACATCACAAAGTGACATTCTTAGCTAATGAAATGCTATATATCCTCTTTAATTGCTATGCTATCATTCATCTTCCTTTAGTTGGAGAAGTACTGAGCTCTAATCCAATGTTTATTCCATTGTAAGCAATTGGAGCATACATCCACAGATCATCCGAGCTCAGAAGCTGTTTAATTCAAATCAATATATTAGAAAAACAAACAAAAAAAAAGAATTAATCAAAATAAGAATTTTTAAAATGGAAAATTAAGATGCAGCAGAGTAAGGAAGGTTCTCAAATTGTTACCTTAATTTGGAGCTGTAAAAACTTCACATATTGGACAGCTTCCTCAAGCATGGTGCTGATATCCACCTACAATTCACAAATAAAAGAAGTTTGAGACTTTGAACACCTTAACCAATTTTTTAGTAAATAGCTCAATTCCCATTCAGAAATCTACCTTAGTTCCGTTTGGGACAAGGTTTTGCAGTATTTTCAACCTTTCATTTATTCTTTCTCTTCTCTTCTGCACAAAGCAAGGTGAAAAACCTTTTAAACATAATGAATAATATTTAGCTAAGAGCAAAAGCAAGATTAGTAATACAATGATAACAGTTGCATGTGCAATTCTTCATCATGATTTTATTGAAGAAGGACTTACTCTTGCATATATGCTCTGTGCATCAGTGGCAGGACCATTGGTTGCTCTTGATTTTCTATATAAATTAGGAGCTGCAGGATCTTTTGGGCTCAGACTTGAAGATGCCCCTCCATTTAGCTCTAGAGAAGCATTAGAGTCAACATGTGAAAAACAGGTGCTGGAGCCCTGCATTTGGAGGCATGTGCTTCTACCCTCTTCATTCTTACTCATAGAAGCAGATTTTGGATTTTTCCTAGCATTCCTCATGTTTTTTGACACCTACATAATAAAATCATGATCAGAATCTGCATGAGTAAACAACATAACTCAAATATTCTGAAGCAAAAATAGAAATATACTTAACACTAGCTAGCAAGTAAAGATTTTTAACTTTGTAATATCCTACCTCTATTGAGCTCCTAAATCTTTTTGCTGGGTTCTCCAGGTTTCTGCTTCTATCCTCTTCTGAAGGTTCAAAATTCATCATTTCATACTCCCTCTTAGCCTGCCAATTGTTGTCAGCAAAAACCAGCTTCTCTAGGTCTAGACCTGACTCTTCATCAGTGCTTTCATTCATCTGTTGGCTTATGTTGTCATTCCATTGAAGACTAGATTTGGAATCTCCCAAGCAAAAAACCATGGAGACAGAGTCAATGTTTGTTGCTGGATCAAAGGAGCAAGTTCCACTACTTGTGCTGGTGGAAAAGATATTACCACTATCAGTGCTGGGACTACTCCCTTGGGAGAAACAGAGGAAATTAGTATTTGCAACATTTGAAGGAAAATATGAATTGCTATTGGTGCTTGTCAAGGTCACTATTGTTGATTCATGGCCAGGCCTAAAACTGGTATTTCCATCAAGCAACTGAGCCATGAAATCAGCTTCCTCAGCTGTGTACAATCCACTAAGAGAACCCCATTCTTCAGAAATCAACTGAGTAGGTTCCATTTTTTTTTCTTTTGAGGTCTTTGATAGTAAGTAGAAGAATTGAAGAAGTTCAATTTGTTTCAATGCATTAATGATAGGAAAAGTCAGAGCAGTACTTGTGTATTTATACCCAACAACCTAAGGAAATGCCAAAAAGGGATTGGATTCATCTATAGAAAAAGATCCCATTCATAATTAGCAAGAATAATGTACCGACAAAGTACTAATACCTTGAAATTAATTAGCACTAGTCCTTGATGGGGCCACTTATAACTTAGACAAGGTCTTGATGTTCATTAAAATAATAATCCTTGAATTAGGCTTAAAATTCCCCTCTCAAGTGGGAAAGAAGCATAATGAACAAACATTGGTTTATTAGAGGGCTAGAATATGATAATGACACTAATATAACAAGAATTAGGCAATAGAAGAAAGGCTTGAGCTTTAGGCATGGTGGTGTCTCTTGTTTTTCAAACATTCTAATTACTTATTTAATTTGAATCTGATATAGACATTTTTGTCGGCCAACTGCACCCTCCCAAGAAGTTTGAAACCTATTGAGCTTCTTCAACTTAAGATTCTGTTTTGAATCTATATTTAACTAACCAAGATTCTGTATGTTGAGTTAATTTTATTGGTTTGTCACGACGTTAAAATCACTGGCATTAGCATGTAATTTTACTTGTGTTAGAGGTTTTTGTAATATAAAAAGACTGAAGCGTTTGGGTTTAGGGGTGTTAGTTGCAAGATAGGTTTATTCTATTATACAATCTGTAAATTTTATGATATTAAATGTGCTAATACTTGAAGTGATGTTCCATCCACTAGCTAGCATTAATGTAGAAGACATTGCAAAGTTGTAGCTCTATGAAACTGCTGATCCTTAGGTAGCATAGACTGCGAGAGTGAAGGGTTTAATAGTTGAAGTTTAGTAATTTTTCAGTCAAGTATGAAATTCAATATTTAGAAATTCTTGATTAGATCGCCAAATCAATGACTTGATCATCTAGTTTAGTCCACCGTAATTCAGCTTTTACAACCACGAGTATACATATATATAAGATCTTATATTAATTATTATGTGAAGATCATTTTTACTTCTTTCTAATATATGAAATTATATGCATGATAGACAACTAGTATGAAAACTATATCTTATAACCACAACTTGCTTTGGTGGTTTTTTTTTTTTGAGGAAGGTGGTATTGGTTAATAATTGCATTGGTACCAAGTTGAAATATGTGGTGCTAGTAATGGCATATCATATAAATCATGTTTACAAAGTTTCATATCAATTTAAGAATGCTTAAAAAAAATCTTAAAATCAATGTTAAATATGATTTTCTATTTTTATTATTTATATTTTTATCTAAAAACTGTTAATAATAATGCTCTCTCTTTCTCTCTGGAAACTGTTAAATGTCTTTCTAAATATACATGCAACTCCTCCTTCAAATAAAGCAAACTATAACACTGGCATAAAACCAAGCAAAGATTAAATGAACAGGGATAAGAAGAAGAGTTTAATTAGTATGCACCGAAAGTGTAAAAGGGTTTTATACTGACGCTTAATCATGATTCTTCATTTATATGACTTTTAAAATATTAATTAGTAAAGTCAACAAACTTACCATAAATCAAGGGGTGTGATTAACTGTCTGTGTAAAACTTTTTACACCGTCTGTACACGGTCCCTTTTCTCTAAGAATAATTTAATTAAAATAATATATTTGCTGAGAGAAAAAAAAAAGTAGGATATATTCCGCTACGCGGAAATTAAAGGATAACAAAATAGTTGGGGATCACCGATGATCGTGGCGGTTTGTACGCTTGAGTTTACGCGTATATACATAGGAGAAAATGTCCCCCAATACACACCACACGCAAAAATATCTTCCCCTTTGATAATATAATATGGGTCTTATAGAAATAGAAGTAATACTATATAAAAATTCATTCTTCCAAAAATCAATAGAAAAAATATTACATAAGTTAACGGTTGTTGATACTGATACATATGAAATGAAACGGTTTCAACAAACCAGCTGCTAAGAGAGAATACTGAATACACACATGAAAACAGATAGAGAGTTTATTAATAAATTAAATAAAAAAGGTATTTTAATAATATCAAAAAAATTAATTAATTGATTAATTAAACAATCAATATCTATTATTTAATAAGTGATTTTTCTAAGAACGTGTCATTAAGGTTTAAAATCTAGTTTAAGGGTTAATATTATCAAAATCATGTATTATTTAAAGAGTTTAACAATATTTTGTGAAAAGTTTATAAGGATAAAATATGTGGAAATATTATTAATGGTATGACAATAAAATATTTATCTATTTAACTTTTAAACTAAGGTAACAATGTTTTTTTACGGTTGTGATAACATCAGTTCTAAATATTTCTAAAGTAGAATTATTTTATTAAAATATAATGTATTAATTACATCAGAAATATAAATAAATAATTAATATTTTTATTTAAATAAACAAACTATATTTTGGAGTCTTATCCAGTTATCCTCGGGACTGATTTCATCAAAATCTTTTTCTTAATTGGTATATTAATAATAGGTAATGAGATTTCAACCTATAATTTCATACAAACTATGAAAAGTATATTACATATTTTAAAAACATTTTGCTACACATCAAAATAATAAAGTCAGAATAAATCTAAGGATAAGAAAATCTAAGCCTTTACTTTAAGCTTCCAATTGCTAGTAATATGTTTTATAAAAAATATAAGAATATGTTATTAATATTAGGCCTAGCATATTTATTGGTTTAGAAATTGATCTTTAACCTTAAGATTAAGGATTCAATTCTTACTAATTGAATTTTAACTTTTAAGGCCACTATTTTAAAAAAAATCCTCAATATGAAGGTTTTCTTGAGGCCTCCCAACATGTTGGGAATTGGCATACTTCTGACTTATAAACTATAAGTTACTTTAGTTAGGTTCTAACTTGTAACGTATTCATTTTTATTCCTCATATTTTAATATACTTCCCTATTTATAATTATTTTTTTAGTATTACTAGTAGAATCTCTCTTTTCTCTCACTCTTCAGTAGCGTTTAATAGAATGGAACAAAACAAAACAGAATGTAACAGGACAAAAAAATATTTTATGTGTTGTGTTTGGTAACTACGGAACAGAACAGGATGATATGTGTTCAATTACATATATATCCTTATCCTATTTATTATTTAATTAAGTATTGAAAAATTTAATATGGGGTGTTGGACTGTGGTACGTAGTAGGAATGTAGGGGGCGACAACGACAACAACGGTGGCAACAACAATGGTGGTGTAAAGTGTCAAGCGACAATGGTTGTGGTAAAAGGTGTTAGGTGGTAATGGTGACGGTGACAGGGATGGTGGTGGTGGCGGGGGCGGTGGCAGCAACGACGACAGTGGTGATGTAGGGTACCGAGCGACAATGGTGGTGGTAAAATGTTAGGTGGTAATGGTGACGGTGACAGGGATGGTGGTGGTGGCGGGGGCGGGGGCGGTGGCAGCAACGATGACAGTGGTGATGTAGGGTACCGAGCGATAATGGTGGTGGTAAAATGTTAGGTGGTGGCGGCGGCGGCGATGGCGGTGTAGGGTGTCTGGCGACAATGGTTGGTGGTAAAATGTGTTAGGTGACAGTGGGGGAGTAACAATTTTAGAAAGAAAGTTACGAGAGTCGGTGGTAGTTTTGTCAATAAAAAATTAATAATAAGTTGTTCTGTTCTCTTTGGTTCCACCTTTTCTTATGGAACCAAAATGTTCCATTCTTTCAATGATATATCATGTTCTGTTCTACTTTTAAAATATACCAAACATAGAATAGAACTTATATATCTCCTTCTGTTCCGTTCTAAAGCAAACACTACCTTCATGTTCTTTTCTCTTTTGACCTCTCTTTAGTCTTCACCCTCTCTTTTACTTAAAATTTAAAAACTATTTAAATTATTATTCTTTTCTTACTATATTTTATTATTTTTATGTTATACAATATAAATTACTATAACTTATACTATTTTTTAATAAAAAATTGTAATAAAAATTAATATGAATTTAAATTTATAAAAAATTAAAATTAAAATTAACTAATAATATACTTTTGTCTAGAGAACAAAAATAGAATTTATATAATAAAACTTATGTAAATATATCCTTTTATGTCATTTTATTCGGCTAATTTTATCAAACACTTTTAATTTAATAAATCAGCTTATCAATCAGGAAACTTATCAATTAGTAGCCAACTTATCATATAATTTTACTTTTATATATCAAACATAGCCAAAATATCTTTTGTTATTGCGTTTTTAACTCATTCTCAAGTAATGATACATAAAAACTCATTTATTCTTTACACTAATCTAACATTTCTCATCTTTCTCTATATCTTCCTTTTTATCACATCACATTATCTATCATATATACTAGTATCACTTATTTCTCTTTTATTTCTATGTTAGTAACCTCGAAATAAATCAAATCTTGTCATCCCAAAACGCCTTTCCTTGTTACTGCTTTTTAACTTTTCCCCTGATCTTACAAGTTACAAGGTTTCTCCCCATATTGTTTTTTCTTAGAATTACTGATACTCTCATTTTTCATAAATATTTTCTTAGCAAATTTGAAAAATTAATATTATATATAGCTTATTACTTAACTATTGAAATTAATTAAATATACTTGTCGTTTAAGACATACCTTTCTTGTCTTATTTACTTATAATCATTGGAAGTTCTTAAAAAAATATGAGATTCTGTTTCTGGCTGAGATTTCATTTTACAAATGATTAAATCAAGAAAGATAATATGTATGCACCTATAATTAATTGATCTTTTGGGTTACACACATATATGTAGCCGAATAGCATTGTATTGTAGTTATAAGCCGGCAGGCACGATTTCGAAAGGGTTTTTTTTTTCTGTGTATTTATTCGTTGGCAGATTAATATTATGAAACAGCTGGCGTATAGTTAGCTATTTCTGACCGCTATTAATCTTTTATCACGTGGCCTTCATAAAAAATGTTTATGTTGGAATTGATATGTAAACGTATTTTATAATAATCAATTGACTTAATTGTAATTTTTGTCCCCTATTATCATCAATCCGCAATTTTAGTCCCCCTATTATTCCAAATTTGTGATTTAATTTAAAATCTTGGTTCCCCTATTTTCAAAATCTATATGTTAGAGGGACCAAAATCGCGAATTTGAATAATAGGGATCAAAATTGTGAAAAAAAAAAGTAGGGGGACCAAAATCGCGGATTGATAATAATAGGGGACCAAAAATGCAATTAAGCTTAATCAATTTAATTATAATTCACAGCTTAGATTCCATCGAAAAAAAATCATAGCTCAGATGGCAATAACTAGTTTCTTTGATCTTCTTTTGCTAGAGGTGCTTGGTGCTGATTTTCGTTGCTCTTTCTTGAATGAGATGTTAATTATGATTTTTTTATATTTACATTTTCGTTTTTCTTTTCTTTCTTATCATATCAATTATTATACTTTTATTTATTTTTTCTTTTTTTCCCTTTTCATCTCCCTCTTCTCCGCACCTTCTTCACTCAATTTGTGTCTAGAAGTTTCATTACCCTTAATATTTTCCCTTCTTTACAGGGTCGTATCTAGGAATTTCGGGGCCTTAGGCAAAAATTAAGACAGGGTCCATGTTAATATAGACTAATAATTTTTATGTTATTTTTCTAGATTTTTTTATATAGTTCAATATTTTTAATGGTGTGTTAATTTTATTTGTTAGAATTTCTTTCAATAACTTTAATTCTGAAAACAAATCAAGACCATCAATATCAAAATGGTCCTCAAAACTAAAAAACTTTTCAAGATTGATGCAATATTTTTTCAATTCATCTTCCCCTAAACTTTTAAATTTATTTGAATCAAATAAAAAATCAAACATGTTTTCATATTCTAAAAAATATTCAAATCGACTTTCAATAAAAGAAATAGACCGGTCTAATATATACAAAAAAAATCAATGTGAAAAGAATCTTCAGCAGAATGAGCTATCTCATCACTAACAATGTTATCAAAATATTTTTCCTATGAATCTTACGTTTTTCATTGAACTTGGGCTCTATATCCATTTCAATAGTCATTTCTTTGGTGGATTCTAATGCAGATGCAAAACCATTTTCCCTATAATGTTTTAAATAAGTTAGAAGGCCTCTTAAGTGATCTATAGCAACATTTATATGCATATCTTTAGATTGCACGTGATCTTACTTACGAAATTAACCGCAAAAAGTATATCATACCAAATATTCATTCCCAATAAAAAATGAGATCTAAAAATTGTAATTTATAAATGTTAATTCAATTTCAATTCAATCAATTACTTTATAAAAAGCAAAGCAAATAAGTGAAATGATCAAATCTGCTGAGATACTAGCAACGTGTGTGAGTGTCCACTTGATGTCACTTAGAGTTGGTCACTCTTGGTGTGGGGGTATACCAATTCACAAATTAGAATATGATTATATGAAAGCTGAAAAGTCAAATAATTGCTTGAATATAGTAGTAGAGAATTGAGAACAAAGAGAATGAGAAAGAGAGAGACTAGAGAGAAAACAGAGAGGTTGAAGATCCGTAAAAGACAAAAGTAAGTAGTGACTTTTTTTTGTCAAAAAAAAGTAAATTGCATTATTGTAGTAACCGTACAAGTAGCAAATAGATCATAGGCTCAACAATACCACTGATACAAGGAAACTCACTATTAAGTGTTGGGTGGCTTTTCATTTGCAAAAACTAATAAATGGGTTGTGGACTTTTAAGTAGTTTAAATGATAAGAAAAAAATATGTATAATTATGAGTCTTATAGAATATTGAGCCCTATCTCAAACATTATTAATTTTTTAAAAAATAATTTATATCAATAATATTACTGTTAGAAAAAATTGGGGGGCCTTATAAATTTGGAGGCTCTAGGCAATGGTCTTACTTGCCTTGTTGAATATCCAGCCCGGCTTCTTCACATGTTTTATTGTTGGTATAAATCATTGTTACTGTGGAAAGTTTTTTACTAGTAAACTTAAATTTGTTTATTATTTTAACAACCTATTTTGAATTGATTTGTAAAGTATTTGTATTTTAACATGTGGATTAGTTGATAATGAACTGTTTCAGCTTAACTAATTAATGTGTATTGCCTCCCGTGGAGGATATAACTGTTTTTGCACCCAAAAAAAAAAACTAATGTTATATGATCATCATAAGATAATTAGAACGCGTTTGCACCCTTATTTTAAAAGAATGATATAGTATGTCCATGCTATACATTATTACCAACTGGAAGTGCAAAGCAATCTCAATGCAATCTGAACCTATACCTGATTGTAAATCTGACTTTAGGTGGTTGAAATTCAGAAACCTTTTGATTTGATGCTACTAACGAAGAACCAACTAATTAACACTGCCTATGATATGTTCTTTTCTTGTCTTTTTCTTCTGTTGGGTTGAGGGTGGTTGGTCCATAAAATGAAAAAAAAAAAAAAAAAACTCCTAACTGAAGGGAATGCAAGTCAATTAATGAAAGCAGCAATTATAATAATTTTGATCGTAGTATAATGTTTGACTTGAATAGCTTGAAACAGTGGATCTCTTCTTTGTTTTTTTAAAAAGGATTGACATTTGATTTGTCAACCATTTAATTTAGAATATTGGATTATTTCAACCACTTCTATATATCCTCAGTAAGTCAAAAAAGAAGTCCAGCTCGAATGTCCATTTTAATATAGGGTTGAATTTGATGTGCTCCTTTATTTTTAATTTCATTTCTAGAATGTAAACTAAGTATCACAAATCACAATATACGACTTGCCAGCTTTTGTTCGGAATTTTTAAAGGCATTTGAACTACAAGATAGAGGCATATACAATTTGTCTCTATAAGGTTGGATAAGAGTGAGTCGATATTCATGTTAGATATAATACTATTTGACTTTCTAGTGGGGAAACTTAATGAAAATTTCCTTGAGCACTCACGCATGCGCATTATCCTAATTTTCATCTTATTCTCATCTCTTATAGGGACAAATTGTCATAGGTAATATACCTTCTAGACCTGTTATTTGTAATGCTCTTCCTATGATTGTTATGATTCTGATGTGATGTAATAACCCCCTACATCATTCATTATTAGCATTTTTGTGACAGCTTTACGCAAATTAATTAGCTGATTTGTAGGCTCAAATACAACATAAACATTTTCAAACTGCAGAGTTTCAGCCATCCTTTTTGTTCCTTCCAATGGAACTGAAATACTGCTCCAAGATAAGTCCTAACCCTAACCAAAAGGTTAATTGGTTACCCATAGTGCAAAATCAATTCTCCGGAATTGATTTTAAATCATTTCCGTCCAATATGTTTTGTAAAACATGCATCATTTCATCCATTTATAATCATTGATTCTAAAATCAATTCTATTCAACCATAAATCAAACGGACACTAGAATTGTTGGCACTAGGCAGACATTCTCATTGTAGATGGTCACTTTTCAGAAATTAGTACTCATTACACCCCTATCAAAGATGGTATTAAGAGTTAGCTTGGATGAATTTCTCTAGAAGAATTTTTAGGACAAAAAAATACAATGAATCAACAAAATAAAATAAATTTAACTTCTTTTCTAAGTTAAAATTAATCTCTACTACTCAACTTCTCGAAAAGTTTTTTCATTTAATTTCAATTTATAAAAGAAGTTGAATTCATTTTCCTTATTTGATTCATTCTATAAAAGTTTACCCCAAATTGGCTAAAGTATTTCTGAGTTTGTTCTGTATAGAACAACCGCATATAAATATGAGCTGGCTAAATAAAGTGCAAATTATATTTGAAATGATCGAGACAGATTGATCTCCGAGGTTTACATAATTACAACTTAATCCGATTTTTCAAAGAGAAAAATGTTTAAATCAGAATCTGCAATTACATTCCAAATGGACATCAAAACTGAGGGCAAAGAGCAAAGATTGCTGATAAGGATTTTATGTAACACGTAACATAGGCATTCATGAAAGTATCAACCAGGTTCATGTATGTTTGCCAAAACAGGGACCGGTCCAAATAAAGAAGCCAAACAGATAAGCAGCAGAAGCACCAGTAACCAGCAATATTGAAAATGGGAGCCACTGAACACATCAAATTTGTTCATCATTAAGAGGCTCATCCCCTGGACCCCGTTGCACTAGTCTGTAATACAATATACCCATAGTTGCCATGCACGCCCTGCAAATGGA
Source organism: Sesbania bispinosa (assembly GCA_026901365.1). Taxonomy (NCBI): domain Eukaryota; kingdom Viridiplantae; phylum Streptophyta; class Magnoliopsida; order Fabales; family Fabaceae; genus Sesbania; species Sesbania bispinosa. The sequence goes on from QLOH01000286.1 coordinate 387,865, forward strand.
TCACAATAACTTCATCAGTTTAAGACTGTTGTAGCAGTAACCAGAAATATTAAGGATAGCAGAATTAGAGCATCACTATCTGTGCTATGATAGTTTTCTTTTTCATTTTTTCACCTCTACTGCACATCCTCTACTTAGGATAATTATATATATATTATACAGGAAGAGACGCAAGAGCTATACATAATTGCAATCAGGAGAAGAATTTTTCTGGGGTCCATCCTTGACGATCTTTGATGTCGTGTACGGCCTTCTGAGGTTTCGGCTCCGTTTGATGCATCTTTCCTTGGAGGTGCAGTCACTGGTAGAGTTGGTAAAGCACTAGACCAGAAGGGAAGCAATGCCCTAAGAAACTTATGGTGGAACGGGCCTACACTTTCAAAGATGAAAATTTGAATTAATAAATTGAACTAGACAAGGTTCTGCAAATAAGACCAAAGGAGGCCTACATGAACAGAGGAAGACATGTCAAATATTAATCACACAATTTTACAATAATACAAATTCATTCAGAAAAGATTATATCACCTCTTTTTGTATACTTTTTACGATTGCCATCTTCATCATCAGCATAGTATGAGATTTCAGAGTTCTGTCGTTCAACATGGAGTGAGCCCTTCCTTGTGGTAGCACCAGGCTAAATTATTTGCAACAAGAACAAAATTATATAAGATAAAATGCCGAATGCATGAATGAAGATATAACTCTCATTGGAATACAATAAAAGAAAACTCAGGCCTACTTATTAAAAGGAAAGATAAAATGGCAAACACAGAATAGGTGCACTGAGAAAATCCTCTTACACCAGCAGGACTTGAGCCTTTCATGAAATTTCCTGCCGAATTAGCACCATCTATCTCCACAATATCTGTCACTGAAAGTTTAGAAGGTTCTGACCCAGTTGCAGGTGAGTCTGAGTTTCCAAGATTTTCCCTGCCAATCAATGGATCTGAAGCAAAAGCAGGTGGAGGACTCCGAGATTCTGTCACTGACAATGAAACTGGATGATTTCCAAATATATTCTTTTCCATACCAGTCTGCACAAAAACAGATAAAAGCAAATGGAAAATTTATTTATAAATGAGAATAAAACAGACAAGAAATAACTCCAGGAGCAAAGAAAAGTATCACCCAAATTTGTTTTTTTCTAATGTGCATTTATATAATTAAACTTTTCTGCAGCAATAATGGACAATTTACCACTACAATCATAGATCAGTGGTACAACACTAATCTTGGCACTCTTCAGTTAAATTATAAAAACAGGCATGATGCCTTGGATGAGTTTTCCAGAAGATATATCATAACCTTTAAGATCTTTTCTATGGTGACCATGAAGTTGCTGAACAAAAATGAGACTGACATGAAAGAGAAACGAGTAGTATTGATATTGAAGTATATGAATAATCCAAGCATTTGCCAGTTAAATAAATTCTTGTGATTCATTCTATTAGACCTGACACTGAAGAATGTTGACATTCCATTTTATACAATTTCATAATCCTCAGCTAAGCAAGGAGACATACAAAAACCGGAGACAACAGGGATTCTCTAACAATAAACGTTCTATCAATAAAACTATCAAAGTCCAAGGTTATTTCTAATCTATATTCCATAACTGTGACAATGGAATTTTTTTCTGAAAAAAGTGACAATATAAGACATCAATTTACAACAAGTTTGTTCTGGTTTTTGTATGTGAATCTCAAAATAGTTAAAAAGAAAAAAAAATGACCCCACATAAATCACCTGCATGATAACTTCCTTCAACTTGGAATGAAGACGAGAACCTGAATCTTTCACGCTTTTGGGAGGCCATATCTGCACGAGTTATTTCACCAAAATGAGACATCAAAAAAGGAGAATTGTCACCATACTAGTGCCTGAAGGAAGTTCTAAAAGGTGAAATCATAATCACAATACCAGTTCAAGGCGTCACAAATATGTAGCTAATAGGGTATCAAGTATCAACACATTGTGCATCTATTTAACTAAGCACAACCACCTTCATGTAAGTTCTCTAAGAAAATTCATTAAATAATACCATAATGGTGTTTCAAAGCAAGCCTAACAAATAACAACACCTTTCTGGAGTTTCTATCTACATCTCAATTATTAAGAAATTTAGTTTGAAAAAATAATGAATAAAATGGGCAGAGAGGTATGTAGCCGGTCCTTTTCTTTTCCCTATTTGTACGGTTGCTCTAGGCACCTAAGAACACTATGAACCAAACTTTGACTTTTCGATATTAACTTTCAGTTAAGAAAGTTTTCAATGTAAGTAAAATAAGTGACGACAATATTTGCTATGAAAAAGCATTAGTTTAAGGTTTTAAATGAAACATTGACAATCTCCTTTGCAGAGTTTCTATCAACTCTCAATAACTATGAAAAAGAAAGAAAAATAAATAAAGGAATAGAACATAACATGCTGACTTTGTTTCTCTGTTTGTACATTATGCTCAAGGAACCTAGAACACCATGAACCATACTTTGAAGTTCGAACATAACTAGATAAAACCACATACAATAGAAGATGGAAATCATTTGAAGGTAAATCTTACCGATGTAGAACATGAAGGACACGCATATCCTGCCGGGGCAGTATGTGTTGGAAAACTCTTGATATGTGAGACCAAGCAATTTGTATGGATAACATCTATGTAAAAAATTTAAATTTAAGATATGTAATCAGTGCAAGCTCAACAGAATTTATTTCAAAGGAATGCATAAGCAATGCCAATATCACATACGCAAGCAACCCAATCGAGTAGTTTGAGATCCACCCCCCTCTTCTAAAACAGCTTGGCATTGACAGCAATTAGGAGGCCAATCATATTCCCCATCTATAACCCATTCTGAGTAAGTCCGGACCTATGAAAAACAACAAAATAATTGAAGCTTAACCCCAGAAACTCTACAGCTTGGTACATCAATATTTGGACAAATCACAAAAACCTTATTATGTGTTTGAGAAGCCAAATGAGGAAAGGCATAAAGAAAGAAAAAAAGAAATGAAAATTATTAGTATAAATATAATATCAAATCATGATTCATATGCAATTTCCTTCCTGTCATTTTATACTCCCAAAATAAAGCTGAGAGTTACCTCTACAGCACCCAATAAAGCTCAAGTCAAAACAATCATCAAATTTAAGTCTTTGACCAAGAAACAATGACAAAATGTAATGTATTAAATGAAAACAAAATAAACCATATTGAAAGTGGGATGAAGAAGGAAAGTGTGAGAGAACAAGGACAGGATTGCATTAATTGGAAGAGTATAATAATAAAATATGAGTTGAAAATTTTACCACACAGATTTGGTGCTCCGGGAAACAGATGCATTCTCCGCATACAGGAACTTTGTGCACAAAGCAATATAGCTTAGTAGCCTAAAACATCATAGAAAACACACCACATACCTTTAGTTATAATTCTAAGCAAGGAAATGGGAAACAACTATTATGGCTCCCTATAATCAAGAAACAAAAATCACATGTAACAACATGCCAAGACTAATCACTTTTGAATGTTCTATGTTCAAACATGATAGCTACACAGTTCAAGCACCCGTTTCCATCATGCAGTTACATAAAAAATTTAAAATAAAAACAAATCACAAGTAATGCAAAAGCACAGATCACCCATTATCAATCTGAATTTATGATACCAATCCGATCTACATACCGAGCTAACAAATCAAACATGGTTGTCCAAACCAAATTCAGGGTTTCAAAACGAGAAACCAAAAAGACAAGACCTGTAAGCATTTAAGAGAAAAGCTTAGGAAAATTCAGGGTTCCAAATCAAGCATGGTTGTCCAAACCACCATTGCATTGAGGATTATAATCCAATTGAATCTGACATGATATAGAAAGCTTAGGAAAAAATTTTATTTACTGAGATTGTTGCTTGTGTTGATAATAGGAAACAAAACCCCCTGCTAAATTTGTCACTGAGACCCATGTGAGTTTTTTGTCCTAATTAATTAATTAATTTCAGAACAGGGGAAGAAAAATGAACCCAAAAATAAAAAAAACAAACCCTTTTGGATCAGGTTAGAAAGATGGGCCTTAGTCTTCCCTACTGGCCTGTAAAGCTTTTGCAATTTTATAATTATTAATAATTTTTTCAATTAAAAAAAAACATGCCATACACTTTCATAAGACCAATATATCATTGGAATTTGGAATTATGATACAGTTACTAAGATATTAAGTATACATACAGCAGTAGTAAAAAGTTAAAATTAATTACCAAAACATTATAAATCAATATAAGTTGATGGAAGTTTTGCTTATGCCATCTTTTGCTTGATTTAAACTAAACTGGTTTCAGGTAAAAATAAATATAATGAATTTCACATAAATGTAGCAAAGTATTTTTTTCTTTCAGGTATTATTTTTTGTAAGGTGAACAAGGTGTCACCAGTAATCTAGACAAGAACAACTCCAATCCTTAAAATGGTAAAACCAACTTCAATCTCTAACTATCATATCTTTTTGATATGCCACTGATATTAGCTTGGTAATAAAATGGAAATCCCCACAAACTCGAAGGTTTTATATAATTCTTATAGACAAACTTGAAGGAGATGCTATAGGAGCAAATGCTATAGCCTTTCACTGTGGTAAGAGAGGACATCTCCCTTGTCTTCTTCTACATCAAACAAAACCTCCGATGTCCTTGGCTTATGACCATATTCATGTAGTCTTCTATTAATCTCCCCAATCTTGAAATATATTTCTTCTGAAAATGGAGGAGTTTTGTCACCTGTGAGAAACTCATGCATGGCACCATCAATCTCTACTAAGCTAAATCCTGGCAATTTAACAATTTTTTTACCCCGAGATCTTTCATCAGCATCCTCACTCTTTTCACACCATTCCACCTAGCAATGCTAGCATACGTATTAGACAGAAGCACATAGTTTCCACTAGATTTGGTTCTAACTCTATTAAGTGCTCAAGAGCAACTTCTCCTATCTCTAAATTGCCATGAAGTCTTGCTGCCCCAAGTAAGGACCTCCACAGAATTGCATAAGGTTTCATGGGCATATCTTGTAACCATTCCTCTGCCTCTTTTAATTACCCAGTTTGACCCAAAAGATCCATTAGGCATCCATAATGCTCAAGTTTTGGTTCCACCCAATGAATCTCCTTCATGGACTTGAAAATCTCCAAGCCCTCCTCTACCAATCCAAAATGAGAGCAGGCAAACATTGTAACAACAAAAGTTGCACCATCAGGAACTAGGCCCTCAAATTGCATCTTTGTATAAAGCTCAAGCACCTGCTTCCCATGACCATGAACTGCAAACCCACCAATAATGGCATTGTAGCAAAATGTATCTCTATCAGGCAACTGATCAAAAAATTGACAAGCTAAGATTTAGACAGCCACATTTGGAGTACACATCCACCAGTGCAGTTCCCACAAAGCAATTCAGCTTAAGATTGTTCCTTAACACAACCATGCACCCAAGCACCTTGACTAAGAGCACCTAAATTAGAACATGCACTAATCATTGCCACAATTGTAACTTAATTAGGCCTTATTTGAGACAACTGCATGTCACTGAACAGATACAATGCCTCTGAGGACATATTGGCATCTTCTAAACGGGTTGAGAAACTGTTACTCACACTATGTGTATATAGGCAGCTAACATGGCATTCCATGTGGCCAAGTCAGGTTCACTAATTTTATTGAACAGATGTCTGGAGACACAGTTTTCTATTTTAAGCATAGAAGTTGAGTAATGATACTTGAACAAATGATCATAAGGGGAGGGGGGTTGAAGGAATTTCAAAACATGGGTGCAGAGGGGCAGACCATATTGGAGCCATGGGTTAGAGCTGCAAGAGGGAGGGAAAAGTGAAACTATTGGGTTGGAGAGTCTTGTGGGTGAGAATTCAGTTATAAGTGAAAGGGCTAGATGGGTTTGGTCACTGTGACAAGCCAGAGAAGAAATAAGTGTATTTAGCGTAAAACTGTTGGGCTTTGGATACAATTAAAGATGGTGACTGTGTAGGTTGAGGCAAGCTTAGAGGATATGTTAAGGAGGAGACTGAGATAGTGTGTATGGAGTGCAAGACCAGTCGTTACCATTTGGGCATGTAGTAGCTTAAGGGTGTTGAGGCTGCGGCAATTGTGCAATATTTGGGGAATTAGGTGGTTAAATATAGGGCTTTTGGGTTTCATGGAATCAACTTATAAATTTGATAGGAGCAGATTCTTGACATTTTGCAGAGCACCGCTGCATTGACTTTGTGCAGGAAGCAAAACAACTTAGTAGCCTAAAACACCAGAGACCCACCACATACCATTAGTTCCAATTCTAATCAAGGAAACACCTATCATGGGTCCCCAAGATAATCAAGAAACAAAATTCACACGCACGCAACAAAACGCCAAGACTAATAATCACTTCTATCTGTTCTATGCTCTAACACGATGGTTACACAGTTGAAGCACCTGTTTCTATCTCACATTTTCATTAATGAAAAAAATAAATTACACAAAATGCAAGAGCACGTAGATCATCCGTGATTGATCTGAAATTAAGATACCAATCCGATCTACATACCCAGCTAACAGATCAAGCATGATTGGCCAAACCGAATTCAGGGTTTTAAAAAGAGAAACAAAAAGCACGAACTATGAGAGAGGAAAGAGAAAAGACCAAAACCTTGCGACATTTGCAGACCACCATTGCATGGACAGGTATAATCCAATTGAATCTGATATGATATGATATAGAAAGCTTCAGAAAAATTCAGGTGGATTTGTGAAGGAAATTTGAAGCGAAGAGCATGATCAAATATCAATAATCAAGGAATAGAATAGAAGTGCCTCAAAGATTGATTTACTGAGATTGCTGTTTGTATTGATAATAGCCTCAGCTCACTGCGAAACAAAACCCCCCTCTCATACGTTTGTCACCGAGATCCGTTTGAGTTTTTTATTTTTATTTTCTTTTCTTTTTCCAAATTAGTTAATTTCAGAAGCAGAATAACAAACCCAAGAAAAAAAAACTTTTACGGGCCGGGTAAGGAAGATGGCCCTTCCCTACACTTATATACCGCACAGGTAGTAATTCTTTGTTTGACAAAAAAAAAAGTAGTAATTTTAGTACCCATCCACGTATTTATTAGATAAGGTATTTTTTCTGTCATAAACCCTAAAATTTAACTAGAATTTGGTTTTAGACTCAAAACTTTAAAATTGTTGATTTAGATTCATATTTTAAATTAAAATAAAAATATAAATGACCATTTATCCTTATTTTAAATTAAAAATAATGAGATATGAAATTAAGGTCATTTTGGATAATTCAACCAAAATTAACCCTCAACTTTTATTTTCTACCCTCAACCAGATTTATATGCTTGAACTCGTCCATAAACTCAAAGAGACTCGATGATAAGTATGTCCAATTAAGTCGGGACAAGATCGAGTTGAATTGATATATAAATTTAAAAAAATCACGAAATAGTCATATAATAATGGTTAAAAGAAAATAATTCATATAATTTATAAATATAATAGAGGGATTTACACAATATTTTAATCCCAAATGACTCAAATATTATAAATTTGACTAAACTAGCAAATTGGTCCCTGACTTATCAGGGACCATGCAGTTTAGTCCTTAAAAAAGATAAAATTCCTAAATAATCCCTGACATCTTGCTCCGTCAAGCACTAAAGTACAAAATAGTTCTCTCCGTTAAAGGACGAGTGTCGTGTCATGTTAAGTGACATGTGGACCTTTGATTGACCCTGTTGACCCTGGACGACGTCGTTTTGGTGTGTTTTTTCACTAATATGAAGGCTCATGCATGGAATAACGGACAGATTTCATTATCATATTCTCTTCTCTTCTCCCCTCCGTTATGTTCTTCATCTTCTTCCCTCCTCTTCTCTTCTCCCTTCTTACTGTTAGCATGCTCAACTGCAGATTGCCCTAATCTTCTCCATTACTGTTATTTCTATTGTTCCCCTTATTCCCATTCTTCCTCTTTGTCTTGGGTTTCCATTATCTAGGTCGCTACAGTTTGTTGTGCTCTGTTTTGGTCGTTGCCTATATTTCTGAAAAAAGAAAACGAACGACGCATGAATAGCAACAACGAGAGGAAGAATAATAGTGGTGGGTCAAGAGGTTCACAAATTTTGCACAGAGGGCGTGGTGAGCCAAAATGCCTCTGCAATATGAAAGCAGTGGTTAGGGTTTCAACAACTGAAAAAAATCATGGGAGATGGTTTTATGGATGCCCGAATCTAATGGTAATGGTTTGTATTGGCTGTATTGGTATATGTTTACTTCTCTGTTCTTGTTTGTTAAGCAAAATTTACTAGCATTTGTAGGTTGCTGATAGATGCAAATTCTTCATGTGGGTGGATAATAATGAAGGTGAAGAAGACAGCATGAATGAATCATCATCAACATTTTCAATTACTGGAACTAAAGATGAAGAGTGGAAGCAATGTGACCAAGAAGCTGAAAAATTTAGAATGTCAAATTAGGAGTTTATGTTTGGCAATTATGTTATTGTGTTGCCTAAGTACTTGTGTTATGGTGTTGGGTTTTATGATGGTTTTATTGCTGAAAAAATAGACATTTAGTGTTGATTATCATTGAGTATGTGATATGTTTTGTGGGCGGGTTTGTGTCTTGTAGTATCTGCTGTTGAACAACTTTAAAACCCATCGAAAATATGAGATTTTTTATTGTTATCAAATAGCATTAGTCAATGATATATATTTCTACTTATTCACAAACTAATTTTATTAATTACTTCCATCCATAAAAGCAAACTTCAGGTTATTGCCCGACCATATGTTGGAATGAATTAACCTAACAAAAGGGAGCTTGGATTATGACACAAATATTCTCGGGTAATATAAGTAAATGGAATTGTAAGATATATGAATCCCACATATGAGATATATAACTCATGAACACAATATACAGAAACATTACTTAAAGTTGACATGTAAATTAAATTATCTAAAGTACTCAAAATATAAATTCAGCCACATCAAAGTCATCCAGAAACATTACTTAAAGTTGAGATGGAAATTAAATTATCCAAAGTACACAAAATATAAATTCAGCCACATCAAAATCATCCGAGAACCTAAAAAAAGTTGTGGCATAAACTACCCAAAAAATGTGACATGAAAGTCATCAAAGTCACATCAATTCCAAAAAAAACATAAATTAGGCCCAAAAACAGTGGAGATCAAGGTGCTTTCTTCTTCATTCCAGGAGTTGGCATGAACTGATATGCCTTTTCCAGAGTCATCCCCCTATTGAGTAGGTGCAGTTGGTGGTGGGCTTGTTTGTCTTGGTGGGGGTGGGGCTTTCCTGATTGGTTGCTTTGATCTTGTCAGCATGGTATGCATCTTTGATGGACTTTGAATGATTAGTGGAGGCTGTGATTGAGAGAGGTCAATTTCCTCTGGACCACAATGAATAGGTCCAACATCAGTTGATGCAAGTGGTGTTTCATTTTGGACTCCATTAGTGGTTACAGCTTCAGCTTGATTATTTGGCCCATTTGGATGTGAAGGCCCATTTTCAGCATAAGGTGTGTTGCTTGATTGGGCCTTGAATTCTTCTACTCTCTGCTTTTTCAAAACTGGACAGGTCAACTTGTTGTGTTTCTTCCCTCCACATGCAGTGCAAGTGAAGTCAGCAAGTCTTCTATTCAGTTTAGTCCCATTTCTAGTCTCAATATTGTCATCTTTCCTCCTATTTTTCTTTGGTCTTCCTGGTCCCTTCTTAATTGGTGGTGGCAATGGTGGAGTTTGGTCAGAATGTGCCCAATACTGCTCCCCCTGCAGTCGATTGACATGGTGTGCATAGGTTGCAGCAATTGATGTCATAGTCAACCAACCATGACAATAATCTTCTGCCCTCCCATTCTTGTATGCTATGGCAGCAACAACATGCTTACATGGCATCCTTATAACCAAAAAATAATACTCAGTTATCAAATTAATGTTCATGATTGAGGAAGTGAACTTAAAAAAGTAATCAAGAAATACTTGTGAGTTGCCAGAACCTGCAGGTACACTCTTGAATTCCTGGATTAACTGCTACCCTAGTGTGTCAGGTTTGGACTTCATACTTGTTCTATTCATCATCACCCAGTAATAGAATAAAGTCCAGATTAATATTGTTGTGAAGACTGTTAAAGGTTAATAACAAGTTTTTTGAATAACTATTACCTGACCATATTGGATTCCACTGGTTGCTATCCTTTTTCTGCTTCTCTAATCTGCTTTGTTCGACAGGGGCCAATATCTTTGCGTGGTGCTTTTCCATCTTCAACTTGTTTGTTGTGATAGTGGTCATGATGTAGCATCTGACTTATTCCAGTATAGTAATAACAGGCTTTGCCCTTGCACCTACTATTTTAGAGTTGAATACCTCACAGTTATTGTTACAAATGTTATCAACCTTAGGCCACTCACTAAATGAGTTCTTGCTCCAACTTTCTCTTGGCCACATGTCCAAATAATTCCAGGCTTAGTCATTTATTCTCTTCACTTCATTCATCTTTACATTGAATTCTGCCTCTGTTGTTGCTCTTGCACACTCCCATAGAAGGTTTCCAAGCTCTTTTGTCTTTCCGGTGCTTTGTAAAGTTTTGCCATAAATGCAAGACACATGACCTATGATTGGCTCCAGGCATCACTTCCTGCAAAGTTGGTATGAGTCCATACAATACAACAAATCATGCATATTAGTCCCTAAAAAATTAAAAACCATTCACATCAGTCCCCCAAAAAATTTAAATCAATCAGATTAATCCCTAACAAAATTAAAATCAAGCAGATTAATCCCTAAGAAATTAAAAACACATGCAGATATTAAGTACCTTTTGCATGTCTGACATAAAATGCCACTTGTGTTGCCTGTAATCTCCAAGGTCCTCATGCAGCAACCCTAAAAACCATTTCCAGTTGTTTTTATTCTCAACACCTACAATTGCATATGCTATAGGCCAAATATGGTTATTGGCATCCTGCCCCACTGCAGACAATAGTTGGCCTCCACAGTAACCTTTCAAAAAAGCTCCATCTAGACCTATCATGGGCCTGCATCTAGCCTTAAAGCCACTCTTACACCCCTCAAGACATATGTATAACCTATGGAAGATTGGATCACCCTCAGGCTGGGGAATGGTGTCCATCTTCACTGTTGACCCAGGATTGCATCTTAACAACTCACCACAGTAATCCAATAATTTTCTGAACTGACCTTTCTCACTGCCTTCAATAATCTCCCTTGCCTTGACAATAGCCCTATAAATCTTAGTGCCCTCCAATATTACTCCATATTTTTTCTTGAAATAGTCATACACTTCTCTATGCTTCATTGAGGGATTCTTCCTAAGTTTTTTCACCAATTTTCCAATAGCCCATGCCTAGTCAGCTTGACTATTTTTGAATGTTCTGCAGCAGCTATGATCATTCTTGAATATCTTGATCTGGAAGCAATGTTTTACATTACTATATGCACAAAATATCTCTCTCACATCCTTCATTTTTACATTTTGCTCTAGCCCTCTCCTTGTCATTCTTTACCCACTTAATTTCCCTTCCAAGACTAACAGTGAAGTCCTTCACTCCTTGTTTAAATGCATCCATAGCGGTGAACTCCATTCCAATTTCCAACACCACTTGCCCAAATTGTGCCCGTGGATTAAATTGTGCAAACACCTCTGCCTGTTGACTTTCTTCCACTCCACTATCTTCATCCCCAGTACTTGTAGGTGTTTTCAGTTCTTCAGATAGCCAAGATTCGTTATCTTCCATTTCAGCTACTGGATTTCTTTCACTTCTTAAACCTTCATCCTCTTCTGAATCTCCTTCCACGTTGATCTTCCCTTTTCCCCTTTTCCACTTCCTTCTAGGTTTCCCTTCAGCAGATGCCTCAACATTTTCAGCAGATCCCTCGACATTATCACCAATTGCATCAACATTGACACCATTTGTCTCAACAACCACAAACTCAACTTCTTCATGAATTTCCTCCTCTGTACTTGATGGCCCCACTACTTGACTCCTTTTTTCCCTTGACTTGTTCTCCAACTTTCCCTTTTAATGTACTTGGGCCTTTAGCTTTATCATGTGCTAATGCTTGCTTGATTGGGCTTTTTGACCTTGTGCACATATTATGTCCCCCACTTCCAGTTGCTTCATTTCCTTTGTTCACGGAATCTGCCAATGACAACCATGACAATCATAAAAATACTAAAAATGATTTGATTAACTACTTAAAATCATAGCATTACAATATGTGCAAAAAATTCTATACCTGTTTTCTCTTCAGGTATAGGATTGGATAGCCTTTTTTTGGCTGGACTCTTTACTCCACTCCTTGCACTTGACTGGCCCCTCTTTGCTGGACTTTTTCAGTCTCAACCCTTTTCTCTGAGTTCCACTTATTGTCCCTGTCATTTAATAATTTATTATTTACATAAGATTAAATAAAAAGGCAACCATTAACAATGTATAAAATTAAAAAACATAATTAACCTTTAGACTGTGGAGCAGCCACATTGACAACATTTTCACCTTATCCCTTTCTTTCCATACCTTTTCCCTTTCTTTATGTGTCACCAACATTTCCCTCACTCATTGCCTTTCCTTCATCACCTCCAACAGCTAACTTCTCCTTGCCTTTCCCACCTTTCTCTGTACCTACTTTAATGACTCCCTCACCCCCTGGCTTCCCTTCATCACCTCCCTCAACTAACTTCTCCTTGCCTTTCCCGCCTTTCTCTGTACCTCCCTTAATGACTCTCCCATTCCCACAATTTTCAACAAATTTTTCACCCATACTACCAGCCTCAACTCCCCCTTACATATTTCATCATTACCAGAATCACCAACCGCATCAAACCCCTTCAATACTTCACTTAATATAGATGTGATGTCCACCACATCTGGCTTCAAAATTGGAGGCTCATAATACAGGTGCAACTCTCCTCCATTTCTCTTTGCAACTTCAATAGCTTCCAGCAAGTCATTGTCCTCGTTCAAAACACTCAACCCATCCTTAAACTTCTTTGATAGATCCAACCACCAAACATTGGTAATGTTATCATAGCCTAGATCCTTACTAAAGTTCTTAAAGCTAAACACATCCAACATATCTTCATCACAATCGGGCCACACATCCACCTTCCCTCACATATACCTCACCCTTCCCCCATTCAATTCCTGAAAATTGCCCCCATGATGAATGTGAATTTCAACTCTCCGCATGGACATACAATACATGTAATCAGTATGCAAACATCTTAATTCATTATCCAACTAATAAATAATAAAAAAATTATTAATATAAAATTTTTATTTAAATAATATTTGTTCATTTTATAATAAAAAAGCTACAAATTCACATGGCAATGTATATTTAATACATCAACTACATGGCAGTGTACTCTACTTTTCAGACAAAGAAGATTCACATGGGTTCCATAGTGAATTGATAGACATTGGGGGATAACTACAACACTCTCCCATTATCTCTTCCAATAAAAAACAAAAAACCTAGATTCCAACACATATACATATACCACACGATTCATATCAGCCACTAACCCAAAAATCCCAGTCACAGTAACTTCACCTTAACGCTGTCAATCCACTAAAGAATAAAAAATCAAAAAACGAAACAAACAAACACTATCCCTAATTTAGAAACCCTAATCGCAAAAACGAGAGACTATTCGGTACATTACCTGTGAATCCATGAAACTTGCAGTAGTTGACCTCGAAGCGCAGAGAAAATCCCTTCAAATCATCTTCAACAATGCATCAACCTCAGAGCTTTTCTGCTAAAGCGCACAGAGAAAACGTAGGAAGAAATGAACGCTTTACTGAAAAAAGACTATATTCTCAGTTTTTTACCCTAGACACACACCAAAACGACGTCGTCCATGGTCAACGGGGTCAGTCAAAGGTCTACATGTCACTTAATGTGACACGTCACTCGTCCTTTAACTGAGAGAACCTTTTTGTACTTTAGTGCTTGACGGAGCAAGATGTCAGGGATTATTTGGGAATTTTAGCTTTCTTAAAGACTAAACCGCATGGTCCCTGATAAGTTAGGGGCCAATTTTCTAGTTTAGTCTTATAAATTTACTTCATCCATTCCGTTGTGTTTTGCCTTAGCCCACTTCTAGCTTGGTTTGCAAGATTTTATCCCGTTGTAAGACTCATCTTGGCAATGTCATCACATTACAAAACAAATATGTAATTATATTTATAATAATTAAATTTGTGTAAATAAAAAACGAGGTTATATTTATAATAAATTAAATTAAAGTGCTCATATTTGCATTTACAAAACAATTGTTAATGAGGTTACATGCATAATTAAGTATCCATATTCTAATCTTTTAAAACTTGGGTAATTGAAATGATTTTATCTATAATGCCAAATGATAAAAATGAGACACAATGCCAAAGAATAAGTTTATTATCGGATATATTTATTTAATATTCTATGGTTCAGATTTTTTACTAGTAAATCATAATAACTTACTTCTTAAAAATTGCTAACGGGGAACATTGATTTGGTGTTTCACGTTCCTAATTAATCATCAGTGTCTTTGTTGTATTTAGCTTCTCTGGTCGCCTCGTTGGCGATGTCTTCAACTTCATTGATGTCATCTTTAACGATGTCACTGAGATTATAATTAAGAATAACTCTAGAAATATATAAAAATATATATTAGACAAGGCTAGTAAATTAGTTTCCATTACACTTTTGGTGTTGTTTAGATATATAATACATGATAGAATAGGCTAATTGGTTGAGTTTGCACCACTGTCTTTAGAACCGGACCAGTTGGTCCGACTGGTTCAACCGGGAACCAAAACCATGGCATGTTCAGTCAAGAATAGCTAGGAACTGAATATGTTGTCAAACCGGCCACAGACCGGTAAACCGATATGAACTGGTTGTAAACCGAGAGAATCACATCGTCCAGGTTTAAGAATGTCGCGTGCTCTGAGGCTCATTACTACAAAAATAGTACTTTTTCCATCCAGTAGAATTGAACCCTCAAACTCCAGTACGCAGACAATGCAGATGACCATTATGACGTATGTGCTTCTTATCTATAATATGTAATGGTTTATGAGTCAGTTTGATTTACAGTTGGGTAGGAATGATTTTGATAAATTTATAGAATTAATGACAGGAAATGAATGATGTACAATTTATGAAACATGTTAGACGAAAGTAATTTAAAATCAATTTCACAAAATTGATTCTTGTGGTTCCCAAATTGGGAACCAAACAGGTACTATATATATAATAAACTTGGTTTAGTAGGAACTAGCCTTTTTTATTACAACAAAAAAATCTTAAAATATGAAAATATATTTGAATAAACTTATATAACATGAAATAATATTATTTTATGTCATTTAAATTTTTATTGATAGGTATGCACTTGCACTGAAACAAAAGAAATGCATATTTGCACAAAAACTTTTAAAAGTTTCCTTGTGCATATTTTGAATCGCGTCCAAGTCTTTCAAAATAGGAAGAATACATCCATTACAAGGCTACCGTTTTTTAAACACCTGTGGTGCACTTTTTCCTCCTCCAACCAAGTCTCTTGCTATCTTCATGCCTAAAAAAACCCTTTAATATTGACAAGCACTAGCTTGACATCAATGATGGGGAACTTTAAAATCCCAACTCAAATGAAAGCAACAAGAATGAAGGGTGAGATGAGAGAAACACAAGATACAAAAAAAGAATAGGCGAGATGCAGATTGTAAGAAAGATTAAGGTATGAAGGTCGAGTTTCATGTAATGGAGGAGCTTAACGATGTGGATGCATAAAAAGTCAAGTAACATCCTCGTTGCCAATTGGACGAGACGTCATGACTTTGTGCTAGATAAAGAAAGGGAATGTCTTATATGTTTGAGGAGAAGATAAGATCATTTCTTAAAAGAGATGGGGGGTAAAGAAAGTGACTTACTTATAAATTCATAAAAATACACTACCGATTACCAATATACTATAAAAAGTCAAAATATCCTTATTCATGATGCATTAATTAGTATGCTAGTGCATCGTAGTTGTGGCCAACTAAATTACTTTTTGATATTATAAACATAAGAATATAATGAAATTATATGTTACAGTATTTTAATATTGACAGACACTGACTTGACATCAATGACGGAAAACTTTAAAACCCCAATTCAAATGAAAGTAACAAGAATGAAGGGTGAGATGAGAGAAACACAAGATACAAAAAAAAAAAAGAATAGGCGAGACGTTGATTTTAAGAAAGATTAAGATATGAAGGCCGAGTTTCATGTAATGGAGGAGCTTAACGATGTGGATGCATAAAAAGTCAAGTAATATCCTCGTTGCTAATTGGACGTCATGACTTTGTGCCGGATAAAGAAAGGGAATGTCTTGCATGTTTAAGGAGAAGAGAAGAATATTTCTTAAAAGAGATGGGGGCTAAAGAAAATGACTTGTAAGTTCATAAAAAAAAACACCGATTACCAATCTACTATAAAAAGTCAAAATATCCTTGCTCATGATGCATTAATTAGTATGCCAGTGCATCGTAGTTGTGGCCAACTAAATTACTTTTTGACATCATAAACGTAAGAATATAATGAAATTATATGTTACAATATTTTAATATTAATTCAATAATATTATATATATATATATAGCATCTTCCATATTATGTATTTGAATTAGATTTTGTAATTTTTTAATTAAAATTTTACTTTTAATTTAATTTTTACATTTAAGTTTTTTTTCTCCATCACATCCTTTTTTAGTATTTAAGCTATTTAATAAATATATATTTTTTAAAATTTTTATCTAATTGAGTTTGGATTTGTTTTCCAGTAAGCCATGGTGTAAAATTAATTTCACGGAATTGATTTTTAATCACTTTCATCTAATATGATTTGTAAAATGCGCATCACTCATTTTTAAAAATCAACTTTACTCAACTACAAATAAAACCGACACTAAATAAGCATAAAGAAAAATTTTAATTTCCTTCCCTCCTAAATTCTTTAGTATACCACAAACAATAAAAAACTATCTCTTTTTCCATTCCAATCTCCCTTCCACTTTATTTTCTTTCACCCTTTACCTCTATTTTTTTTTTTCTCTACTTAAAAAAAGTGTTAGTTAAGAACTCAAGATATTTAAACACTCACTCCGGAAATATGGAGGTCACTCCGCTGGTTTGAAATTTGAAATTTGAATAAAAATTTTGGAATCGAAAACATGGCATCTCTGCAGCCGGCAACGGCGGCGCCCGGGCGAGAGCTCTCTAACCCTCCGTCGGACGGCATCTCGAATCTCCGCTTCTCCAATCACAGCGATCATCTACTCGTTTCTTCATGGGATAAGGTCTCTCTAATCTCTATATATGCTAATGCTAATGCTCCTCTTTCTCTCTCTCTTCTTTTCTCACAATTCTCATTTCCCCCTTTCAGAGCGTGCGGTTGTATGACGCCAGCGCAAATGTGCTGAGAGGAGAGTTCATGCACTCTGGTCCCGTCCTCGATTGCTGCTTCCACGACGATTCTTCCGGCTTCAGCGTCGGCGCCGACAATACAGTTAGGCGGTTTGTCACTCTCTCTATTCTCTATTTACAATTTTCACTCTCATTTCACTTCTTCTAGTCTCACCATTCATAAACTAAGACCAAGACAGGTTTTAATTTCTTAGCTAAACTCAAAATCAGAAAGCTGTAGCGGAGCTGTAACCTAACCTAGTTATGTTATCATGCTGCAGCCTCGTTTTCAGTTCTAATAAAGAGGATATTTTGGGAAGGCATGATGCACCTGTTCGTTGTGTTGAGTACTCCTATGCCGCAGGTAGGTCTCTTTCACTATCTCCTTACTTCTCTTAATTCTAAAATCATGTTTCACCTCATCAGCTCATCTAATCTGTGTCAGTTAGTATGTCACTGAATTCCTTAAGTAAAGGAATTACTCTTAAAAGGATACATATATTCAAGAAGAAATTCATCAATGCCAACAGAAAAAAGAAAAAGAAAAAGAAAAAAAACTTCAAATTTTCAGTTATTGATGGATGGTCTGGTCAAAAAGTAAAACAAACCAATAAATATTGGTAGTGTCCATGTCATAACTATTGCAGAAAATATGCATTTCACTTAGGAGCAAAACTTTCTAGATTGTCTTTGTTGTGTGATTGACAATTAAATAGTAATAGTTAATTGCTTAAGTTGACAGACAGCTTGGCTGGTTGTAATGCCTGCGCGCTTTATCTTTCAGATTTAGTGTTGATATATGCTGCTGGTAAATTGCAGATTTAAGCTTTTCCCTCTATTAGTAGACTGATTAATACAGTTATCTATGGCCATTAATTAATTAATTAATTACTCTAAATCACTATTGTGTCATTCTGGCTCATTTTCATGTCAATTCAATGCATGCATTCTTTATACTTCTTTCATACCAGCCAAACTACCTTAGTCATTTTTCCAAAAAGTTGTAACATTAGCTGAAGATATTTCTCATTAGGATTAGAATTTGAATAAAAACAAATTATATTGTAAGCGATTGCTCTCCAAAGCATCAACTAAATCAAGTAATAAGAACTCTTGAAGGCACTGCTGGGTGATATTCATGGGACTGAATAATATACCAAGCCTGTAGAGTCACAGTGTCAGTGTGTAGCTTCTCCTGAAATGGGCCGAAGGTATACCATTGTTGAAATTAAAATCAAAATATGATCCTTTGTGTTAGGCTGTAAAAGAATGGTGGCATTGCTTTTCATGCTCCTTCATAACATCAATTACAAATTTAAAAATCATATGATATATCACCTTCCAGTGTAACTATCATTCTTAGATCTTAAGTTTCACCTGACAATGTCAAGATATACAGCCTTCAATAAAGTCATTTCTCTTACTTGGTAGAAATTTGACAATATGCTATATTCTTTCTTTTCTGTAATTATAGGGCAATTGATCACCGGTAGTTGGGACAAAACCCTGAAATGTTGGGACCCTAGAGGTGCAAGTGGGCAAGAGCGCACACTGGTTGGGACATATCCACAACCTGAGCGTGTTTACTCTCTCTCTCTTGTTGGACATCGTCTAGTTGTAGCAACAGCTGGAAGACATGTTAATGTTTATGATTTGAGGAACATGTCTCAACCTGAGCAACGAAGAGAATCTTCTTTGAAATATCAAACCAGATGTGTGCGCTGTTACCCGAATGGAACAGGTAAACTTCTGAACATTTCCAAATTACCTGCATAACTTGAGGTTTGCATTTGGTTCCAAAACTCTTGTGAGCACTCCTGGGCCAATGGCTGATCTATGCTTGCTTATGTTTTAAGTTGTTCATGAGCACTAAAAAACAGAATTGATTGAAAGATGAACCTATACTAAACATGCTTGAATGCATGGTAGTATTTTAATTCACATTTTCTTTTTGGTGTGATAACTGATAATAGATTCCAGAGATGTTACACTAATTTCTGTTGTATTTCTTAGCCAATATGTTTGTTACGCTTCATACATATATAACTACCTTATGCAGGATATGCACTTAGTTCTGTTGAAGGGCGAGTTGCAATGGAATTCTTTGACCTCTCTGAGTCTAGTCAAGCAAAAAAGTAAAGATTGCTTTGTACATTTCTATGTTTTCCCTTTCTAATACTCATTTGATTTAGTATTTTCGAACTTCTTGTCCATTCATATGATAAATAGCATATATTCATCATCTTATATCTGTTATTGCTTCTGATCTTGCTGCAGGTATGCTTTTAAGTGTCACAGAAAATCAGAAGCCGGAAGGGACATTGTCTATCCTGTAAATGCAATTGCATTCCACCCCATGTAAGTGTAAGGCTAGGTTTTTCTGTCACCTGGATTTTATCTCCTTAATAGCTGTAGATAATATCATTCAATGAACCTGTCGAGAAAAATAAACTATTAAGATTTTTTCTTGGTTAAGTGTTAGTGTGTTACATCTTGTTCATCCATAGTAGAGAATAAGTATGTTTTTTCAGTTATAGTTTGATTATAACTAGAGAGGTGATAGATGAATGTTTCTTATTACAACCACCCACAATCTTCGGTGAATTTGTACTTTCTTTTGTTCCCTCTCTTCCTCCTTCCCTCTAATCCCTAAAATTTCAAGAGCTGCAAAGATGAAATGCAGTAATTACCGTTTAAGTGGAATTTGGCATTGGAAGGTGTTTTGCTTGTTAGGATTACCAACTCATACCTTTACAAAATCATGATTAACCGTGAAAAATCTGTCCACAGATATGGTACGTTTGCCACTGGAGGTTGTGATGGGTATGTTAACGTATGGGATGGAAACAACAAGAAGAGGCTGTACCAGGTTTTTATTTCCTTTTTGCTTTGAGTAATCTTAGTGAGAATTTTCTTATGGTATTAAATTCAATTCAATTACTAAATTGCTGTTTTCTCTTCCAGTACTCAAAATATCCTACTAGCATTGCTGCACTTTCGTTTAGCAGAGATGGACGCCTCCTAGCCGTCGCATCTAGTTACACATTCGAAGAGGGGCCTAAACCGTAAGCTTTTCCTTTCTCTCACTCACTATGTCTCTCTTATTCATGCCAGTTTTAAGTAACTTGTTCATTGTTTCTTTTACAGCCATGAACAAGATGCTATCTTCGTTCGTAGTGTAAACGAGATTGAGGTCAAGCCAAAACCCAAAGCCTATCCCAATCCTCCTGCGTGATCCCTGATAGTGATATGACTGATATCCCATTTGAGGGCAAATTCTACGGTGATGTAGTGGGATAGGTCTTGCATAGTGGGGAAGTTGATTTCAAGGAAAAATGTAGTCTTTAATGTTTTTAGTCGTGTTTTTATTTTTGCATTTAAGGCCTCAAACCTGCTTTCTTGGACTGCATGTCACTCGTACTTTAAGCTCTCATCAGCTAGCAATATATTCAATTTGTGAGTTGAATTTCATTTTTGACTTGTACGAATGTCTAAGCAAATATATGGCCGTAACTACTTTGCAGTCGATATCCTTCAATGTGACCAAAAACATTTACATTAAATATCAATTATCATTGATGGGAAAAATATGTTATTAGTCCCTGAACTTTTGGTCAACTTGGGTTTTAGTCCCTGGACTTTAATTCCTTAATTTTATATCCCTAAACTTTCAAAAACCCGCATTAGTAGTCCTTGTCGTTACTTTGGTCCGTTAAACCTGTGACATGGCATGCTAGGCAATTAACACGTGGCATGCTAGGTAATTGACACGTCACAGGTTTAACGGACCAAAGTAATGACAGGGACTGCTGTTACGGGTTTTTGAAAGTTTAGGGATATAAAACTAAGGAATTAAAGTTCAGGGACTAAAATTCAAGTTGACCAAAAGTTCAGGGACTAATAACATATTTTTCTCATCATTGATTTATTGTGCAAATACGACTTTGTTTCTTTTATTCGGCTTATTCCAATCCAAACAGGCTTTTCAATAGCAGACAAATTAAAAAAAAAAAAAACACTCAATATCATTCAAAATGATTGTTTGAATTAAAGTTTGTAAACTTATTGTGTTTGATTTGGCGTTAAAACTGGTCAAATTCAAGTTTGGATTCCTCAACGCAATTATTTCTAACATTGAAAATGTGAGTTTATCACGTGGGCAAAATGAAACATTGGAATGCAACTCATATTTGCAAACCTAAGTTTGCAAAAACAACATGAAATTATGTTGATCAAAATGAGAATTTAAGATGAAAATTGTACTAAAATGTAATCTCTATCGGAAATCCAAACACAATTGAAAATGCTGCATTTGGAAATTTATGTTTAGAATTGCAGATGGTAATCCAAATTCCAAACACACTTAACCATCACAAAATGCTTGTTGGATCCGCTTTAAGCTCCATTGGACAAAAGGGATGAAACACAAGTATATAAAACTACTATTTTTACCACTTATGTGATGCATCGGATAAAACTATTAGTTTGTTAATATTTTTAAGATGATTAAAAAGATCAAATATAAAAGATAATATATTTTAAAATTCAAAACACATAGCATTAATAAAAAACCACATAAATTAATGTGAATTGCATTGATATGAGAATAAACGTGGAAACTCCATTAAGACTCAAATTGATATATATATGAACAATAGGCATCACAATTAAATTTGGACTCAGGTATGAAAAAAAATAACCCACTATAATAACTATTAAATGGGTTTGGATCTGAACATTAACAATTATCCACAAAAAAATTATAGATATGGATGTGAGCTTAATTCCAATGCACTTCATCCTCACATAATATATTAACTATCTTTTATAAATTAAAATATTGTTTAATAAGTTTTAAATTAAGTTATATGTTTTACTTGGAATCACTATTCTTTGTTTAATTTACCTTTATACTTAATTTTAATATTAAAATAGTTTTATTCTACCAGTTTTTTTTCAAGACACATTAAAAGGAATCATTTCATTTAACTAACTAGAGTAATGGGTCCAAATCTGAACGTAGGTGCGTACTATGTATGGGCATATACCACAGAGGTTTAGACACAGGTCACTATAGTGTGCTATTAAAACCCAACCTGCTATCATCCATAGTAGAAAATGCAGCCATCAAGTCAATCACATTGACAATGGTCCAATATTTACAACTTAATAAAATAATCCCTATGTCCTAGTCATTTCCCTTCGTTGTTGAAATAAAGCAAAGGTAATTCAAGTAATATAAGTATGTAACAAATTACCCAAGAGCCAAGATACATGTATAAACTATCCGGAGAAATTTTCCATTTGGCCTTGATATAATAAGATAGCTGCTTGACCTTCTAATACAAGGCATCAACTTGAACCAAACCCACCAAAACCATTTATAGGCATTGGATGAGAAGCAGAAGAAGTGGCCTCATGTTTTGTATGATTTACCTAAATCCTGATGGAGCTGCTTGAGGATTGCCACCAGCTTGTCTCCTTGTAGCTCTTGATTGAGCAAGCATTTCATCATAATTCTGATCCAGAAAGTACTTATAAGTATATTATGCATTATATATATTTACAGAAAATAAACATTATTAGCAGTGAAATATTACCCTCTTCTCAAATGCAGAATCCCTAGAATCAATTATTTTGTCAGCGATCCCGTAGTCTATGGCTTCCTGTGCTTGAAAATATTTAGGCCTCTGGATTTCTTTAGCAATTTCTTCCTTTGATTTCCCTATTCCTTTTGCCAACAGCTCAATGTAATACTCAGAATTTGCCTCCAGCTCTTTTGCCTGTGTCATATGTGTTTGCCACAATATAATTGATAAATATAATGTACGGAGAACAGAACAAGCAGGTAGAAAGCTCACAGTACCTTAATCCACATATCTATAACAGCACCACTTGATCTGTTTACTTTAGGGAGATATAATTTTGCTGCAATAGAACAATTTAGAATCCACAGTAAGAGAAGGAGAAGGCAATGTTCAAAATCATACAATGATACAACCCTATATAAACAAAAAGTACACAATCATTTATCTTTCTACTTTTTTCTTAAAAAATCCTTATACTCCATTTTAAAATTAGCAACTGACAAGGAAGAAATATCCCTAACTCAATGTAGAAATTTATCGCCTCAAAAAAATATTACCAGCACTGGAGGAAGTAAAGAAGGCTTTGTATGCAATCCAATAAAGACATATTTCAATTTGTTTTCCTAAATTCTCATTGGATTTGTTCTGACAAGATGTCCACAACAAATAATAGTCATAGAAGTGCCACATTTACCAAAAACTTAGAAAATATGTTCTAATTGTGCTCTGGAAATAAATACTATGAATGGCACATAAACAGGAAAAAAAAAAACAAATAATGTGCCTGCTGTAGCAGCCTTTCATTCCATGGGTCATGTAGGCCATGTTTTTGTACAACTACAAAGTATTACAGAAGATAATAGCATTAGCTCATTAAGTAAAGACCAAAATTGTTTCATTTGTTCCTGGGAAATGAGGATTGCATTTCATCAGTCCTATGGCGACCCAACAGTTTCAATGTACAATATTGAGTACTGGGGTTTAAATTCACACAGATCGTAACTTACCCTCCTTATTTGAAGAACTAGAACTTGATAAACTAATCCTTCAGAAAATACTTCGTAACAGGCATATTAGTAGCCATTTGATCAAAAGATGTGATATTGTGATGACAAAATAGATGGTTGTGAAATTATACACCATTAACCCATTGTCCATTCTCCAAATATATTCATGAATCAAATACAAAGTACGCTAGAAAGAAGCATTTATCAGAAGTTCAAAAAAGTCAGAATAAATAAGTGAAGGCAATCAAGCAGAATTTTACAAAAGTTTAGATAGATATGATTCATACTGGAAGAATTTGGCTGTACAGCACGATAACCCTTTGTTCCAAGTGACAGAAGCATTGCTGCTTGGCCATATGCCATGCCACAATTCACAGTATAGACATCTGACTTGACATACTTCAGGCCAAAAGGAAAAAAGATTAATTAAAACACGAGTTACAATGATGAATTCAAAGAGATAAATCAAATCACATAATTGAGGTGGGTGTAGAAGTGCCACATGATCCATGAGAACAACTTACAGAAATCATATCAGCTATGGAATAAGCTTCAGTTTCTGATCCCACGGTCTCATTTTTCTCATTCTAACAAACAAGGAAAGGAAAATCAATTATCAATTATATAAATAAACACATCATATACAACGACAACAACTATGTTTTTTCCCACTAGGTGGGATTGACTACATGGACCATAATTACGAGGGAAAATTATAGAATAATGACTATGACACTTACCTGAGTCCCAGATGAATTAATATACAAGTAAATAGGTTTGGCAGGGTTATCATAATCCAACCACATAAATTGAGCAACAAGAAGTTCTGTCACAGCTGGTACAATCTGTATAAATCACAAAGAGGAATATCAAGGTGTCTGGTATAAAGGACAGGTGGCATATATCTATATATACAGAAGCAGTGAAAAAAAAAGGTAATCACCAGGATCAGGATAGTGATCAAAATGAAAAAGATCATGTTGCTTACCGGCATACCGAGATAGCATATTCGAGCATCCAAGAGCAAAGAAGGAAGATCTGGTGGAGCAGTTCTAGGCCTTCCAGCTCCCCTACCTCCTCCTCCTCGATACATACTAACACTCATGCTGTATTTTGAAGGGCCATTGTTGTTCATACTAGTTAGACTCCACATCCCACCATGATCCAAATAATTCTTGGCAGATGAGATGCTTTCCTGTCACAATCATTAAAATTAAGAGCACTTTTGAACAGTGGAATATGCTGTGATAAAATTTGGGTGCTTTGCAAAATCAACTCCCAAATCAATAAATTAGGCTATTAATAAGCAACTTTGCTATAATAACATCACAGTCACTTAGATGATATCAAGAGGATATGAATGGTGAGTACCTCTGTAACTCTTTCAGCCTGCTGGCGGACCGGATTATCTTCTGTCATGAACATGTCCATTTGTGAAGGAGTAAGGCCATATAGATATTGAGGTACATTCTTGTAGTTGTCCATCACTGCACATAATAGAGATATAAAGTCAATGTAGGGCACTCAAATTTTTAAACTATTCAATTGAACTTGAATAAGTTTTTTTTTATTGGGGTCTACAACTCTACATCCCTGTAGTTCTCATCTAAATTAATTGCAGTGCACCAATTTGAAGCCTTACATTTACCCAGGCCCCAATCCTCATGTTTCATAATCAAACTTTAACCCCTTGTTCACCTTGAAGATTTTGGAAACACTGGAACTGTAAATAAATTAGTCAAAACTGACAATGAAGAAGTCTATTGTCATTTTCCTAGCCAAAACTTCACATAGCCTTGTCCAATATCATTTTTCCTAGTGTTTACAAGCAGAATTCAAGATGTCTCATTATTTTCTTTTCTTACAATTTGTGCACATAATTCACAACCTCTCCTACTTATTTATGGAACTGTGATTTATGCTTTTGAAACATAACGGGTGTAAATTATAGAATTCCAAAGTTGGTATGCTAAATTTGGTTTAGACAAAAACTTCCATGGAGGTAAAGTATAATTCAATTTAAATATTTAACCTTTTCAAGGGGGTAAATGACCAAGCACATATACTCGCTCAATGATTGTGATAAAAGTAAACACTAAACACAACTATGTCCAATCCTCTTCTGTTATTTCAGTTTCAAAAAATCAAAGAGACTCTATAACGCGCATAGTTAGACAGTATCGTTGTCAATCACATAAAAAAAAGCCCTAACAGAATTCAGACCCAGATTAAAAAATTGCAGCTTTTTCATTTTTCTGCTCTAACTTTTCCAAAAAACCACGGGTTTAAGGAGTGGGGTTTCCTAAAAACAGATTTTTTTTTTCTTTTCCTTCCAACCGAGTAAGATTTGGCGAAAAAAAAATACTAATAATAAATGAGAAGGAAGGGAAGGTGCAAAAACTAACATCCATCCTTGAGATTTTCCTGCCTGAACTGCTTGGGGATGTTGTCGAGGGAGCACTTGGCAGAAAAAGACTTGAAGCATCGCTGTGTGGTGTGAGGAAAAGGAAAGAGCTTGGTTCCATGGCGAGCAGTTACAGAGTCATTGATGAAGGGCGTAGAGAGTGATGATAAGAGAGAAGAAGAAGAGGAAGAAGACATGGGTACAGAGAATTAGAGACGCAGATACAGATTTTCCTATGAGGGGACGAAAACTGAGGTTTGGTTTTGGTGTACAAGGAAAGGATACTGTGCTGTCCAGTTCTTGTGGAAAACGGGTTCGGGTATGCTGCTACGTCCACCCAATATTTTCATAAAATAAAAACATGGTTATTGTTTTCATTTAAAAAAAAACTTCAATCTTTCATTTTCACCACTCTTAATAAAAACTGAGAAATAGTATAACAAAAAGATGTGACTTTTTTTATCTATAATAGAAAAAATGAAAAAGAAAAACAGACTAAACACACTTAATTTTTTTGGTGGCCTTAATTCAACTTTTAGTATATCTTTGGAAATTATTTGATTTTTTAATCAAAGCGTCGATGAGTTGATTAGTGTAATTATCATATTTTCCTTCCCTTTTTTTGGGTGACTACGAGGGGACTAAAGCCCCGGGAGAATAGGGAAAACTAAGGGGTTGTTCGGGGTGGTTACGAGTTTTAAGTTTTTTATTTTAAAAAAATTCAATCAAGTTTTTACAACTCAAAATCAAAAATCAAAAAAATGATTTTGTGGTTTTTAAAACAAAATTTTAAAAACCACAAAAAGTAGTTTTTAATTTTTGGTTTTGAGTTGTAAAAACTTGATTGAAAATTTTTAAAAATAAAAAACTGAAAACACGCAACCACCCCGGACGTCCCCTAAATTCCTCTAAGGAATGAGACAGCAGTAGCATAAGCTACTATCAAGTGAGCTAAGGAGGCAGGGGACCTATCAAAATATTGGAAATTACAGGGTAACTCATGATCAATACAAGCAAATCTATCAGCTACTTGATTTGCCTCTCTAAAGGTATGGGAACATTTAACAGCTCGAAATGAATCAGCACAAGCTCTAACCTTGGCCAGTAACTGGAAAGCTGGATGGAAATTAGAGGGCTTCTTGGAACATAATCTGATTGCAGCCATGGAATAAGATTCAATGATGATTTGATCACACTTGCAGGATTTAGCCAATCGCAGCCCATGAAGGATTACCCAAATCTCAGCTAAAGTAATAGAGTAGGAACCCAATTTAGCAGCAGAGCCACCTACGAAATCACTAAAAGAATTTTGATAACACCACCACAACTAGCTTGTCTATTGATAGAAAGCACAAAACCATCACAATTGATTTTAAACCACCCTTCTGGAGGAGAAATCCACCAAACAGATTGAGATTCGGAGATGAAACCAGAGATTTTGGTTTTTTCTATTAAGATCAACAGCTTCAACAAAGGTGTCAAAATAGCGCTTGATCAAAAATCCCACATCGACCGTAGACTTTTGAGTTTGAATTTGATTCGAGATTTTTCAGCCCAATCCACTTTATAAAAATAGTGGAATATACTGTAAATAAATTTTTTAAATAAAAAAATGCAAAGAAATTGTGAGTTTTTATCTAGGAAAATTTTTCATGGAGTTGTGAACATGAATTAATGGTGTATAAATAATACGGAATATTAAAAATATGCGAATTAAAAACTAGATGATCAAAACCAAAGGAAAAATAGGTTAGGATTTAGGGTTTACTAGAGTTTACAATTGAATTTTCTAGAAAAAAAAATCACAAAATATTTCTTGTGACATTTTACACGTGAAAAGTCATAGTGTCTGTTTGGTTTACAGTTGAGTAGAATTGATTCTAGAAATTAATGGTTGAGATGGATGATGCACGCTTTACGAAACACGTTGGACGGAAGTGATTTAAAATCAATTCTGCAGAATTGATTCTGGATGCTCCAGAACTTAAACCAAACGAGCACATAGTAGAACTACAAATGTGACTTAATGATGTGTGATTAATAAGGAGAAATAAAAGCATGTGGTTTAAAAAAAATGAAGGATTAAAATCAAAGGAAAAAAATGAGGGATCAAAACCAAAATTCGCTATATTTTTCTGGGAATAAAAAACATATTTAGCACTTATTTTCTTCACACTCTAATATTTTACATTTTCTTCACACCTCATTTTTCTTTTTATTTTTCTCTTCTTTTTCCATTTAATCAATTATTATATTTTTTATTTTCTTTTTATTCTCTATCATGCGTGACCTTAAGTTTGAGTATGAAAAAGTATAAATGAGTTTAACTATTCATGAATTATATGAATAATATGATTCAGCTCGCTGAATGCTTGATTGAATCTATTTCAAACTCAAACTTAAAGATAAACTTGATTATTTAAATAAATCAAGTCTAAGTTTTATAAATTTAATATTGAGAACTCGTAAATAGGTCATTATATATGTGTGTATGTATATAATACTTATATATTTTTTCATATTTTTATTTGAATTGTTAGTAAAGTTAAAATTATAATACTTAAGTACGTCAAGTTTGAACAACTTATTTCTTTTCATAGGTGAAGTATGAACTTTAAGTGCTCGGTTCAACCCTCATAGTTAACACCTCCACGTGAAAGTATATTTTTCTTTGTAAATAACGTTCTTCAATAGAATCTTTAACTGAATGATTAAATTGGTTTAAATGGAAAATCAAATTAATGTATCTCTTATATTTAAATACTTAAGTTAATGTTATTTACGATTAAATAATGTTAACTTTCTTAAAAAATCTAATTATTGTCCCTTCAATTTTAAAAAAGTAAACTGTCTCTTAGATAGTAACGGCTAAACCTTAAGAGAAAATATAACTGTGAAAAAAAAAAGAATGAAGGTCGACAAACTAGAGAATGGGTATTCTTTTCTTTTCTTTTCTTTTTCTTTATAAAAGAGAAGGGGTATAGAAAGCAAGCAGCATCAATATAATATAGGTGGGTATTTGGGCCACTTTGGTCCTACGATAGACTACTTGTAAATGGATTGGACTAAGGTTACTCTTAATCAAAAAACCGAAAGTTGCTTTTGACACCCCTTTTTTGATATTAACACCGCTCCCTCCCTTTTTTAATTTGTATTTCTTAAACCACCCCTACCTCCCCTCCTCCACTCCCACCCACCCTCATGACCACAACCACTACCACCTCCATCTTTCCCTAATGCGTTGTTTGGTGATATTGTAGAAATGGGTAGAAGAGAAGTGGGAGGAAAGAGAAATAGAGGAGAAATAAAGGTGGTTTGGTGTGAGTGAAATGGGTGAGAAATAGAAGAGAAATGTGAAAGTATGTTGTTTGGTTTGAGTGAAATAGGTGAGAAATAGAACCAAAACAATCGATTTTGATACAAAGTAATCGATTATTTTGACAAAATAATCGATTTTTGTATCAAATCACACAAAATAATCGATTATTGATACCAAATAATCGATTATTGCGTGACCTCCATTTCTCTGCATTTCTCGCCTAAATGGGAGAGAAATACAATTTGCGTGGGACCCACCATTAAAGTGCATTTCTCCACATTTTCACTGTGCCACCAAACAAGGGAAATGGGTCTATTTCCCTCCACTTCCACCCATCTCACTTCTCTTCTCCACCATTTCCGCAACACCAAACAGGGGCTAACAGATTGTTTCTCCCACCCCCGAAACCCACCCCACTCCATCTTCTCTCCACCCCTTGTAACCCCCCTCCTGGAATCCACCCATTGTTTCCCACACCTCACCCCATCCCTCTTCTCCCCACCCCAATAACCCCCTTTCAATCGCCTCCCATTGTCGATTCCTTCACACCCCTCCTCCTCAACTCCAATATACCCTCTCCCGTCTTTCCCTCTAATTTACTGGTATGATTCTTTTGTTTGTTCCATTTTAGATTTTAATGTTTAATTTGTTGGCCGTCAACTGAAAGATAAATATTGTGTAATTTGGTGTGCGTGTTATAAAACTTTGATTTAGAGCACAAATACAGAGGTAAGCATTTTTAATCTTTGTTTATAATTAATGTGTACTACTCTTTCCGGTCCTATTTATAAGATAACATTTGAAATTTTTCATGGTCCTATTCATAAGATAAAACACATAAATTTAAAAGCATTTGATCATTTTTCTCATATTTCCTTGTTAACTATTAAAGGTTTTGAATTAACACAATTATCATGATAGTAAAATTTAATTTTAAATAGAAGTAAACGTATAATATCATAGTGATATTTTAAAAATCGATGCATTAATTTCTTTTTTAATATATACGCGATTTAATATGAGTTCGGATGGAGTATTAAATAATAATGTTAAATATATTTTTCATTGATTGTGTATGTTGTTCATGTTGCTCATGTAATCATGATTGTTAGATCGATTTATGCACTTTTATATTGGTTTAAGGTTTCAAAAAGATCTAATAAAGCACGTTTGAAAGGCAGATACACATTAGAACAAGGTGAATAATTGATTTATAATTTATAGTTAAAAAATAAAGAATACTATGAACCAGATTTTTAAAGTATTGTTAATTTAAACAATAAAAGTAAAAAAAATATTTTATTGAAAACATTGTATGGTTTTAATTTTTTTTTGTTAAGAAAAAAAATTAATTAAAAAGAGTACAATGGGTACTCCAATCCATTACATGAGTAACAAATACAAAATCCAACTAAATGTAATGGCCTACCAATACTAATAATATCACCTAATTCTAAACTTAGAAGCTAATACCTCCAATGTGAAGAAGGAATTTATGAGTCAACATAAAATAGAAACTGAAACACCATAACATGAGAGACAATAACATGAAAAGGAAAACAGCCAAAAATATGACGGGTATCAAGAGGCCGATGAACAAACAAGAATAATACTTATCCTAGAATAATTATTAAAATTATTTATCACAAAAAAGTAAAAATTAATTAAAATATTATTTATTAAAAACTTATAAGATTTAATTTAAAAGTATGCAAAAGTTGTAATATCTATTCTTCAATTAATGGTTATAAAAATTATTTATTTAAATAAAAAAGTAAAAAAAATAATAAAAAATCGCTTGAAATTTGCTTAAAAAAGTAAAAATAAAAAATCAGAGAATGTAACCAAAATACAAATAGTTTATAGCTATATATGAAAATACAAGTCCGTGAATAAATAGTAAATACTCAATTATTCACAACTTACATAAAATTAATCAACATAATTCCAAAAACGTACTACGCTTATTGAAAAGTACATCTTCATTCACTATCTATCCAATTGCTCTTTATCAACACACATTTATCTATTTTCCTTTCTTTGTGGGGTTAATTAAGAAAAACTAAGATATATATACACGTCCCTAACCCTAAGGTGTTGTATCATCAGTGTATGAATTAATTGTTTTTTTGCGAGGTCAAGACTTAGAAGAGTCTTGATCGAGCAGCCTTGACATTGACATATATAGCATAGCAGACAGTCTTGGGTGTAAAGAACAGTGAGTGAGGCACACAACAAATAAACAAAACGGTATGCCAAGCAGCCACCCACTCATATCCAGCATGCATGACAATTCATTCTGATCTCTAAATAATATTTTCCTAATCTGTGTAATTTTTCATCAATGACGAGTAGAATATTAGTAATAATTTAATATTATGTATACCCAAAAACCAAATCTAACCAATTTTAAATAAATGTCATAAAATATGTTTTTGTTTGGCACACTCTCCAGGAGTTGTGTAAAAGGAAAAAAAAAAAAAACCACTCTGTGGTGGTGTGGTGTATAGGAGTGGAAACAAGTCAGGTCAGACTTTGACAAGCCTGAGCCTGACCTGACTCCTAATTCTTAAGAATGAGTCCGGGCTGTTACCTGTTACATGCCTTTTGTAAGGCCTTGGCCAGACCTGCGAAAAAACCTGGTCTAAGCCTGTTTTATAACAAGACCTACAAACAAGCCAACAAACCTATAAGCGTATGCATACCGGCAGGCCCTTTAAGCAGTTTTTTATATAATTAAATTAATATATTCTAATTTTTTAATTATATTTATAGTTATTTATTTAATTAATTTAATATATTATATATTATTATATTAAACAACCCGACCTGTTAAGCCTAATAGACTTTTTCATAGGCCTGAAGCCTAACTTATTTAATTAAACAGGCCTTTTAACAAGCCTTGGCCTGACCTTCTCAATAAAAGAGTCAGACCAAGCCAGACCATAAACAGGCCAAGTCGTAGACCCTTGACAGACTGACTGACCTATTCCCACCCCTAGTGGTGTATCTAACAGTTGAGTTGAGGTGTTTATATTTCTTTGATAAAAAAATTATTATTCCAGGAAAAGAAATAAGATCCCATTTTAAATTAGGCTTAATTGTATTTTTGGTCCTCTTATTATTATCAATCAGCGATTTTGGTCCCCTTACTTTTTTTTTCGTGATTTTGGTCCCCTATTATTTCAAATTCGCGATTTTGGTCCCTCTAACACATAGATTTTGAAAATAGGGGACCAAGATTTTGATCTAAATTGCGAATTTGGAATAATAGGGAGATCAAAATCGCGAAAAAAAAAAGTAGGGGACAAAAATCACGGATTGATGATAATAGAGGAACCAAAAATGCAATTAATCCTTTGAATTAAAATATATTGCAAACTTAATTAAATTTATGGATGATCTGTTTAAATGAACAGAGCAGCACCTTCTGTGGGCGCAGTTGAAGTAGTGTTTGTTTGGTGATGAGTATGAGATGAAGTTTTTTGTCAGTTATAATGAAGATGTGGGATGGGAGATGAAACGCAACGTGTCACCAATTAGAAGAACCTATCTAATGCGTGTCAGTATACCCAACGCTTTTTCTTCTTCTTTTATATTGCGTCGGTGAAGCAATTACTCTCTCCCACTACCACACTCTTCTTCACTCTTCACTCTCTCTCGCTTAACACGTTTCATTTCTTCTATATTGAAAATAAATCACGTTCACACACAACCTTACCATATTTTCCAAGATAGTTCTAGAACTTAGTATAAAATGTAAACTATCTTTTTTAAAAATGAACGCAAATTTTAATCATGAAAATAACTGACTGATTATGACGTGATATTATTAATTTTTATGTCAATTGAAGAATTAGTATATATATTGGAAATATGATAGAATCGAGATATAATTAAATGATATAAAAATACTGTAAAACTGGTTATAAATTATAAATGTGGTAAAAATATGAAATAATATGTGTAAAATATTTATTACAACACAGCAACAACAATTTTTATTTATAAATTAGTATGAAAATTTTTTTATATATAAGTGGATCTAGTGTCACGTCCATGTGTATGTTTTCCCCCCAAAATTTACAATTTTTCAATCTAATCATGTCATCAACTAAATAGTCATATTTATCATACATTTCAAGTTTTAAATGCTTGAAATTTAACTACGTATTTTATTAATCACCACTAACCTACTTCATTTAAAATTCCTTCAATCATTAACTACTTTTAAAGTTTTTTGAATTCATTTCTGACTTTAAAACTAAAAAAGATATTGTAATTTTGTATGGGTTATATAGAAAAATAAATATGATGAAAAAGGACTTAACTTTATTTATGATGATGAGTACAAATATATATAGATATAAGAGATGAATTTCAAAAGGAATAAACTACGACATAATTTTAAATTTAAAAGGATAACAAGAATTAATTGTTACAAGAAGATAAAAATATCTCACTTACAGGTTATTCGTTTCTATCTCAATATATTTTTACTTTTTAAACACAAATTAATATTTATCGATCTTCTGCAATTGTTTTTAGGCACCTTTAATTTTTTTCTTTTTTTTTCTCTTCTATTTAATCTTATTTGCCCTTTGTAAGACACCTAAAAAAAGACCAATTTTTTTTTTAAAAAGGATATATATAGTTGCCAAATCTACTAGCTAGTCTAGTAAAGGATTCAAGTCTACTTGTCTAAGTGCCCGTTTGTTTTAAATTTTGATCCACCCCGAATCAATTCTGCAGAATTGATTTTAAATCTCTTCCGTCCATCGTACTTCGTAAAGTGTGCATCATCCATCTCAACCATTCATTTCTAGAATCAATTCTACTCAACTGTAAATCAAACAGACCATGTACTTTAATATTTACTATTGTGAATTTCATTTAAACATTTATCACAGTAAAAAAATTATTACTGCCATTTAATAATATGATTATACTACTATTACTCCCTCCGGTCCTATTTATAAGAACATTTTTGAAGGTGGGTATTGGTCCTATTTATAAGAACTTTTTCAGATTGTCTCATGCATTAATTATTATTTGACAAAAATACCACATTAGTGGAGGTAGGTGAGTAATTAATTAATAGAGAGAGTGTGACACAATTGAGTAGCTAAATAGAAAGAGAAAGATAATGTGTCTCAATAAATTTAAGGGTAGTTTAATAAATATGATACACAATCATGACAAATTTATTGTAATCAACTAAATTAACTAACTTCCTTAATGCGTGTGAAGTAGTTAAAAGGTTCTTATAAATAGGATGGGGGGAGTATTTGTTTAGCATTTAATTATTCAGTAACTTCCATGAGATGAGAGGGAATAAAATAGAAATTAAAGAAGTTTGATTGGAAAATTATAAAGTAAATACAAGTGGCGCGTGGTGAGGTTAGTTGCGAGTATCAGCCGTTATGTTATTGTTAGTGTGCCAACCAATCAACCAACGAATGAAGAGAAGAGAAGAGAAGAGAAGAGAAGAATCAGTGAAAAAGAAGACAACAGTGAAAGTGGTTGCCTAAACCAACCACGAAATCCAAGACCAAGAGACTCACGACCGTGATCAAAGCCATGACGCCCACGCACATTTTTTCCCTTTTTTTGCCACGAGGCGTCTCTATGTTTTTTTCATTTTTTTTCTTTTAAAATAGTCAAATATTTTTTTTTCTAAAAATTAGTCAAGTATGTTATTTATTATTACTTTTCCGATATTAGTGCTTCGTTTAGATATAACGAAAGAGTAAAACACAGATAAGTTCAAGCTTCAAGGGGCGTTGGTTAAGACTGAATCATGTATGACTATGTAAGTTCTTTAATTTATTAGTTTTCAGAGGCTTTTTTTACCTTTGACTGAGAAAAAAAAGGAATTAAGTAGGAGACAAGAGAAGAGAAAATGAATAAAATTAAAATAGTTTTTTTTATATTATTTAAATTGAGAGAAATAACTAGAAATGAAAATGAAAACAATGATTAAGATTAGAGAAAAATTATTAAATATGTCAAATGAAAGAGAAAATATTTGAATGGTTAAAAATTTTTAATGACACCAATGATTAGAAAATACATTAAAATTTGTAATTTTAATTCAAATTAAATATGAATTTTTGGCATAATTTTTAGATCATGATTCATTTATTTTTTTTAAATAATCTTTATAATACATTATTAAGATAACTGAGTGTTTTTTTTGGGTAGAATGTGAAAAAAGTACCATTGACATAATCATACTTACATAATAGTTTATGAAATCACACATATAACCCACCTTATATAATATTAGATCAAGCAACAACTATATTTTGTATATACAATTTATCCCTATCCTTTAATGGTATTTCCCATCTCCTATAATCTAACTCATGCATCTGAATTTGTTTAACTATTAACTTTGCTACTGTAAATTGTTGTGTGTGTAATAATTGAGTGATATTTTAGGCATGGTTTGAATCAAATAATTATTAAGTAATATAATATATTATATTATATTTGGTGATCTTCTCGATATAATTTTTAGTTTAAATTAAATTTAAATTGTTAATATAATTTTATTCAATATGAAATGTGATTATCACGCAGGAAATTATATTATGATTTGAAGTATTGTAATTTAAAATTGCGTGTTAATTTAGTTTTTATCAATTTTGATTGCATATTATATTATCAATATTTGATTGCTCTATTTTTTTAATATTAATATTTGATTTTAATTTTTCAATAATGATATGCGATTTTACAATGGAGTGAATATTTGGTTTTTATGAACATGTTGCAATAAAAATTGACCAATAAATTGATAGTAAAATTAAAATATTTTTTTGCGAGAAAATAATGAAAGTAGTGCTGCCACGTGTCTTTAGTCCCCACGGCAAAACTTTATAACTATAATAAACAATAATAATAATAATAATAATAGATTCCATTACTGTACCTATACTCTACCTATATCAAGTTACAAAAATTGTATATATGTGTTTATGTAGGGACGGATCCAGAATTTATAGGAAGGGGGGCCAATTTTTTTTAATGATAAATATTAAATAGTAATCAAATTCATCATATTTTTTATTTAAGTTATACATATAGTACATTCATGTTATAAAATTTATGAATAATAATATTTGTATCAAATAATTTTTTAATAGAAATCACTTAAAGAGATTATATTTCAATAATTAATATTAAATAAAATGTATATTATAAAAATTAAATGTATTACACTCATTTTATTTAATTTATTTTTAATTATTGCATATATATTAATAATATTTTATTTTTTTATATGTAGTGTATATATAATATATATGGTGGGGGAGGGGGGGCCAAGTCCAATGCTTGCCTTCCATCCGTCCCTGTGTTTATGCCCGCTTTTTATTAAAAAAAAATTCATAGAATGCTATTTTCAACTTTAACAAATATTTTAAACATATTTTCAGGTATTTAAAATAAGTGTTATATAAAAAGATATTAAAGACAAAAATTACAAACGCTTTCTTTTTTTACGGTAAAATTAATTACAAATGCTCGTTGTTATAAAAGTAACAAAAATAAAAAAAATACTAACAATGCCTTTTCTATAAATTCTTTTCAACACAGCTCACAAACTAATATGGATTTCACTAGCTCTTCATTTGGTGAGACTTATGCAATAAAAAATTTATACAATGATAAAGAACGTATATATATACTGAAAATATCACGTTGGTCACGAGTTGTTTGTATTTCTCGGTTTTTTTCCACTTTGGTGAAAAAAAATAAAAATTATTAAAATAATGTTAACCGAAAATAATTTACTAGATTGGAGTGGTCCTGGACATGTGGACAAAAGGAAACGCAAGATAAAACTGTCCTACAGAAAGCGCAAACTGATATTGCGCTTTATAATTGATAGGAAGCGCAAACTGACATTGAGCTTTATGATTGATAGAAAATTTTGCAACATGGCTTTGCGAATGTCATTTAAAGTATTTTTTAAATGCACACGTATATTAATTTTGATTTTAAGTGAACAATTTAGATTTTTTTATTTATTAATTTAAGTTGTTTACATAAAATATAAAAATGTGTTAATTAGGAGTAATTTGATAATATTGCTTAATTTTAAATAAAGTGAGTTCATAATATAATTTTGGCTTAAATATGTTTTTAGTCCCAAAAATATAGGTCATTTTGTTTTTAATCCTTGTAAAATTTTTGTTTGGTTTTTCATTCCTATAAAATTTTTCGTTTGCCATTTTGGTTCATGTCGTTAACTTTAAGCTCATGTGGCTAACGGAGTGCCACGTCGTCCCGCCACATGTGATTTTTCTTCCGGCTTAATTTTGTTTTCAGCCCCTATAAATATAGTCTTTTTATTTTTAATCCCTATAATTTTTTTTTTTTCATCTCAATCTCAATCTCAATCACATCCCCATTCAACATCACAATGTCCTTTTGCTTATTCTACTGCATTGTTACACTTGAAATTCTTGAACTCCTCGTGATGAGTTTAAGAAAATAAATTCTTTATGTATTCAATTGTTTGAAATTTCAATACATTTGAATTCAAGTGTATTCAAGTGCATTGAAATTTCAAATAATTGGATACATAAAAGAATTTGTTTCCTTAAACCCACAACGAGGAGTTCAAGAATTTCAAGTGTAACAATGCAGTAGAAGAAGCAAAAGGACACTGTCATATTGTATGGGGATAAGATCGAGGTGAAAAATAAAAAAAAATAAATATAGGGACTAAAAATAAAAAGACCATATTTATAGGGACTAAAAACAAAATCAAGCTGGAAGAAAAATCACATGTGGCAGGATGACGTGGCACCCCGTTAGCCACATAAGTTTAAAGCTAACGACAGGACCAAAATGGCAAACAGAAAATTTTATAGGGATGAAAAACCAAAAAAAAAAATTACAGAGACTAAAAATAAAATGACTTATATTTATAGGGACTAAACATATTTAAGCCTATAATTTTTTATACATTTAATCAGATGGGGGAAATGACCTATATTTATGAACTCACTTTGTTTAAAATGAAGCAATATTATCAAATTATTCCTAATTAACACATTTTTTATATTTTATGTAAACAACTTAAATTAACAAATAAAAAATATTTTTTTTTGTTTAACCACAAGTATCCTCCACGGAAGGCAATCTTGTTCGAGCTGGGAACATCCACATCATAATCGGGCTAGCTCTCCCAGGGGAATTTTTTCATCCACAAGACTCAAACTCGAGACTTTGCTTAAAGGGAATCAAGCATGTACCACTTGAACCAACCCCCGTTAATTAACGAATAAAAAATCTAAATTGTTGACTTAAAAACAAAATTATTATACGTGTGCATTTAAAAAATAATTTAAATGACATTCGCAAAGTCAGGTTACGAAATTACCTGTCAATCATAAAGCTCAATATCTGTTTGCGCTTCCTATCAATTTTCGTCTTGCATTTTCTCCTGTCCACGTGTCCAGGACCACCCTAACCTAGTAAATTATTTTCTTTTTTTTTACGTAACCTAGTAAATTATTTTCGGTTAACATTATTTTGATAATTTTTTTTTGTCACGAAAGTGGTCAAAAAGCCGTATTTCTCTTGGCCAAGATATTATGTTAAGAACAAATATATAGTATCTCATTCAAGTTTTATCAAATTGTAATTGAAACGTACGTCATCTGTCATTTTTGAGACATGGTAAATAAAAGAGTTTTGTTATGTCATATGTTTTTTTATAATTTGTTTCATATTTAACAAAGAAATTATTAAACAAAAAACTAGATACGTACATTTAATATTTAGAAGCATAAAGTCATTTAATATTTTTTCCTTTTAATAAATATAGGCATTAAAAATTACTAAGGCAAGTTTAATATATGTCCAAGAAAATAAATTATTAAATAAAAAATAAATACATTTAAGGTTTTAAAAGCATACAAAATATTAAATATTTTCATATTTATTTAATAAAATAATTGATAAATGATAAATTATTTAGGACAATTTAAGATGTCTCTAAAAATAATTATTAAATAAAAATCAATATAGACTTAATATTTTAAAAGCATAAAATATTTAATATTTTCCATTTATTAAATAAAGTCATTCTTTCAAAAAAAATAAAGTCATCGAGAAATTTTTGAGGAAAAATTAAGAATAATTATTAAATAAAAAGTAGGATAGACTTAATATTTTAAAAGCATAAAAATAATTAATAATTTTCCATGTATTAAATAAAGTCATTCTTTAGAAAAATTCATTGATAAAATATTAAGGAAAATTTAATATGTCGATAAAAGAATTATTATATTAAAACTAGATATATGCATTTGATGTTTTTTAAAAACCTAAAAATATTTAACATATTTTCATTTATTAAATATAATTAAGAAATTGCTAGGGAAAAATTTATTGTTTTATAAAAAGATATACTTATTATTTAATTATCATTAACAAGATAATAATAATTATAATAATGAAGAAGTAAATACTAATTAGGTAGGTAGAAAATTATTATGGTGA
Organism: Sesbania bispinosa; assembly: GCA_026901365.1. Lineage (NCBI taxonomy): Eukaryota > Viridiplantae > Streptophyta > Magnoliopsida > Fabales > Fabaceae > Sesbania > Sesbania bispinosa. The sequence continues at coordinate 428,249 of QLOH01000286.1, forward strand.
ACAAGTCCGGATACATTTCGTTGACATTTAAAAGACTGAGCTGGCAATAGTAATCCAGGACATATGCTAAAAGCAAATCTATCCATTTTAAATATCTAAGCTAATTAGAAGGGTAGAATAGAATAGATCAGAGCTTGATAAGCTAACACAGCACAGCCCAAGATTCCCATGCACGTTTTCTAATCCAAATTCTTCTGGACTGGACAGAAAATTCCAGTTATACCGAATATTATAAAATAAAAAAGAAAAGAAAATCGTGTTTTAGACGCACCGAGAAAACTCTGACTGGCACACCCACAGCCATAACCATTGCCTTTGAGTGGGGTAAATGAAACTTCACAAACAAAAGAAAAGGTAGCGCAGACGTATCACGTACCTTAGTTTTGACTTAGAAAAAGTCATCCATTTTTTCATCCCCCCTCTCTCTCTCCTCTTTAGTTGACCGACTTCACTCCCTTCCCCTAACACCAACTCACCAATTCTCTCTTTCCAATTCCATTCATTCATTTACCTATATAAACCCACTTTCTCATCCACTCATCACTCCAACACACACTACTCATTCTCTATTTGATTGCTGTATGTGCTTACACACACATATACACCTAGCTAAGCATATCATCTCATCTTTAATTTGATTATTATTTAATTATTGCCTAATTAATGGCTTTAGAGGCTCTCAATTCTCCTACAGCACCCACAACCAATCCCTTCCCTGCTCTTAATTACGCAGAAGAAGAAGAGGAAGAGGCTGATCTTCACTTCCGTGAGCCTTGGGCCAAGAGGAAACGCTCGAAACGACCGCGTATCGAGAATCCACCCACAGAAGAAGAGTACCTCGCTCTCTGCCTCATCATGCTCGCTCAAAGCGGAAACAAAAACAAGAAAACCTCCCAATCATCATCTTCTCAACGAGAAGCGTCACCGTCACCGCCTATGAAGCTGACTCACAGGTGCACGGTTTGCAACAAAGCCTTTCCCTCTTATCAAGCACTCGGTGGACACAAGGCCAGTCACCGCAAATCCTCATCTGAAGCTACAACCACCACCGCCACCGCCGTCAACGACAACGTCTCCACCTCTACCGTCACCGGCGGAAGAGTGCACGAGTGTTCCATCTGTCACAAGACTTTCCCTACAGGTCAAGCACTTGGTGGTCACAAACGGTGCCACTACGAAGGAGGCAACAACAACAACAGTCACAGTCACAGTCACAGTAACGTTAACGCCAACAACAGCAGTGCTGTTACGACCTCTGAGGGCGGCGCCTCCGCACACAGCCTCCGTGGCTTTGACCTGAACCTGCCTGCTCCTCTGACGGAGTTCTGGCCGCCGGTGGGATTCGAATCGAAGAAGAACAAGGTCAACATAGCCGGAAGCGGTGAACAAGAGGTGGAAAGCCCTCTGCCGGTAACCGTCAAGAGGCCGCGTTTGTTTCCCGGTGAAGATGATGAATGAATGAATGAAACGGCGTAGCTTTGTTCAGAATTACGATAATTTTAATTTTATTGAATTTGGTTTTGGGGTTATTGTGCAGTGACTGTGAATCGCACACATACATTCAAGGACGCACCTAGTTTCCATAATTTGTTGCTTTTTTTATTTTATTTTAATTTATTTATGGGTTGGGGGAAATTGGATTAGGTTCACATTTTGTTTCTGCCCAATTCAATCTTTATCTGTACAGACAAAATTTGTTCATTGCTTTTGGATTTTCCTTCTTACTCATCAATTTAGTCTAACATATTCTTTTTTCCCCCTATTTATGCCAAACATATGTCATTTCCTTGTATTCACTTAAATTAGTACCTTTTGGCTTTTTCAGGATTTGTTACCTTACGTGCATGAATTTAACTTTTATACTCCCTTTAAATTACTACTTTTTTTTGACGAACCCTTTAAATTACTACTTTGACCAACCTTAACATTACTGATTAGAGATATATAGTATTAACTTATTTAATTAATAATTTTTTTTCTGTGATTCGGGAAAAAATTACATATATCTGAATATTATTGATTTCTTGTAAGAGAATGTTAATTACACGACTAGAACAAAATTAATTGATTGTACAATTTTAACCCAATTCAACTTGATTACGTCTCTCTAGCATTATTCATAACCATGATATTTACGCTACGTTGAGTAATAAGAAAAAAAAAAGATTCGTCATTGATTTGATTTCACTTTCTCGTGTTTAATGTGGTAAAGGTGTGGGAATAAGGGGTAATGTATGCCTAAATTATAAAATTTGATATTTTTTGACTAATTAATGATATGCTTAATTATAAGTGAGTGATATCCAAAATAATTAATACACAATTATGTAAATGTGATGTCCATGAATATTGGGTGGTAGTGAAACCCAAATTAATTGACCACTGATCAGATGGGATTGATTAAGGTCAAGGTCTTCTCCTATAAAATAATAAAACTGGTGGGGTTATTTTTCTTGGACCCCAAGAACATCCACTGCATGCCGCGTGAACAACGCAGGGACAGCAAGAAGGAAATATGCTTGTTTAATTGTTATTTTGTTAAGTCATTTTGACAGCTTAAATGAACTGTCCCCATTAATGAGCTAGGCTTATTGAAGCTTTAGCATATTTGAAAGGCTATATCATGCACTAACTGTTGTCTTCTTTCCGCCAAATCTGTTACAAGTCCTCTATATCCAACATACAGATTTTAGAGAGAAAATTAGAGGACACAAATGAAAAACAAGGTGCTAATAAAATCCTACACATAATTAGTGGTGCAGTGACATGTAATTAGCTAGGATCTTAATGGGTAAGGTGGGTTGAACCGAAACCTTCCCATGTGGTTCCTGCCTTTAATGCACATGTTGGTATGATTATACCGAATTTGCAACCGCTTTATCTTGTGGCTAAGGACACTTGTTATTGGGTTGGCAACTCTATCCACCCACTAATTAATAACAAGCCTTTGTATGTATCCACTATCCAGAATCTTGTATTAGACTGCACAAGATGTAGAGATTTTTGCCTTTGCCTTTGTCTTTTCAGCAACACAAAAAGTACTCCAATAATTAATCTCTACTTAATTTCTTAATTCTTTTATAATTAACTAAATTAAAAAATTGAAATCAAAATTAGGGTAAACGAGTCTAATAAAAACAAAACGCACAAATTAAAATTTTGTCAATTTTGATTAATTTTATATACTGAGTTCAGTAATTCATTTCATTTTTTAATCTAATGTATTGAATATTGATTGTATTTGACTCAAAAGTCATTATCAATCTTCAACCAATCATAGCCAGGTCACCGGTACTCTGTTTACACTTTTATGAAGGAATGAGAAGTTATATATGTTGTGACCGAGTTCTATATATCTGGCAAGACGTGTGGGGAATGCTTCAACGTGGTACTGTGTACTAATAATGCATTCAAGTAAGCTACGTTAACTGAGTTGTGAGCAACTTTAATTTCCAAGTTTTTAAAGGCTTACGCGTTATGTGGCTATATTAGAAGCCAGATGAATGAATATTGGGCTTCAATTAAGAAGTTGTGACTTGAAGGAGTCTGAATCCTATGTTATGCGTGGCGTGTTGTCAAAGGCGGTTCCACCAAACACGGCCTTCACTAACATATTAATTTTATTATTATCTATACATACATACTAGTCCAAGTACATCCGTTATATTGCCCCTTCCCTTAAATAACTTCCCATGCACATATATATATCAATTAATTGTAACGGAATGTCCTTAATTCATCGTTTCGTTAGGGAGATCGATGATTGAGTGCAACTTAGACTTACTACTGCTTTTCATAGTCAACAAATTGAATTTCTTTTTTTATTGTTTGTAAGGGAATTAAAGGAGAAATTCCAAAGAGTTAGTAGTACTTGACATTATTTTGATCACTAGCTAGTGTTTAAGAAATACGTATTTTATACCCATTGAATAAAAAATAGATAATCTTTTCTAAACTTTTCTATTTAATCAAACAAGATAATAAAGAATCCAGGGCCTATTTATTGGTTTTTTATTTTTATTTATAATTTTAAATTTTACTTATAAAAATGACATCTTATTTTTATTTTATTTTTAACTTTTAAAGTTATATATATGAAACAATAGAAACATTTGAATTTGAAAAAAAAACTTTTTACTATGTTATTATTTTTTATATAAAATTTTTAAAATTAGAAATAAAATTAAAAATGTGATTTTTTTATAATTAAAATTATAAAAAATAGAAATGAAATTTAAACCAAATAAACAACTTTTCTTTCCCTCCTATTTCTTTTATTTTTTTCTCCCAATCTAAATACCCTGAAAATCTACCTACTTTTTTATTGTTTTTTTTTTTGTTACTTACTCACTTTTCCTACTTCTTCCCATGTCCAAACATAATGTAAAATCTTCACTCACTTGAATTGGAAAGTAAATAAAGAGAAAGTGTTTATTTTAGATTGAAATTCATCAGATTATTTTTTTTTGCTAAGCAAAGTAATTAAATTAAAAGGGAGTACAAGGGGTACTCCAACCCATACACAATTACAAAAGTCAAAAGGAACTGGGCAACAGAGAGCCCAGTACAAGACAACCATAAGAGTAATACCCTGCAAGTCAAGCTACGGTTAATACATTCAGAGATAAATAACCACCTAATACAACCCATAATAACACCAGTAAATCAAGAAAAATAATACCAGTAAATCAAGACACCTCCATGAAAAATGATGCTACGGAGTGAAACCACACATAAAATGCAGACATACAGCTGGCTGTGCAGACCAAGCAGAGAAATGATAAGAGAAACTCTTATCCTTGGACTTTAACCATTTCCATGATCTCAGCTTTATAAGTTCTAGCACTTCAGAGGGGCTTAAGTGCTTATCTGAGAAAACAGCATCATTTCTTGATATCCAAAGACTCCATAGAACAGTCAACCGAATAACACACCACCTATCTCGCATTTTTTGGGTACAAGTAGGAATGCTCAAAAACTGTTCAAAGTGGCCAATAAATGTATTTTGAAGCACTGAATAGAAGCCAAACCAATCCAGAGTAAGCATCCAAACCCGATATGCATAGCTACACTCAAAGAATAGATGAGTAGAGGACTCCATCCCATGATCACACCACTCACATACAGCTGCTGAGTACTAAACTATCTTACTCCTAACTAAATTGATTCTTGAGGGGATTCTATCTAACATTACTCTCCAAGCAAAACAAGAGACTTTAGAAGGGACCAAATTACACCATATAAACCTGTAAAGTGGAATATCTGCATATATAGATTCGTTAACAATAGCATAATCAGCAGATTTAACTGAATAAGCACCACTTGAGTCAGCTTTCCAATGCCAAGTATCATCATTCCGGTCAAGAACATGAACCAAAGATAGGTCCAACAAAAGGAGGGAAAGTTGTGACAGTTCCCATTGAAATAACTGTTATATATATATATATATATACTTATGCATTACAAAATTACAATGTAATACCTTATCGTAAGGATTTAATTTTACAATTCCTTTCTTACTTCTATTTTACAATGTGGTACCTTATGCATTGTTTTATTTTTTTTATTGTAAAAATTGTATATAAGAAATAATAAAAATAGTAAAAAGTTATTTTCAAATGTTCTCATTGTTTCATATATATAACTTTAAAAATAAAAAATAAAAATAAGATGTTATTTTATAAGTAAAATTAAAAATGAAAAATAAAAAAAACCAATAAATAGTCCCTGGATTCTTTATTGTTTTGTTTGATTAAATAGAAAAGTATTAAAAAAATATTATCTATTTTTATTTAATATATATATATATATATTATACTGTAAAAAAAGCTTTACATATTCATGTACTATTGCATTATTTAATAAATATGACATTCTACATTTAACTAAATTCAATAAATAATATGATAACACATCATTATTTCACAATATAAGTTTTTTTTTATTTTTTTTTACTAACTGAGGTTCTGTTTGATTTATGGTTGAGTAAAATTGATTTTGATAGATTTATAAAATCACTTGCAGTAAATGAATGATGTACAATTTACGAAACACGTAAGCCGAAAGTGATTTAAAATCAATTCCACATAAAATCCAGTGGATCACACACTAAATAAGAGATACAAATAGATGGACAAAATTGAGAATTGATCGAAAAGAAGAAGTTGCATGTGTTCTCATCTATTTTGGGTCCGTTTGGTTTACAGTTGAGTAGAATTGATTCTAGAAATGAATGGTTGAGATAGATGATGCACGTTTTACGAAGTACGTTTGACGAACGTGATTTAAATTCAATTCTGCAGAATTGATTCTGAATGGTTGAGAATTTTAACCAAACGGGCACAAAATCATTCCTTTCTATTTTTGTTTTGCACTTAAACAAAATAAAATGATATATTTTTTTATTTCCTTTCTACCCAATTAACCTTTTCTATATTTTCCCTTAAAACAAATAGTATTAGAGGCTTGAAACCATTCTAGGTAGTCTAAATAATCCGTACGCAGCATTTGAAAATTAAAGCAACCTTTTATAGTGAGTTTTTTTTTTTCAAATAAATGGCTGCTTCATTTCTCTTTCTTTTGTTTCTTTTCATTTGTTTGTTAATGAAAAGAAGAGGGAAAAAAGCAGAAAAACAATAGCCCCCTTTATGAAAGTTTGCCAATGTATTTAATTTAAAGGAAAATAAAAGTTTCATAAGCAACATGTATAATATTCTTTTTTTTTTTGACGGAAACATGTATAATATTCTTCATCATGCGGATACATGACAAGGTTTCAAGGATGGCTTTGTTGAACGGTTTACAATTTTGGGGGAAAAAAAAGAAATTAAAGCGGTGCAATTAAAGGTTTGGATGGGATGAGAACAAGTAGTATGGAAGGTAAATTATATGAGGGAAGCCCTTACGTGATTTTATCCGTTGCCTTTTTAGAAAAGAAAAAGCAGCAACGGTCAAATAGTGAGCTTTTCCAACAACCTTCCCAATAAATAAACCTCTATGGTCATTAATTAATTATGATTAAAGTAATCCCCATAAAAAGAAATCATGGGAAATAAAATAGTAATTAAGATGTTAGATGTGGATCTGGAAATGGATTAAAGACGTTGAAGAAAGGCATTGTATTCATTTTTAGGATTGTTAGTCAACTTCTTCTCGGTCAATTGGTTTAATTCACGGCAAGTGCATATTTTTTATTAATTCAAACGCCAACTTATGTGTTTTTTTTTTTGTATGTTCAGCAAAGCCAACTTATATGTTGTTACTTATTAGAACAGTCTTCACTTTCTACGAAAAATATGTTATTTCTTTCTTATAGAGCAAAGTGATTATAAAAAAATATTGATAAGAAATATAGAAAGTGAAAAATCACTTAATTAGAGTTACTCATAATTAATTTCAGTTTGCATTATGGAGTGAGTCATAATTTTTTGGTGTACTTAATTACTCTGTGGTGTTTGACTGAAATGTTAGAAATTGACCTTAATTTTAAAATCGGGCGATGAACTCAACTACGTACAAATAACTACCAGCAAAAAATCAGTTAGCCGCCTCTCCCGGTGTTACAATTATTTATGACGTGTATATATATGATGTATATGGGATTGATAATTAATCTTTAATTTTCTTTTGTTTGCTATTCGAAACTGCTATTTGCCATAGGTTGGGCGATTGGCCACCTTGTTAGTTTGGGAGCTAGGCAGTGACAGAGGCATTTCATGGCAATATCCAAGAAAACACATCGATAGACGTGAGCTCTATGTGGGGATTCAAGTGATGCCCATTTGGCCTAATTGTTTGCAAGTGGCAAAACCAAACAATATAATTAGGTCAAATAAAATAAGACGATTAATGAATTTAGTCTATATATACATGCATCACACATTTTTGGTTCATTGTCAATTTCTCATAGCTATGTGCCCACCATTTCTCTTTTTAATTATCATACAGATCATAACACAGTTTTATCAAGTAGTGGTTCGGTTTGCTATATATAATTAATTAATAGGAAAAATATGTTTTTCGTCCCTGTAGTTTCGGTTAGCTTGGGTTTTCGTCCCTATACTTTAAATCCTTGGTTTTTTGTCCCTGTACTTTTTAAATCCCTAAACATTAGTCTCTGTCGTTAGTTTGGACCGTTAAATCTGTGACCTGTCAATTACCTAGCATGCCACGTGTACCTAGCATGCCACATGTCAATTCCCTAGCATGTCACGTCACAGGTTTAACGGTCCAAACTAACGACAGAGACTAATGTTTAGGGGTTTAGAAAGTACAAGGACAAAAAACCAAAGATTTAAAGTATAGGGATGAAAACCCAAGTTGACCGAAACTACAGAGACGAAAAACATATTTTTCCCTTAATTAATTTATTAGGATTTGCTGCGCTGCTAAAATGAAAATTAGGTCTTTAACATCCTCAGTAAAAGGAGCAGTGTCACTGGATATTTGATATCAAGACAAGGTAGAAAGCGAAATAAATTCAACTATATATGGTTATTTATTTTACATGCATGTTACTAATTAATTAATCAAATTGCACCAATACTTTCAGCAATAAACATTTTTAAAAAAATATTGGAAGCAATTAAGTAGTTTCTCCAGCATAAATAGAACTGACAAAATGGGCTAGCCCAACCGGGCTGACTCGCAAAAGCTCACAAAAATGTAGGGTTCGAGCACCTATTTTAGAAGCCCAAGTAATTCCCAGGCTTTTCAACCCGGCCAACCCAATAAAGCTCGCTACTCGCAAAAACCGCAAAAATGTCGGGTAGCCCATAAAAACCTACAAAAAACCGGGCTGCTTGCAAAAAAATCCCGCAAAAAAGTAGGGTTCGAGCACCTATTTTAGAAACCCGAATAATTCCCGATCTTTTCAGCCCAGTCCGTTAAAGTCAGATATCTGCATTGAATCAGGTCGTGTCGGATAGCCCGCATTGACGGTTCTAAGTATACATTCACCAATGATATATCCTCAATTAAGCTAGCAACTTCTCTTTTCAAATTATTAGTTTTATTGAACGCTAGCTACATCAGAGCAATCAATTATACAAAATAACTTATGTCCGGAAGACTTAGGTGAAGTGTGACACTGCAGTGGCGGTCAAACTGATTATAAAAGGAACTTCAAATTAATTACCATTTTATCATTGAGAGAATTAGGACATGTTTGATTTGCATTTTCATTTCCCGTTTCTATTTTCTGTTTTCATTTCGTTTCCTGTTTTTTGAAATTTCAAGAAAACAAGAGACGTGAAATGACACTACTACAAAAACGGCCTTCTACGACGGTCATTCCACGACGGTTGTGGAGCAACCGTCGTGGAAAATGACGCGGTGGCATTTTTGCAATTATGTGGGTAACATACAACGACGGTTGTCTGTGAACCGTCGTGGAAAGTCCTGGAAAGGGAGTTTCTACGACGGTTGTAAAACAACCGTTGTGGATACAATGCAGATTTTCAAAAAGGAAGGGAGTGTCAATAGCAAGAAGGGGGAGGTGCAGGAGTAAAAATGGGCTACCACGACGGGCCCAATTTATAACCGTCATGGTAGAGTTAAAGGGGTGTGATGAGGAAAATGGGGTGGTGCAGGAGGAATAACGTTTTCAAAAAGGAAGGGGGTGTCAATAGCAATAAGGAGGAGGTGCAGGAGTAAAAATGGGCTACCACGACGAGCCCAATGCACCATCGTCGTGGTAGAGTTAAAGGGGTGTGATGAGGAAAATGGGGTGGTGCAGGAGGAATAACGTTTTAAAAAAGGAATGGGGTGTCAATAGTAAGAAGGAGGAGATGCAGGCGTAAAAATGGGCTACCACGACGGGCCCAATATATAACCGTCGTGGTAGAGTAAAAGGGTGTGATGAGGAAAATGGGGTGGTGCAGGAGAAAAAGGGGAATACCACGACGGGCCTGTTGAACAACCGTCGTGGTAGGGTTAGAATAACTGCAGCCCTAATTCTCCTTCTCCTTTCATTTGCGCCGCACGTAAAGATGCTCCTTCTCCTTCCATTTTTCTAAACCTCCTTCTCCTTCCATTTTTCATCACCGTCCCTTCCCCTTCCCCACCGTCCCTTTCCCTTCCTCTCAACCCTAAACCTCTAAGTCCAAGGACATTGCGCCCTTAATCGACGTCACCCAGTTTGGATACTTCAAGGTGGTTGCACACAGCCACGCACGGTGGAGCGATGATGCGATAGAAGACGCGCGGTGATGAGGCACCGTTTAGCGGCTGTGACAGGGCGCTTCTCCGGTGGTGGTCCTGAAGTAGATAACGGAGACCAAAGAGGCACATCCGCGAGCCGCGGTGGCTGGAAGTGGTGTTTCGCAGCACGACGGTGTTATTTACTTATTATTCTCTTGTGTTATTTACTTATTATCATTTGTTCTCTGTTTTTTTGTTGAGTTTGTTATGTAAATATTTCCATTACATTAGAATTTGTCATGCATGGTATTAGCCTGTACATGAATCAGATTCTTACACAACTTGTTTGTTTATACATCTGCAGGTTCATAAGCAATGTTTGCTGATCTGGGTCATTTTTCTGTAAGAGCAATACAGGTTTGTGAAAAGACCTCAAATTGTTTCTTTTTGAAGAGTGAATCAATAAATTTTCTTTACTAAGTCTTCTATAATTATTTGAATAGAATTTGCTTTAAGTCTCTTATATTATTGCTTATACAGATTGCCTTCACTTTCGTGGTATTTCCCTGTCTTCTCCTTGCATATATGGGCCAAGCTGCTTATTTGCTGAAGAATCCTTCTTCTTATTCAAATATATTCTATGATTCTATTCCAGGTGATATTTGCTGTTATAATGAGTGTTTGTGTATTACATACAAGTCAATGTCCTTAAAACTAAAAGTATGATATATTTGTTGTTTGTGTAGTAACCAAGTTGGTTCCTTCTGTCTGTGTTTTGTGTGAAACAGATAGTCTCTTCTGGCCAGTGTTTGTGATAGCCACACTTGCTGCTATGATTGCCAGCCAAGCAATGATATCTGCTACATTTTCATGCATAAAGCAATCTATGGCTCTGGGATGCTTTCCCAGGCTCAAAATAATTCACACCTCAAGGAAGTTCATGGGTCAAATTTACATCCCTATAATTAACTGGTTTCTAATGGTCATGTGCACAGTTGTCATTTCCATCTTCCGAAGCACTACTGACATTGCAAATGCATATGGTAAAGTGTCCCCCATCTCCATGTTCTAGGAGTATTCTTTTTCTCTTTTTCTTTTTCCATTTTAGGGTGACAATTGGCATGTTTACTAGGAGCATTATATGAAATAATTGACTGTATGAGGATTTCACCCAATTTTATAATCTATGTGTCCCTCCATTATTCTACAGTTCTTGCTTAGCCTTCCAGCTCTTCACTCTACCATAGTTTTTGTCTGCATTAAATATGTCCCTATCCCAGTGGTTCCTCAAGAGGAAAGGTTTCTATTTAGAAGAGTTTGTCCAAAAGATTACCACATGTTCCGCTGTGTTGCCAGGTATGGTTACAAAGATGTAAGGAAGGAAGATCACAAAGCATATGAGCAACTTCTTATTGAAAGTCTTGACAAATAATTAATATATTTAGTTATACCAAACTACCAAATTATAATTGTTCTAGATATAATAACAAAAGGTAAGTTATTATAGACATAACGTTCAATCTGTGAGTATGTGTATATAAATAAGGTGTTTTCCCCTGTTAGCTACGGATTAGCTATAGAAATTTAGTAGCTAACCCACTTTTAACGACGATTATGGTTATAACCGTCGTGGAAAGTACGAAATTTGGAGTTGTGAAGGGACTTTCTATGACGGTTGAAAGGAAAACCGTCGTGGAAAGTAGAGCATTTCACGACGGTTACCATCTTAACCATCGTGGTTTCTTTACTTTCCACGACGGTTTTCCTTGCAACCGTCGTGAAATGCCATACTTTCCACGACGGTTACCAGCTTAACCGTCGTGGTTTCTCTTTTTCTACGACGGTCCTCACGCGTCGTCAAAATTCAAATTTTCAACGACGCCTGGTTCTACGACGGTTGTGCAACCGTCGTAATAGGCCATTTTCAACCGTCGTAGAAGACCCTTTTTGCACTAGTGTGAAAACATAAAATGAAAAGCCAAACCAAACAGACCCTTAGGTACTTCCTAATAGATATTGGGCTTTCGCCGATTTGGCTTCTCTCCAGCGCTTCATGTGCTGCGCATCTCCTGTGCAAATCTAAACGGCGTCGTTTCACGTTAATTTATTAAATAATAAATTTCCGATTTGGCAGAGAGTCTTCTCTTTCACGTTAATTTATCATTTCCTGCTAAAATTAGTCTTGCGCAAGAAGCGACTGACCGTGCCTTCTCTTGTGCGAGCTCCAAGTCCTACAACTGTGAAAGACAACTTCGAACAAGGTCACTCATTCCCTCTGTTTCTCCTTTTGTGAAACCCTCCTTTATTTTTTTTTTAAATCCTGCAATTCTTGCATTACCTCTATGAAACTATCTCTTTAATTTGTTCCCTCCATGTTCTGTTTCTGTCATGCATTGTTGAAGAGGTATTGAGATATAATTCATCCATGAAATTGGAAAACAGAACCTGGTATAGAAGCCTCGCCTTCCCCCAAACTACCATTCCTTCCCAGCTATCATAGACCACAATAAGTTTAAAAAACAAAAATTACAGAAATTCCTTCCCAGCTACCATTCCTTCCCATCCATGAAATTGAGATATTCCGGTTTACCATTCCTCGTCGTGCACTGTCTAAAGTTCAAAACAAGTAATGCACGGTCATCAAGCAGATAATCAAATGGAAAATGAGGCAATCTACTGTATAACAGATAACAGGAGAAGGATTGGGGGAGGCAAGTCAAAACACTTCACCCGATTACAACCTGATTATGGGCGGGGAGGTTGCGGAGCGCACGGTGGTGACGGAGCGCGTGGTGGCTTTGGGAGTGGGGTGGCACGCAGAGGAGAAGTGTTGAGGATGGATTCACCTGTGTAGGATATCTGTATCGTGTACAATTTAATTTTCACTTAACTTCAAAACGACGTCGTTTATACGCGCAGGAGATGCGCAACATAGCAACGCGCAGGAGAGAAGCCAAATTGGGCTTTCGCATGTTTGGAGAGAAGCAAATTCGGTGGCTGATTGTCTAGCTCTTTATGACTCTATGAGATTATTTTGTTTGATTCTCCTCCAGGATGTGTATCTCTCTGTCTTAGAAATGAAATAGCTAGCTTGGGGTACTCTCCCTAGGATAATTGTTATGTAATTAATGTTTGGCGCCTCTGGCCTCCTTCCTTTTCCAAAAATAAAAAAATACAAAATAACAAAACAGATAAATTATATAACTGAATAAATAAGTACCGACCAAAAAGAAAAAAACCCATAAATAAGTTGGTACGCACGATATATGCCTGATATAAGAATACTTTCTCAATAATGTTTTTATATAATTATGATCATCTTTCTTTTTATTTTAAATATTAATAGTGTGACATTTTACATGAAACGTTTATAATCAATTACTCAAATATTTTGATTCAAAAATCAATTTAGGATTGAATCAAATTAATCCTCTAAATTGAGATTTAAGGTGGATCGGTAACAATGTCTTGTCAACTCAAAATAAGAGAAAAAAAAAATCAAGTAGAAGAAGAAGCATATATTAAAGTAAGAGAACGAACGAGTAAGGAATGTAGAAGAATAAAAATGCATCAAATTAAAATAATGGTGAAATCACATGTTCAAATATAAAAGTTTAATAGTGGGTGTAAAATGTTTGTACATTGTTATCCAATAATGTGTTATCACGTAAATGAATATGTGATAAACACAATTTTAATTTTCTCATTAATCATCCATTAAATTTAACCTTTTAATACTTCATTTATGTTTAATTAACAAGTTATAAACATATTTTATCAATTAAGTTCATGTTGGGTTTAGTGACATTTTTTTTAGCATAATTGAAAAATTATACTGTTTTGGTATTTCAAATATAACTTGAGTTCTAGATATCTAAAAATTATGAAATTTATATTGTAAGACCTACAGCTTTGCTAGAGTCCAAAAATTGAATTTGATGTCTAATGGGTCGAAATGAGATTGAAAGTCTGGAAGTCAGAATAGTCATCTTGTCATGAGAACCTGAACAACACCCAGAGATCGATTGGGCTACAAAACTCCTTTTGGGCTCAAACCAACAAAATTAGGACTTCAGCTCTTCTGAAAGACAAATACTTTCTAGTGTGTGTTGGTTTAAAGTTTTCATAAACTTAAACGAAAAAAAAAAATCGCATCACAATTAATGCACCTTTTTCCAACTTGTTTGTGTACAAGTTGGCATGGGTCAAATGTAAGTTTTTTAAATCCAACTATTTGTTAAGTTTGCATTGGGAAGCCGCATTTTCATGTTTTGAACGACTTCTCAAACACACTATATATTATCCTTCTACAAAACGTATGTTTGAAAGGGTTGCAAACGTAAAAACAAACATAAACTTCCTTAGGTTCGACCATTTCAATGATACAATTCTTGGTGTAAGTAGGAGACGAGTTATTGAATGATAACTATGAAAAAGAAATAATTGATGAATAATTTAAAGTGATAGATAATTGATCAACGATTCCATTTATTGGCAAAACATATTGAGTCATGGCTGAATGATTTCATTTACGTGCATATTGAATTATATCTACTTTGTTTTTCTACTTGTTTTAAGTTCATATTTATTTGATTAAAGTTGTTTGATTGGTTAACATATTTTAGTTGTGAAATTTGTTATCTAAGTATGATCAGCAATTAAAGAGCATAGAATAAGTAATCGATTTGAAGGTTTTCATTTAATTATTTACTTCAACTGGTCTCTAATTATAAAATTGATTTGGATCTAACAAAAAATTTTATGGTTGTTTGATCTTGTTAACTTAATCAATTGAATTCTAGGAGTTATTCCAGTAATGAATCTGATAATCATGGTAGGGGACTCACATGATCCTAAGTTGACATATTTAATTTCTTATATATGCATGCTTTTAATAATCAATGATTAACCATGGAAGTGGCCTTAGAAATCCTTGGGCTGATCTTATCTTAAATTGATTCAACCATTGCTATTATTTTGATCATTATTTCTTTACTTTATTGCAATAAATCAAACCCTACAAGAAGAATTAATTTGAATGGATCTTCAACATCAATTCAACTTGTGCCCTTCTACTATAAGTAGTATGTAAATCGGTTAATTATAATTATAATTTTGTACGGATCGACAACTATCAATATGACACCTTATGTATTATTAAACTCATTAAATAGTGTGGCAATACATCATTAAATGATACTATAAAACTTGTTTTACGTTAATAGCGTATAATTATTAAATTCATTCAATAATATCACATATATAAGTAGTTACTTTGATTGGATGTGTGTGGCTTGGTTTGATCGGTGTTGAAAAATTTGACCCTTATTATCATATATAATTACAATCTTAAAATTTTCATGAAGATGTGCAAAGAAGAGTCTTTGTAAAAAAGTTGTTGAAAAAGTTTATATATGAATTAGAGTTTTCGTGTAGCATGGACTTGGTTTTTAATTTTAAACATATTATACAACGTATAATTAATTATTTTTGTAGTAGTAGACTTAATTATTCGTTGAAAACAATGGGAGCAAATTTTACGGAAAACTTGGCAAAGCAGAAACGGGCATCAAGAGTTCTCCTCATATATGTTAATGAGTCAGTATATGTTGATATCGAGTGTCAAACTTGTAGAGTTACACCTCTTAATAATTTTTTGTAAAATGTGAATTTGACCAATTCAACTGTTGAATTGAAAGTTCTTATAAAGTAGATCAAGCTTATAAAATTTCATAAAAATCGAAAATCAATTGAAACTTCATCAAACTAATTTATTTTAACGTATGATATGTTTTTAAAATATAAGTAAAAGTCCATTATTAGATAGCATACCTACGAATATCCAAATTACCTGAAATTTGATATACATGATCATGAAGGTAATAACATGATTCAACAGTTGGATTAGTCAAATTCACATTTTACAAAAAGTTATTAAAAGGTGTAACTCTACAAGTTTGACACCTGGTGTCAACGGATGGTGACTCTATGTTAATTAGTACATACTTCTTACTTTATCTATTTTTAAATGATATCTTGGAGATAAATTGCTGAACGATTGATTGATTAATATATGTAGTAAAAAATATTTGGCGATATTAATAATGTAAAGTTCTACATTGTTTGTACGTAAATCATATATATCTCACATAAAATATTTGTTTTACTGAACATATATAGGATCTGAGTCCAATATATTAATTGCTTGACATAAGTCTTTTGTTTAGTCTAATTGAACGCTTTTTTAAAGGTTCATTTTATATTATATAAATTATTTCATTAAATAAAAAAACTTATATTTAAATAATTCATTAAGTTTAAGGTTTTAAATATATAGGTCAATAACTTAAAATCTAGCTATGAAGTTTGAAAAGGTTTATTTAATTAAAGTACCTAACACTTATAATCTGTGTCTGATTAATTGAACATTTTTTTTTAATTTTAAGTTAAATTTATTTACTTAGATCCATTTAGATAAATAAATGAATTAAACACTTATTTAATAAAGGTTTATCATATGGAAATTTATGATATAAATTGATTTTCATAATTTTGTATAAACAAATTATTGAAATAAGTTAAAAAAAACTTATATAAGTATAAACTTAATCAAACATCCCCTGAATGAATTAGGTCGAGTAAAGTGAAAAAGCAAGTCATTCACTTTAATCAGAAATATGAAAAATTTCAAAAAGAACATCTACATATTTATTTTGATCATTATGCTTCTATATAAACATAAATGTTCAAATAGAAAATTTATGGTGTTGTCGTCGACTATATCCCCACTACTACCACTCTCATTTTAGGATTTTTTTTTCCGAAGTAGATTAGATTAAAGGCCAAATGGTAACCTAACTACATGGGACAATAGACATATAAGAGCGATTATACAATGTTTCAACTAATAAATAATATAAATTATAACATATATACTCGCTCAAAATATATGGGATAAATTAGATATAATAGATAAAATAAAATAATAAACCTCTATTCTCCACCCAATTGATTAGTTTTATTGTCAAAATTGGTCGGCTCATTTTCAAGTAAATATTATATATTTTCATTTCTTTCTTGACCGTTTTGTTCTTTCTTTTAATTATTTACGCTTTCCTTTGGCTAGTCAACTCTAAAATAGCAAGGTACTCCCTCCTGTCTTAAATACACGCTAATTAAGAAATGTTAGTTAACTTCATTAAATTTTCTTGATGTCATCTAAAAATGAATTGTATTCTCTAAATTGCTCTTCATAGGACACTCCAATTTTATTGAAACTTGTTCTAAGTGGAAACACTATCTCTACATGGTTCATTAAATAGGGTCATTGGATAGAACAATTTGAATTTAAGTAAAGGATATTTTAATGCGAGGTCATTAAATAAGGCAAAGTTAGTTAAAATTTGCTTATATTTTAGACCAACACAAATGGATTTTTTGTTGCTTATATTTAAGACCGGAGGGAGTAGATGATAACAATCACGACAAACCCTAGAAAAAAGGAGGGGAAAGAGAGAACAAAATGATAGATGGAGGATATTGAAAAGGTAAAAAAGAAGAGAAATTAAAAGTGATGAATGAGAAAAGAGAAGGAGATGATCTGAAAAAGACAAAAAAGAGAGAGAGAAGAAAAATAAAACTAGAAAAAAAACAAAAAACAAAACTCTCACCAAGTAAAAGAGGCAATCCACTTTTTTTTTATGAAAGGAAATAACTAGCCTAAAATGGGTATAAAGTAGAAAGCTCTATAAGAAGGAGAAAATGGAGGGAGGAAGCCCCGCAGCCGCGTAGAGAGAGTGCTCCACTAGTCCACTTTCGGTCCTTTTTTTTTTTGCTTGCATTTTTGGTCCATTATATAATATATATACAAGGACAATATGTTTAAATTAAATTTCAAAGTTGTGGTCCATGGAATGGAAGGGGCATAAAGTGGATGTTATTGGGTCAAAAAGGTTGCTCAGCTAGAAGCCCGAAGTTCGAATGTCATCGTCTTTTGGGCACAGCTTTGACAGAAGTATCAGCAACATGGAAGCCCGCAATGTGAAGGAACGAATAACCCGGCCCGGGAACCAATGTAATTGGGCTGCGTGTGCCCATTGTGAAATCTTCTTCTTAGATATACTAACCAAAAAAAGTATTTTCGACCCGAAAAAAAATACTAAAGTATTTTACTGCTTGTAGACGAAATTGTTCCGTCGTCCCATAAAATACCAACTATTTTAAAAATCACACCAGTCATTTACCCATTAAAGATATTGGTTCAAAGAACACTAGTTCAATAGTGAATAATCAAAGTGGTGACAATTATATATATATATATATATTTATTGAGAGAGAGATTAAGTTATTTTGGGAATGACTCCAAATAAAGTTACTCTAATGATTTTTTGAGATTGAATTGAGAGTTCTTTTTTTAAATAGATCAAGTTTTTAAACTTTTATAAATTTAAAAAAGTTTGACATTTTATCAAGTAACTTCAATTTAATATTTAATATAATTTTTAAAATATAAGTAAATTTCAACTATAAAATTTGATACTTATAAATAATCATTTTTATCTAAATTATAGTATCCATTAACGTTGGGTTCATATCACGTTTTTAAAATTTAGATTTATGAAATTGTCATTATACAAAATGATGTTATTTATTAAGCAGGGTAATTTTATCAACTTAACCCCCACCCATAATATAATACATTAAATAATAACTTAACATAAAATATTAAGAAAATAAGTCAATTTAAACATTAGATTAATATAAAATTATTATACTATGTGTTTTGGAAGATGAAAAATCAATAATAAATTAATAAAAAATAATAATCCATTTATATGAGTCCTTAAATTTAACATCTGATAGTGGAAAAGACATTAAAATTTATAAAGATAAACAAGGAAAATAGTAATAATTGCTTTCTTAAAATTGTAAAACGACTTATAAAAATTAACATAAAAAACTCCTAATTATGGGAATGAAGGGAGTAGAAAAATTACATAGAGATACCCCTTGCAAAAGGAGTACCCCCATAGCATTAGCTAATAATGCCATCCTAATGGACATTGGAGCGAACGAGAATACTTTGAACGAAACTCTCATGTGTTAGCCATACTGATAAGGGTCTGTTTGGTTTAAATAATTCATAATCAATTTTGCAGAATTGATTTTAAATCATTTCCGTCCAACGTACTTCGTAAAGTGTGCATCATCTATCTCAACCATTCATTTCTAGAATCAATTCTACTTGTAAACCAAACGGACCCTAAAATCAATGACGCAATTTACGAAGCATGTTAGACGGAAATAATTTAAAATCAAATGATTCCAACTTTGGGAACCAAATAGACATTAATATGGCTAACAACAAATTTACTTCCACTAGGAATATGAGTAAATCTGCCCTACAGGAATGAAGAAGAAAACTCTCTTATCTCGGTTAGAAGAGGAGAGTTTGGATGAAGCCAACTAGATTGTATAAGGCTAATGACCACCTTGAATTGAAAACCTTTAAGCCATGAATGATGATCACCCATAATTCCGTCTGGAGATCTGAACATATACTAGAAAGGATGTGAAACCAACACAAAAAACTTTACAATCTCGAATGACACCACCGCAGGCTGCACAATCCAAATGCTTATAGACCAATCCATCGCAATATAATTTGAACCAAGATGGAGGAGGGGGAGACCAACAAATTTTCGAGGAACACTACCATTGTCCGGCTTTAATGGTTCTATCATTTAGCATATCAAATATAAATTTAATTTTTTTCCAATCAAAATTGTTAGGGAGCGTAAAGCATCAAGGAGTAACATTGGGCTAAGTAGCAAACCATACAAGTGAGTTAGACACCCCATTTAACCCAAAATCTTAAGGTGTTAAGTTTATGGGTCTTGCCACTACTTATATATTATTACTCTCCTTGATCATTCCTATTCAATGTGTGGCAAACACTTGATATCTTAACAATCCCCTCAAGCGGAAGTTTTTTCATCACGAGTATTCCACGGTGGCATTAGAGCTCATCCGATACATCCACATATCGTTAGGGGTGAAGTGAACTAGACATCACATCCAACCCAAAACCTTAAGGTGTTATGTTTATGGATCCTGCCACTTATTTATTGCTCTCCTAGGTCATTTTCATCCAATGTGGGACTAACACTTGATGTCCCAACAAAAACATCAAATTTCA
The DNA here is from genome assembly GCA_026901365.1 of Sesbania bispinosa. NCBI lineage: Eukaryota > Viridiplantae > Streptophyta > Magnoliopsida > Fabales > Fabaceae > Sesbania > Sesbania bispinosa. Next base: position 448,587 of record QLOH01000286.1, read on the forward strand.
CCCTCTTCAAACCCCAATTTCACTTGACCAATTAAAAAAAAACCCAATTTCACGTCCTATAAAATCTTCCCACTAAATTTCTAACTTGTAAATTATTAAAATTATTTTATACCCCAAATCCAATATAAATTCGTAGGACCATAAATATTTAATTTTAAATATATAGAGATTTGACAGACTTAAAAAATGAGAGACTAAAATTGCACATTATTATAATTAAAAGACTCAAAAGTGCAGTTAATAATAATAATAATAATATGGAAATAAATTAGTTAAAGTGTGATAATGTCACCTGTAACCATGTGATCATAATAAAAAGAAAAAAAACTGAGAGGACATGAAAGGAAATATATAATGCTTTGATATGCATTAAATCAACCGGAAAATAATGCATTAGATCTTGCTACCCTATCATTTAGTTCTGAAGTATATCAAAGTGGGTTCTATGCTCTTTTTGTGTTTTAAATAATTTATTGCCTCAATACCATTAGAAATATATTATTTATATCATCATATGCGTTTGCAGTTTTTGATGTTGTACGACTTCTTTCATTTTCTTATTGTTATATATAGCAGTCACAAATAATATATAATGATGCTAAAGCTATGCTTAATATAGTGCCCCATGCCACACACCACCGTCACGTTACTTTGTGCGAACACGTTCAGTGCAAGGACTAGGAATCGAACCGTCATATGCATCAGCATCAGCAGCTAGCTAGCGCATGCTACCATGCAATGATGTTTATAAAGTTATGGGACACTATTACATTATGTGCCAAGATATATATATCAACTGTGAAGATGATAGCCATAATTAGGGTATCATTTCATGTCACAGGTTTGTATGATTAAGCATTTTGAAGCAATCTCATATTTTTTAAAGCTCAAAAAGCTGTTCAACTGCTGCCCAATTTTTTAACTCTACAATTGCACATAACAAAACATGCCTATTTTATATATGTTAAGTGTATATTTAGTTTCAGGCTGACTGAAATTTAGATTTCCTAAAACAATATTATTTATAATATAAAAAATTGTGAGCTTATCACGTCTATTAAATTTTAGAGTGTGTTTAATTTACCATAAAATTATATTTTAAACATGAATTTGGGCTCACATTTAGACCAAAAATCATGATTGAGAAAATGTTTAATATTTCAAGAACAACATTGAGTAGACAGTGCTCTCTCAACTCTCATATAAACTACTTCAAATGTGATAATTTCCTTTTTTTAAAAAAAAAAAACTGGAATAAAAACAAATACTAATTGTTTTATATAATTTTAAGTAGTACTAACATATACACTACTTTAAATTATGTGTTCTACCTAACTGTAACGGATGATTGTTGTTTTTTTCTTTTTACCTCCGCAGTTGCTATAAATGTGATTATAAGGCATGTGAATTCTGGTACTGAGAGAGCAATTAAATTTCCGTACAAATTTCTCAATCCGGCTAGTTTGTACATGATGAGTTCTAAATGCAATGGCTATTTTAATTAGTCTGAAAAGGAATCAAGTAGTACTATTGCTAGTTAAGATCTCAATGTTAATGCACAAAATCTGTAGCATTAAACCGTTACAGGATTCTCACACCCCATTATGATTACACTGTCCCCCACCCCCACAAATCCCTTTCTCTCTATGATACGGTGATGAACACAAAACAGAGTATATTGACATTTTACACAGAAAATAGTCATGACTGCCCAAATTAAGTTTTTCTTCATTAATTGTTTATTTTGCCTAAACATTACTGTCTCAAAGAAAAAAAAGGTTTTGGTAAAGATGGGTGGTGGGTCAAGATTGATAGAGATCAGCAAGAAGGGTCAAAATCCATGTAGGGGGACCCTTTTTTCCACAACTATGATAAGAGGTTTATATTCTTTTGAGATCTCTAATGGTTAAAATTAGGCAATGTTGGGCACTTTTTGGCACCCGGCGTGACCATGAGCCAGCCGTTGACTAATCCTTATTGGGAATCTCACCAAAATACGATGAGTTTGGACAATTTCACCTAAACACCATCTATGAATTTGAACCAGCTAGCTCAATCTCAAAGTTGAAGGAATCAAGTGTTACTCAAGGAATATACTAAAAAAATATATTTCAATTAAGGTGGGATTATTTTAGTATTTATGTTAATACAGTCAGCACCATGTGTAAGAGTTTGGTTTAGGCACCTTCTCAAGACTTTAGGGAATGGGGGACCTAAACATGTGCATGAGTGAGGTGAGTTGTTGTTTAAACAAATCTATAACCACCATTATTGGGATGTGTTCAAATGGGAATATGATATATTCCTGGGTGGGTTCTATAATACAATGTGCTTTCTTAATGTGTCTGTTGGACTGGACTGGAATGGGGTTTTATTAACATTTCTGGTCAACAAACTGAACTCAACAAGTGTAAATATGTATGTTGGGCTCAACAAATTAGTGAACAAATAGTCAATTATTACCTGCTAGCATTCTAGCTTGGAGTTTAAATTTAATATATCAGTCAGATTGACTTAAATTTTGAACAATTTTATCTTCATTTGTAAGCTACCAATTGTACCATGTCTGGATCAATATATATATATGAAATATATTTTAGCCTCATATTGTAGGCACTAGGTTTTAAATTAAAGGATTACTAGATTTTTAACCCTCCTTGGCGCCTGCATAATTACATTTGGATGTAACTTTTGGGAGTCATCACCTGTTCAAGTGACACAAATCATTAGCAACATGATCATGATAAAGGTGTGATAGTACTCGAGTAACCTCGCCAACTGCATCCAAGTTTACCAAGCTTTATGTCGTTAAATAGCAATTTCAATGTCATTAACAGCAAGCATTGGAGTTTACCTGCATGATTTTTCATTTTTTTTTTTGTTAACAATTTCAATGTCAAAAAGTAAAGAGTTGAAAGCAAGCGGTGTTGTTTAGGAATGTTTGCAGTTTACCTGATTTGAATTTACAAATTTGTTTTATTTTCACACTCAATTATATTTCTATTATGTCACTAAATAAAAATTGCAATCCCTTCTATACCTTTTTTTTTATCTTTCTCTTCTTTTTTTAAACCCATCAATTATTATATATATATATATTTTTTTTTTCTCTATTTGTTTTATTTTTTCTTTCTATTCATCTTTTTTAACACTTCTCACACCTAAAATTTTTAATATGAAAATATACTTTTCCTTGAACTTATACACTAGAGGAAAATCAATTTTTAACGATGGCATGACAGTTTTATAATTAGCGACTCCATGGAGGACGCTAATATTTTTTTTCAAAAAAAATCTTTTCTTCTTAGATTTATCAGTTGTGATAAATGAACCCACAACATGTGTGATATCAAAAAGGAGCATTATCATTACGCTAAGTTTATTTCTTGAAATATATAGTGTAAAATATTATATACATAGTGAAAAATTAACAAGAAATTAGCGTCTTTACGAAGGCCGACGCTTAATAAAAATAATAAAAAAATTGCTTTTGGCCTGACCGACGTTAAATAAAAAAAATTATTTTACCAGACCGACGGTATTTAATAAAGTTAACGTCAGTCAGGTCGACATGGGCCGACGTTACATTAAAAAAATGAAAAAAAAAAAACAACGGTGATGCCTTTTAGCGTCGGCTTGATCGATGCTACTAGCCGATGTTATCCGTTCGTATCTAAATCGTTAATTTGTTGTAGTGTTAATTGGAAAAAAGGTTAAGTTAAATAAATGGATTTAATAGATATATACCGCTAATCTAAAAAATTACACATTTATTTAATGATATATATTGTCACGTCATGTATTAAATTTAATAACACGTGATATGTCATATTTATTAAATAAATTCATAACACATTATTGAATAACCATCTAAAACATGTTTATACTCACGGTAATTTTTTTAATACTATTAGGGAATGGTTACTCACCTCTACTTGTAAAATTGACATAAACTAAACTATTTTTTTTAAATAATAGTCACAATAAGGTGTAAAATCTTTATGATTCCATGCAAACTAAATTATTTTAGTTTTAATTTGATTTGATTTTATAAATTTTGATTAGTTGCATTTTTCTTAAATTAAATTTTGGTTTTTTTTTTCTTTTCATTATTCAATCAATGTATATTTATTTCAAAATTATAAGAAAAATAAAATCTTGGCCTATATACAAAAACGAACTTAAGTAAAAGACCTTATTATTTTCACTTTTTCAAATTTACCCGGCCCTTACAAAAAATAGACAAGAATTATATATTTTTTATTTTATTTTAGAGGAGTGACCAAATTACACTAGTGCAAGTTATATCAAGTATTACATTGTTAATAACTTTAGATTTAATGTGATTTTTAGCAACCCAACCATTGAATTTGAATTATATCTATTCATCATCTTGATTATTTGTGTCAAATTTCATAAAAATTGAACACCAATAAATTGATAATCAAATAGTTTTTTTTCCTTATATTTCAAATGTATATGCGACAGCGATGTTATTCTTGAGACATCTCAACGACATATCAAATAATTTTGGATTAATATAAAATTTTATATATATGATCTATATGACGGTAGTTTTCAATCCAACAGTGAATTAATCAATATAATGATCTATTTTAGAGTTATTTAACAGTGTAAGATTTGATGTAATTACACTGGAGTAATTTGAATTCTTCCTTTACGAGGAGGGAATATAGTGGTAGAAATGTCTTTATATTAAAATATTATTGTTTACTCATTTTGTTTTACATAAATAAGTGAAAAGAAATCTTTTCTCTCTCCCCTTTTTTATCAAATCAATTAATCTAAATTCACTCGTTGTTTTTTTTTTCAATCGCTTCTCTTATTTCTTCATATCCTACTTCTTTTGAGAATCAAACAAAACATTTTGGTTATTGATTTTTCGAGTTTTGTAGGTGAAAAAAATCTTTGCTGAGAGAGCTAACCTCATCATAATGTGGATATTTTGGCTCGAGCAGAATTGTCTTTTATGAAAAATACATGTGGTTTAAAAAAAAACAAAACATTTTGGTTATCAACACTTATCAAGATACTATAAATCTCCCTTGTTTTAAAAAGTTATAGCTATTATTTGTTAAATTAATGATTAATTAACATCATATGTGGCTAGTAATAAATTTTACAATAATAATATATAAACACACATTTATTTTATAAACCCATCTAACATATTTTATCTTTCTTTATTTCTTTCTCTTATTTGTTACATCATTTATCCTATCTATCACTCACTTCTCTTCGATTTTTCACTGGGTGTTTAGTGTTTACACACTAATGGGTGTATATGTAATATTGTCCGAAATCCTAGGATAATCACCTTAATAGATTAAGGAAGCATGAACGATGTTCATGATTTTGAATCAGAAATTTCGTCCTCTTATTAATATAAGTCCAAAATTAAAAAAAAAGTTACATTTTCTTTATTTTATTAATTATTGCATTCCTTGCTTTCAACACATTTATTTTGTATTGAGTTGAAGGATTCCTTGTACTCCATTTTAATTCATTTTCATTTATAAAAATATTTGATTAATTACATATCAAAATTAATACATTTTTTCATATTATTTAGGAATATATTTGGTAAAACTTAATTTAACTGATAGTTGATAAACTCCTAGGTTATAAGTTAGTTTATTGAATTAAAAATGTTTAATAAAACTAACTTGTAAGTTAGGTAATAAATGTAAAATGACATAAAAAAACGTAAAAATAAGACAAATAAAAAAGTTTATTAAAATAAGAAAGATAAAAATTGAAGAAAAATAAATAATCTGCTAGCTAGAAGCTTTATGTTAGATAAAGTAGCCCGTAGCTTACTATTTGCGGTCCTAATTATAATAACTTTTTAACTACTTTACAATGATTAAGGAGGTTAGTTAATTTAGTTTGACACAATAAATTTGTCATGAATATATACCATATTTCTAGAATTATACTTGAATCTATGGAGATCCATTATATTTCTCTTTCCTTTTAATTACTCCATCGTATAATTCACTCTACTAATTAAGTACTCACCCGTCTCCATTAAGGGTGTATTTTTGTAAAAAAAGATTAATGTATGAGACAATATAAAAATGTTCTTATAAAAAGATCAAGACTCACTCTCCCAAAAATTCTTAGGTTATCTCCATACCAACAACTCTAGAAAAAATTTTGACTTCAAAACCTACCTATTAATCAATCACACATCACATTACAATTAATTTTTTTAATATTAAGCATTAGTATGCTTATCTAAGATATTTTAGCATTTCTCTCTACATGCATGTTAAAAGTTAAGCAACCCAACTCTAAATAAGATCTTGGTAAGCATCTTCCCATTACTCTTATAATTAGGATGAGATGTAGTATAAGTTAGAAATTACTAAAATAATTTAAAAAGTTGTGTGTTATCAAATTCTTTTATATTTATGACACTGTTTTATAATCTATTCAAATTCAAATAAAGTATATATAATCATCCTTGAAAAGAAACTAAAATATATATCCGAATATCTTGGGTGTGATTTTGTAGAGGTACAAAGCAAAAATTACTTTTGCCAACTGTCCACTAAAGAAAAAGAGGTGAGTGATGATGAAAATGGTAGAGGATTAGGACTGAGTTGGCTGCACACTATGGTTTTGATCAGAACCCAACCCAACCCAGGCAGGCATTCATTTAATGACCCATTTAATATAAGAGTCCTCCTTACTGAACCCAACCTAAAAGAAAGCTGAAGTGTCAGTTTTGGCGTGCATTACTTAGCAATGTCTTGCTTTGCTTTGCTTTGCTTCACACCCCAGAAATTGAATGGTGTGCTACTAACTTTCTCTCCAAAAATTAAAGGCTAAAATGCATTAGGAAAGTGTATCAAAGGAGGCAAAAGAAAAAGTGGTAATGTTGAGGGTTGCGAGGCTGATCAAACATTTCTTAACAGTTTGGCATTTAGTGTACTTGTAGTTAGATTAGTCTTAGTCTTAGATGCAGCAACAGCAACAGCAACAAGAAAAACCAGCTCACTCTCTGATCCATTGTGCTGATTTTTCTTCACCTTCTGCCTTCCCTGACTCTGTTGCAACTCCTTGCTCCTGAGTTTGGTGTTCCTGACTTGAATATACATTCATACATACACTGTCATGCACAGCAACAGGTGCTGCAGTGTGGCATTTGTGCTCTCCTAGAGAACTGCAAGTTTGTGATTCTCCTCTCACTGTGGTGTAAGAGCTTAGGTCACTCTTGCTTTACCATTCTTCCCTCTCTTATTTTACATGGCTTTGTTTTTCACCTTCAGCTTCATGGTTGTGTTGTGATAATGTGATATATTCTTTTATTATTATTTTCCTCTTAGTAATGAAAATGGTTTTTATGGCTTTAAATTTGAAAAGGGGTGTGTTTGTTGGAGTTTATTTTTTTTTCCCCCTACCCTGCAATGTGTGTAGTTGTTTATCTGTCTATTGAATGAAAAAAATGGGTCTTGGGTATTGTTGGGGTTGACACGGAGAGTGAACTTTGGTGCCTGTCATTGTGATTTGCCAGTGGATCTAAGGCGTATTTCTTCATGTGTGGTTGAGAGTTTAACACCACACAGTATAAAGTTATGATCTTGCCTTCATTATTTTACTAGATTTCTGTGATACATTCTGGTGGATTCCTCAGATTTCAGCTCAAGTTTATTTATGATATATTCTTGCAAGTAGCTGATGTATGATTGTTCATTACATTACTATAATAACTCCATAATCGTGATCTTCATTTATTCCATACTTGGCAAAAGATTCTTTCTGTCTACGGTTTTGGTGGTTTTTTCAACTGATACCGAGATGCTGTTTTCAGTTGCAGGTTTTCAAACTTCAACGGTAAAGAAAAAAGAACAAAAAAATAAATAGAAAAGAGAAGCATTATAGTATAGATATATACATACATGTTGGATTTGGAACTTGGAGCTTGAAAGCCACTAGAGGTCTTTGGTGGTATGAATCTTTTATTGGCTTTTAAAAAACAAAGAAACAGTGTAATCAGAAAGTGAAAGATAAAGAAATATGGGAAAGTGAGGTGGAGTCAGATTTGTGTGTGGTGTGTCTCTGGTTTGAGAATTATTTAGTGTTACCACTCTGTTGGCTATGTTCCCTGAGCTGACTTGGTGCGCCCGGGCTCCGTGGGCTTTGCCGCCGACCAAGGAAACAATCTCTTGTTGGAGTCTCTTCCCATTTAAGAGAACCTTTGCTTAAAAAATTGGACAATCCCATCTTCTCCATTTCTCTCTCTTATTCAGCTTCTGCCTTGTTTGCTGTCAAGATTCTCTCATACTATGCACTATTTAACCTCTTGCTCTAGAAACCTTTCTTTTCTCTCTTAAAGCCAAGAAACTTGGATACATTTCAGTGTGACCTGGGGTACTATTCTCTTTCCTTTTCTGGGATATTCTCATAGAACTCTGGCTACTATTTATGTAGGGATGTTTGATGGGGCTAATTGTATTGTGATGTACTGGATTTAGCAATCAGATATTGAGTTGTGGTGAAGGATTTTATTTCCTTTTGCTTTTATTGTTGTGAGTCATCATCATCTGAGAGGAAGCAGATCTTATATTGTCAAGATGAAGTTTATGAAACTTGGTTCCAAGCCAGATACCTTTCAGACTGATGGGAACAATGTTAGGTGAGATTATGCATTTTCTCTAAAATTCACATTGTTGTTTATTCACTGGTTTGCAGATGTTTGTAGTTGCATTGCGAATTACATTTGTAGATGGATTGTTGTTGTTCCTTTTTTCTTTTTCCAAATATAAATAAATTTAGATGAGCATAATTACCATTCTCCCAACAGTTTCATTCATTAGTGCTTATATATTTCTATAATATATATTGAGTGGTAATTGAAAGAAATTCAACAGTTCCTTTTAGTCTTTATTTCCACTGTGTGTGTGGAATCTTCTAGGTGCTTTTTGGTGATTAAGGAAACTTTTTTTTTTGGTTGGGGATAGGAACAGTAATCATCTTATGTCTGAATGGTTTCCACTTTCCACCTTCCATGGTAGCTACTAATGAAATGACTATAATACTTGATATAAAGGAATGAGTTACACAAAGATAAATGCTGGGAAATGTAGCTTGTTAGATAAATTAATAATAACCATTGTTTTGTTGCTGACCTGCACCTAATCCTAATAGCTATTGGCCTATGGCATTCATTTGATGACTGCACATTTTGCCACCCTAGCCGGACTCTTACGTTCATAACGAAAATTAGTTTTATTTATTCATCAATTTTGCTTCTAATGCTTAACTACTGTTCTTTAAGTGATGTGTCATCACACACTAATATTTATCCATTATTTGGTAGAAACATTGCTATGCCTTGATATGGCTGATGTGAAAAAACTTAATGAAATCTACTTATATTTTTTATTTCCTTTGAAGCTGTATTCTTGGGCATTATCATATGCAGAATATGCTAGTTTTATAACAAATTGGGTAACTTTATATTTTTTTATTTCCTTTGAAGCTGTAACTTTCATTAGTTTTGCAGTGTTTCAAATCCTTTTCAAAAGCAAATATTGATTGATTTGATTCATATAAACCAAAATTTAAACATTAATTTTTAGCAGAACATAAACAGAGACTTGATCAATATCTCAAACTTCCCAAGAACTCTTACTTTTTGACTAGAGTACAAACATCTATTGCTACATAGCTTTATCATGCAGAAAATTTGCCTGACGTGGGCTAATTGATAATTAGTTTTATGCTAATTGCTAAATCCATACAGGGCTTTGAGAGGGAGAAATTTTGAAAGTATTCATGGTGTTGTTGAAACATGCATTCAAAAGTCATTATAAATTAGTTGAATATCCTATTTATTAGAAACAAAGGTTTAGAGTGATATCTATGGTTCATGTAAAACTACATACAATAAGATTTCAATCATGTGAGTCTGGGATTTGAACATCAGTGCTCATAGTTTTCCTATAACTTTTTCTCTTCCGTCTCTCTTCCCTCACAAACCACTGAGTATATTCTATCCACTTATGATGCTGAATAAGGCATTTAAAAAGAGTGTAGAAGAAACTTAAGAAAAGGTAGAAGTTTTAGATTCTCAATCATTTTCTCCTTGACCTAACCACTACACTTGCATTCTGCCCTGTTTTATGTCTGTTTTTCATTTTATGTACCCCCTTTTCAGCAGTTCCTAACAAGATGGATTTCATGTGCAGGTATGTGACAAGTGAGTTAGCATCAGATATCATTGTTAGCATAGGGGATATAAAGTTTTATTTACATAAGGTATGTCTCAACCCAGTAAACATATCTAGTCTCCAACTAAGGATTTCCACATTAGCTTCTAATGATTTCTAGAAGTCTAAATTATTTATGGCAATTTCTGCACAGTTACTGTAAGAAATCCATACTCTGATATTATTTTCACAATACATTAGTGTATCAAGGGTAAAGGATGATTCACTTTTTATGTTCTTTTCACTTAGGGCACACATAAAGAAATAAGAAATAGACTTCATTATTTATGCTTTTTTGGATTTTCAAGATAATAAAATCTCAATAGATAAACTAATTGTGTACATGACTACATGCACATTACTCTATGCATGACCTTGACAGGGAGCAGAATTTGTAAGTGCTATTATCGACTTATATTAACTTAGTTGTCAAAGTCTGAATTAAATTTCATTGGGAATAAGTTTAAATTTGGTTATCAGTTTAAAATAAACAGCTAAATCAATTTGGCTACAAGTTTTCATTTATTGTTACTGATGTTCTGAATCCTTCTATCATCAATGTGCAGTTTCCTCTTATATCAAAGAGTTCTCACTTGCAGAAGTTAATCTCCCTCAGTAATGAAGAAAACATAGATGAAGTTCAAATTTCTGACATTCCTGGTGGTGCAAGTGCCTTTGAGACATGTGCTAAGTTTTGCTATGGCATGACTGTTACCCTCAATGCTTACAATGTAATTGCAACGCGATGTGCAGCAGAGTACCTTGGAATGCATGAGGCTGTTGAGAAAGGGAACCTTATTTACAAGATTGATGTTTTCCTTAGCTCTAGCATTTTCCGTAGTTGGAAGGATTCAATCATCCTTCTTCAGACTTCAAAGTCTATGTTACCCCTGGCTGAGGACCTAAAGGTGGTCAGTCATTGCATTGAATCTATAGCAAATAAGGCATGTGTTGATGTATCCAGAGTTGACTGGTCCTACACCTATAACCGGAAAAAGCTTCCAGAGGAAAATGGGGTTGAGTCAAACCAGAATGAAGTCAGAACTCGCAAGGTGCCAAAAGACTGGTGGGTTGAAGACTTATGTGAGCTTGAAGTTGATTTGTACAAGTCTGTGATTACCAATATTAAAACCAAGGAAGTTCAGTCTAATGATGTAATTGGCGAAGCTTTGAAAGCTTATGCTTACAGAAGATTGCCAAATTTCAGCAAGGGTATGATCCGGTGTGGAGATATGTCAAAGCATTGTTTAATAGTTGAGACTATTGTGTGGTTGTTGCCTACTGAGAAAGGCAGTGCTTCTTGTAGGTTCTTACTCAAGTTATTGAAAGCTGCCATTTTTGTAGAATCAGGAGATAGGACTAAAGAAGAGCTGATAAAGAGAATTGGGCAGCAACTGGAGGAGGCTTCTGTAAGTGATATTTTGATTCGTGCACCAGATGGAGAGACTACAATTTATGATGTTAGTATAGTACAGAAAATTGTAAGAGAGTTTTTAATGTTAGATCAGAATTCTGAGATTGAATCAGTTGGAGGTGGTGAACTTGAGGGTATAAGAAAGCCAGGGATCTTATCAGATGCTTCCAAGCTGATGGTTGCAAAACTCATAGATGGATACCTTGCTGAAATTGCAAAGGATCCCAATTTACCTTGGTTGGATTTTGTTAATCTTGCTGAGTTAGTGTCTAGCATCTCTCGTCCTGCTCATGATGGCCTCTACAGAGCTATTGACACATATCTGAAGGTAAACTGTTGTTTATGAGAATTCTTTAACTTGATTAACACATTTCTTTTTAAACCAAGTGTAGAGTATGCTTCTAAATTTTAGTATATTAAAATTCTGTGCTTGATATTCAGGAACATTTTAGCTTCCTAGCATTTGCTGTCTGATAGTGACACCCTTTTAGAAAGTTGTATGTGGAGGTAACAAATTCATTAATTTTACCTTGCTTCAAAACACTACAGGAGCACCCTGGGATCAGCAAAGGTGAAAAGAAGAGAATATGCAAGCTGATGGATTGCAGAAAGTTATCAGTGGATGCATGCATGCATGCAGTGCAAAATGAGAGGCTACCATTGCGTGTAGTTGTGCAGGTACTATATTTTGAGCAGGTAAGGACTGCTGCATCATCAGGTACTAGCACTCCTGACATACCTAAAGGAATCAAAGATTTGAACAATGGATCCAATGGTAGCTCAAGGTCAGGGACAACTAACCCAGAAGATGACTCAGATGCTGTGGCCACAGCTGAGGAGCTGAAGGCATTAAGAAAGGAACTTGCATCATTGAGGCTGAGCAATGGAGTTGGAAGCAATGAGAAAGATGGAGACATTAAACCCAGCATGGATAAGGCTGTGATTGGCAAGATGAAAGGGTTGCTCAAGTCAAAAAGGTCGTTCATAAAACTCTGGGCCAGCAAAGGGGGACAAGGGGAAAATAGTGGCTCTGACTCATCAGATAGTATTGGTTCTGCTAACCCAGAAGAAGCCAAATCTACCCCATCCAGAAATAGGAGGCATTCAGTTTCCTGAAAGTAGTTGGTCCACTTTCTTGGTTTCTCTGTTGTTTCTTTTTCTTTTATATTACTTCCTCAATGACAACAAGATGCAACTCTAGTGGTTTATCTCTTCTAAAATTGAGTAAAAGTACATATAGTTTAAAATAGCAGAATTATGAGAAAAGGAAATCAATCATGTAATCCCTTGGTATCTTATCCTGTCAAAGTAGTTGTTAAGAAGGCCCTATGCACTTCATTGAAATTGACACACTGCCTATTATTTTGGTAACCATACAAGGAATGCAATGGTACAAACGGTGAAGTTACCTTTGTAATCATAACATTATAACAGTTACTGCCTAGTATTTTGTTGAAAACCTGACAAGACCTCTAGTTCTCTTTATTCTTACTAATGTCAGAATAACCAAGAGTGATGTGCAACTGCAATTGGAAATAGATTCATCTAATATTTAAAAATGAAGCTATTATTGTGGGGGATCTGAGGGCCTGCCTGGTAACACATGCATCAACATTTTGTAGAACTGCAAACTTGTGCACCACTATTCTAACAAAAGTCAAACCAGTTGCTTTGCATATAATTTAACAGCCACTTGCAGATTTTTTTTTTAATTTTGCAATGGTACAGAGGAATTGGTGCAAGTTAATCCAAACTGAGACCTCCAACATCCAGTATAGACAAAAAAAAAAACTGAAAAAAAAAACAACTCAACTTTGCTGTAAAGATACAACAGTGACAACAACCGAGCACGTGGAATAACTAATAAGAGGTTCTTCCAATTGGTTTCGAGTTTGAGCCTTGGACATGCAATTATGTTAAACACTATGGAGAGCTTTATCGTCCATTGAAGTCTTACCTAGTTTAAACAGGATTACATTTTGTGAAAGATATATGTGATCTTACATAAAAAAGAAAAAATACAAAAAGAAAAAATACAACAGTTACAAGAGGCAGGTGAGTGCTCTGAAATTGTAATTTAACTATTCCAATTGTTTATCTAGCATACATAAAAAGAAACAAAATTGCTCCCCTAAAATCCACATAAACATGCTTAAAAATGCACGTCAGAAGCTTTGATTATTACTGCTAATCCGGCACCCATTAACCGCATACCTATCTTTCCAGGGTTGATTATTGATATGCTAAATTAATAAAATCAAGGTTATTACTTCTCCATAGGCCAGATAATTGTGCCGCGGCAGCAAGTTCAATTAAACTTATATAAATATTAGTAAATGGAACCAATAGCAGTTGCTCAAGTATCATTTAATAACCTACCTGTTAACTTCAGTTAGTTAATAGTATAGTAGTATTGTGTAAAATTGTACTTTTCTCCACTTCGTTTCTGTCACAAGGGGTGATCAACTTCCTTGGAGCTACTCCAAAATCTAAAATCAAGATTTAAGCGTTTATCACAAAGGAGTGACAAATGTTCAAATCAAAGCCGTAGGAATGGTTAATTATTATCAAAATAGAAAAATTGAAATTATTTTCATAAAAAAAATGATTATTTATTTAATATCCATACACAAATAATGATGTGTTGAACTTGAAACTGAAAGGTGGAGCAGGGCATCTTCCTATGATAACTGAGATTAGATTCAACAAAAGAAAGGTCAGATTGATTAAAAGGTGCCTGCCTGCAGGCAAGTATGTAGTAATAAAAATAATGGCCAAATCCTATTTGTCTTCCTAATGCATTGAAGGGACACAGATACTGGGTGTTTAAAAAGAATATACACCAATAATAGTCCCTCTACTATTTCACTAACTAATTTTAAAGTTTTGAACTTTGTAGGGCCTAATCAGACTTAATTAATAATAAGCAGGGTCTATATTGGGTCCAGCCCCTCAATTAACAAATTGATACCAAGGTGGAGTCACCTTTAACCACATATGATGCATGTATATAAGGCCAAAATCTGAGCTGCTAAAGTTTAACTTAATTGGAATCCCATTCTCCACAAACATTAATTTTGTTGGAAAATACGCTAAAGACTTTTCATTTGAATGCAAATGTGGTCCATTTTGGATAAAGATGCCAATCGCCACGTATTCAACTTTTGACTGTAACTTCTAGGCTGATATGCAGCTATACTATACATCCTAGTTTAATCATCACCATCATCCTTATGCTATCCATCATCAAACCTCACACTACATTATATTAATTGATTGCTATATCAATATCCAAACTTTTAAAAGTTGCCATTATTGCTTTTATTGTTTACTACCCTTCTCATCTTTAAGTAGGTAACATTTTTTTTATTTTGATTTAGCTCAAGTGATGGGAACAAGTAATGTTGGGATGGAAATTATAGATTTTTTTTTTTAGATTAAAATATAAAAAATGTTGAAAGAAAATGAAGATAAATCTTGCAGCAATAACAATGGAAATATATTTATGAGAACAATAAAGGGTCCATTTCATTCCATTGATCCGAATTGTGAATTAAAAGAAAATATGGTGGAAATGGAGAGGTGAATGAATCCAACTATGGAGAAAGTCCAACATTTGCGGAGAACCTGAGTTGCAGCTCTGAGCAGAGCACCCATTTGTTTGGAATCATGCTTATCCTTAGCCCCACAGTTGCTTCCATTCCACACCACACGACCCTACCCTACCCATTACTAACTCAACCATGGTTAACATGTATAATATAATATTAATAAAATAAAGAAGAAATATTATTGTTGATTAATTGATGATGCTATGCAGGCAGGTTCCCACACTGTTTGATATATCATCAGTCACTTGTAGTCCTATTCCTATATATACCATATATGCCTAACTCACCTTCCTTTCTCTATATAAAACCAGCTTCATCCATATCTGTATTCCAAGACTTGCTACCCATTTTTTATTAATATATATATAAGAGAATACACTCACTCATTCATCAGTCTAGCTAGTTGATTCATCTACTTCTAAATTTGTGGGGAAGGAAGGAAGGTGTGGTGGATCAAAGAAGATGAGTTGCAATGGTTGCCGTGTCCTCCGAAAGGGTTGCAGTGAGGATTGCATGCTACGACATTGCCTTCTGTGGATAGAGAACCCACAAGCACAAGCTAACGCCACCCTCTTTGTTGCCAAGTTCTTCGGCCGTGCCACCCTCATGTCTTTCCTTTCCTCTGTTTCTACCAACCAAAGATCCGGTATGCCTATATATGTGTGTGTGTGTGCGCCACATAACTAACATAAATTCTATTCTTTTAATTTTCCCATATTACTAGTCTTTCAAATCAATAAGTCCATACATAATATCATTACATTATTTGTCAACTAGTCTTTCATCCTTCTCTAAATTAACATGCATCACAGCCAGGTGGAAGTGATCAATGTTAGTTAAACGAATTAAATTTTGCATCAACTATTAATGTGATGCAATATATTTAGTATAAGATATGCAAAGTGGAGAAATTCAATTATAAAGATGGTGTAATCAAATTATGCGCTCAAGAGCCTCATACACAATTGTGTTAAATACTTAAAGGTTTATTGTCCATAGAGATTCTACCTGACTCGAACAGATTGTCTCCATGGAGGATACATGTAGTCTTTGACTTATGTACTCTAAGTTAGGTGCATGCAATAGGTCAATAAATGAATATATCATTAACCACTACATTTACTAATTATGAGTAATTAAGTGGCATATATAATTGATGAGGAACTAGTGTGTTTGTGTATGCATGAAATTAAAAGTGAATTTGGAAATTTAAGTTGTGACTTGTGACATGTGGTATATATGGCATGGCAGCTTTGTTTCAGTCACTTTTGTATGAAGCAGTGGGGCGTACTATAAATCCAGTGAATGGAGCAGTGGGGTTGTTGTGGACAGGGAACTGGCACCTCTGCCAATTGGGTGTGGAGAAAGTTCTCCGAGGTGATGGTGGTTCGTTGACCCCACTCCCTCACTTCTATGAGACTGATCTTCAGGGCTTTGAATCTCTTGCCCCTTCTTGTCATAGTCATCATCAGCAGCAGCAAGTAATGGGTTCAGCATCAAGGATGATACTCAAGAATCATGAATTAGAAGCACAATCAGAGAGAGTGGTGGTTGGAAGTGGAAGGTATCACCACCACCAACACCAAGCAAAGAAACAACGTGCGGGGACACCCTCTGAGGAATCGGAGACATCAACGTTGGGAAGCAGAGCAGAGGATTCTGTTTCTGAGAATGAAAGGAAACTCCTTCCACTATTCTTCTGATGCCCCACTCTTCTTTATTAATTATTCAGATGAGTATCTATTAAATATTACTTTGTTCAATATTCCTGCCTAACTAGCATATCAATATTCATAAATGTTCTTTCACGTCGCTTCTTATTATCATATAAGAGAGACTAGAAATATCAGTGTAGAAAAAACAAATAACAATAATATATAAATGAATAAGAGTTCATCAATATTTCCTCTTTTTTCAGATTTGCTTTCTTATTTACCAAGTTGTATCTAATCTGAAATGGAAGAGTGATGGACAAATCTTTCTTAATTTGCTGTAACTTTTATTTGAAAAATATAGATTTTTATAAAACATAAGTACATAGATACTTAATCAATAATGTATCAGATGAACTGTGATCATTATTACATTACTATTGAAATATCATATTTGTGTGTGTTTAGCAAACATACTCTTTGTGTACATAGCAACAACAATAATGGGTGATGATGACTGGGCTTGAAAATGATATTATCATATCATTTACTAGCTTCTCTATTTAAGTCTCTTTTACGTGTTCTGTCTTTGTGAAGTTAATTATGTGTATTTATAAGTCACTAAGGCTATTTCTATTGGGCTAGCTGTGGGAGGTTCTTTCATGCACATTTGTATGAACACATTTGTTCATCCTTATCGAAAGACTTAATCTTGATTCGCCCATAATGGGTTAAAACTTTTATTTTTTGGGAAAAAAAAAATTGGTGGATGGATACTTGGATAGAATCTTAAATTTTTAGACCTAGTTATGTTTTCCCGCTATAGCTACTAATATGGATAGGAAAATAAAGAGGAAAAGACAGCAAGTTTTGTAAACTATATACAAGTCATATACGATTTCTGTGTTTGGTAAAGCTGAAAGCTTAAAGCTAGCCGAAAGCTGAAAAACTATTGAATGTAGTAAACTAGTTGTAAATGGTAAAATGAAATATAATTACATCATTAATTATTAAATAATGATAAGTGGAGGTGGTTGAGGGATAAACTGGTAACTAATTTTCAGCTAATAGCTGAAAATTGGAGTTTTTTTTAAAAAACCTACCTCAATACCTTTTCAAGAAAAATTAGTGGCTACCAACAAAAAAGGTACCTCACCAAATTTTAACTTTGAGCTAGCTGAAATGCGTTCCCAAACACACTTTATACGTGACATGTGCATCTCTTTTGGTGAAACTGCAAGCAAAATATGACAAGTATATAATGAAAGAATGTCACTGTCCCTTGAGTTATTCGAGGAGGCATTCAATCAAATACTGCTAATTTCTGTCCTCTTTCTTTAATATTTCCTGCTTTGGAGTAATGCTATTGCTAATGCTGTTCGTCACCTATGGACTATTTTCGCCAAACTTCCCGAAAGACGGAATGCATATGGGCCACTTATAGTATTTTCAAGCCCAATAACTCATCACAATTTCAAATAATTTAGTGCATGATTTATAATGTGTTTAGTTTCCACCGGATCCATGTTTGATGAATCCGAGTCAACACTACTTTCAATAATGCTAGTTTGGATTCATATTTTAAACATGATTTTGATGAAAACCAAGCACACACCTCATTTTGGTACATCCGAAATTAACCCTATGTCTATGTGTGCGTTTTATAATTGATACTATAGCATTTATACAGTTTTATAAGGAGACTCAATTCTGTGAGTTCAGGGGACCAAAAAGGCCACATATTCAAATGAAAGGGGGGAAAAAGCTAATTAAATTTATCTATTTATGTTGCTAAGAATTTGTTCATTTTTTTTATAGAAACAACATGCATACGACACAGCTTGATAGTGAGGAAATCTTTTATTACCGCAGAATTGAAGACTAATCCTATAGAAGACGACACTGTTACTGGGACCACAAATCCACGATAGGGAAAGGAAATGGGCCTTGTGTTCTTTTATAGTTTGAGTGCCTTTGTTGCTTTGTTCTTTTCACTTCCACGTTCCAATCGTTATGCTTAAAATTGTTTTAAAGTCGCATGTTTGATTTTGGTAACAACGACAAATACACTTTCTTTTAATTCATTGGACAATATTGCTTCTAAACTAAGTTAATCACCATAAGATATTTACGTAAAATATATACACATTTTTTTCCTTCTCTAATCGTTTTTACTTTATTTGGGTTGGGGGAACAATCTCTTTCTAATTGTATTTACTCCCATAATTTCATTTCATAAAAGGGATCTCAATGGAGAAGCAGAATATATTTGGTAAAGGAAAGGGATATAACTATCCCGAAAGGCCTAATTTGATCATGTGTTTGCATTTCACTTAAGGGTCATTCTATGCTGCATTTTGCTATGCTACCAATATCATGATCACGTTTCAATTATTTATTTACATTGAGGAACATAAAACACCTTCAATCATCTGTTCTCCCAGCACCTAGCAAATTGTTCTGAAGAAATATAAAACCATGCCTGTGATAGCTAAAACTATAATATAAATATAATGACAAAATAAAAATAGCAGCAAGCATACACAGCAGGGATTGAAATGAAGATCTAGAGCACAGACTACCTAATAAACAATGATTAGTTGATTACATATAGATATATACACAGACACTCGCTTTTCCTCAAATGACAAGGTAAATTGTATACAGCTAGCTAACTAGTGAGAGAAAAGCAACCTTTTTTTCCTTTGTAAATTGTAATATTCAGACACAAGGATATACTACACACAAGACATACAAGACCACACAACAGGTTTCAAAAATGTCAAACGAACACCAAAAACCAGCAGCTATTTAACTCCATTCCATTCTTATTACCTTCTGTGTTATCTCCACCCTGTGGAAAATAAAAGGCTGGGAGTAGTGTTAGCATTAAGAGTGAGCGGTCAAATAAGATCAGTTCTACACATGTGTTGTCAGGCAGCTGGAAGTCGTCGGTACACGACCAAGTTGTAACATATGCGTTCTTAAGCTACAATCCTTCACCTGTCACAGTTTTTTCAGGTACAAATTAACAATAAGAATAGTGATGTAGAAATTAGTATGATATGAGAATGCTTTAGACAAACATGATAGATTACCTGCATGGCTCCTAATGAAGACAAAAAGTCCTTGCATTGTTCAAGCAAAAACCTTTCCTTTGAGGTCACCTTTAGGATTTCCGCCACCAAGCAGTTAGTTTCTTCCACCTGCTAGAAATTCGTGTCTTTAAATATACTAGTAGTCGTGTAAATATTCACTTATGTCTATAACCCCATTCCCACTTCCTCACTGTGTATGAAATGTGCCATGAATGGCCTAGTATGAAACTAAATGAACAAATAGCAATTGGCCTTGAAGGAAGAAAGTTGTCTCAACTCTTTCCAAATTGAGCAAATGCTTCAATAGGATTCTAATCACTTAATTAGCGTTTTTTTTTTTGGAAAGGGGGAGGGGGTGGATACAACTAATAAGTTGGTTTTACTGAAAATTTGATTTTTAATAGAGCAAAATGGTCCACCTAGTGCATCAAAGGCTTTGGCAGTTGATGTTGTACAGAGCAAAATGGTATGAGTTGATCCATCTAATTGACCGTGCCTAATGAGACGGGTTGTTATAAAATCAGCTCATTTTCATTGTATTATTTGTAAAGCTGACTACAGAAAGTAAAAAAGTAAGAAAGAAAGAAAATCTCTGGTGGCTGCAGATATGAACCCACATAAGCAGCCATGCATGGGTTAGTGCATCTTAGCCCAGACCCAAGGGATTGGCAAGTAACATGGCAACACATCAAATACTGAAAAAACAAGGACAAAGATGGTGCGCACTTACTCACACACAAACACATATGGATAGTAGCTAGAATGTATAAAAAAAGTTTAGTAGGCCAAACAAGTGTCAAATGTTAAATTTAATAATTTTGTAGAAATGAATGTCACAACTCCCGAGTGTTGTGTACAAGCCAGACAAGGACAAGACTCCTCTGTTGACGTGTCCATGTTATGAGTCATGACTATAGACTTAGACAAAGCCTAAGCACAAATAGGTAAGAATATATTTTACTTAATAAAGAATATCAAAACCATACTTGTGAAATGATATCATGCACTTATGCATATTACCCAAGATTATGACAATATTTTGTGTCCATCATTGAGTTTTTTACCCTTAAGATTTTACTATTTCTGCATTTATGAAAGGTTCTGCTTAAACATCAATTTGAATAAAATTTTCTATTTATTATTGATTAAAATCACAAAACACAGTGAATATGACAGATTCAATGGTAAGAGTTGAGCAAAAAAAAATGGTAAGATGATTATTTGGTGAATAAATTCCATTACTAAGTTAAAAAGGGGTGAAAGGGGGATCTAGACCACACGGCTAATTTAGGTTCTATTCTGAAGAACTTATAAACCCAGTACCTTTTCTTCGAAAAATTATAATTACAATACATTTTGAGTACGGCTTGACCAAAATGTGACCCAGTGACGAAACTAATCAATGAAAGTATCAGTAGTATTACTTATAACTCAAATACCAACTATCAAACAGAAGTTACAGCTAAGATGACAATTAAAAGAACAGATGCACCTTACAAAAGAACACATACGGAAGATATAAAAAATCACCTTTGACGAAAGAGAGTATATTGAGGATGCCATTGCCTGCATCACATCTACTGCTGACCCCAAAGCATCCTTTAGATTTGGTACATCAGCCTGAAAGAAAGGCCATTTAATATTTGACAGACTATTTTAATATAGTGTAACATATCCAAGAAAATAGTGGTGGGACATACTATTGCTTTTTCAACAACTGGAAGACGGAGGGTACTGGCCCTCAAAGCTTCAGTTGCTCCAAGCAAAGAACTGGAGTGATCTCTATCTAGAAGGGCCCATTCTTCCAAATAAGAAATCTATGACCACACACAATAAACTTCAATTATGACAAATAATGATGATGAAATAATTAGTATTCTGATCAAATGCATTGCTGATTATGTCTTTAATGTGAACATAACATTAAATCCTCATCAATATATGTATGCTTGAAAGTAACGTACTGAATTGGCAAAATATTATTGAATAATAGACATCGCATCAAGTTATAAATGGGCACATGCACATCAGCAGGCATGCAAATATTTATAAAACAAAAGCAATGTTGCCAAAATACAATTTAAATTTTATCAAGCTTATCACCTTCCATGATTCTACATTCATTGCATAAGAGGCATTAGTTTAAAATTGAAAGCCCTGAATCATACCTGTCCCTTTAGAATGGAAGTGAGCTTCAACTTTTGCCTTAGTAATACCAGCTTGATTCTTTTAAGTATGACTGAATGCCGAAGCTCTGAGATTGTTACCCATGCATTCCACAAATGTCTCTGGAACAATGACAATAATTTAGTTTAACCTACAGTACATTAGCATATGGTACTGTACTAGTATTTTTATCAGCCAATAGTGCAGCCATTGTCATCCTAAACATAGCAGGAGTAAATTATTTTACAATACATGAAATTAGATGTGCAAGTACAAACTTTTTCAAGTATATGACTGCCTCTCATGATAAACACTTCAGAACATTGTCAACACAAATGCAAAACCAGATAACCAAAAATTAAATTGTTGAACATCACTAATAATACCAACAGGTTTCCAGAGCCTATAAAGTGATGATAGAATGCTCAGATGGGGACAACTTTGTTACACACCTGACTTGAGGTCAACACAATATTAGGTCAAGCTGTACAACCAAGAACCGCACACCGCACTTAAGGTGAACTTAACCTTTTCCACAAACTACTTCTATTTTCTGTACACCTAAGTGTATGGCCATTCAACATAATCCTTATCTACATATGTTATAGTTTTTTTTCTCCACATAGATAGAAGGATTGCATCTTTACATTTCCATTTGAATCACTCCTTGCAAAATTCTGCTATAAACTAGTATACTTAAGCCAAATATGGGACAATGCTACTGGCAAATTTCTACATGACAACTTTTCACTACACAGTATCCTCATCAGCTCACTACCAACAAGATAATTTCTTGGCACGACAAGGCAAAATGTTGTCCGCACATATTTCTGAAGTCAGTGAGATTCTTTAGTCAATACATAAACCACGAATAGCCATCATATAAGTTTTCCGGAAGACAATGGAACATAACGTTAGGCTAGAATTTTTAAGTAATATTTATTTACAGTCTAGACCTTCTTCTAACGAGCCTGCAATTGAAGTGACACTATGCAATGGGTGAAAACTTTGAAATCTCCACAAGCACTTGCAAGCAAGGAACAATGATGAGAAATACTAACTACATTATCCAGGTTAACATGATAAGTCCAAGAAATTTCATCATCTTAGCCAATCTGCATTCTGAAACCTAGCATATTTCCTTGAAAATGTGACATCACCATTGATCATTCACCTTAAGACCTTAGCTTAGCAGCCTAAACTTCTAGCACAGGGTTTCTCAAATGTAGTTTGTTAGTGCATTCCTAAGCACATTATATTAAATATTATAACTTATAAGTGTGATGAAGAAGATCCCATTCATCTAAATCATTCCACAAAACACACTACAACTTACAAGCATTCAATGAAACAATTACTAAAAGTTAACAATTAGAGATACTCATATCAATTACAAGTAACAAAACCCATAATATAGAATATGGCATGACTTAATACATATTCAACCATACCTCTGCATTCAGTTTCTGCACCATGAAGGTAGCATCTGCCCTGGCATTAACAAACCGCCACTGCACGTACCGGTTATACAGAAGCCTCAAGGTATGCGCATCAAATATTCGATCTTCCCCAATCTTCCCTCTCCGGACATCCGCGGAGAAGCTAAGAATTGAAGGTGTGTTACTAGAATTACTATTGATGGAGCTAGCAACTGCACTTCTCACCCTAGCAGGGCTAGGCATCCCCCTTGATGGGGAAGATGTTGTAGATGCCCAAAGCTTACTAGGGGAGGCAGGACGCACATTTCCCCTGACTGGAGAAGCCATAGTTCTAGGGGACAACATTGGACCATCACTATTATACCTTTTCAATTGGGAATTCTTTGTTGGGACAGTGGTTCTAGAAGCAGGGCTTGTTGATAAGGGAGAACCAGGGTCCTGCAAACGGCGCAGGCGGCTATTAGTTTCCTGCCAAAACCTTGCAGACACAACAATGCCACGAGGCTCCCTTGGGGCCTTGGTAGAAGCCCCATCTTGTGCTCCTGAAGTGCTACCAGAGGAGACACTATCAGTATCAGAAGCAGTGAGATCACAAGGCAAAGAAGACTCACTATTCAAATGAGCACTACCACCCTTGAGCAACTCAGCTTTGCCCAAATCCAAACTCAAACCCCCTAGCCCATCAAAAGAAGCCCTTCTTCTACCACTCTCAATCACCATTGACTGCTGCAATGCACGTGCCACTTTCCCAAATCCATTCCCAACAACCTTCTTCTTATCACCACTATCAACACTGCAATCCACACTCCTTGAAAGGTTATTGGGCTGCCGGGCCCTCGCGGGCCACCGGTGCTGATCCGTGGGTCGAGAGTTC
Organism: Sesbania bispinosa; assembly: GCA_026901365.1. Taxonomy (NCBI): domain Eukaryota; kingdom Viridiplantae; phylum Streptophyta; class Magnoliopsida; order Fabales; family Fabaceae; genus Sesbania; species Sesbania bispinosa. The sequence goes on from QLOH01000286.1 coordinate 473,082, forward strand.
TCCGACTTCTCTCCCTGATCTCCTCCTTTTCCGGCGGCCAGAGTGGCCCTCCGGCGCTCCGGCGTAGCAGCTTTCTCCTTGCTCTTGCTAATGGGTAGCGAAAAGGCCTCTCCTTGAAACGAAACCGACAAGCTACGAGTAGAAGTTACTAGAAGCTTGGTTGCGTCGGGAACTGGGGTCATAGGTCGGGGTCTCCGGCGGTCCACCGATTGGGAACGCTTAGGGACAAGTGGGGTTGCGGAATTGGTGGAGTGAGAGAGAAGAGGGGAAGGGAATCGGCGTGAAGAAGAAGAAGAGGTTGTGGTTGTTGTTGTTGATGAAGATGATGTTGTTGAAGGAGAAGATGAAGGTGAAGGTGACATGTACCTGGAAGACACTTGTCTCCCTTTGCCTCTTCTGGGTAAGCTGCCATTGTTTGAAGCTTGCCTTGAGGAGCTTAATGGGTCTTCGGAAATGGCAGCCACCATTATAGGACCTTGCAAAAAGGTGGAAACTTTCCCTCACATTGCCTCCCTCATACCCCAAAACGCAAAAATCTGAGCTTTATCCATGAGAAACTGGTGCAGATCAAGCGCTTGACAAATGGGTATGCTCCAGATTCAGCATTTCAGAGGAACAGTGAGAGAAATAGCGCTGCAGGGTGTGGGATTTGAGAGAGAGAGAAAAAAAAAGGGACAGAAAGCGAAGTAGGTGAAAAAACAAAAATTGCAAAAATTGCAAAAAAAAACGAAATTTAGAGAGTGTTTTGCAGGTCACAGTGAGTGTGAGTGAGCCTTTGGGTTTTGGTTTTGGGTGAGTGAATCTTTGGAGGAACGTGAACGTTATGTTAAGTTAATGACACTTTAATATTTTGCTAAGCCTAAGCTTGTTATTATTCCTTTTCTTTCCATCACTCAAAATGCAAATTTGTTCTGTAAGTATAAAATAACTTAATAATGCACTATGTTTCGTGAGGTGTGAATTTCTCGCAACCATTCACTTCAAAGGAAGGGAAAAGAAAGGAAAAAAAAAGCCATTTTACTTATAAGGAAGGGAGTTTTGTTTTTCCTATAAAATTCTACTACTATTCAACAAGAAATGGAATAATAAAATAAATCAAGAAATTTCATAATGAGAAGTTCTTAACAAGACTAGTCTCGTTGGATTCCCCTTAAGTGGTACATGTTTGATTCCCTTTAAGCAAGGTCTCGGGTTCGAGTTTTGTGGATGGAAAAAATCCCCGCTGGGAGAGTTAGCCCCACCATGATGTGGATGTTCCCGGCTCGAACAGGATTGCCTCTCATGGAGGATACCTGTGGTTAAACCAAAAAAGACTAGTCCATACCAAGACTAGTTCATAAAATTCGAGATTTTTTTCTATAATTTGATGAATTTAATCTTAATTTAGTTTTATTTGGTATTTTGTGTAAGAATAATTTTAAAGTAAGATAATGTAAATAAAACATTAAGAAAAAATTAAAGTTATAAGAGAGATATGCATAATTAATAAATATAACATATAATAAATATATATTAAAAATATTTACAATTTAAGAAATACATAATTAATTCACTACTTATTCAATAAAGTTGAATGTTAACTCTTAATACTTTCCTAACATATTATTTTCTCTCTTAAAACAATATTTCATTGTTGTTTAAATATTTTTATATTTTTTAAAAAATAGAATCATAAATTACCTTTTATTCTTTTGCATTTAATTCTTTCTTCCTTTATATTAGTTGTTTATTCTCTAAAAAAATTATGGTAATTTTTTCTTCAAATCCCAAGTGTCTTTACTTTTAAATCAATTCCTTTTAAATTTACTCTTTTACATTAAAAGTTAATCTTCTTCCCTAAATAGCATGTTCTACTCCAATATATCAAATTATAGTATGTTTTCTTGAAGTAACTTAATCTTTAGCTTACTCACTCTTAAAGAATTATACATGTTATTATTAATTTATTTTCTTTTAGATTTTAAATTAATTAAGCATGCATTTTCTATAATTTAAAAGTTACCCTTTTAATATATTTTTTAGATTTATCTAAATTAATTATACATATATCCCTTATAATTAAGTTTTTCGGTGGACCTTGAGGGTTGAAGTCTGATATGATTTGGTGGTCAAACTGGCTGTATTGCATGGTGGATAAGGGTGAAAAACAGGTCATACCAGGTCAAGTTTTGGCAGGTCTGAGCATGACATGACTTCTAATTCTTAAGTTTGAACTTGGGTCTATTACCTGTTACAAGCCTTTTTTTAATGCCTGGTTTGACATTTGAAAAAGAGTGTGTTTGATAAAATTAGCTGAAAAACTAGCTGAAAACTAAAAGTTGGTTGATTTGATTGAAAATGTTTGACAAAACTAACTGAAAATAGTAAAATGACACATGAAGACATAAAAAATTATTAAATGATGATGAATAGGGGTTGTTGAGGGATAAACTTATAATAAAATTTTAGCTAGTAGATGAAAAAAAGAGTTTTTTCAAAAAAAAAAACTACCCCAAGTAGCTTTTCAAGAGAAAGCTGGTAGCTACCTAAAAAAGTTATCCTACCAAACACGGATAGACCATAAAAAAAATAGGTTGCGATAGACATTTACTATAAATAATATAAATTTAATATTAAAAAATAATAATGTATTAAAAAATAAATTTATCATTTATAATAATAATGTTGAGGATATATTGTAAACACAAACTTAAAAGGGTCTACCCTAAAACCACCCAACTTTCCATAACATGATTCTAGACTCTTTTCCCTGCTCCGCTCATCACGTTTTACAGGTAGTTAGAAACTTAGAAGGAAACATTGACTGATAAGATTATGATTGACCCACAATTGTAAATAATACAACGAGGCAAACCATGATCACTTAAGGTATGCATACTTCTGCCTTGTTGTTACTCTTCTTATTTGAATGATGGGGTGTTTTTTTATATATACCCACCCAGTCATTTCTTACTCAACTAACCAATAACTCAATCATTAAGGGTAGGAATACTTCGGACGAACTGTCAGGGGCCTATGACCTGACTTGACCTGATTCGTTTATTAAAAATGTTAGATTAAGTTTTTTTTGTAAGTCTGTTTAGTTAAAGTGGTCAAACTTCATGCCTATGAAAAAACTTGCTAGTCTATTTAATATAATAATACATAATATATTAAATTAATTACATATATAACTATAAATATAATTAAAAAACATAATATAATTAAAAAATTAAATATATTAAATTAATTATATAAAAGCCTGTTTATAGGCCCGCTGGCCTGCATAGGCTTATAGGTCTGTTGGGCTTTTTTGTAGGTCTTGTTATGAAAACAAGCTTCTGAACAAGCTTACATGCCAGGCCAAACTTTGAGTGTGTTTGGTAAGGCCTTTCAGCTAGATGAAAGCTGAAATTATGAGCCGAAACCATTCCATCACTGTTTGGTAAAGTAACTTCTTTAGGTAGTTAGGGTTTAGGGTATAGGGTAGTTTTTTTTGAAAAAACTCCATTTTTTTCGCTACTAGCTGAAATTTATTACAAGTTTATCCCTCAACAACCTCTATTCATCATTATTTAATAATTAATGATTTCTTTATATGTCATTTTACCATTTTCAGCTAGATTTGCCAAACACTTTCAATCAAATAAGCTAGGTTTTCAGCTTTCAACTACTTTTTAATTTTCAGCTAGCTTTTCAGCTAATTTTACAAAACACTTTTTTACAAATGTCAGACAAGGCCATAAAAAAGCCTTGTAACAGTTAACTGACTTAAGCTATTTCCACCCCGTCCACCATGCAATACTGCCAATTTGGCCACCAAATAATATCAAACTTCAACCCTCGAGGTCCACGAAAAATTTAGTTATAAGGGATTATAATTAATTTAGATAAAATCTAAAAATTATATTAAAAGAGTAACTTTTAAATTATAAAAAAGGCATGCTTAATTAATTTAAAATTAAAAAGAAAATAAATTAATAATAACATGTATAATTCTTTAAGAGTGAGTAGGCTAAAGATTAAGTCACTTAAAGAAAACATACTATAATTTGATATATACAGGAGTAGAACACCCTATTTAGGGTCGAAGATTAAATTTTAATGCAAAGAAGTAAATTTGAAAGGAATTGATTTAATAGTATAAACACTTGGGATTTGTAGAAAAAATTACCATAAAACTATTTTTCTTTAGAGAATAAACAACTAATATAAAGGAAGAAAGAATTAAATGCAAAAGAAAAATTAAAAGGTAATTTATGATTCTAATTTTGTAAAAAAAATATAAAAATATTTTAAAAACAATGAAATATTGTTTTAAGAGAGAAAATAACATGATAGGAAAGTCTTAATTAGGACGGATTTTGGTTTACGATAAGTATTTACTATAAATAATATAAATTTAATATTAAAAAAATTTAATAATATTTTTAATAGTCTAAATTTATTTTTTATAATAATAAATTATGGAGGTCTACGGTAAACCTAAATTTAAATGGTCCATCCTAAAATGACCCTTATTCTCTTATAGAAGAGAGTTGGGTCATTTAACTCTTGGATGTGCACTTGGGTTTAGGTCAGGTCGGACACAATTTATTTTTTCAAATATTTCTCTTTTAATTTATTTTAAATATTGCCTAAATTTAAAAATAGCCATGTGATGTAACTAATGATTGCTAAATCAAAATAATTTAACTTTGAAATTTTAAAAAGACAAGTAATGAAATATATAAATAGAATAAGTGATTAAGCTACATTTAGGAGAATATAATTTAATTTAATAATAAAAGTGAATTTGTGTTTACGTCATCATTCAATTACGCGTTATTAAATTATTAAAAAAGCTTAATAGTAACAATATGATTAACTATTTTATATGAACATAAAATTAATGATAATTAAAGAATTTAAACCTGTTTTGGGTAACTAAACGTATGTTTCATAAGTCCACCAATCACAAAAAAAAAGTATGTTTCATAAATCCTGACCGATTAAAGAAGTCTTTCACGAATTACTTACACAAAGGCTAGTGACCATCCCTTTCATAAACCGATATTGCATCAATTTATGTTTTTATTAGAGATTTAGGAAAGTGATCTTATTTCCATGGAATTTTTAGTTCACTTAGTAGCTTGCTTGGCATCTCATACAGTATTTGGTAAGAGAGATTTGAAAAATAGCTAGGAAAGCAAGTTGGCCACTCATTTAGACTTAAATAAATACTCAAGTACTACATTAGATTTTCTTTTCTTTTCTTCTATTTAATTTCCTTCTTACCAAACATAACATTAATGTTGTTCTCTCCAAGTCTTCAACTAAGCGATTGTCATGAATGATGTATATGGACAAAGAAAAAAAAAAGTTACATGTATTTAAACACACACAGAGATTATTCATAAAACTGGTTAGGTTATTGAAAACAAGGTATTTTATACTTTTTCCTTCTTGGTTCATATAACCTCGAGCATTGATTGTATAGGTAGCTTGGTAAATTAATCACTCACATACTAACAAAGCCCTGAACATCACGGTTGACAGATAGTTGGGTTCCTTAAGCATCTTGGTAGGGATTCGATCTTTGACGATGTGTATGAAAAATACTTTATTGGGAGAGGTAAAGTCCGATCTCAATGCCTCAAAAGAATTAGTCTTTAGCTATCAATTGGGGTTCAAACAAAAAAAATTAATCACTCACAGGATTTAAACTCACAACTAGAAAAATTTATATATATATATATATTGTGTGTTATATTACTATATTAGCTATTTACACCATGAGGACTAAATATATGGCTGTCTCTTTCATGTTGGTGCGAAATACTAATACTCAGCCGTATAATTAAGCACTAGTGTTTGGTTTCATAAACAAGAATACATGGTTTCACGTGTATAAATTTTATGTATAAAAAATAATATAATAATGTGAGTATACACAGAGAGATTTGCCACCGGGAGTGACGTGAGATAGATAGATTACTTCATTGGGAAAGAGATGAATGAGCTAACCTTCATGAAAGCAAATACAGTGGTTGATGCCATCAATGAAATGCCCCAAAAGCTTAGACATTATCAACCAGAAAGGCAATGTTGCCTAATTGTGATTTTTGCAAGCTAAGCTATAATCAATTTATTATTATAACTATATTAAGATGCCACATCTCTTTCTGTCCCTCTCCATTCATTGCAGGCTTTGAACGCTTCTTATTTCTTAATATCAACATCCTTCAATTTTCTTCTCTGTTTTTCTCCAACCTTTGGTTCTACCTTTCTTCTTTATGTATATATACATATGTGTGTCCTTCTGTATATATCATCCAATGAATTTCATTAATTCTGATTAGATTTAAGCAACCAATTATAATTTAGATAAAAATTTATATTGACTGAGACATAAAATTTCCCAAAATTTTCTTTTGCTTTTCCCTTGGCAAAATGTGCTTGCTTCTTGTTTGATCTGAAAGAATCTTGTGTTTTAGCATATAGTATATATTTATAAGATGGTGACTATTTCCTAGGCTGACGGCGTAGGTTACTGATTATTTATATTTATTTAAGGGTCTCGATTAAAATGATTCTTTGCTGTTGTCACAGACTCACAGTAATTCTACGCGGCGTGTCTTCATGGAGTAGTTTTTTTTGTGCGAAGCAAATTACACATGTATCCTCTTCTGGAGTCAATCATGTTGGAGTCGGAAACATTCACATTTTGATGAGGCTAACTTTTCTAGTGGAATTTTTTTTCACCCCAAAACTCGAACTCAAGACCTTATTTAAAAAAAATAAGTATAAGTATGTATCGCTTAAACGAATCCTCATATATCAGTGGTTGAATAACCAAGGTTAAGCTCCGAGAAATGCTACTGAAATAAAATACTACATTTAAGATTCTGAAACTTGTAAGGTAATGGTTTGACAAAAACAAAATTATTATTAATCTAAGAAACTGCATAAAATTCCAAATCTTGATCTATATTGAAGCAACCCTTTCCTTTTACTCACAAACTCCTTTTTTTCTTCATTTATGTGAAAAATATGTGCTATAAATTGTAATAATGTGGTATCACAACTAATAATTACTCTACTATCTACCCCAGGCCTAGTGACATCTCTATCCAAAACAGTTTCCAGGTGATCCTAGAAGCAATAGAATTTACAACAAACTTAGGATTTGGGGAGGGTTGGTTGAATTCTTTTTTTTCCCCTTTTTTGTTGCATTTAACTAATAATTAGTTAGACCAACATGATTATTATTCACCACAACTTGCTACTTCAACAGTAAAGGACACTGATTGCTCAGTCCCTGAGTTTCTTATTTAACTTTGGCAGTGAGATTGCTCATTGCCAAATAATATTAACCATATGTTAAAGCTACTGATTCATAATCACAAAAAATCTATGATGAACATTGAACCCCCACTTCAGCTAATATTCACATTTACTGATTATAATTTCCCATTCAGCATTAGGAGACACACAAGGGATATGGTTATAATGTTTGATTAACTAATCCATGGCATATGTATTATGGAATGATGAGAAAGGGATAATTCTTTGAAGGCATGTAACTTACGGTACACTCAATGGAATAATTGGTTAAAAGCAAACAACCACTTGAAGATGCTAATTAACTTTGCTTCAGAAGTGATTATGGGCTTAAGGAAATAATTTTGCCTTCTGTTCTGTCCCATAGCTTTCCAACTTTGCTTCTCCTTTCCACCTCAACCCCACATAGAAAAGTGTGTGATTATTTATCAACAGGGGCAAGGGAGAAAAAAAAAATGTGATACGCAACTTTGAGGCTCAAAGTTGGTACTGTCTGTATTGGCGGCTATTTTGCATGCTCCAAAATGTGGTTATTATTATATTGCTTTGGGGTTAATAATCCTTGAAGCCAAAGATTCAAGATTCTTGATATTTGATTTGTTGAGCTAAAGCTTTGAGTACTCAAAGAACCCCATTTTATGCAATTTCTTATTTTATGGCTTAAGCCAGTTATAAACATTTCAGTACTAATCCTTACTCTGAAGGATGACTACATTTGACATGACAATCAAAATATATTAAAAAATAACAATTTTTGTAACTATATATCAAAATAAGCAATCCATACATACCCTCTTCTCTTCCTATCTTAAAGTAAATAAATTTATTGGCCTATAATTATAAACTGAGCATAAACTTCTTGAGTGAAAAGTTAAATTCTCACAATCTGTGAAACAGTATATTTTTTGTTAGGAGAAAGAGATCCGGAAAATGACAGGTTACTTGTATAACGAAATATTCTTCTCAAATGTCATGGCATTACGATTTAAGAGGTCACCTCTTGGTGCTGTTGCTTATTATCTTATATTATGTATCAAAGTCATATGTTCAAACATTCATTCTATTTTGATTTGTTTTTAACAGAATGTAACACATTTCAAACAACTCAAGGAATAAGGTGGCTTGAGACATCATTTGGATCTAATTCCTTTACCCCTTTTATTCAAGTACCAGAATTTGTGGTTATCACTGACTCTGATACTCTTTAAGTAAGGTAGCATTTAATACAGATAATCTTTTATTTCCAACTAATTACACTACACTGCTGGGAAACTTATCTCCAAGAAGGAGATTCCTGGAAACAAATTAACTTAACTATACACATCAACTAAACCCATACTTAGAACTCTAAAAAACAGAAACTGTGGATGATACGGTGAATTGGTTAGGAGGGGGCCCTTTCAGTTTCAGGCTCCAAAATTAGGTGATTTGGGGAACAAAATGTACAAGGCATGACAATTTTTTTTCTTTATATGTTAATGATGTGAAGACTATTAATTTTGACATTTTAAGAAATTACAACCACTTCATCACTTTCACTGGTTATCTTTTTTTTCAACATTTTACCAATAAAAAGTACTTCTCATTCCACTCTTTTTGGATCACTGTACTCTAACGGATCTCAAAATCCTTTGTAATTTTTTTAATTGCAATTCTCCATTCAAGGACTAAAAGTTGTGTACATATGATTTCTTTATTAATATTTTATAAAATAATAACATACTTTTCATAGTTCAGATTTCATGTGTCAAAGCATCCATTTCCCTACTTCAACACCTCCAAATGGAACCTTATTACTCTAATGGGATTTCATTAATCCTGAACATCTATTCAATCTAATGCAACAACTCTTGGTAACATTATGGAGATCTTTTATTTGCCCGATTCATTTGTTAAAACCTTGTTTTGCACAGCACAGATCATGATCTTAGATGGATGCACAGTAGTATGATGGTGATGGAAAAAAGTCCAAAATTAGAAATAATAGTATAATATTTAAGAATGGCAGGTGAGGGATTCATGCATGGAAGGAATTATTGAAAATGTACGATGCTGAATGCCTTCAAGAGGAAGGAATTTAGAGGTGAGCATTAGTGGTTGGTACAACTTATAAATCAGTTTACATAAGCGCTTTTGAGCTTTCATTCTCTGTTGTTGTCTGTAGGTCTCATCCCCTGCAGACAACCAGTACATCAAAACCAATTTGGTTGGCTGGCCGGCTTTACTTGTTACATACTACCACCAAAGATACCAATTTTATTTTTTACTGTGACCATGCTACATGCAAAATTTATTCAATTGGGGAATTACATAATAAGATGACAAATAAGTACAGGTTTCAATTCAAATGAGATGACAATTTCAAAAATAAAATGTAGTCGCTGAGTCCCCTTAACTCCATGCCAAAATAAACACTTAGTCCCAATGCATTTTGAAATTCTTTATCCTCGGCATCTTGTAAACACATGTGATAAAAAAATTTAGGGCGAGAGATTGATAACCCAATTCAAGGTTAAGTGAAAGTCTCCGAACTCAAATCACGTTTTTATAGACACTTACATTAACCCTATCCCAATGACACAATTGGAATTTCTAACATGCAACATGTCAAATGTAAAGACAAAGTGAAAGTCTCCAAGCTCAAATGGCATTTTTATTAAGCACTTACATTAACCCTATCCCAATGACAGATGGAAATTTGAACATGCAACATGTCAAATGGAAGACCCTATTTTGCTCAACTCAGCTAAACCCCTTGGGATTAAGACATTAGAAATGTGACAGCTTGGGCTTTTTGCCCCTACAGCTATCAAAAAATGACAGAATTTGAAAGATACAGAGAAGTATAATATTTCACTGCTAAACTAACAGTTATAAAATACTTTATAAAAATAAGATTAAAAAATGTTTAATTAATTATCTTTTAGTCTATGATAGAAAATTTCCCCGACGCATGTGAATTTAACTCTTAAGTTAAGAGTGCTGATAAGATAAAATCCTCACAAAACAGGGACTCCAGGATTGAAAATAATAATTTAACCCCATTTTTCATGTTATTTCGAATTTTTCATCCAAACATATCGTAAAATTGAACGCTACTGTGATAGTGGATTTTGATTCCCCACCAAACCAAAAAATTGATGCTAATAAATTACGAATCGGACAAGTTTGTCAAAAACCATTGAAACCAAAATTTAATGCGTACTACTCTATTATTCTATCATATACAATATTTGCAAGACGCTACAATATTAATGAGTTTCAAGTTTCAACTATATGAAAAATGGAGACTTGGGTGCACATTTGAGAAAATAGATTAAAGGTAAGGAACACTTACACTCCATATAAGCTATTTTGAGAAACATGGTGAAATAAGCTAAGAATAACAATGACAACAATGCTTCCCCCATTAGCTTATAATTATTGAGTAGGATATGTAACAATTCCTCATTAATCTGTTTCAAACAGACTGTTTGGATTCCTAGATTCCCCAAAACGTGCAAAAGCTCGTCTCTTAATTGCTCAAATCACTTTTCAAGGAGTTGGAAATTGGAATCCTTACACTAAATCACATAATTCTAATTCTAATTCTAATCAAATACAACCAACACCTAAAAAGTAAAACAAAAAATGACAGCAGATTGCCAAATGAGGCTGCAGACATGCACCAATGTGTCAAAAACCAACTAAATAAAGATTAAAGGATCACACAGATAGGGATGTCAATAGTAAAAAAACAATGTATTAAATAGGATTCTTAGTTCCACAAATTAAGTCTGATAATTAACTAGATGCCAAAAACAAGTCCAAAGTTTCTGCAAACATAAGATCCTCATAATATCCTAATATGCCAGAACCTAAAATAGGCCGGTCAGGTGACTATAGCTCATCAGCGATACTGCAACAAAAATAAAAAAACAGAAGAGTGAGATATAGAGAAATTCACATTGGATTATTTTGAAGATTGAAATTGAGAAAAGCAGATCCAAATATTGACCTTAATGAAGCCAATCTCCTTGGCATTGCTACGGAAGCATTGCCTGCAGCACATAAGGCCATACTTCCTGATCAATCCATGTGGGTTCCCACACACACGGCTGCAAGAAGTTAAGAACACGAAACAACAATTACAATTAGCAAAGCTCATAAAAACAATTAAACAACAACAACAAATACATGTAGCAAACTATACACCAAATGCACCCAATAACTTTCATCAATATATCCACATATTTTAGGAGAATATCTTAAATATACAATAGTCTAAAACTCAGTATGTACAATGTTAATTCCGTACCAACATAACAACACAACAAACAGAGCCTTTTCCACTAGGTGAGGGTTTGGCTAGATCAAACCAATACATGTGTTCATTCATTACACATAAGAACTAAACTAAACCAAAAGCTAAAACCACTTCAGTTTTATGTAAAATATGTGAAATAAATAAGGTAGTAACGGCAAACATGTGAATTAAAAATCAAATATAAAAAAAAAAATCAAAACATGATTATTATGCATAACAACCAGCAATATTGCACAACCCAAAACAGAGGAAAACAAACAGGAAAGAATAGAAACAGTATGGGGCAGCGATTCAACCTTATTACATTTGGGATCAAAAGAGAAACTTTAAATTAATAAGCAAAAGACTTCAACATGAGAATCTGTAAAACGATGAAAATCGAGAATTGAAGCAATGGCATACCAAGCGCGAGAACCAGGACCGTAGTTCTTGGGGTGAGAGTTCCAAACGTTAGAGTGTCCCATTGGTGCTTTCACAAAGAAGAAGATCGGAATGCGCAGTCGCTGAAGATTTGGAGGAGGTTCCTCTCTGCTACCAGCAAATACCAATTTATACAGAAACTCAAATTAGGGTTTTTCTTTTCTTTTGTTTTTGGAGACAAATATTAATTGGGCCAATGGTGGGCTTATCGTTCACTGCACTGGACTTTTTTTGGGGAAAATAATATAATTTCGATTTCAATATTTTTACCCAAAAAAATCATTCTTTAAAAATAAATAATTCATAAAAAAGTTTATTTTTTAAATTAGAAATCTTTTTAAATAATCAAGATAACCGAGATACATTATTAATTTGATAGAGTACATTTGAAAAAATAATTAAGGTTACTACGCAATAAAAACTAATTTAAATTAAAATAAAATAATTTTTAATCAATCTCGATTTTAACATGATATGATTGTGTACTTTGATATTTGATTTTTCTATGAAATATATAATTATAGATCTGACTCCATTAATTAGATATAGTTCAATTTTGTTGATTTAATTTCAATGTGAATATACAGTCAAAAAAATTTCAATGTGAATATGTCATGTAAATTTCAACATAAATATTGTTTAATTCCTATCGATTTAGATTAAATTTTAATAAATATTTAATAAATTCTTAATAACAAATATTATTGATTGATTATGTTAATTATATATCCATTGAAATTAATCCCACCTTTAAGACATTAGTCTTGAGTAAAACGTTCATTATATCTTCATTGAGATTATTTCTGTATTTATTAAATAATAAATCAACATGTACTATTTGTCTATTAAGTACAAAATAGTAATAAAATGGAATACAAATAATTTATTGAAAATTACTAAATTAAATGATAATGTAGTTACCAAATTGGTGTCAACCATCATGAGACTCCATTATCTATACCTATATATAAAGGGAATTCCTTTTTTTGGTTTTCACTTTTTCCAGACAATAATACCACTGGTTCATGCCCCATTCCGATATACTAAATTCTGATTTTTTAAATGATAACTATTTTAACACTAATCCTTGATTTTTTCAATTCAAATTCAAATATTGATTGATTATATTTTTCCTATTCTAATTTTAATCTTTGTTTCTTAATTTAAATTTAAAATATTATTCTTATCATTTAAGTCGTGAATTTTTAAAGTAATTTTGAAAAATATAGATTAATAATTCAAATTCAAATCATTCTTTAAACCGGAGTATATACTGGATTCTAGTTTTTTTAATGATAATTTTTTTAACACTAATCCTTATTTTTACAATTCAAATTCAAATCCCGATTGATTCTATTTTTTTATTTTAATTTTAATCCCTATTTCTTAATTTAAATTTAAAATATTATCCTTATCATTTAAGTCGTGAATTTTTAAAGTAATTTTAAAAAATATAGATTAATAATTCAAATTCAAATCCTTTTCTAAGGTATTTAAAAATATAAATAAACAAATTTTACATCTTTTCAGTTTCTATCTATCCGTTTATATTAAGAAAAGGAACGGTATGACAAAAGAATTGAGAAGAATATTCTAGACAATTGTTTCAATCATTTTGATGGTGCGCATCAAGTCCAACTTATACTTATGCGTAATTGACCTAAATGTAGGTTCTAAATGACTTACTAAGATTTTTGTAGTTATATAACATGTTCATTTGTATAGAATTCGTTAGAACTGCAACACATTATTGTGCTCTAAAAAAAATAAGAGTAAGATCCAAACTCTTATATGACAACTTGTTAAAGCATCATGTACGGTTCATCTTTAATGCAGAGCTCTGTTGACCACAAAAAAAAAAAGCATCATGTACGTAAAGGAAGCATATTCACTTCAACCAAAAGCGGGTCTAGAAATAAAATGAAAAGCCAAATAAAAAAAAAAAGTGAAGAAGAAATACCAAAGGTTTCCACTCTTTCTTCACCTGCATATAATCTAAAAAGTAAATGAGAAAAACGAATTCAAAAAGCATAAGAAAGGATGAATTCGAAGATCAATTCTACACAAGTGTATGATATGAATCCAAATTTCCAATCAATCATTCTAAAATTGATATCATTGATATTAGTAAACCTTACAAGTAAAGTTTACCTGGATTCACAATCCACGTACACTGTGACACCACAATTTAGAAAGATGATTAATATATTATAGAACAGTAATATATAAATTAAAATAGTGTCAAGATTTTTAATGATATTTTAAAAAATCATTCAATTAGAGTGATTTGATTTATATACTCAAACAATATATTGTATACACAAAATAACTGGTAAAAAATTCATAAATTTAAATTTAAACTTATAATTTTTTTAGAAAAACTCTTATAGGATTTATATGAGAAAGATTGAGTTGTACAATTTTGAGGATCACACCATTTTTATTTGTTGAAATGTTTCCCTTATTATGCTGTGTGAATATCATTATAGAAAATTCATGCAACCTGGGGGAAATTAAAATAAAATTGACGTTTTTTTATTCAGTGGAAAATAAAAACAATGAAGAAAATAAAGCCAAACAACAAAAGACTATTCTCAAAGCAATAAAGTAGCTACTTTCGGAGGAGGTTCCTCCCACCACTGCACAACCAGCTCACTACGAGCTCCGTCTCTAGCTAGATGGTGAGCTTCCATATTTGCCCCACAATAAATATGCCATATTGCTTATGGAATTGGAGTTTGGTAATCCGATGAAGAATCTGAATGACCTCTTGAGTATCTGACTCTTTCTGCCAAGTAAATTAAAGTTCTGAAAGCACAACAAGCAAATCGACTTTCAATGCATCACCCAAGCCAACAAAATCGTAGAATTCTCCCAAGTAATCCCGATTAAAATCACGGTAAACTCCATCAATAGACATTGCTTTCTTATATATAAAGATAAAAATGCTATCCATATGGTATGAATTCCTCTTTATTATTTAAAAGTTTTTTATTTAAGTTTTAAAACATTCTTAAAAAATATGATGATAACTTCCATGCAATAAGCTTCTTATCTATTGAGTGATTTTGTTTCAATTTAAAATCACATTATCTTTTATACTTGATTTTTTAAATTATCTTATAGGATTATCAATAAAATAAAAAATTATCTCATGCATTGCATGGGCGATAAAAGACGACAGTTCAATAGGCAACTCGGGATGAACATGTTACGAGGATTTATTCCAAAAAGGAAATGACATATGTTTGTTGGTGCCTTTTACGATGGTGACTTTTAAAAATCCCCGTGGATGGTCCCATCATTTAAAACCGCCCGATTAACTTTAAAAAATTGAATGATTACGAAATAAAATGTTAACTGGTTAAACAATTAAAGTGACGATCATACCATTATAAGCAATTTAACCCTTGCATGAAAATGTTATCATTCCCATATAACCTGTCCAGGTCTCTAACGTAGTGTTGTCCCTGTGCCACCACCGTTGATCAGAGACCCACTTGAAATGGAATATTATACTATTAGAAACCCAGTTGCATGCAATGTCGGAGCAAAAGATCTCGAAACTCCGATGTTCATCTCAAACACCATCACTCACATGTCTGACTATATCATTAGACCTTAGTTGCCCATCACCCACAGTCACACCCCAAAACCAGGAACAACCAAACATCACCACTCACCCTTCATCCCTTTGTTAAAAAAAAAGAAATGAAAAAAAAAACATTGTAGGGAGGAGCATAGCAGAGCTCGTGCCCCTATCCAAGGCACCATCTACCATTGTGCATGCACCACCATCGTGGTGCAACAACTGGGTGCCATCTGATCGTCACACAATGCCTACACTATTTTCTTAAACCGCACCTTGTTTCCAACTCAAACAAGCTTTTGCACCCTCCAAAACAAGTCGGTAACAAGTTTTTGTCTTTCGTCCAGTTTCTTATTATTCATCGAGGTCTGGTTAATGGGTCTAGGTTGGTTTGGTGCTTTGGGATTTGTTTGCTTGATGGTTTTTTTGGTAAGAACATGATTTAGAGTTATGGCGCATCGTGGAATCGTCTTGGCCAAAGTTGGTGAAACCTTTGGAGAAGATTATGGATCGATGTATGTTGTTTGGGGTACTGTCAATCATGTGAACTTTGTTAATGATAGTTTTGAGCTCCACTGAGGATAGGTTTGCATTTCAAGCACTGCCTTGAAGACAAATGAGAATTCAAAAAAACAAAACCAATGTGTTTCCCCTATGTTTCAAAATGAAAGGACCACTTTCACGAATATCAAATGTAGTGAAAAGCAAGAGCAAAAAATGCAATATTCTATATCACATAATAAAGTATTATATTTCTCATATTCTATCAATAAATTGCTTATAACCTGTTAAATGAAGGGACCATCGATGAGGACTTTTTTGGGGGACCATTGTAAACTCCTCCTTGGTTGTTAGCTTTTTATAGCTCCTTAAGGGTTTCAACTGACATGCAAGCTAAGCATCACACAATTTGTGCACTTCTTCAACTTATTAAGGATCGTAGTTATTTCAAGGTTCATTTGAGGACTGATTCTTTAGAAGCCTTACATTTAGTGTCAAAAGGAAACTCTCATCTTCATCCATGTATGAGTATTATTGCGTGAATCTAAGACCCACATGTTTCCCTTATGAACATAGCTCTCAACCATACGCTTCGTGAACCCAACCAATGTGCAGATTGACGGGCAAAGTTAGGATCCGACAATGATCACAAGAGGGTTATTCTTATGCACCCACCCCATGCTCACTTCCTCTTCTCCCGATCAACCCTTGCAGTGTGGTTCATTTGAAATTGTAGTTGTAGACTCTTGTTTTTTGCTTTTTTTTTTTCATTCTCTTTTTAAGTCCATGCACTAAAAAAAGTTTTAATTATATTTTATTCTAAAAAATAGGCTTCTCTATATAGAGATGCACTTTAAGAAGAAAAATTATATAAAGATTATTGATTGAAAAAAAAACAAAATTTAATATTATGATAGAAATTTATGCACATAAATAATAAATTATAACTAAAATCATCATTAAAATTTTAATTAACAACTATAATGCTATATTTCAGCTTTTAAAGTATATATTTTTCTTTCAAACTCGCATAATATTAAATAATTGATAAATAATGTCAGTTTCTCTTTAAAATAACTACTTACATTATTTGGTTATTTTTGTATTGATTTTGGTTAATTTCAAAATTACTATCCTCATCTATCATTTAGTTGCCAGATAGCATATATATCATGTAATACCTTTTTTTTTGGTGACTTGTAATACTTAAACATGTTTTAGTGCTTGATCTTTCTAATCATGTTTAAGTTTTATATTGAAATACACTAAGAAATCATAGAAAATAAAAAAGAGAAGTAGATATATGGATATATATTACAAAATGCATTTTTTTTTGTTCTTTTACAATATGTTTGATCTAGCGTTGAAACGCTACAAATAATTATGATAAGAAATCCAAATTTGAATTTGATACATTTTAACGCCAAACCAAACATACATTTAATTTAACTCTAAGTAATTTCTCCATTTTAACATTAAACGAAACAAATATTTAATTTAACCCAAAATTGGAGGGGGGGAGCGAGAAAGAAAAAGGAAGGTGGGTCTTCTATCTATTACAGTTCAACAAAAAAAAAAGGTGGGTCTTAACAACAGCTAAGAGCACAGGGATAGACTCTTATGATTAATCCCTCTCTGTTAGGGTTTGGTCTCTTTCATCTCAAATCAACTCAGTTCATTCACAATCACAAACACACAGCACCAAAATAGCAATTGGGGCAGCCAGACACATCCAACTTCATAGTCAATTCCACATCGGCGGCGACCCCCTTTTGGTACGAATCTCTCTCTCCCTAACTTCATCAAATTTCCGAACTTTCTTCCCAATCTTATAAGGGTTTTCTTTCTCCTTTGATAATTGATATTTAGATTTCTCGAATTTGTTCATTGTTCAATTTGGCCCAGACGCATGTTCTGCCTTTCTCAGCAATTGTCATCTGAATTGTTGTTTCTATTCAATGAATGGTTCAATTCGATGATGATTTCTGATTGGGAACTTGATGAACTGCAAATACAGACATTGTCTGGAAACTAGGGTTTAAGGAAGCTTTTGTTTTCGATCATTTTTGGGTTTAATTAGAGAATCTGAAATCATAATTTACATGCTGGCTCAGTGATTGCGCGAAGATTGGGAAGAATGACGATATCCAAACGAAGCTATACTCGAATTGACACTTTTGAGTTGAAAGCTCTGATTGCTCGGAAGTTTGGTCAAGAGAGAGCTGACAAGTACTTCTATCAGCTTGGAAGATTCTTCAGTTCGAAGATTAGCAAGTCTGAGTTTGACAAGATTTGCATCAAGACAATTGGGAGGGAAAATATCCCTCTTCACAATAAATTCATTAGGGCAATTCTCAAGAATGCCTGTCTGTCAAAAGTTCCACCTTTGAGAGCCTCTTCAAGAATAGGAAGTGCCTTAAGTGCAAAAGATTCAAATGGACAGCAGAGCAGTTCTGTTCTAACACCAAATGGGGATGCATTTCGTCCTTCCCTGCGGAGGGGTGGTTCTTTGGCTGCTCGTGACCGCAAGATTAAGGGCCGCCAAAATGCTTTGGGAACACTGGGAAAGCCCCAAGGTCTTGCATCAGAAGAATTGATCTATAAGACTCAAGAGCAGCAGAGTCCAACAGAACTGAATTCCCTTGGCAGTAGACCTCCTATTTCTGTTGAAGAAGGAGAAGAGGTTGAACAGATGGCTGGAAGCCCCAGCATCCAAAGTAGGAGCCCAGTTACAGCCCCCCTTGGTATATTCATGAATTTTGGTGGTAGACGGAGACTTCTTTCTAATGTATCATTATGTAGCAAATATTATCCAGAGACCTGTCACAGCAATGGGGTTCTCCCTGACACTGGATCTTTGAGGAATCGATTGGAGCAAAAGTTGGAAAAGGAGGGTTTAACTGCAACGGTAGATAGTGTAAATCTATTGAATAATGCACTGGATTCATATCTGAAGAGGTTGATTGAATCCTGTATGGGTTTAGCTGGGTCAAGATCTGGAAATGAGCACCAAAGACAACAAAATGGACAGTCTACAACTGGTTCAAATGTATTGCTACCTGGAAGATGTATGCAAACAGCAACACAATCTGCTAGTGCATCTGTCTTAGATTTTCGTCTTGCAATGGAATTAAATCCACAACTTCTTGGACCAGATTGGCCCATACAGCTTGAGAAGATTTGCATACGTGCTTCTGAAGAATGAAGCCCTTGTTATCAGTAGATCAGAAATTTACAAGTAGATGAATAATGAATTTAAAAGGCAAGAGCTACCAGGCAGCCCACATTTGTGGAAAGCTTCCAATCTTGAACTGTTTACTTCAGCTGACATTACTTGGGATTTTCGTAATCCTGAAGTCACACAATTTGCCAAAACAGAATAAGCTATAGCATTTTAGATATAGAGATTGATAATTGTTAGGGAGAGGGACATGTCAATACAAAATATTGGAACCCTTTAGATAGGATTAAGAAGTTCATTGTATCATGAATTTAACACCATTCTTCAATGAAATTCTGTTCTTATTCTTATTTCAATTTTTGTTTCCTTTCTGTTTTACTTGTTTTAGTTCAACTGATTTTCATTGAAATTAAGCATTTTTTGCATTCTGAGTGCTAAATCTTAACTGTGGCCAGTCAGCAGCTATAAATATAATATACAATATGTTTAGGACTTGATCTTGAATTACTGCATCAACTGTCCTTACTCTTAATTTCTCATGGTTAATATACATCTGAGCTGGACAATTTGCAATTAATATATGGGGTAAAGGTTTGAGCAAGTCCGGGATATTATACATTGTTGCTTGATGACATCTTTTTTTGTTGCTCTGCCACATTCAATTCAATGAAAATATCTTCTTAAAATTGTCATTCTGTGGGTTGGTCTGCCTGTTAGACATATCAGTCTTGTATTTTCCCCTTGAAGTCTGACATGTTTGTGGTGCTGCAATGGTTGTGGTTCATGTTCTTCAATATTTCCCCTAGGGTCAACAACTTAACATGTTTGCCGGTTTCAAAAGCTGCTGGTCACTACCGACATCAAATAATCCCTTTTGAGATTAAAGTCCGTTTGATATAAAATTAATTTTAAAATTAATAATTAAAAATAAACTATGTACATATTTAATGGAAAGTGATTTGATTTTAATTTTTCAAAAATCAATCTTATACTGTACAACTTGATTCCAAATGAGGTCTAGGTTAAGTTGTATTGACTAAGTGCATATTTGGATAAAAAAACAAACCTATGTATTGCGAATTCTAATGCAAATTTACCATTATAATGTAAGTTTTCTCAAAACAATAAGTAGCTGAAAAAACGTAAGTTTAGGGGAGGAAACATCCACTCAAACATGCTATTGAATAATAATGTTTGTATAAACTTATAAAACACAGATATAGTCATTGTGCAAATCTAAATTCAAATACTACCTCCTATTTTTAAGAATCATCTCGAGAGTTGCTCCTGGACCTTTTTATAAGAATTTTTTCATATTGTTCCTTGCATTAATTATTTTTTTGACAAAAATATTCTATTAGTGGAGATAAGTGAATAATTAATTATTAGAGAGAGAATGACACAATAGAGTAATTAATTAGAAAGAGAAAGATAAAAAGTCTCAATAAGGTAATTCTGTAAAGATGATACATATTTATGATAAATTTATTGTGATAAACTAAATTAACCAACTTTCTTAATCCCTGTGAAGTGGTTAAAATTAAAAGGTTCTTATAATTAGGACCGCTAGTATTATTGAGTGTTGATACTCCCTCCATCCCCAATTATAAGACCCGTTCAACCGTTTCACACAGTTTAAGAAAAATTGGTTAATACTTAATAATGCATTGGTCTTTTAAAAAAAATATAGCATTCCAAATATACCCATATTTAAAGGTCACTACATTTTAGGTACATTAATTGTCACATGGTGGAAGACTCCAAAAGTCAATTGTTAATAGTGTAGTTAAACATATGTGGGTAAAACTCCATTAACATTCACACTAATCAATATATGGGGAATTGAAAAGAGTTAAACATTAATGAAGGGCAAATATGAAAAAAAAAATATTAATTTTTCTAAAAATCTGCAAAGGGTCTTCTATTAAGGACACTAAATTCTTCTAGAAATGATCTTATAAATAGGGACGGAGAGAGTACAACATTTAATATGTTCTAGCTTTTTTTAATCATTAATATTAAACTAATTTTATCAAATGGAGTGTGTTTAATAAGGTATCTCGGCTAGTTGAAAGTTGAAATTAATAGATGAAATCATTTCAACTATGTTTGATAAGTTAGCTATTAGTTTTTTAGTAGCATTTTTTTTAGAGTCAGGATCCGCAGGTGTCAAACTTCAAGAGTTACACCTCTTAATAACTTTTTGTGAAATGTGAATTTGATCAATCCAACCGTTGAATTGAGAGTTCTTATAAAGTAGATCAAGCTTATAAAATTTCATAAAAATAAAAAACTAATAGATACTTCATCAAACTAATTTATTTTAACGTATAATATGTTTTTAAAATATAAGTAAAAGTCCATTATTAGATAACATACCTACAAATGTCCGAATTATTTGAAATTTGACATACATGATCATGAAGATAATATAATGTGATTCAACGGTTGGATTGGTCAAATTCACATTTCACAAAAAGTTATTAAGAGGTGTAACTCTTGAAGTTTGACACCTGGTGTCAACGGATCCTGACTCTTTTTTTTATAACCTATTTGATGTACTTTTCCTTTTTCTTAAAAAAGCTCATATTTTTAGCTGCAAGATGAAAATTTATTAAAATTTCATCTCTCAATAACTCTCACTCATCATTATTTAATTATTAATTATGTCATTATATGTCATTTTACCATTTTCAGCTAACTCGACAACTAGTTTTACCAAAAACTTTAAATTAAATTAGCTACATTTTCAACTTTAAGCTAGTTTTTTAGCTTTCAACCAATTTTTCAGCCAGTTTTACCAAATATATTAATAATAGAACCACCCTAAATTGTTTTGCTGTGAATAAAAGTTACAATTTTATATTCTTCATAAGTTTAATAATCTTCTTAATTTGTCAAAAATAGTTTGAGTAAATGTTTTCATTTTTTTATTTAGAGCGTGTTTGGTAAAACTAGTTGAAAAATTAGCTGAAAGCTGAAAAGTTAGCTGATTTGATTGAATATGTTTGGTAAAACTAGTTGAAAATGATAAAATGACATATAAAGATATCATTAATTATTAAATAATGATAAGTGAAAGTGGTTGGAGGATAAACTTATAATTAATTTTCAGCTGATAACTAAAAATTGGAACTTTTTTAAAAAAAACTACCTCAAGTACCTTTTCAAGAAAAACAAGTAGCTACCCAGAAAAACTACCTTATCAAACCCAGCTGAAATGGTTTCAACTACTAATTTCAACTTTGCTAACTGAAATGACTTACCAAACACACTCTTAGTACTCTCTAATCTCTAATTGAAGAGTCAGCTTGAATAAATTTCTTAAGGAAAAGAAAAAAAAATAATCATAAAGGTAAAATAAATTTAACTTTTTTCATAAACATTTTCAAAAACTCTCTTATCTAACTTCTTTATTAACACCTATAAACTTATAAGAACTTTATTTAAGCATTCAGCCCAATTAGAAAAATGAAGTTAATCCAATTTAAACCGAAGTAATTAGGAGATTTTAATAAGGATGTGAAAGAATGGTATCATATTCCTCAAGAAAAGGACTTTTCCCTCCTCTTTTCTTTAGTAAGAAAGAAGGACTAATTATGACATAAAAATGTGAAGAAAATGCTTCTTGAAAGTATGGCTAAAAAATGTTTACAGTAACAAAAAAAACTTCAATAACAAAATCTCTATATAGAGCTACAACATATTGGTCCACTCATAAAAGAAAAAGGGTTATACAACCAAATACAAAGGAATATAGGTATAAAAAATAAGGATGAAACCGAGTGTCCTAATTAGTAGTTACTACTACTATATAGCCTTGGACAATGTGAGATCAGAATTCCTTGCGACACACAAAAGATTTGATTATATACCGCAGCTTCCAGAAAAACTCTATAGTCAGTCCTAATCCCATTCATGAAACAAGAATTGGCACGATGATCAGCTAGCTGTCTCTGCTTTCTCTAAGCTTGCCATATAGGTCATATAAATGGTCCACAAGTAGGAAAATGAATTGCTCACTAATGGCTGTCAAAATGAAACAATGCAGGAAATCATCACTTAAAGTCTCACAACACAAAAATAGAATGGAAATCTTTTGGCCATTTATAGTGGCAGGTACATGCCATGCATCAACCTAAATTTACATGGCATGCAGTAAGATGAGAAAAGCAAGAAGATATTAACACATACCTGTAAATGGACAGGAATGAATCTGAAGGTAATAAAATCACACACAGGCCAGTACATAACTCCATTTAACATAGTAGGAAGCAAATCACGCTTTAAATGTGCAACAATCTCTGTGCTGTTCTCACCTGGCAACCAAGAGACAATGTTTAGCATATCATAAACTTACAGAATTAAACAGAAAATAAAATATGTTAAAGTGCAGCAGAAAGGTTTTGTCCACTAAATATACACAGAAGGAAATGTTGTAGACCCAACATATTCCGCTCTATATCTATAATCCACTTAACTCCCACCGTAGCTGTCAAACTTTTCTTCCCTTCTGCAAATACTATGCTACCTTTGGATGATAAGAAAGGAGGTTAAGGAAAGGAAAGGGAAAAGAAAATGGACTGAAACCTTGTTTGGAAGTTCTTTAATGAGGGGAAGGGATGAGGAACGAGAGAGACATGTTTCCCCTCATTTGCTTTCCTTTGCTTCCCCCTCACTTAAGTGAGAAAAGTTACAGCCTTTTTCATGTTAATTGTTTAATTTACAGACACATAGACAAAGACTGATTGCATGAAACAATTGACACATAGATAAACTAACATAGGAAAAAAAAACAGAAAGTTATATGCAAGGTGAAGTGTAGTTCAATAACAGCACATGGTCCCATTGTAACACATCATTAATCAAGAAGCGTGTACAAGGCATCTTCCCTGCATCTTGAAAGCCAGCTTATATTGTTGAAAGAAAACCAAACATTCATAATATTGGATATTTAAAAAGAAATAAGCTACAGGGCTCATAACAATGCAGTGTTGCATCGTTACCTTGCAAGCATAGGTGTATTATATAGAATTTTAGAGATGGCAATAAGAACTAAAAGATTCAAAAGCTTTGAAAACAAACTAGCATAACCTACTGAGTATTCTAGTTGCCTGCTAGAATCTTTCTTGTTTTGAAATGATTAATTAATGTTCCATATTTTATCAATTATGTAATTACATGATTAACATCGTGAACTTTTGGCCATTTGTGTTGCAATCCATACTATTTAGCATTACAATTTGAAGTGCAAAAGCCAAACAAACTGAAGGATAAGAAGATCAACAAAACCCTGCGTCCCATAAAAAGGTAAGCAGAGGAAAACCATATATAATATACAAAAGGAAATTGCATTATCAATATTATGCTAAAAGAATTAGGCATACCCTGCAAACGTGCATTCAAGGAGAAGAAAACAACAGTCATGGCAGGTCCATAAAGTGCCTGACCCATGACCATTTTCTTCAATGTAGAGAAAAGATCCCTCCTTGGGAAAGCTTTGACACAAAATTGAACCAGAAATGCAGTGATGGTCCTAAGATGATCATCCCATATCCTGCCATGCGTAAAGTCCTTATAAAATCAAAAGGTTCTGAAGATTGCCGTGCAATAGTCTGAAGGAATTAAACATCAAATACAATGTGAGTATGACACAGACAACAAAATGAGCATGGAGTGTGCAATATAAATCCATCTGAAGCCACTTAATGAGTTGACAACATCTATTTAAAAGACTCAATAAGGCCTCAAGTCTGCACAAGAACGTGAACCGATATAATATAAACATTGGAAGATTTAGGCGGAAGTCATCTTGAGACCCCTCAAAAAGGTTACCCATATAACTTTCAGAAGGTTAGAGTGAGTAGCAAAACTACCATTTTGCACATAAAATGCATGCACTTTCAAGATCTTATGCCACCAGCACATCCAAACCATGCAGCAACAAAGAAGCACTGGGTAGAAAATACCAAAATAAAGCTATATAAATTAATCTTATTGATTATTTAGTATTTTTGGTCCTGTTCTCATTATGATTAATTTACATTTTTACCAAATAAAAGTATTAACTAATACCAAATTCAAAATATACTCCACCCCTTTAGAGCTCATGATCATATTTATAAATTCAATCTCAGAGCAAAAATCCTAGAGGCAAATATTTACAGGTTAATTTGTGCAGTATACCAAAGGCCCAATCCAGAGTAAATGTGGAAAATCAACAAAACTTTAGCATGAATCTGAATGATATGATAGTAGTACAAAAAA
The DNA here is from genome assembly GCA_026901365.1 of Sesbania bispinosa. Taxonomy (NCBI): domain Eukaryota; kingdom Viridiplantae; phylum Streptophyta; class Magnoliopsida; order Fabales; family Fabaceae; genus Sesbania; species Sesbania bispinosa. The sequence continues at coordinate 498,648 of QLOH01000286.1, forward strand.
AGTGACAAGTCAACAAACAAGGATCTATTTGTCAAAAGTTAAAAACAGCCAAGGTTCTCCAAATCCAATTTGTTGCTAGGTGAAGAAGAAATCAGAAAGAACTTCTTCACTTCAAGTATTCTCCAAATATTGAAAAAGGTGCACAATGACATCTCTGTGGGAATCAATCAACTATACTTCAAAAAGAATATCAATTACACAAACTAAAGACTACATCTACAAATTGAATATTGAATTGCAAAAAAAAAACATTTATTCCAGGATATAAAAAGAAAGAAGAAAATTCAAAACAATGATCTTTTATTTTTTTTTGCAATGCTTTTTTTTTTAAAAAAAAGAACAAGTACTAGAGCAACTCAAGGGTACTAGAGCAACAAAACAACGTAAATCACAGATAGACAGATTAACATGCAATGACCAGAATAATAATTGCAATAACCCCCTCCCCCAGAAAAAAAGGAAATATTCCTCATAGCAATTCATTTATGAGAAAAAACCTAACACATAACTCTTAGACTCGACCAATTAAAAAATTACAGCATATTTCCACTCTCCATCTTCTTTGCCTCCTCCTCCATCCCCATCACTACCACCACCTTCATCACCGCCATTATGACTAATTACTAATTAGTCTTTTTACCTCCTTTTTTTCATTTCCTTCACAAGGAACACCGGGGCGGTGGGCCCAGCATCGAACTCCGATGGTGGCAGGACATGGATTTAGCACCAATTGGCTCAGTGCATGTGGCAAACAAGGAAAGGGATTGTTGGGTGAGAAGCAGGGTCTGCAGATTGAAATCAAAATGCAGAAAGGTAAGTTATGTAAGCATGTATGTTGAATTGTACGGGCCCATTAACCTCTGCAATATGCTGGGCGAATCAAGTTCATTGGGAATAAATAGTAACAGATGCAATTTGCTGGCTTGCTAACAAGGAAATTCAAGCTAGTATTTTTCACGAATTCATCCACAAAGTGGAGTGGGGCATCTTAATAAGATGCGTCAAAAGATTGACGAACATGGAAGAGTAGCCATGGGAGATGGGTGAGAACTCTGGGCTGGGAAAACTATCAGCAAATCATGTGAGGGCATAAAAAGTAATTAGTCATAATAAGCCTAATTAATCACAGTCATTGGATTCAAAAAAATTGGAGGGTTGAGACTGAGAGTAACTCTAATATATATATGTAAACACTCATAGTCACTACCTTTCACACTCCAATCACCAAAACCCTTTGATCTTCTCTCACCATTCAACAAACCATAACCATTGTTGTACAACTCCAAAGGCAACTCTCTGCTTGATATCAGACTTTCCTTTCCTTTCCTTTCTCCTGATACATATATTGCAGTCAGTTTTGCTTTCTAACTTTTCAAGTTTTAGCGTTTTTTTTTTTTTGCTTTACAGAAGTTTGTTTGCACTGTGAATCATTCATATTGTCATCCATTTTTCTCTCTTTCTTCTTGCTTTTCAATGGCATTGAATTTTTTTTTGCTTTGGTTAGTGTTTGTGGGTAATTTTGGTGTGATATCTTAAATGGGTGTATGAGTGATTTTGGTGATGGAGATGGTGAAGGAGGTGAAGAAGATGATGCCTTGATGAGTAAATCTTCTGATAGGTAAAGGGACAAAAGAAAGGAAGACAGAGCCATGTCACATGTTCCTCTTTTCATGATTTTACATCTTGTCTTTTTTATGTGTTGTAATTTTTTATTGATTTTGTCTAAGAGTAACATGTTTATTGTGCTCATATAAGAATTGCTGGATCCCCCTTATCATGCCCTCTAAAATTTCTTGCTGGGTCTCCTCTTCCATTCCATTCCATTTCCACAATAGATGCTACTAGTGCCACTTTACACCAGATGATTACATAGTTTATTTTCCCCTAATTTTCATGCCACAACTAATGAAACACTCACAACAGTAAGCAGAACCATTCCATCTGAAAAAATAGGGATGCTCTAAAAGTGGCAGACAAAGGAAGAGCAGGAGGACCAGTAACTCTCAGAATCATAGTTTCACAGCAAAGGAGTTGTAGAAGTTCCCATATTTATTATTATTATGATAGTCTACATATTACAGTTATGTCAAATCCAATTTCCTACGACTCAACAACATTAAACAGGGCATTATTATAAATGGCAAAAATTAAACCCTAGATGTTTTGCAAGAATATAAAAGCAAAAATTCAGCAACTATGACCACAACTGAAAACTGTTCCTTCACAACAGAAATAAATGCATATTCTGTGTGTTCTGAGTTATCAATTTTCACATAACAAAAACTCACAGGTCCAAGAAAAATAAGCAAATAAAGTAGATAGCTTTAAAAAGACTATTGGGGTACCTGGGAGGATAAATCAGCAGCAGTGTAAATAAGTGCAGAAGTAACACTTTTTGTGAGAATGGGCCGTGACTTGAGCATCCCCAAATACCAACCCACAAAGCCAACCTTGGAGATGGAGGCTGAGGCTGTTGTAGCAGACGAAGAAGAAGAAGAAGAACAAAATGATGAAGTAAACAAAGATGGGGATATTCCATATTCTCTGGTTTTCCTCATGCAATCTGGTAAACGAAAATAAGGTTTGGACTGCAGTTTGTTGCAGAGCAAAGAAGGGGTTCTAATTGGATGAATGGCACGGTTCGTCAACATCAATTGCCTCTGCATCATGATATGGGAAACCATGGTGGTGGGGTTCTTCAGATAAGCACTGGTCATTTTCTTGTTCTGAGTGTTTGGGGTTTTGGGGTAGCCTCAGAGCACAAAAGTTTGAACCTTTATTCAGAGTCTCAGGCTTCCCAGGTTATGGGAATTGGTGGTTCAGAGAAGTGAGTTCTGAACTCGGCTATGGTGTCTCCTCTTATGTCAGAAACACAAAAGGGTATTTGGCAATTGCGGCTTTAAACCCCACTTGCAATCTTCTCTTATGCAAATGCGAACATACTCGCTTCTTCAACCTCACGCCTCTCAAAATTTTGGTAAAACTGTAAAAGTACAACCTCGCTCATTTTTTCAACAAAAATATTAATTAAAAATAAACAAGTAATTTCAATCCATTTGCTGAAAAGTTTATTGAAATTAAATTTTGGAAAGTAGATTCAGTTTAACTATAAATATTAAAAGAAGATTCGACGTTATATGATGAAAAATGTAATTATAAACATGAAAAACAATTTTAATTTATAGTTAACAACAAAGTAATATATGTCTCATGAAAATAAATTGTTACTTATTCTCGAACATTACATGTTATTATAAGAGACACATATGACTAAACGCCATTACTTTAAGGAAGTGGGGCCCATGCAGCATCACTCCTTTTCTGCCACGTTTCTAAAATGCCCTTCTTTTTGTGCCAGTGTATGTTCAACTTAACACCCCTTTGTCAAGTGATCAATGTAAATTTCTATTAAACACTATAAGGTCGCCAAAGTTGAAATTAGATTTTAAAATCTTCATGCACAAAAACATTATTCACGAATTCAGAATTTTTTTAAATATGATAATATTACCTGGTTCAGAAAAAAATATAATATCACAAAAGATAAATATAGACTATTCATTTATAAAAATTAGTAAAACCCTAAATAACAATAGTTCATTCATAATATTTTTTTATGAGAAAAAGAATATTATTTTATTTGTCACCAAAATAATATTCTTTTTCTCATAAAAAAAACAATTCATTTTTTTTGTCATTTTTGTGATCTACTCCCTTCGTTTCTTTTAAGTGTCGTTTTAAAATTTTAAATTTATTTTTAAATAAGTGTCATTTTGAAATATCAAGGCAATAATAAATGTTAACTTTCCAATTTTATCTTTATTATCATTTAATTTTTTTATCTTAAATATTTATTATAAAGTTATATCATAAATGTTTTAAAAGTTCAAAGTTTTAATAAATATATTTTTTATATTTTCAACAAAAAATTTATGATAAGAAATAAACAATATGAATATAAATAGATGATGTTTATATATAGTTATTGAGAAAATAGAAATATTAATTACATTAATAAAAAGATATCTTTAAAAAGAATGATGTTTAAATGTATTCTTTAACCCTTATACAAAAACTTTAAGCGGTATATTAAAAAGATTGGAGGGAGTATTGTTCTTGTCTTCTAGAGACTATAATTCATTTTGGGCTTACAATCTTAACTTTATCACACTAGCTCTAGATGGTTCACCCCCACTAACAAGGAAAATAATATCAATTTCTTTGGCTACTACACAAGAGGAAGATTTCCTCTTTAACTACCATTTATTAAAAGAACATTAACTCACATTATTACATATTCAAGGAGCATAAAGGACATTAATAACCGTGAACCTAGACCGAGAAAGAGCTCATAGCAACATCAATATAAGCGAAAAAAATTGTAAGTTTATAAGTACCCTAAACGAGTGAATCTTCTACATTCTTCTCGTGTGATATTTTTACATAATTTTGTCACCTGTAATTTTTGTATCTTTTTCTCTATCAATTTATGTTTATGAATCTTAATAGCCTTGCCTATTTAATGTTTATAAAAAAAATAAAAAATTCACATACCTAATTATATAGAGGGTTCAAGTGCCATAAGATATTGGTTAAGAAATCATATATAATATGTTTTTATTAGAAATGACAACATTGATTGCATTTACAATATTAAATGTTACACAATCCAATAAAAACTTATTCCTTAATCAGGACACTTAAAATAATCGTTAACCATTGATTGCATTTCCCTTATATAAAAAGTGTATTATATTGATCCATGATAACAATTGTGAGTATTTAATAAAAGTAGTGTGGAACATGACTTTTACCTAGAAATTTCTTGCTGACGGCCGAATTGACCATGTTGAATTATGCAGCACATATTTTTATATTGAATCCGTGATAACAATTTTGAGTATTTAATAAAACCACGCAGTGTGGAACATGACTTTCACCTATAATTTTCTTGCTGACGGCTGAATTGATCATATCGAATCGACCAGCATATACGTTATGATCCTCATTCCTCAACCATGCATTGATTTCACACCCAACTACTGCCCTAAGTTTACATTATGTGTGTGGCTTTATTTGATTAACACAGGATCCCACTCTGTATATGTAAATTCAGACTTTTAAGCACCTTGTAACCTTAGTACTATCTAAATGTATGTTTGATTTGGCTTTAAAAAGTAACTAAACACAAATTTAGATATTTAACCAAATATCCTCTAACTGTGAGATGATTGTTCTTATTCTAGCCTTTCACTTCCTTATGATTTTCATTTTTTGGGATTGTTAAAACCCATTTTCACTGTAATTCTCCACAACAACAGGGGTGAAGCTCTGATCTCTCTAATTACTGCAAGCACCTAGCACCTCGGTTCTTTCTTTCTTTCTTTCTTTCTTTCTTTCTTTCTTTCTTTCTTGGTGTCATTGAGCGTTCATCTTGATATAAAACTATACCTATACCATACTACCTGCAAACCAGAGACAGGTGGTACAGCCATCCTATTAGATAATTAAATCAACATGCATTCCAAGTATACCATTTTTGGATTCATTTTCTGGTCAAGCATACATCAGTAATGTTAATACAATTGTTTTCTACACTATTCTAACATCACTTCTTTTTTATATATATAATAACACTAGAAAAACATAGAATCCAACTCATTCTCCCCACTTTTGTTTCCTTGATCAGAAAAGTGTAAAAATGGTGAAGAAATATTGATCTGAAAATAACACCACCCTTTGTGATTCTCCCTACATAAGCTAAGCCTCTTCATGGCAATCTGTTAAGATGATGTGCAAATTATATCTTTCTTCAGCATCCAAATCGTATGGAACAAGTCCTTTCAGCTCAGGACCACTAAGTCTGTTGTTTTCAAAACTGAAACAAGAGCAGGAAAAATGCATTGTAAATCTAACAGAAGCAAGAAATTGAAATTACTCCAGCTTCAAATTAACATTGTGAAGGTTATGTGCAATTTGTTGTGAATTCAAGTTTCTTAGTGGCTATTCAAACAAGCAAATTAGTTTGCAAACACGTTTATCTTTTGGATATTTTAATCAAATCAGTTATATTTCACCACGCTTGCTTGTCAAATGAGGTCACCTAATTCTGTTGAAAAATAACTAGGTACTTTACCTTATACAATATACAAGTCCATAAGAAATTATACTTGTTAGAATGCTTAATCAGGTAAAGCTTCATGAAATTATACAGATGAAGAGAGGGGGAAATTTGTGTTTTTCTGGTTTTTCATGTTGGAAATCCGATAGAACAATGGCCATGAAGAAGGGTCTTGGTCTCTCTCTAGTCTCTACTCTACATATTGAGTATGGGCATTTTCACATGTTTAATACATGAAACTGTGTTCTGAGTTCTAATTTCTAAATGACTAAGCCTTGCATATTTATAAAGACATGTTTGGATTAGTAAGCCATTGTTACTTGTTAGTAGTCAAGAAATATGCTATAAAGATAGGGCTAATGAGAATGAGATAACAATCACAATAGAGTTTCTGTACGGTACCTTTCCATAGGGAAAGATCCAAAGTTGCCATCTACTGGTATTGTTCCACAGAGATCATTATTAGAAACATCACTGCAATATTGAGGGTTTAAAATCAGCTGATAAATCAAACAAAAAGAAATCAAAGGAAAAAAATATACTAGAAAAATTGAACTCAGATTATCTCTATTCCTTCTCATTTCCAATAAAGAACAGGAAGAGAACATGAAGATGAAAAGAAACTCACAAGATTTTGAGATTGGTGAGATGGGTGAGTTCTCTTGGGATTGATCCTGTCAACTCATTGTTATTTAGGCCGCCTAATTCATCAATGCAAAAACAGGTAGCAGCAATTTATACATCACTCAAAAGTAAAAATCAAGAACAAAATGTCAAAACCTTTTGGCAAATAACAATAAACATGCTTACATGAATTTTAGTGACTTCAACTTGGCAAATGACTTTGGGATTTTCCCCTCCAACTTATTATCATACAAATCCATGCTAATAAGTTTTTTCAAGTTACCAAGTTCTTCAGGAATCTTTCCTCTCAAGTCATTCCGGTAGAGCTCCCTGTAGTTTAAGAATTTCAGAATCATCTCAATTTTCCAAAATTTGATTTAGTTAGAGATTAGTTAGAGATTGATTGGACTGATTAGGAATCAGCAAAAGAAACAAACAAGAAGGTGCAGCGGCTAAAAGCTATGGTGGGTGCCAACGCATACCAGGAGTATAGATGAAAAGTGAAATTGTATTGATTATAGAATGGAAAAGGTAAATTTACAATAGGAGTATTGTTTTATATAGCCAATGTAAACAACTAATTCCTAACTAATTTCCTAACCAATCTTTAACTAACATTTATATCTCTAACATGATGAGAGACAAATAGAACATATGTATGATCCCAGTAAGTGATAGGATTAAAAAGTATAATAGTTCATAATTGGTACTTCCCTAAGTCCTGACTTTGGCCTGGGAGGAAAATAATGGGTACTGGTATAAAATAAAATCCTAAAATTAGCTTGTTCAGTTCCACAGTTTTAATATGTTAGATTGCACATGTTTTTAAATCAAATCAAAGAACAGATCAAACAAAGAAGCTCTTAATAAAAGGAAGACCATACAGGTACTGCAGATGGTGTAGCTGGCCAAGTTCTGGGCCCAGAGATCCAGAAACATTAGAATTGCCCAAGTCTCTGAAATTCAAGATGAGACAAACAGATTAGAAAGCCCAAACCCAATTACTGCTATTAAATAAAAGAAAAATTGAAATCTGGAAGAAAAGAAACTAACAGAAAGAAAAAAGAACAAAGAGAAACTTACAAGCGAATCACATGATTGTTGGAGTCACAAGTAATATGGAACCAAGTACAGGGATTAACCAGAGGTTGGGTCCCAGCTCTGGAGCACATTGTTGGGGTCAGAAAGCCTGCTCCTCAAAGCATGCAGAGCATTCCCTACACAACAGAACCAAAAGGCCCACTCAAGTCTAAAACAAAAACAGGTTTGGACTAAATCAAATTATGGAAACCAAGCCAAGCCTGTGCCTGTTTGCTAGCCAAGAAGAGGCCAAAGGAAAAAATGGTAATTTTTTAAGAACAATAATATGTATTTAAGTATTTTCATTCCAAAAAATAATTAATAAAATAAAATAAAGAGGAAAAACTAACAAATGATCTTAGACATAAGAGCTGTGAATATAAATTCTCTAGTTACCATACAAGGGACACACAATTGAAAAGGAAAGGAAAAGGCTGAGAAATGAAGCAAGTGAGACATACCTTCAGAGTTGGTTGAGAGGGATAAGAGGGGGTGTTGGAAAAAGAGAAATAACAGAGAGAGGGAAAGGAAAGGTGCCATTTTTCCTCCTTGTTGAGCAAATTTTTGTGAGAAAGAGAGGAAAGGCAGAGAGAAAGGGAAGAAAAAGTTAGTATTAAGGAATGAAGAAGAGAGAAGAGAGAAGTGGACCAACCAAATGTGGCCGTGGTAGTGCGGTTGGAAAAAGAAGAAAGAGTGGTCAAATAAATTGTATTGTATTGTAGTTTCAAAGTTCAAATTGGAGAAGAGAAGAGTGGAAATCAAATGCAAAAGTCACGCATTGGTTGTGAGACTGAGAGATTAGAGTCAGTCTTTTGGCGCGTTTTGTGGGGGCACACTCATCCATGGAATAGGAACTTCGTTGTACTTATTCCATTTCCATCCATGGTTAATATAATATAATAAACTAAACTTAACTTAACTTGGAAAACCAACAAACAGTGTTGAGTGTTGACTATGACTGCAGTGGCAGTAGCCAAGGCTTGAATTGAATGGGTCACTGACGTGCAAAACGGGAATCTGTCTATACACATCAGTTTTCCATTTCTTGGTTGAACAACTTATAGACATCATTAATGTTTTCAATAAATATCACCTTAAATCAGATTTTCTTTTTTTAAAACGTAGAGACTCTTATGTTAAAATTGAATTTAGATCTTATGTTTTTAAAATTTACACGATGTATTTTTATTAGAGATAAAAAAAAATATTGTTTTTTATTTATCATGATTGGTTTCTAAGTCCATTAATTATATTTAAAAAGCTATGTTTTATTCTTCATAATAAAATCATATTTTTTTTACACAAGACACATATATCCAGGGACGGAACCAGAAAAAAATATATAGGGGGGCCAAATTTTAACACATGTTAAACAGAATCAACATTAACTATTTTTTCAATTGATAAAATGTAGTCTTTTTATGGGATATTAATTTCTCATGAGTTTGAGGGAGGGGCGGATACATATGTTACATGGAGTTTTTGATATTAAGGAAGATGGAGGGGGGCGATTGCCCCTTTTTGCTTGTACCTAGTTCCGTCCTTGCATATATCTTTTAGGAAAGAATCTTATTTAAGTTAAGTAGAACCTTTATTCGAGTTAGTAGAACCTCTATGATGACAAACTCTCATTTCAAGTATTATTAAGTTAGAACAGCCCCTTAATAGTTAATCCCCCGTCCCATTTTACTTGATTTTTAAGGTTATAACACAAAAATTAAAAATATCATTAATATTCTGAGCTTTATAAAAATTATAAACTAATTCCCTACTATATCTCTTATCTCTCATATTAAAACACATTATTAAGAAATACACATTAATTAATTGATAAGAGTGAAATTGTAAAAATTCATTTAGTAGTATATTGATATTATAAAACTACAGTTAAATTGAGACAATTTTTTTTGTCCAAAATATCAAGTAAAGTGGGACGAAGAGAGTGATTCACACGCTCATTGGTTAAACAAACCATACTCTTGAGATTAAAATTTATTTATCAAAAAGTATAAATGTAAATTATTTATCAAGAAAAAATATATGAATTAAAATTATTTTAAAATAAAAATAATTACATATGATGTCGAGTGACTAAAGCCAACTTAATGGACTAACTCCATCAACCCATAAAAGCTCATAAAAAACGTATGGACCAAACTTTTATTTTAAAAACCCAAATAACTCTCATAAATTTTTAAGTCCGACTCAATAAAACCCATTATTCGTAAAAAAGAACGGATAACCCACGAAACCCTAGAAAAAAAAGTGTCAATTTATATGAGTACCTATCCCCAAATTGATAAAAACAAGTATTGTAACTGTATGTATAGCGTATACGAGTTCACAAATGAGCGGGAAAAAAATCACAAACATGACCCATATCACTTAAGTAAAATAATTTTAAAGATCATGCACTTGAAAAAATGTTTTAGTAGGTACTAGGTGTGGAAAGATCCTTCTATGAAATGTGAAATTAGAAAGCAGAAGAGTGTAAACTAACAAGGCATTTTAATACCACTGTAGGTACACTCCCATTTTCATTGTCCAATTTTTTCCTTCCCATTTTTACCCTCCCTCCCACCAGACACACAAATTCATAATCTCAAATTAAGATTAATGTTATTTGATATTTGACATAAGGACTTCTTGATAGATATTAGATAGCTTAGCTTCATTAATTAACTAACTAAAGTTGGTCAATGCAGCAAAGTACATTATCTCATCTGCATCCACTAGTTCTTGTTTCTCATTCTAATAATCACTTTTTAAGATGCGGGAAACAAGTATAAAGATCAGCCTTGGGGTGCTTAGCTTCAGCATGTTCTCTGCACTTAACCTCAGATGTGGTACATATGAATGTCTGCATGCACACCTTGCACTGCATTCATTGTCCATGGACAGGAAGAAAAGGAAAGTCACGAATTATGTAAATGGAATTTAACAAATTGATTGTAACACAACAACACTCTAAAATCAATAAGAAATAAGAGAAAAAGCTGAAAGGGTGTAGCATTCAAGAACTTTTTGGCCATTTGAAAATAAAAATAACAAGTAACACACTTGATATTGGAAAATAATCAAAATACTCCCCCATTCACACAGAACAACGAGGGATCTCATAGTCATTGTACAAAAGACTGTCTAAGTGCACAACCCACACAAATAGGCCACAGCAATTTCAATATGTTGTACTGTACAGAGCATATGCATATCTCATCCAGAGAGCAAAGTAACAGAAACAATCTCCAACTTCTAGAGTGAAGAAGTAGAATACATATTAGGCAAGTGGCATTGGCAGAGAACATCTGATTGACAATCTGGGCCCAAATTCATATTTCACACAATCCACAGACTAATCTTCAAATTTCAAAAGTAAAATACAGGATCCTGGTCACAACAATTTCTAGATAAAAAGCAATCGAACCCCATTTTCTAAAAAATTGGATTTTTTTCTATAGTGATAAGTTATTGACATGTCGGTGAATAAAATTTGGAAAACCCGGATGGGAAATAAGAAAAAAGAGGTCCTACATAAACATGAAAATTAGTAAACAAGCAAGAGTGGGGTGTGGGATGAAGAGAAAATGATGCAGGAGAGAGGCTACCTGGATGGTCATGGCCTTCTTGTTAGAGTCAAGCTGGCTTCCTAGACAATATGAGATAGAAAATTCAGAAAATAAATAGGCAGATCTCATCTAATCTAATTCTATGATTAAGAGAATCAATCAAGAGATAGAGAGAAAGGGATAAATATATACCCTTAGCAGGTTGTTCTTCTCCATGTTCTTTCTCACGGAGCCATCCTGGACTTCTGTCCATTGCCTCCTCCCATGGCTCTTCTGTTCGTTGTTGGGTCTCACTTGAGAGAGAGAGAGCAAAGCAATGGAATGGATACAGCAGAGGAGAGGAGAGACTGAAGGGAAGCTGTGTCAATGAGGGTGGGTCAGCTTGATCATAAAACGAGATGGCCGTTTCCTTTGTCTCACCTCAGCTCCTATTCTAGAAACATCCACTTTGATTAATATGTGGGGTCCCATGACACAATGCATTACTAAATATTATTTTTATATGCTTTGAAAATATTTTTAATTTTTCAATACGTAATAAATGTTAATAGATGTTATACTTTATACAAGTAATATTGTAAATCTTGTTAATGAATCCACTAAAAGTATTATTAAAGAATTGATTGTATTTATAAAATTAATTTTTTATTCCAAAAAGAGATGAAGAATAGATTACACTCTCGATCACTACGTATTGGATTTATTATAAAAAATAAATTTAAATTAATAAAATATATTATATATTATTATAGTTTAAATATTTTTTGTTATTATTTATAATAAAAGTTTGTTATAGACCTAAAATATATGATTTCACTCTAAAATTTCACACATAAATTTATGTTGTTAGGTTTAAGGGAAAGAAAATAGAAATAGTTGTTAATTTCTCCCATTTGTTTATTTAATTAAACAAGGAAGTGAAAGTGAAAGAAAATATATTTTCATAAAGAAATAAAAAAAAATTAAGGGTTATAAATTAAAATTCATAAGTAGGATACATTTTCTTTCATTGTGTAATCGAATTACATTAACGGATAATGTTATGTTTGTTTTTCTATTTTACCCACCTTTAATGTACATTTGGGAAACGAAACTCTTTGTTACTTCTACACTAGCATTTGGAAATAAGAATATGTGATCTATTAATGTGTAGAATAATTTTGCTTTAACCCATTAGGGTAATGGTGGGGGGTTTGAGTAATTTAACATGAAATTCTAGGTTCAAACCTCATTACTTTCTTTATACAAACCGAAAAAAGAATATTTTCTCGGATGAGATGGTTGTTGCTATCTGCTCCAATAACGGATCATTGGTTTAACTAAAAAACTAATAAAATAGATAGACCTTTCTTCTCTTCGTCTCGGGTCGATTGATCTTCTCAATTGAAAGATTCCCTATATCGATAATACATATTCCAGTTGACTGAGCCTAACTCTAATTGTTAATGAGTTTGTCACCTAACAAAGTGTAAAATATACTTGCTTGGTGCTTTATCCATGTCTATGACTTTATAATTTAAAAAATTTAATTAAAAAATAATTTTATAGCTCTATTTAGTATTATTTCTTTTTACTTTCTTATAAGTTTTTTTATTTTTTAGGTATGAAATTTATAAAAATTCAATATATATCATTTTAACCAATGTCTTAACACCTCATCGAGTCAATTACCAGTTCAAATTTTATAATATTGTTAACTAGCTTTTTTGTGTGAATCAAAGGTATCCTTCAGCTAATTGTAGAGACTAATCGGCATAAAAGATCACCAAAGTAAATTTTGTCTCCCAACAATTCTTTTTCACATTAAATAAGTTATGTTCAATTACAATAAAAAAATTAATCAATTTATGTTGTTAGGTTTAAGGGAAAGAAAATAGAAATAGTTGTTAATTTCTCCCATTGGTTTATTTAATTAAACAAGGAAGTGAAGTGAAAGAAAATATATTTTCATAAAGAAATAAAAAAAAATTAAGGGTTATAAATTAAAATTCATAAGTAGGATACATTTTCTTTCATTTGTGTAATCGAATTACATTAACGGATAATGTTATGTTTGTTTTTCTATTTTACCCCACCTTTAATGTACATTTGGGAAACTAAACTCTTTGTTACTTCTACGTTAGCATTCGGAAAATAAGAATATGTGATATATTAATGTGTAGAATAATTTTGCTTTAACCACTAGGGTAATGGTTGGGGATTTGAGTAGTTTAACATAAAATTCTAGGTTTAAACTTCATTACTTTCTTGTACACTGAACGTGTTAACATAAAATTCTATGATTTTATAATTTAAAAAATTTAATTAAAAAATTAATTTTATAGCTCTATTTAGTATTATTTCCTTTTTACTTTCTTATAAGCTTTTTTATTTTTTAGGTATGAAATTTATAAAAATTCAAATATATCATTTTAACCAATGTCTTAACACCTCATCGAGTCAATTACCAGTTCAAATTTTATAATATTGTTAACTAGCTTTTTTGTGTGAACCAAAGGTATCCCTCAGCTAATAGTTAGAGACTAATCGGTATAGAGATCACCAAAGTGAGTTTTGTCTCTTCCAACAAATTCTTTTTCACATTAAATAAGTTATGTTCAATTAACAATCAAAAATTAATCAATTTGAGTCTGAAATATTCACATTATGCTAAGATCAGTTTTCGTATCTCTAAATTTTCTCCATATAAACCTGAATCCGAAACATTGGTTAAGGGACATGTACCACTTGTTGGTAATAAGAAACAAATTTACTATTTTAAAGGCCTACCTAAAATGTTTAACTGTATGTCTTACGGAGGTAAATTGTTAATTAGTTGGTGGTTTTTTTTTTGTCAATAGTTGGTGGTTATGTTAAAGGTTAACATATGATCCGGAATGGCCACATTGGCTGCAATCGCAGTTGGCCAACATGTACACTTTGTTTGGTTGTAGGGTAGAAATAGGGAAGAGAGAAATAGAGCAGAGAGAAGTAGGAAAGAGAGAAATAGAATAGAGATAAAGATGATTTATGAGTTGTTTGGTAGGAGAGAAATAGGTGAGACGTAAAAGAGAAATGTAAATTTGATGTGTTTGATTTGATTGAAGAGGTAGGAGAGAAATGGTATAATAAACTAAATTTTTTGTTACTTCCCACAAAAAAAGTGGACAAATTGATTATCAAGCTAAATGATCGATTATCAGCTTGGTTTTTTACAAAACTTGAAAATGTTAATCGATTATTTGTTATAAAAATCGATTACTGATTGCAACTAGCTACTTCTTCGCTATTTCTCGCCACTTTTGCGATGAATTAATTCGAGCGTGGGGCCCACTCATTTACTTCTCTTCTCTGCTGTTTCTCTGCTCTACCAAACTAGGTAATTTCTCAACCTCTCTCCAACTTCTCTGCCCATGACTTACTTCCCCCAAACCAAAAGAAGTGGTAAATCTATAATGGGCAAAGGAAAGCAATAATACGATACGAGTAATTGGAATTCTAGATACTTTGATTTGATTCCTTCCCTTACACAGAGCTTCTAACATAGTTGCTGATTTTTCTAATAGCATTTGTTGGTTGCCCTGTCAAATGTCAATCTAGAGAGAAAATCAAACAAAGGTTAAAACGACTTTTAAATGGAACCAAATCCATTTCTGAAGGTTTCGTCTGGAGTGGAGGGTACACTCAAGAGGCGAATATTACATAGTTGATATGGAAGCACATTTTTATCAACATAGATGAATCAAGGAATTATATGGAAAATTACAATCATATTGCTTTCATTGCTTGCTTCCTCTCCTCCTCTTAGCTTTAAATCCAGGCAGCCTAGATAAAAGAAAACAAAGCAAATTGCAGAGTCAATAACTGTTTGCAACTGTCATTTTAAAATCAGAACAAATATAAAACGAATAGAAAGCAAGAATTCAGTGTGTTAAAGCAACCACCAAGACTACCTTGTCTCGTTCAAGCTTAGAGAGCCGAGGCTTAACAGAGGTTCCTAGGCTCAGTCCTCCCCAAGCTTCTTGCAACTCTCTCTCCTTGCTTCACGGCGAGCCTTAGAATGACTAACCGGGTTTTCTAGCTGCTGAGCAGTAGCAGCCATCTTTTCTCGCTCAAGTCTGGATTTGTGTTTAACCAAAACCTGGTCCAGGCCACCTTCTTTATTTGTCTCCAAAGGGATGTTTCTGTGACTTCTCTTAACCTCACCCCATTCTTCCCCTGAATTGCTCCTCATTTTCTCCTTCTCCAGTCTAGACACATGCTTAACTAGAATTTTATCCAGCTCTCACAATCTGTAACATTGGTTGCTCCATTATCCTTTTTTGGTCTATAATTTTCAACTTGGCTTCTGAGTGACAGGCCTGCATCTTCTCCCTTTCCAATCTGTGCACGGGCTTTATCAGAATCTTGTCCAACCCATCTTTGTTTTCCTCTATCTTAGAACTCAAATTAATCTCTGTATTCAGATCAATGTTTTCTTTCCTGCCCAATGTTTCATCAGAATAGGAAGTTGGAATTAAGTCCGCCTGAGGTATCCAGATCAACTTTTTTCTTCAAACTTCTGCCCTCATTGATTGTTCTGTTCTTTGCTTCTTGGACTTCCTTTTCTAGTCTTGAGACATGTTTCACTAAGACCTTATCAAGCTTGGTACTTCTGTGTGATCCTTTTGACGGCTTGGCATGCCACTTGGAACTCTTGGCATTTCCTTTCCTGACTTAATTTTTGCTTCCTTGATGTCTTTCTCTAATTTTGTATAATTCACTAGAATACTTCCCAAATCAGGTATGGTCTCTGATGGAGTTCCATCAACAGATGTACAGGAGTTATCCTACCTGATTCTGGTCTCATTCCTTCGGTTCTTCTTGCTTCCCAGACCTCTCTTTCAGTTTTGTCATGTGCTTAACTAGAAATTTATCTAGGCTCTTGGCATTCTGGCTCATCTTGCTTTTTTCTCAATCCCAATGAGTGACATCTTCTTGCTTGAAAATTAATTGCTGAAGAGGGAGGCATACTCAGAAGCAGAGCCTGGATTGTGCTGCTTAATATTTCTGCATTTCACCCAAGGCTGCATTTAAACCGTAAGTTGCAACTATAGTGGCAAGAGAAGAAAAGTTCGTCTTCTTGCAAACATTTTAACCTATCAATCATCATATCCACTAGTTTTATTCTGTTGTCCAGAGACTGTCTCCTCCTGCTTTTCCTCTGACTTAACCCCGGAAATGGCATTTGGAATCCAAGTCTTGGGAGTTGAAGTCATTCTTTTGAGAGACTGGATCAGCTCTGACCCAGACTCTGATTCATACTCTGATGAGAACTCAGACAAGTCCTGATTACTTTCATCTGTATCTGGGATTTTTCACTAATTTTTCTCAGCAGTTCTCTGGACTTCATCTTACTAAATGAAGGACAGTTTGCTAAGCCTAATAAATGCAGCTTTGACTGCTGCAGCTACTTCTTTTTCTACCTCAAAGGCAGTCTCAAAAGATGCAGTAAACAGTATGGGTAGATGATCCTTCTCCATTAACAGAGGATGTTTCTATTTGACAATGCTTCCTGGGGCAATCAGGCAAGTCAAACATGATAACACCCATAGCCTGGGCTGCCTCAAAAGCTTCAATTGCTCTTTTCTGCCTTTAAGAGTTGAGCTTCTGCATCATCACAGGGAATCCTGAAAACACCAATAGGATAAAAAATGAAAATACAATCCAATATACATATGAGAAAACAACAATGCCAAGCATACGTTGTTTGCAGAAAACTTTACCTGGCAGCGCGTAAAATTCGACACCAAGAGGCTTCCACCAATGCAGCTCTTCGAGCCTCCATTGCCTTGTGTGCCGCTTCTCTAGCTGCCATTTTCTCTCTCAATACTCTTGAATAATGTGGATTAGAACTGCCTAGAGTCTGATCAAGTGTCAAATTCATACCATCTATTTCCTGAAAAAGTCAAATGTCTCAGCATTTGGATTTAGAAGTAATTAATTAATTAATTACAAGCAGTGAATATATATACGTCTATGGCTTAACCTGAAGCATCTTAATTTTCCTCTTCAAGTAGGAATCCACTTTTTTGCGTGGGAACCAGTTGACAGGAGAAGTTTTGCGACGAGGAGGCTTTCTAATTTGTGATGTGAACTTGTGAGAGCACTTGATGTAGATTGACCAGCCTCCTTAGTCAATTTATTCTGCACCATTCAATAAAACAGACACATCAGCCAAACAATTTATTTATAGTACAGAATTTTATGAAAAAAAGAAAATTGTAAAGAATAGAAAATCATTCAGCCAACTCTTGAAAGGAGTATAATATCATAATCAACCCAAACACTCAAGATCATTTGTGTGTGTACTTGTTGACGATCCGTGCAAGGCTAATGCTAGAGAAGAAAGTATACTATATGCTAGGTGATTGCAAGGCTTAGCCTTTGTTTGTTTAACCAATGCGACAGTGCAAAACCATGGTTTCGCAGAATTGATTTTAAATAACTTCTGGACATACTTCCTAAAACGTGCATCACTCATCTCATTCATTTCTAAAATCAATTATACTCAATAGTGTGTTTTGATTTACACCAAAACCACGTTTCAAACGTGGATCCGGACAGAAGCTACCTCTGTAGTGTCGGCTCGGATCCATGTTTGAAACGTGATTTAGAGTAAACCAAACACGCTAGCAACTAGCAAGTTTCACTGTGGTGTTGCTTCTCTTCAAGTTGATGGTTTCGCCTAGCTACCTACTTAAATTGTCCTGGTCAATAACTGTAAGATGAATTCACTAAATTGGCCAGGCCCTAAAGTATCCTTATCATGTGTTAACTATCTTAATCCTGAAATCTGGTTCGAAACTGGATAAGGATCAATCTTAAGAGAAACTACTGATTAGGACTTGCAAAACAGCACTCATCTCCGAACAAGGCTTCTCTAATACCTATTGAATCAATAGTTATTGTCAATACCCGAGGTTGCGAATTTATAGAAAAGAACTATAGTGGATCAGTGCGTCATCAATTTAGGGTTTGAATCAGTAAACACTGAACCGAAAAAACAAAAAGGAAACCAGTTGAATATCGAAATTGAGGATGAAAAAAGAAGAAATGTAAGGAAGGCTTGCCTTTCCAATCTTGGAACTGACACTGACGGAGGCGGTTGGAGAATGAAGGACGGGAGGATGAACATCGCCATCGGGGGAGTGATCCGGTGACTGTGACGCAGAGATGATGCACCCAACATCCATTAGCGTTTAACGAAGCCTTGAACAGAACACAACAATATCTGTTTAGAAACAAAGATTGAAATTGAACAACACAAAAACATGTGCTAGCTTTTAACTCAGGGAACCGATGAACCCTCTATTTAGTCACGAAAATGATGATACATGAAAAACTAGCCGTTAACGTTTACCTTGTAACGGCCATTTAAATTAAAACTTTTTTCCTTTTTTCTCTCATTGCAAATATTACAATATATTTAAATTTAATTTGGTAATAGTATTTTCGTCAAAGAAAAAATTTGGCAACAGTATTCATATAAATTAGTTTATTTATACTATGCAATATTTTTTTTGCATAAATCTTTTTTTAATTTTGAAATTTATAAACGGCTTTTATAAATTCAGCTAAACACGGGAAAACAAATTCATAGATATAAGAAACTTTAAAAAGAAAAAAAAACATTGCATTTATTTTTATTCCAATTTTGAAAGACAGGCAATCAAATGAACAAAAATTTGAACAATTGAATTAAATTTTATTATATAATTATTGCGAACAAATCCATAGCAACTTATTATGATAACGGGCAGTTTCTTTTAAAAAAAAATTGAGTAGTATTATTCAATCATTGCGTGACAATTTATCTGCTGTCTGGTCAACATATTTATTGTGTAACATTCTAGTTAACACTTTCAAATTCCTTCTTTTTAAAAAAAATGATTATTCTAACATCATTGAACTCTCAGTTGAATCGATGGAACTAGCCATATACTACAACCACGATTTTACGTCTATAAAGTTAACACCAAAATCATATTATCCAAACATGCTATTACTTTTCTTTAAGCTGAATGCCGCATAGCACCACTCCTCATTTGTAATTCTAGGTATGAAATCCCTCCAAAACAGAAACCATATTAATATGGAACTATTTTCTTATATTGAGGTCTGAATAAACATTAATTGGCAAGTTCCAGTTTGAACGAACAATATATTCGTTTTATCATACACAACAATGAAGCTTGTAAAGCATTTTTCTATTATTAACCGGAGACTAGACTTGTAACGCTAACATTTCATCTACTATAGCTAAAACAACAAACTTCGACAAGGGGCATTAGATTTCTAACACGAAGGTAACATTTTGCATATTGACAGAATACAGCACAACCTATTCAGTTATATTCTTTTTGGTTCTACCATTTTTAATGAAACCAAAATATCATTTTTTAGGTTGTGTCATGTTTTATCCTATTTTAATATGCACTAACCTTAGAACAGAACTCATGTTCCAACTTGTCTATCAAAAGCTACCAAAATGTGGTCAGCTTCAATATGAAGTTCACTCCATCTATTTCACCGGAGAAACACATACCTGATTATACAAATCAGTCCAATGGACTCCTTGTATAGTTACCATGAAATGTGATATGTCTTTGTATTTGTTCAACTACAGGACCTCAACAGCTTCTGCCTCATGTGAGAAACTGAATATTCTCTCACTCCAATTTGCGGAGACAGTTCATTCAGAATTTGTGCCACCAGTTCTACAAACGACAATGTAGATGCAAGATGATTTTTGACTCATTCATATAATTCCTTTTGAGGTGGCCATCACAAGGGAGAGGCAAATGGAGACAGACTCTGGAGCTCATATAACTAACCTAGATTACAATGGGAAACTTCTATGTAAAATACAGGACAGTTAACTGTTGTCAAGATATTGGGTAAACCTCAAAGGTAAATACAGTTGCGGAAACTTTGAACTATGAATATGAACTGTTGTAAGACAATTAAAGTTGTCCTAGTTCCTTCAATGGACTTCTCAATCACCACACAGAAACTTGACTTGACAGCCTCTGATGAAACTACCATATTGGAGAAGAGACAGCCTCTAAGTATTTCTTGAATTGTTGCCATGGAACTGTGGATCAGGCTCATCCTAAAATCAAAGTTATGTGATAAAGTCAGTGAAAACCAAGCACAGTATTCTATTCCAAGTTCAAGTGCTAGTATATGGCACAATTGTGCACAAACCTGAAGGCTATACCCAAAAGTAGTTGCTGGACGAAATTCCAATTGCCCTCCCTACATGAACCAACACAGAGTTAGCAAACTTTCATTGTTACTTCCCAATACACTCATCGGAAAAACAAGTAAAAAGTACTCTACCAGCCCATGAATGCTTTGCTGTGTTCCGAAAAATCCATCATGGCTTGGAGCCATAGAATTCAATGGACCCTACAAGGATATGATGTCAATTTATAATCCTATTCCTAATTATTGTATGACACAATTATATCGAAGATTATAATCATAATTAGGACAACTTACCAGGCCTTGCATGCTCTGTTGATTGACATAGTAACCATCATGAGGTGGCTCCATTAAGTTCAACTGTACATGCTACAAAAACCAAAATTATTAATTAACCTTATAATGATTCTTAAAATACAGGATACATGTAATCATTTATTGGTCAACAACTAGAAAATACCAGTCCTTGCACATTCTGCTGGGTTCCATAATATCCATTAAGTGTCATTGCATCCGAGCTTAGATTATCCTATAAGAATGAAAGCACGTGTTACAGGAAGCATAGGCTAGAGATGTCTTTCCAGTCTTGATATAAGGCAATAATATTAATGAAAATAGCAGAGAGATTCTCGAGATATTAAAAATGTACACTGCTGATTGGTAAAACTAAAATAGATCGTGATTGAAACAGTGGTAACACAAACCATTGGCTGCAGGCTCTCTTGAGCATCAACAAGCATAACATCCTGTTCTAGTTGCACCTGTAAAAGTGATTTTAAATCAATTTCCTGATCTAAATGCTAGAGAGCCAAAACAACTTAACAAATGAGCAGATAACCACTAAACTTAGAACTGACCTTTCTTTTCCTAGCTGTGCTCCTCTTCTTGCTTGGTTTCAGAGCAAGGTTACCCTGATTCTCTTCTGCTTCACGAAGGCTATAAGCATTGTTGCTAGTATCTGCACCATTGTTGTTAGAATTATTCACAAGTACACAGTTCTTCAGGGCATCAACAAGTGCACGAATAGCAACATTGTAACTCTCTTCAGATAATGATCCTTCTTCACTCAACTCAATAGCTCGTTTACACAAGTCATTATATCGTTGCACCCTAGTTTGTATCCTTCTTGTCCATCTGCCATGGTTCCCTAATTTTGGCATCTTTGGTCCACCGCTTCATGATATAATGAGAAGGAACACTTGAACAACCACAACGTTGGAGAACACTCAAGGCATGCCTGCAAAGGAAACCTTTATATTCAAACAATCGACAGAAGCAAGAGACCTCTGAGCTCAACTCGTTCCAAGTTACCAAAACTCCTCATCCCTCTCATAATCTTGAACTATAAATTTTGCAATAGTTCCATCTCCACCTCTACCCTAGATGACAACCAGCTACACCCACACTTCGACTTGGAATTTCTTAATATTGTATGTGTGTAAACTGTTGACATTTGTTTTTCCCAAGGTGAAGGAGATTTAAGCGCAGGCTGTTTGTGCAATGTATCAAAAATCTGCAATGGCTTCCTCATCATACCTATCTGAAGAATCTCCCATATTGTTTAACAAACTCTTTAAGGGTGATTTTCTTATGAATATATTGTGTCAAAGAAAGAGGTCATACTTTCAGACGTTGAGGTGTAGACATTCCAGCTAAAAAAGTGGTCCCGCCATGTAAGTTGGCACCCCACTTTTTTCCGGTCGTCATTACAATGACTGAAACCATACATCATTATGGAGTTTCAAATCTAGTGACATTTCCAACCATCTCATGTCAAAACTGTTCATCTGTCCATGAACTTAGAAATGCATTTGTTAAAACTTTGGCAAGAAGTTCTTATACTGCTTGATCACAAAAGACAGATTTTCAGGTATCCTTTCCAGTATGTGCCAAAGAGAAAAAGCAATGCCGTACATTTGGGAAGACTTCTTCAATTGCAGTCTTCAAGGCTTTGTCTTGATCAGTAACTTATAGCTTTAGGAGCTTGCCCACCCCATTGCTCTAAGCCATGTCTTCAATACCCAAACAAATGTTGGTTTAGTCCCAATCTGCAAACCAATGCACATCCAAGCAATATGGGTTGAGAGTGATGGGTTCACTTCCAACAAAAGGAGCAAATGGCAACTTATCATTGCTTTTTATGTAGGTGGTATCAAATGAAACTACATCGTTAAAGCTGAGATAATCATTGATACTTTTTGCATCAATCCAAAATAATTTCTTAATCGCTGTTCTTCATTTAAATCTATAGCATAAAAGAAGTTGGGGTTCTCTTTTGAATGTGCTTGAAATACTCAAGCATAACTTGGGCATCTCCCTCATCCAAAGCCAAATACTGCCCCCTGTCAAACTGATAATTTGTATCACCCAAGAGAGACCCAATGTTTTGACAGCCACCAGATTGTCTGGACCATTTCAACATACCATCTTTCTAGTGCGTTCACTAACAGCATGCAAGATATCAATATTATTCTTTTCAGCTAATTTCACTTTCTATGAATCCGAAAATGATATGCCAAAGCTGGTAAAAGTTCATGGTTGTGCTCCTTTTATAAATTCATGAAATGATCCACTTTCCATCTGGCCTTCGCTTCACATGCATGCAAGCTTATACAATCCGTCTTCTTTACACTTGGTCTACGACTGTTCCCACTGTCAGACTCAGGTGTAACTCCATACCTAGAGCATGCAAATTTGGCATCAATAAATTCTTTTGTTTTCTTTGAGCGTCTGCTGTTTTTTAATTGAAGTGGGTGAATCCCATAGATTTGGCATATTCCTGATAAAAGGAGTATGCTGCTTCATGAGATATTCAAATTCAATGCCATTGTGTGGCTCAAAATCTCTGTCCCCTTCAAACAAGGCCAATGGTCCCTCTTAGGAGAAACAGCAAGAGCACCACTCCTGCGTTGCTCTTCATGTAATGCATCAGCCATATTTTCACTCACTGTACTAAATCATTCTGTTCTGAATATCCACCACAATATAAATTGTAATTGGGTTGCTGCCAGTTACTGGAAAATATAGCAAAAGATAGTTTCTAATAAGTGAAAAGGGTCAAAATCCAGTCATCTAAAATAAAACTTACAGTTACAGTGATACCTGAGTAAAAAGGGGAGAAATAAAAGTGCACAGCTTGCAATTTAAAAATGTCACATAAAACCGCTGTATATCTTATAAACAACTGTAATAAAGTTAGCCAGCCCCCAATTCAAGGATTGATGTTATGCAATAATGAATGGCT
This sequence comes from Sesbania bispinosa, assembly GCA_026901365.1. Classification (NCBI taxonomy): domain Eukaryota; kingdom Viridiplantae; phylum Streptophyta; class Magnoliopsida; order Fabales; family Fabaceae; genus Sesbania; species Sesbania bispinosa. The sequence continues at coordinate 522,511 of QLOH01000286.1, forward strand.
TATGCAAATAAGAAATACAAAAGACAATCAATGTTTCAGATGTTTCCAAATATGGGCAGCCCTACCAGGAATTGTGCTGAATCACCAAATCAGTGAACAAAGTGTTGCAACAAGTCAATTATGCAAAAGCCACTATCAAGCAACCACTGTAACAGTAAATCCATAGATAACCATTCCATCCCAGCCTTTTCAAATTCAGTCCGGCCAAAGATGCCACCGCACAAAATTAGCTCAAAGAAGAAGTTACGGTGGTGAAGCTAAATTTAAAAACTTATTGATTATTGATCAGTCAACACAGCAATGATTATTCAACTGAAAATGAATGAAGCTTTATATATGTACAGTTTGACTGTAAGCACTGAGCTCTTCATACAGAAATCACATTTTACTGAAGCTCCTGCGTTTTGGGTTTTAACTTGTATTTTAGCCTTATTTTCATTAGTGGATACTGGTGGGTGCTCCCTTCCTTGGACTACAAGTAGTGTTGCAAATTTAACACCTTTAAGTCACAAATCTCTTTGAGGTGGATGGAATTACAAGACCCACATCGTGTTTTAGCAAGTACGTTCAGTTTCTGAGCAAACCATGAGCATAATATTTCTTTACAACAAAATTACACAAGAATTAATTGAGAAAAAGTGGGGGAAGAACACAAGGGAAGAGGGAGAAAGGAAAAAACCTTAAAGGGCGGGGTCGGATCACGAGCTGCGAGTTGAAAATGTGAAGGGGATCCGCGAGTGGGGAAAAGCGCGAGTGGGAAAGCTAGGTTTTGAAAATTTGGGGAAACAATTCAATTATGGATGGGATCGGAGGGAGGAACTCAACTCGCTTGTTTCACTCGCTGCACTTTGCCTCTGCATTCACGGCGCGTCCTCTTACTATTTTCATTTTCTTCTTATTTTTTAATTTCTTTATTTATGTCTCCACACGCGTTCTCTCTCTTCCTTTCACTGCCTCTTTGTCCTCCGTACGACGACGTAGCGCGTGACTGACGTTCTCCTCATATGTAAATGTTTACAATTTCTCAGCAGCTGTTCCCCACACTGCACGACATTGCGTTTAGTTCACTCCCTTTTTGCCCCTTCATCTCTCTCCCGCGGTTTTGTATCTCTCTCGTCTTGTTTATGGTGTTTAGTTTACTTTTAAAATCATCTTTTAAACATAATTCGGGTCAATCATTAAAAAAAAAAATAATTCGGGGCAATATTACTAAGAGTAGTGTTTGTTTATCGAAATTTATGAAACCTAATTTCAAACTAAATCAAACACACTATTAAACTTTTTTTTTTTGTGAAAAACACACGGCAAAGCTATCAACACACTTTTTTATCACTTGCACATTCCTCTAATTGATCCCACTAAATTATGTAGATCTCACATTAAATGTAGTCCAAATTATGATTTTCAAACAATCATAAAAAATGTGTTTGAGAATAGTGTTAAAGAATGTAGTACTGACATATTTCTTATCTCTCCTCTTATATGATGTAAAAATGGTTACAAATGGTTATTCATATTCACGTTATATTTATAAAATGGGAAATATAAAAAATATAAAAAGGATTATTGGCATAAGATAATGGTATTATATTTTAGAACTTAGCTTATGTAGTATATTTATATTTTATATTGTTATTTTTTATATAAAACTTTGAATGACACACAATTTTAAATAAATCAATTTCTAAAATATATGTGATAATTTTAAGGAAGTGAAATTATTTAAATTAAATTCTATTAGGAAATATTTACCTTAATTAAATTATGAAATTTTGAAAAGGGAGTAATTGAGCAGAGATTAAAACAAGTGAACGAAGTGATGAGCCTCCAACCTAATGATGGTACTTGGGTATTTGATGGAAATTAGCTAGAAAGGATGATTATGGAAGTTTTTCAGGAATTGTGCATACATGATGAAGATTACACCCCGCCCCAACTTTTTGACTTAAAGGAGGCTCCCTTCATTTACATAAGGATTGAATTAGGGATCTTAGAAAAACAGTAAGTAAAGAAGATGTTTGTAAAGTAATATTTAGTATGAGAACCTATAAAGCCCTTAGTGTGGACGGTCTACATTCTACTAGCAATCTTCTATCAAAGCTAATGGGCAACGATAGATCCTTCTATTTGCAAGTTGGTTTCCCAAAATTTTAAGCAAATTAGGAGAATTGCTTTGGTTAATGACACGCTTACATTAGTTATTTCTAAAGTGGAGCCTGCAACATATCTCAAGGAGTTTAGACCACCTCGTGATCCCAACCCACTGTAGCTTCGTTCCAAGACGATAGAGCAGAGAGAATATCATTAAAACTCAAAGGGTTATTCATTCAATGAGTCGTAAGAAAGATAATAGAGATTTGATGGCTAACAAGATTGATCTAGAAAAAGTCTATGACAAGTTAAAGTGGGATTTTATTTGTGACACGCTTTAAGACATTGGCTTTCCACATAGGTGACAGATTTAATCTGGTATTGCATTTCCACACCTAGGATGAGTGTTATTTGAAATGGTGAAGCTTTTGATCTTTTTTCTCCTTCTAAAGGAATTTGGAATTGGGACCCTTTACCCCCTATCTCCTTGTCCTCTATATTGAAAGATGTTTCAGTTCATAAATATTTTTTATGGATCACAAATTCTATAGGCTTATTCAAATTGGTCAAGGTGGTCATATGCTTTCTCACATCGGTTTTGGTAACAATTTAATTTTGTTTGAGGAAGCTAAGCTAGACCATATTAGAGCTATTTTGTAATATGTATAGTCAACGTGTGATCAAAGAAAAAAGAATATTTTTTTCTCAAAAAAATAGTTTTTAAGTAAAGGAGGAGATTGCTTCCAACCTTTGGGTACATCATACAAAGTGACAAGGAGAGATATACGATTCAAGCAAGGTAGATGAAATAAAGGAATGATGGATGTGGTTGATGATGGAAAAGTATAATTTAAATTTAAAGAAAAGTTTTATCACACAACTATGAGATTTCCAATATTGTATAAAACTAAATGTTAGGCAATGAAAAAACTAATGAGAAAGTAAGTTGAGTGTTACAGAGATACTATTGTTATGATGGATGAGTGGTTACACGTAATAAGATAGGAGTGGGAATGAAATTAGTAATAGAAAGTTATGGTAGCTCTTGTCATAAAAAGATTGTAGAGTCTTGTCTTGAGTGAATTTAGCATATGTAGAGAAAACATATAAAAGCATTGGTGAGAATGGTTCACCAAATAGAGGATAGTCCAATAGTTGAAGTTAAAAGAAGACCAATAAAAACCATAGACCAAACCACTAAAAGAAATTTATAGTTAAAAAATTTAACTTTAAACTTTATTTAGGGCAAGGCACTGTGGCATCATTTGAGACAACATTTTTCTTGATATGTTGTTGATATCTATGTTTATAAATGTTTGTTTATCTTTTAAGACTTTTTGAAAATCCTTAAAGATTTTATTTAATTTTTTTATTACAAGTTGGACCTTGAGGAAGCCAAAAACAAAGGTCGATAAGGAAGAAGTTGGACATTGTTGGGGCTAGTTTTTTAACAGCACATACACATAAGAATTATAATTGTTGGGGGCGAGTTCAACATTGAATTTGGGTATTTTCACCCTAAACTCGTTTTATGCCTTTGCCTTTGCAAATCGTGTTGAACCTAAACCTAGTTAAGTGGGTTTTCACCATTAAAGTTAGATCAGGGCTAGATGGGTACCCACGAATTCAAATTTAGTTGTCATGCTAGAGAAGTTAACATTAGCTAAAAGATATTGGTGGTTAAAATTAGAGTTTAAGATGTGCAATTTCATAAAAATTAAATATTTGACCCAAATTAATGAGAAAAACTTTCAATTTCAAGTTTTAAATTGTAATTAAACCCTAGAATATAAATAATTATTAACTTCGTGAATTGAAAGTAGATTATTGTCGAAATTCTTTTCTCTAGAGGTTCAATCCAAGAAAACATGGAAAAATATCGATAGATAAATATAGAATTAATTTCAGCAATGTTGAACATTAAGCAATCAAATACAGAACAAAAAAGGCAAACAATGTATAGGTGAATGAATGGTTGGGGTTAAGATATCGTACCTGTGATGATTCATTGTGCCGCTCTCATCAAACCCTAATCAGATGAAACTTTAAATATGTTGGCAGAAGTACCTACGAAAAACTCAAGTGATCCTTTAGAGAAGCAAGTTTAGGGTAAGTTTAAGGGGCGGGAGAGTCGCAGGAAGAATGAGAGAAGGAAAGAATGTGAGATAGTAAAATAAATAAAAGAGGGGTAAAACATCATGACAAATGAAATTGGAATGAAGAAAGATAATTTCAAAAATCACTTTTGATTTTTTTTATTAGTTTATTAAATCCAATTTATTTTTAAGGAAAGACATGATTGAAAACAAATCAACATACATTAAAATAAGAGGAAAGCTATGGACACACCCTCTAACACACTCCCTTCAACACACTCCCTCACATTAAGCCACGTGGCCTAACACTTTAAATCCATTACTTGTTACCGGTTTTCTCTATTTCACATGTTTTTTCATTTTAATCTAATTGTTTTTATCATCGGCTCAGAACTACACACCACCCGTCATTGCGTTGAGGTGGGAGTGGGAGGGGAAGGTGAAGAGGAAGGGGAGGGAGTGGAATTGGCATTAACACTGACATTGACTTGTTTCTTTCGGTGTCTCTCTCCATGGCGCTCGTGATTAGGATCATTTTCGGACTTCTCACATTCGTCACCGTCAGAATAATTATAGGTAATTTCATTTCTTCCTCACTATGATATGCAATGTCATCTGATCCCATTTCCACCTTATTCCTTTTCAATCTATTTCCTATTATTATTATTTTAGAAGCATAAACTTATTTGTATGATTACGATCTCCGTGTGAGCCACACATCACCTACTACAGAGGAAGCAATGACGGGTAGTGATGCAAATGTTCGTGGCACAATTGTGGTTTGAGCGTGGGCGGGTTGAAGTCGCAAAGCTTAGGGAGTTTTGCTCTCTGCGATTATGTCTTCTACAGTTAAAGGATGTGATTCATGTGCTTAAGAGTCACCGTGGTTGTGCAGTTATGAGCCGATGATAAAAAAAATTAGATTAAAAAAGAAAAAACATGTGAAACAGGGAAAACCGGTAACAAGTAATGGGATTAAAGTGTTAGGCCACATGGCTTAATGTGAGGGAGTGTGTTAGAGGGTGTATCCATAACATTCCTTTTAAAATAATAGTAAGTTTCCATTTGAAATAAATAATATTTTGGTAGAAGAATGCCCAACAAAATTGGCTCAATGTATATCTATATCTAAAATAGACTTTAAGATTATGTCTTTTAAAACTAATTAAAAGATTTTATTTAAAGTAAAGAATTTTAATTTTAATTTTTAGATTTTTAGGATGTAAAATTACTTATTAAATTATCATAATTAATTTTATTCAACATTTATTTTTCAATACGTAACAAAGTTGGTCAATTTAATCTTTGTTGAGATATTATTAATCTTAGATAAGAAAAAAAAGAACTCAAAATAAAATTCATTTTTTAACCTTTAATATTTAGGAGTCACATTGTACCTTAACTAATCCGACTTGAGTCGAGTGAATCCACATAAAGCGTCAAAACTGTCCCAACGCCTATCTTTTTCATTGAGAAGACTCAAGGTAGAGACCTTTCTTTGGGGAAACATGCTCAATAGATTAGTAATAAATTCAATTTATTGAGTATTAAGAGATAAAATAAAAGAACAGTGAGGGTGAGTTTGTTTCAAGGTATGTAAAAATATTCCCGGGAAAGTAAGGTTGGGAAAATGATATTAATTCCCACGTTTGATTCAAGTTTTAGAAAAACTTTTCCGGGTATTGATTCCCGAGAATGTATTTTAGACATGACTTACCCACTTTTTATTCCCATGGTGAGGGGTGAAAATCTTATATTCCCATGGGAATGGAAGTTATTTTTCCCACTTCCACTTCATCCCACAATATTTTTTTTTAATTTTAAAGTAAATGTTTTTAAAAATATACCCTGGAGTACTAAATACATACCAAACATACATATAAGTTTTACACGGGAATAACATTCCTGGTAATAGGATTCCCGAGAATATCATTCCCGATAATATGATTTTATACCTTGAAACAAACTCACCCTGAAAGAATATAAACAATCTTTCAGTATATATTAAATTTGAGTTCTCATTCTTGATTTTCATAAAAATGAATCATATTACTCTTTTATATATCAACACTTTCAATTCTAAGATCATTGTGGTAAACTCATGGTCAAGTGGAGCAAGACAGGGTCTCATATCTGATAGGTCACAGGTTTGAACTCTCACTCGTTCCCTTGGAGTGTACCTCTGTAAGTGCTCTTTGAGCCCAAAGGCTTTCCCTGCCTTAGACTGAGACACCATCTCCTCACCCTAAAATTTTATCTTTTTCGTAAAAAAATAGAACATTGTGGTAGTTTTTTATAAGATTTTTTATTCTTGTTTCATAATCATGTGCTCATATTATAATTTAGCTTCTACTCGACGTTTTAAATAAAAATGAATACATGGAATGTACCATACAAATGATAACATGGCATAATTATAATAAAAACAATATTTAGTCCATTCCATTGGTATATAATAAACATCCATAACATACATCATAAAAAATGAATCCATGATTGAATATGTTATATGTTGATTCAAGAAAACATGCTTTCATTCATCGTGCAATATGTTAAAGAAACCACATATCCCACCATCTACAATACATATTATGACTATGATAAGGAGGTTGGGTCATGATAGGGATGTTGGAGTAGTGGTTGTTTATTGATACATATCATGTGGGCGTTGGAGGATGGTTTGGGGGAAGAGTGATAATGGTTAGTAGCTATGGTATCAGAGATGAAGGTGAAATGGCCGTTCAAGTGGAAAAAACTGAGGTTGGGATAAGTTTAATGTTCCATTGAATAAAGATGAAACAAAAATATTATATCATCAAGTTGTTTATTATATGAAAGTTTCGGTTCATGAGCAATTATTTAAGAGCAATGATCACCAACACCTAATTTTGGGACACGGACAATAAGAAAACTATACAAGCTTGGTCATTTGAGCTTATAAGTTACAGTCATTTATACTTCATTACAAACACAGGGAAAACTTTGTAGCATCGAATATATACAAAAGGAAGTATATTTGCATATGGGTTAATATGATGACAAAATTGCAAACTCCTTAGTGAAAGAAAACTAGTAGTATTGCACTTGATCATTAATCCACTTTGTTGCGACCCATTTCTCCCCCTTAATCACTGGACAACTTCCATGAAGAGAAGTCTGCATAAATATTTAGAAAGTGACAATTGAGAAACAAGTAAAATAACATGATGATTTTGTTCAAGGAGTGTTTTTTTATACAATTTTTGCTTAAATGAAAATCCCCTTGTGCATGCATACTACAAAATAAATATTACCTTATCAATTGTCCCATTTGGATACAATGAATAAAATAAAAGTCCATCACCTTGTCGTGGCTTCACCTTCAAACCAATGCATTTTTGGTAATTGTAACCTGAATCCATATTCAAACCATCCTGCAAAAGTGGAAAATTTAAATGACATAAAGAGTCACGGTGTAAAGTATTAGACAAACAACAATAAATTATCTGATAATCTACCTCAAAAGGAAACATTGTTTCTCCTCCTGTTTCTACATTTGATAGGTATAACAAGAAGGAAGCAACCTGCACTATTAATCATGATCACGTGGAATTGATGTCATAAAAGATCCATGAACAAACCAACAAGAAACATCAAGACTAAATTACCACGCAAGTTCCACAAATTGTTGCCAAATGTTAATGTCATTGAATGAAACTTCTCATACAAAGATCTTTTTTTACATATAAAGGCAAATTTTGTGAAAATTAAAGTATATGCAAAGCCAATGTAAGGATGCACTACAAATGATTACAGAATGGGCGCTTTAAAAGGGGAAATAAAGGAAAAACAAGTCTCAAAGCTGACAAGTGCTTATGGTAAATGAGAGGGACCGACTTTGTCAGAAAAAATACAATTAGGTAACCAGAACAATTGGATAATATATAACACAATCTAGCCAGTAAAGGAATTCTTGAAATATAACAACAAAAGCATTTACCCACCAAGTGACAAACCATTTAAATATAATTCTTTTTTAACGGCTTGGTCTATAGTTTTTTTTTCTTTTATCCTCCTTTACTTAACTATTTTCCATCTGATCTATGCTTTTCATTGGGATTCTGATGGATCTTTTTAAAAATGCCTAAGCCATCTAAAGAGAGATCTTTTTCCACAAGTGCTACCTTGACTTCTTCTCTAATACTTTCATTCTTAATCATGTCTTGTTTTGTATGACCACTTATCTAATGTAACTTTTTAATTTCAACAACATCAGGCTTATACTTGTATTGAGTCTTTATCGACCCACATTTAATCCTATACAACATCACAAATCTTATAGATGTGGTGTAAAACTTTCCCTTAAACTTGAGTCATACTTTTTTATATAACACCTGAAGTACTTGTCCTTTGTTGAAATGACATGAAATATTTTTAAAAATTTGCTACTTGCATTTCCTATTTTTTTTCCATTCAGCTTCCTTTTTTTAGCTTGGTAACTCCTGCCTATTCCCAGATCATTTTCAATAAAACAACAAATATGATAGCAAAATGAAGGACCAGTTGTACAATCATCTAGCTATCTTAAAATAATAGCCAAAATTGATACCCAGAACTGTTATAATTAGCTAATATTAAAATTTCAATGCTTCTTAACCTTTCTTTTCTTAGCAAGGCAGTTGGGTCATTAGGTGCATATTTTTTAAAATAGAGTAATTCTGAAAGAAGCCAAGATTTGTGAAGTGAAGCACATATCAAGATTTGCTTGAATAATTATCATTCTGATGTCCCTGTTAATACCAGAGAGAGGGAGGGAGAGAGAAGGGAAAATGATTTATGTGATTAAAAGAAAAACATGAAGAAAATATTTGACAATTTGTATTTGTTAATATACCCTTTGGCTCTCAAGAGTTCCATACTCAGCTGGGTTGAACGCATCATAATGAGAGTCATATTTCTGGCCAACATCATACCTCAATATATTGAATTCCTGCAAAATAGAAAGAGCATTCCCACTTCACTCATACATGAACGCTTAAGAATGTCATGGAAAGTTATGAAGGTTCACAAAAAAGAGACATACTTCTCCATTTGTCTTTGGGATCATTGTAACCTTGGCAATTTTCCTCTCAATGAAGTCTAAGATGCCAGATTTGTCTTCTGATGCACTGATGAATGCGCCTGTACTGTTGCCAGCTAAAAGTTAGCATTAACCTTTACACACAGCAGCAAGATAAATGTCTCTCATTCATCTGCCATGACTACCTAATCTAACATGCAAATCTCTTATCCATTATCTTTCAAAATCAAAGATCGATCCAATAAGTAATAATATGTGGTAAAATCCATCATGTGACACCGTAGTCTAGCTTATGTCTCACCGTGAGAGGTACGGAAAGTTACAAGATAGGAATAGGAGTATTATAGATAACCATATCCATAGCCAACATGATAGAAATGAGGCATAGCATGAGATGGCATAGTATGTTACACGAGAAGTCATGCTCGTGATGGTACCTTGTTCTAGTGCCTTTTGTGTTCTCAGCAGTTTCTCCTTTCCGTAAAGCTAACATTGATGGTTCAAGTTTTGGCTTTGCCATTTTTATTATTTGTTCACATACTTCCACACTTGTGAAGTTTGGAAAGTAAACTGCTCGTGGTCTCCAACTTAAAATCTGCACGAAAAAGGGGTAGGACTGAAAGGAATTAAGGGACAATAATAAACAGTATTAAGTTCAAACTATAAAACAAATATTTCTATTTATGGTCTTCATTTTAACCACCGATGCTAACTATTTTCAAATCAATGTTGCATGAATTGATTAATCAATTATCTTCACTTTCCGCTGCACTATTTCTCCTCCTCCTCCTCCTCCTCCTCCTCCTCCTTCTCACTATCTCTCATAAAACAAAAATAACAACAACTAATCCGTTTCTAACTAGATGGAGTCAGCTACATGGATCATAAGACACCATAAAGTCCTATCATGTGAAAAAGTAGACCATTAGTTTTCCTCCATCTCTTTTAATGATTTAACCTATAGTTTTCCTCCCTCCCTTCACCTTTAACTATTAAACTGTCGAAACTATCTTAAAATGAGACTCTACCATATTTTATACAATGGGAGCTAACCAAAGTTTTTTTTAATGACTACATTCCTAATCTTATCTTACATTATGTAACCACTCATCCATCGTAACATTCTCATTTTTGCAAAATTAAGCTTACTTTTTATTGGCTCTTTACCAACCAACACTCAATCCCATACACATATAGGTTACAAAATTGCAGGTCTTGCAGATGTGTGGTAAAAATTTCCTTTAAGCTTGGGTAATGCTTTTTTATCACATATCACACCCAAAGCATTCCTCCATTTCATTCACCTTGTCTGAATCTTGTGGTTGGCATCTCCATCTATCCCTGTCATTTTGTATGATGGATCTAAGGTACTTAAAATTTGGGACTTGTATTATTGTATTATCACTATTACGGTAATTCTCAATCACTTTTATTTTTCATGAAAAAAAGATTTATTGAAAGAGAAGAGAAAAACAAAGTAAGAAGTCCAACAACCCATCTAAAAGCAATTGCTTGGTGAAGATTTACAGGCATATCGTGTTTGATTCTAATTCAAGAAACCTGGGTAAGATACCTATCCCTCAAAATACCATGCAAGGCTCACAAGCAAACAGAACAAAATGACCAATAAACCATGTGCAAACCCCCCCAAGAAAGCATAGAAAAAAAACTTCCCAAGTAAGATTCACAGCCAAAGACCTCTAGCTGAAAATTCTAGTAAGTTGTTTTGGTCAATATAACAGTGTACCAAGCTCTCTTATTTTTTTAAACAAAACACTTTTACTCACCTTAATTGAACATGTAGACTTACACTTCAAACATACAAAAGTCTGTCAACTTTTTTCCTATGGAACAAATGCACCATAAGCTCTCTTATTTTTTGAACAATGCAAAGATATGGAAAGTTGATTAACATCACTCCATTAAGTAATTGCAAGGTTGTACTCGAGGATTATGTGAGCAAGAACAAACAAAAGTAGATTCCACAAAACCAATATTTCTTGAGACAATTGCAAATATATAATGATCCCATTGTGGTGGACATTAATAAACACAACTTTCTTTCTTCATTAGAGATTATAGAAAAAAAACAACCAATACTCAATCGTTCCCAAAAGAAGTGCATTATGTGATCGCGGTCCTCCAACTGATGAGTTATTGTTAATGATATCACCAATGCAGGACAATTGACAAACTACGATTGGACACTGATGACTAGCCATGAATATCAATTAGTAATGACCAAAATTTATTTATTAGTTAAAAAAATTGTGGATTATGAAATAACATGCATTAGTTGAAGTCTAAGATAACTCCTTGTACCCATATCCGAGTGAAAGTTTCACATCAAACCAACCTAGGCATTACTCTATAAAGGATCATCAATACCTTAATCCAAGCAATTATGATTATAATTAAGTCATTAACTGATGAGTATTAGACTTAGTACCCAACCAAGACCTATTGACCCAACCCCATGAAGGAAGGGAAATTACCTGAAATGGGATTGAATCAACAAAAGGTTCCCCAGATTTACCATGCTCTAAAGGGTCATATTCTTTCTTTACCGATTCTTGGACAATTCTGGGTCGTGGTCTCACATCATCCAAATTCTGAAATCATTGCTAATGAATAAAGAGCTCGACACAAGAACCCACCAAAGGAAGCAAGTTAGAATCAGAGACCTGAAATAGGAGAGAGGACACAAAGAGCCCAAGAAAGAAGAAGAGTGCGCAAAGACACAAAACAGGTATACCCAACTTCAGTTTGGAGATTTTCGCTTTGCCTTTCATAATTCCTGGTTAAAAAATGAAAACTTTTTATTTTTATTCTCGCTGTGTGTGTGATCTTTCTCCTCCAACGATTTTGAAACAAGTGAGTGGGGTATGAGGGAGAATTTGGAAAGCGAAGATGAAAGATTTTGGCTTTTGGTTGGGCGTCTGTGTTTGTATAGAATATGTCACCCATCGCAACAATGGCGGGAGGTTCTGTTCCAATGAGATGAGAGGTTTCAATCTAAAGGCCTCTTCTACATTTCGGGTCACATTTGCCATTTGTCACCAACTCTTATCTTTTGAAATCCCACCCACTTACTAATGGAAAACTTATAAAGTAATTATGCGTGAGCGCTCATAAACTCTAGTCTCAATAAAAATTCATTAACCTCTACGAGAATTTATAGTGGGATAAATATCACTTATTAATATGTTATTTCATAAACTCTTATCACTTATAATTGAACACGAATCAAAGCTTTGCATGAAGCAAGGTATCTAGGATTTTTTTACATGTGCATCGGTATGAAATATTAGTATATATAGTGTGTGTTTAATTTGGTTTTATTTTTTTAATTTTTGATAAAATGTTTTATAGGATTATTTTTTAAGAATTGATTCGATTTTTTTTTGTTTTTAAAATCCTATAAAACTGTTTTCAAGAACTGATTTTTTACAAATGATTTTTCTAACATGTGCAATGTTGCACAAGATAATAAATAAAAAATGGAAAGGTTTCATTGAAAAATGTAACATTTTATATTACCAATGCATTGAATGTTGTGATAATTGTACTTTCCAATAAATATTTTCCACTTTTGATTTATTAACTTATGCAACATATCACAGGCTCAAAAATCCGTTTTGCAAATGAAAAGTGTGACTTTTTTATTTTTAAAACTGGAATTTTAAAACTACTTTAAAATATTTTGAAAAACTATTTTTTAGCTTTGATTTTTGTGATGGAAATGTCATAAATAAATCATTTCATTTGTTAAAAAAAGTTAAAAATAAAAGTAAATCAAACACATTCTAAATGTTTTAAAAACCAGAAATTGAAAACTTACAATCACAACAAATAACCCCTTAAGTTTGTCAATAAATTTTTTAAGAAATTTCATCTTTCATTTTCTTTTTACAAATTTGGATTTTGATAACTTTTATCCCAAAAAAATAATAATAAATAATTATTTGACAATCAAATTAAATAGAATCACAAATAAAATTTTTAAATATTATAAAATATGCCTCGATTAGAAATTCACAATAAAAAAGTTTTGACCCCAAATTTCGTGTCCATCTAATATAATTTTCTTCTATGCTCATTTTTCATTTCTTTGTTTTTGAGTTTTTCTAACCTTTTTTCAATTCCTATAATCTTCCTCTATTTTTTTTTCTTTTATCCTCTTATTTTTCCTATGATCTCTCTACTTTTTATAGGCTTATACTTTTCACTAAAATTTATATTTAATTTTACTATTTTAGTTATCACCCTTATCTTATTTTAATAAGAAAATAATTAATATAAGATAATGAAAAAAGAAATAAGAAAACTTTAAAACTTATTTTTAAAAAAATGTTATATAAATAAAGATAAATGCATATGAAATAAACCAATCATAAAGAAATAATATTATATGATCTACATAATTTATAATAAATATAAAAAAATTGAGAAGGGGGCGGCCAGTCCCATTTACTTAATTACGCCTATGGCATGAAGAAATAAGTAATAGAGATAACTCAAGTTATGAGCATAGTTTTAAAAATTAGACCGAACTCATCAGTTCTATTGTTCAGGTGTCTGTCAATTTAATCCAAAAAATTGTCTGGTCATGGAGCTGGTTGAAAACTGTTTGAGTCAATTATAAATTAGTAAAAATCAATAATAAAGAGGACTTTAAAACATGTAATAATTTTTTATTAATAAAATTTACTATGGGTATTTTTAAATAAATTTTAAATCTATGACATAATTAATTAAAATTAACTGATTTCAATATCTTTTCTTGGTTTTGATGATTTACTCATTTCTTTCTTATAAAAAAATATAGGAGGAAGCATTATTTAAATTTTTTAGTAATAAATATTTCATTAGTTTTGAAACATAGTAATTTTGTTTTACATCCAATCAAATTTAAGTTAATACTATATAAGTAAGGCATCTAATAGCAATGTTTCAAGTTAAATGGCTTATTCACGCACCCTATTCTGTTAGCTAGGTGCATGGAAGCCAATTCCTGTACTTAAAGTTCATTTTATTCTCGTCAACTTTGTAATGCTTTAAATTGTTAAATGGGCAATTAATTAAATGACGGGGAGAGATTATGTTTAATTAAGCATAAACGTGGTTTAACGTAGAAACGCTCACATTTCTAATGCTGGACATAATTGCATTAGAAAATTTAAACATGAGTTTGACCGATTTCAACGCTAAACAAAACACACATTAAATGGAATGATCAACATTTTCTCCCCTCAACTCTGGCTATTTGCAACGCTTTATTGGTGCACTCTGAAATTGTTAAGTGAGAAAAATCTAATTTTGGTCATTTGTCACTCAAGTTATAAGCACACTTGAAGTTTTGGAATAAAGTGTTAGAATGAAATTTATGTGCTAATTAACTATACGCGAAGTAATTTACCATATTTCAAAATATTACTTATTTTAAATTTTTAGTAAAATATATAGTAAATAAAATGATCAGATACGTACTCATTTTACTAAAATTGTTTCCAAATGCACAAACTTCTTTTTTCCCCCTCTTCTGCAAGCCGCTAGCTCTTTCTAAGTTACATTCTTAACTGATTGATAATAATGATACTGTTAAGTTGTTTCAGCAGAAAAGAGAAAAAGAAATTAAGCATCATTTGTGAGACTCCATAGTATTTATTCTAACACGGACTCCACACGAGGTAGGAATAGAGTTTGGACACTCCCTCAACTAATTACAGTAAATGCAACACTAGCAGTATTCCTTATTGTCCCAAAGTTTGGATATAAATTAACAGAAAGAAAACTTGCAGAGTTTTTAGACTGTCTCCTTTTATCCATTTTTAGAAGCATTTGTATCAAAAAGCAAGGTTTTAGAACCACAGATTGATCTTCCATGACACAGTATTCAACAGAACTTATTCTCTATTGAATCCTTTCCTTTCCTTACTTGCAGTTGCAGCACTAGACTATTATAAATACCCATCATAAGGTATTGAGGTTTAGAAAAGTGAAAACTTTTGAGACATTGTATACTAGCTAGATAAGCACTGCTTTAATTCACATTTTACCTGACTGATTCTGCTTAATTATTGCAGTTGATGGCTAGAGGCAGCATCACCAAAGCAAACTTGATGCTTCTCCGGTAAATTAAATAATTATCATTATTAGTAATTCAAATTAAGGCATTACAAAGTAATTTAATTTAATTGTCACTTGAAATTAATACTGCATATGGGGTGGGGTGCACCAAAGGGAAGGGATCCTGTTTGGTTTCTTTTTAGCAGTCCAGTTGTTTTGTTTTGAATTAATTAATCATTTATTTACTATGATTTGTTTGTCCATTTGAATGCTAAAGTCTTTTTCATTTGTTCAAAGTAACTTGAAAGAGCAACCTCAAATTAACCATACAGATAACAAATGAAATAAATAATGTCATGCAGGGGAGCTAAGAGAGCAGGGAATGAGGTGAGCAAGTTCTCAGCAGAAAGGTGTGGAGGAGTTTCAAAGAGTAATGGCAAGAAGATAGAGGAACCAACATGCTGGGTTCCACATCCACGCACAGGAATTTACTTCCCAGAAGGCCATGAGTGGGTGATGGACGATGTTCCAGAGGGTGCATCTCATTTCACTCAGGCTTACTGGTTCAGAAATCTTGATGGTGTGGACAATTAATTAATCCCAATACTCCATCTTGATGATTGCTCCACAACATCAATTCTCATTATTGGGTATTAATTAGTAGTTAACTAAGGGCAATTTGACGGTACAATATGTCAATAAGTAATTGTGACTTCTAAGAAAGCATAATGAATGGTTATCTGTATAACAAGTTTATTAAGGGTACAGTTGCTGATCAAGCATCAGGCATTGCCTGTCATATTATTAATTAAAGGAAAAAAAAATAACTTTTGGATTATCGCAATTTGGTACAATGTTTTCATACTAATAGAAATAGGAATGGTATTTAACGAATCACTAAAGATGACCATGGAAAGTGTGGGTGAGAAATCGATAGAATACCATGGTCATTTCATACAATTTAATTATCTTTTTAGTACAACTTAGTAATCCCATTAACTTTTGTATTATAAATAAATAATTTAGATTTTTATGTATAAAGGAATAATATGAAAACCAAGTCTGTGGTGGGGCATGAACTTTTTGTTGCACCATTACGGTAGGTGATTGATTGTTTTTCAGCCTTTGAGTCGAATATTAAGTCTAACAGAAAAAAGAGTTTTCAATCTGAAAGCATTTGTGCTAAATGCAAATGTTTATTGAAATTCTAGTGTTGCCTGACAATTGATACATTACATGTGTCACCTTAACGGCACGTCTGGTGCCCATGACTACACAATCATTTTTGTCCCATGAAATCACTTTACATGTAGTCCTATATCAGTATGATCAAATCTTCGAAATTGCTTTTGTTTTTCTTCTTTATTTTATTAATAAAAAAAATAATATTTCATCAATTTTCTTTCTTATTTTAAATTAAGATTTTCTCATTTAGTGTCCGTTTGGTTAAATAGAGTTTCGAGATAGAGAGATTGTGAAGGGAGAAATAGAGCTGTTCGCAAGCCATGAGCCATCTATAATCCACCGAGTTTGGTTGGTGTGGAGGGAGAGTGAAGATTGATTTGTAATTGTGGGACCCATTAATTTTGCAATCCACTCGATGAAGGGGAGAAAGTGGAGTGAGACGAGGGTGAAAGTGTGAAAAGTCATTTCTACCCTAAAAAATATTGAATGAGACAAAACAGCTTTTACACAATTTTGTTTATTTTTGTCTTTTCACTTATTTATAAATCTCTCTATTTTATTTCTCTACAAACAAACAACTATCAAAATTAATTTCTCTTTTATCTCTTTCATATTTCTTTAATACCAAACAACCTCCAATTATATTTTATTTTTCTACTATTTCTCTCTTCCCTATCTCTCTTTTCCTTATTTCTCTCTTCTCTATTTATCTATTTAAACCAAACACGGTGTTAGTCTATGTCTAGCGAGATTGCTATACCGACTACTAACCCTTGCAGCAACTCATGTGAGATTTATATTACAGTAATATGTAACATTGCACATGATAATAAATTAAAAGTGGAAAGATTTTATTGGAAATTACAACTATTAATATTACCAATGCATTGAATGTTATGATTGTTGTAATTTTCAATAAAACATTTCCACTTTTAATTTATTATCATGTGCAAGGTTGCACATGTTAAAAAACATTATATTTTAATAGAGTTGCACAGGTTAAAAAACTGTTATATCTTAAAAGTGGAAAGGTTTTATTGGAAATTACAACGATTAATATGACTAATTCATTGAATGTTATGATTGTAGTAATTTTCAATCAAATCTTTCCACTTTTAATTTATTATCATGTGCAAGGTTGTACATGTTAAAAAAATCATTATATCTTAATAGAGTTAAATTTTTATAAGTGTTGGGTTGGATAAAGAAAATACTTAAATTGTAAAAAAACATAAATGAATGTGTATAGGTGGATCCACTTAAGATATGTGAATAGTATAAAAATGAAGTGGTGGGTTGGAGATGGACTTGAAGAGCAATTATTAGAGCTGTCAAAATTGGTCGACCAACAAAAGTCCAGAAAAATTGTAGGGTTTGTACACTTATTCTATAAACTTGAATAACTCCCCGACTTTTAGCCTGATCCAATAAAACATGCTAATCGCAAAAGCCTACTAAACCCGCAAAAAGGGACTACTCGTAAAAAAGTAAGGTTTGAGTCTTTATTTTAGAAATTCAAATAATACATGTTTTTTAGCTCGACCCATAAAAACTCGTTATTCGCATCGTATCAGAAAATTCAGGTAGCAACGACCGTACTTTGGATAACAAGGAGTGCTTTCTCCTATTTTGTGGGCTTGTATATATATATATATATAATATTTGTTGTAAACATGAATAATAAAATAGTGTGATAGATTATATGATCCAATTAAGAAATTTCTTAAAGTTGTTGGATTGGAGAAAAAAATGGTTGAGTTGCTTAAAATAATAAAGATATATCTCATTATAGAGAAGCATGGAAATTATAAAATATTAGATATGACAACTCACCGATTTTTTTACCATTTGATTGGTAAAATACACTGTTCGGTCAATAGTTTGGGGTACCTCCTTGTCTGGTCAATACACTGTTCGGGATGCTTACTACTGGCTCCTTCATCGAGACCGGAATATAGACCCTGTGAAGCCTTGGGTTTGGCTTTGGAAGCTCCAAGCATCAGAATCAGTCCGCTTCATGCTTTGGCAAGCAGCCTCGGACCTGTTACCAACGAGGGAGCTGCTACGGGATCGCCATTTGTGTAATGTGGCAACCTGTTCCATTTGTCATCACGGCGACGAAGACGTTCTCCATTGCCTCCGTGATTGCGTGGCTGCTGGTAGCGTCTGGAACGCCTTGGGGTTTGCTACTTCTCCACCGTTCATGCAATTAGACAATGCTTTTGATTGGATTCAGTGGTCTGTGGGCACATTTGGGTCTCTGTTCCTTGCTGGGGTTTGGCTTATTTGGAGAGCTAGGAATGAACATATTTTTGAGGGAAAGGTTTTGCATCTCCCCTTCACCGTGACCGAGATTCATGGTTTGGCTCAGGATTTTGTTTCTTGCTTTTCAGCTGATCGGCCTTTTCATCGTCTTTCTCGCCTTGTTTCATGGATTCCACCGGCTTCTGACTATATTGCCCTTAGTGTTGATGGTAGCTCCTTGGGGAACCCGAGTCCTGCTGGGTTTGGTGGTCTTCTTCGAGATTGTGAAGGGAATTGGATCGTTGGTTTCTATGGTCATTTGAGGCATTCGGAAATTCTTCAGGTTGAGCTCTTAGCTATTCGTTTTGTTTCTCTCTGGTCCGATTCTAAGCTTGCTCTATCCCTCATTGCTGGTCCTATTCATACTTATCATAAGTATGCTGCTATTCTAGGCAAGATTGCTTCTCTTCTTAATCAAGAGTGGACAGTCACTTTTGAGCATATTCTGCGAGAGGGTAATTCTTGTGCTGACTGGTTTGCTAAGTTAGGGGCAAAGAGCTCTTCTGCTCTGGAGCGAGTGCTTCATCCTCCTCTGGAACTGGCTTTGTTGCTTGACGCTGATGCAAGGGGTGTCTCGTTTGTGAGACACTAGCTTGTTTTGTTTTTTCTTTTCTGTTTTGAGCTTTATCTTTTTCTTTTCTTCCCTCGTGTTACCAAAAAAATAACTAGGACTAACATGATAGGAAAAATCAACTAATAAAATAATTATTAATTATGAGGAAAAGTTATAGTAAAATGAGGCCTATTATTCTAACCAAAAGAGAATTTTATTAAGAATTTAATCATTATAATTAAATTTTACATTGTCATCCAATGATGTGTTGCCACATCATTTAATGAGTATGACACATAATATATTATTAGCTCATTAATTGATATGGGAACACATTATTAGATGACAATGTAAAACTTTTTGTACACTACCGATGTATATACGCTAAATCCTATATTTATATAAATTTTAAATATAAGTATGAAATTATGAGGCCTATATAATATTGGGGGCCTAAAGTGATTGCTTTAGGAGCTTGGCACTTGGGCCGGCCCTGATTGACATAAGGAAAAGAGACAAATAACACTAGTCATAACTTATACCAGAAAACACCTATGCCGTCAATTAAAGAAAGAAAAAACTCTTTCTATGTAATAGTAGTATTTATATAATTAAAATTTAAATGCCCATTAATACTCCCATCCCCCAACCTCGAACCTACATATTTAATTGACGATGTGAAGTTATTTAATGTATGCTTGTTTAGTTGTTTTTATTTTTTCGGAAGAAACAAATCAATATTTCTTAAAAATGTTTTAAAATATTACAAAAAATATCTTTCTTTAAAACGAGCTCAACCGAACTTTCTTGGAAACAAGGGATTGAATTGGGGAAGATGGGAAGAATCGCGGTTACTGTTTGGTTTTTTCATCGAACTTGCCATTGACCTTTTATCTTCATCTCTTAGTCTCAACACTTTCATCGCATTGCGTCATTGATTCATTGATTCATCCATCACTCTTTCGCGGTGCATGACGAGCGCTTCGGAGCTATTCCACATCAGGAGGCACCGGCTAGGACGAAATGCTCTCGATCTAGGGTTCGACTCCTCCCCTCCACCTGACCATCGTTTTCACGACTCCGACGGTAATGATTCTCTCCGTATCCGCCGCCACTACCACCTGCGCCGCCTCCGTCACCCGGTATTAATCCTATTTTTCACACATCTTTCTTTCTTGGATCCGATTTATCTCAACATATATTTCTTTTTGTTAGTCAATCGCACATACTCCTGTAGCGATGAAGTACTATAATTGAAACCTTTTAATTATCTGAAGATTTGTCATTTGTGTTCATAATAATGTTTATTAAATTATTACAAGTTGAAAATTGATACTCTGTGTTGAGGTTCTGGCTATTAGTTTATTTTATGCTAATTCTAAATTTTGTGTTTGTTAGGAGCGTGCATCTGATAGAAATGATAGGAGATATCGCCGGTCTCTCTTAAATGATTCTGCAGAGAATAATGTTAGAGGCACTCTTAGAGCGAGTGTCAATGACAGACTACCCGTAGGTGTGCTACTTGCCAGGGCAAGACTCCTTCAGAGGTTGAGAGGGGAACCTCTCGCTAGAAACAGGTTTGTTTTTAATTAAGTGTTCAAGTTTTTCCATTTTCTTAACAATGTATGCCATATTGAGGATCCTTTAATTGCCTTTTATGTTCATATATATAATAATATTGCCATATTTATAAAATAGATAGTCTGCTACTATATATTAGTGTGGGTACTTTAGGTGAGTTTGAGCTGGAAATGCTAACACATGAAATCAATTTATTTATTAGGAATTACAAGTTACAACATGATTGCAAAACCGTTACAAAACCAATTAATTTAGTTTCCAAAGCTGACCATTTCTTTAATTACATGGCAAGCTATTATATGTGTACATTATTTTGCTATTGCAACCTCTGAGGGGAAAATATTAATAAATTGTTTGGAGGAGAAAAGTTTTATTTTAAGTAAACTTTCCTCTCATTTGAAAAAAATTTCAAATGAAATATTATCATGTAACTTTCTATTTTCTAATAACCTTTTATTCATCCCTTGCCTTCCCTTCCCCTCCCCCTCTAAACACCCCCATCCAAAAATGCTGTTATGGATAATGATGACATAATATTACTTTGTGTCCTTTGTTCTTACTTCTTGGTCTTGATCCTGATCCTACCTATATAACTTGTCCTGAGTTAATGACCTATGTCATTTATCAGGAGGTTGTTAATTATCCAAACTTTTGATAAGCATAGCTATGCTATGGATATGGTATTTTCTTCATGATCTCGTATGCTATTCCACTGTGCTGTAGACTAGCACTAAAACATAGATTAATATATTTCCCTGACGTAGCCCCGCCAAAAATATATTTTCTTCATATGGAATTTGGGCTAGTTGTCTTTGATACACTATCTGTCTATGTATCTGTACAAATTTCTTCATCTTATTTGCTATAATATTAGAACATATCGACATTACTTTTTTGGTCAATGTTATTGATGACTATTGTGTATACTTATTACTTTCGATTCAACTTTCTATTTAGTTATTTAATTAATGGTATGTTTTCCCATTCATGTGATATATATTACATTCTATTAGTTGTCTTTTTTAATTATTAAGGTTTTGCCGTACTTGTTTTGTTGAATTTCTCATAGCAGATACTTGTTTTATATAGAACTTGTCTGTTCCTCAAGGAGATGCTTCTCTGGCTTCTTGTAATCAGACTTTTGGTCTTTTTACATTGTTTGGTGTATTGTAATACTTGCACCAACTGATGTCAAAATCTAAGTTGTTTGTGTATCCTTGATTATTGTTAGGAAGAATTCCACTGAGAATCTATCATTTATTATTCTTCAGAATCATTTTATGGTCATTTACTTTTGAAGACCTGTCATTGCCTTGAATTCAATTTGAAGGGTTTTTCTTTTATTTTTTGGTTGGTTTCCTTAGGCAATATGGTAGAGATTCTACGGATGATGATCAAGAAAGTGAACTGTCAAGTGAAGTTCCAACTGGGGGCTCTTTAGTTGCTGACTTGACTTCTCAAATGGGAAGGTCCCAGCTCTTGCAAGAACTAAACAAAAAGCCACCTGGACTCACTCAGGAGGCCTTGGACTGTTTGCATCTTGAAGTTTTTAGCAGCGGGGAGACAAGATTAGAATCCAGGATACTGCAGGATTGTGGCATATGCTTGGAATCTTTCACAGATGGAGATGAGCTGATACGTTTGCCATGTGGACATAAATTTCACTCTGCTTGTTTGGATCCTTGGATTCGCTGTTGTGGAGACTGTCCATACTGTAGAAGATGTATAGTTGTAAATAGTCACTCTCCAAAAAATGAGGCTGAGCAGTCTTTACATTGATTTTCTTTTATTCTGTGGTTGTATGAAAAGGGTGCTGCAATGGAGCTGGCATTTTGTAGTGATGTAGTGTTTTATCCGGAAATTATGTAGTTTTTCTTGCTTTCACCTCCGTAACCCTATGCAGATTTTGTTAGCATACTCGACTGCTAGAGCCAGAGCAAATATGTACCTTACTCAAACGAAGGAGGAGACCAAGAAAATCTGAAGAGCCTGCTCCCTATGTATTATAGGACAAGGACTTGATACAATGTTTCATAAAATTATAGTAATTTGTTTTGTATTTATTGTGATATTCTAAAAAAAATGTCTTAATAATATATTTTTTATATTTAGTGATATATTGTATAATACTGAATAGTATAAAAATTAATTTTTTATACAAAAATACCCTTGTAAGTATATCAATCCATATAAATTTGTCTGTCATTTAAATTCATACTTAAGGGGTCTTGGATAGTAGTCTGAACTTTTATCATAGTTTAAAGTTTAAACTTATATTTATATTTTTCGTCCCCAAAAAAAGCTTTTATTTATATTCTGTGTATATAAAAAAATGTAAGGAAAATATCACAGATATAAATTAGAAGAGTAAAAATAGTTTACAGACTATTTAAAATTATTAAAGAAATGTGTGTAATTAGTTTAGCTAAATATGGAAGGTATAAATCAAACGAGGAAAAAAACTATTAAGATTATAAAATATATACATAATTAATTCAAAGAGTTTGAATTAAAATCAAAAGAAGAAAATTCAAGAGGTATGCCGTTTTCTTTAAAGATAATGTATTTTTTTCACGTTAGATTTTCGTATAATTTAAATATTTTGTATTTTTCTTTCTGTGTGAAATTCTATAAATTTTAATAAGATCTTACATATTTATGGTTTTTTAAAACACAAATTTTGTACAAATTTAAAACAACTTCAAATAATGTTATTTTGTAAGAAAAAGTTTTGTTTTTACTCACATTATGCGTGTGTGAACGAGGTGCGCAAGCAAAGCAACATGCATATATTTAATAGAAAAGTTTCTTGTGTATACAAAACCTGTGGGTACTGGGTAGACATGAATCATTGGATGTGAGAAAAAAAAACGTGAATTCGAGTAAAACTGAAAATGAGTTTTATTTGTGTAATGGGGTCCTAAATAGGGATGACAATTTTGTACTGCAAGTGGGGATATCCGCGGGGACTGCCCCTTATGGGGCCCCGAGAATGGGGAATTTTTCCCTGTGGGATGGGGACGGAGACTAAAATCCCCCCGAGACAGATTGGGGATGGGGACGGGATCATGCTCCCCGCCCAGCGGGCTCCCTGCCCCACCACACATATATATAAATTTTTTTATTTATATGATATATATAATATACTATCCTGTAATATATATAATTTCTATTTTATATTATCCTAATTTTAAATTTAAAAATTAAATTTCTAATTATTTTATATTATTTTAACTAATTTTATTCTTTATATTATATTTTTTTTATTTATTTTTACAATTATGGGGTCCCCGTGGGGATACGAGCAATGAAGACGGGGGAGAAAATTATCCCGAGGTGGGGAACGAGGATGGGGACAGGGATAAAATGGGAGGCGGGGACGGGGAGCGGGGAGGTGTCCCCTGCCCCCGCCCCGCGCAGGTGCCATCCCTAGTCCTAAAGGGAATATTCTAGGATGGACCAAACAAAATTTGGTCCACGTAGTCCAATCTACATTTTATTGGTTACTAAAGGTGATAAATCATTTTATTTTTTTCATTAGATGGTGCTTATATGACTATTTGAGTTTAATTTAAAGAAAAAAATATGGATTTACAATATAACTTATGTTAGTTTCGTCAACGATTAATTAATTCAAAGTTGAAGGAAAAACTTTTAAATGTCATGGTACTATCAATTTGAATTTTTATTTTTTTTTCAACCAATATTTCATAAAAGTAATTTAAAATCGATTTAATATTAGTCATGAATTAAATGAGCGTTGAATTTAATGATTATAAATGTAAATTGCTATATTTTTATATTATGGACCATATGGACCATGGTCCACCTTAGACAAATCCCCTAGTAAAAATAGGATGGAGAGAAGGAAAATAAAATCAACGCAGGGAAAAAGACACTCATATTTGATATGGAACAATTGTTCCCCGACTCAAGACATGAAGAAGCGTACATTTGGTGTGGATGAAATAGGGGAGAAGTGAAATAGATAGCGTGAAATAGAGTTGAAATGCATCTTCAACTGTGTTTGGTGTGTAGCTGAAATGCCGAAGAAATGAGATTAAGCAGTGGACCCCACGGTTCTTTTATTTCTTCGCAGTATTGGCGAGAAAAGCCAGGAAATATAAATACTGCTGCAACTGAAAACTGCGCAACACTCGTCCATCGGTGTGGTCAGCACTCCACACTCCGGCAGTGACATGGTGGCGCTGTCATCATCACCAGCAACTTTGGCGCGTTGTGCCCGCCAATGCTCGAGGTTATCATCATCACCAGCAACTCTGGCGCGTTGTGCTATAACTTGCTCGAGGTTATTGCGTAAAGCATTGGCGGTGGCTTCGTTGCATGCCTCTTCTTTTGCATTGGCGGTGGCTTCATTGCATGCCCAATTTAGTTTTTCGCCATTGTCAAATTAAGTTATTTTGTGGGAAGGGAAGGAGAAAGTGCAGAGACGCAGAGACAAAGGGGATTTTGCGTGTGAAGGGGTTTATAAAGAACACAAGAATGACCAAGACACTGATGGTGGCACTGCCATACAGGCAAAGCATGTTATGACCCATAATCGATTATTTTATTACCCATAATCGATTATTTTGGTCCCAAGAGCAGGAAAAGCATATTCTGACTACCAAAAAATCAATTTCTGGACCTTAAAAATCAATTTTCGTGAATCAGGAATACAATTCCAAATAACTTGGCTCCAGACAATCAATTTTTTTGGCCTAAAAATCAATTTTATCCCTATTTTGGAGGGAAAGACTGACAATAATATTAAAAAAATTCTATTTCTCTCTTATTCCATCTATCATACCAAACAATCCACCTTAACATTTCTCTTCTATTTCTCACCTATTTCACTCACACCAAACAACCTTTATTTCTCATCTATTTCTCTCCTTTCCACTTCTCTCCTACCCTTTTCTCTTCTCTCCATTTCTTCACTATCACCAAACATAGCAAAAGTGTATTTTTGGAGAGCCATTAGACGAAGATTTGTGGCTTTCGATGTAAATCTAACTTTTTATTGGATTGAGAAAATGTGAATTTGGGTGAGGACAACAAATTATGAACACAAATATACTATAAAGCATGGATGTTAAGCTACATCGTCTCTTAGGATGATAAAAATACACATATATGTGAATATCCACATATATATATATTCCCAGTAGATACATCCATATCTATATAATTAATGAGAGGTTTTATATATACTTGCATATTAATAAAAAATATATATTTAACCTCAAGGGTTGGTCGAGTGGAGCAAGGAAGAGTTGCAGGTTCGAACTCCCACTCGTCTCCTTGGGTGAAGTAAAATGTAAGTAGTACTCAAAGACCCCGGAGACATTTCCTGCCTTGGACTAGGGCAACATCCCCTCACCCTAAATTTTATCTTACAAAAAATATATATTTTTTAAATATATTAAATTATGACTTTTTATTATTTTATGATAAAATAATTTTTTATATTATTTTGTAATGATATTTTTAATATATTAATCCGTAATGATATTATATTATATGACATTATTTCCTTTTCATTTTATAATTTTAAAACATTTTAATATTAATAAATAATCATGAATACTCACTACTTATATGAATAATCAATTATTTTAACAATATGGATGTGGATGGTATACACCCCTGCCCGTTGACGTCGACCCTAGTTGTCGCTATATTGTATATTTGTACATTAGTGAACTGAAATAAATCTAGTTGGCCAAGAAGATATTTTGTGTTGATGCTTTTTAAGAATGTTTATTCATAATATATATTCTTGGGTTCTTGTTATATTTTCTCTCCAATATTGAACACCTCCAAAAATAAAGAAAAAGACACATACATTTGGTGGCTCCCACACACTATACCTAATTATAAGAAACTAAAGAGCGTCTTGTTAATTCTAATTATTTCTCTATCTACAATATGTTGCACTTAAAGTTGAGTTGTAGGCGGATGAAGTTGATTTATATCTAATAATACAACCATAAGCCAATCTTGTAAGTGGTAAAAGAACTGTTGATCCAAACAATGATTGGTTATCTGTTGTGGGAGACCAAGAAGCTTTTGCTCATATGAGAAGATGGGATTAGAGGGCAAAAATGGCTAGTAATTTTAGAACAAATTCACACTTTAAACACAACCAACTCAAAATTGCTTTTTGAAAAAACCATGATTTCACACAAAAATCAATTTTGCACCCATGAAACCAAATATGCTCAAAATAATTTTTATGGTGGACAAAATCAATTCTTCCAAGTTAGTGTTGGAAACGGTAACGTTTTCAATATAATAATAAATAGTAGCCTTGAAAAAATTAAACTTGAGTTTGGAGATTGAATTTGGATATTTTTTAATGTCAAATAAAACATAAACTAATAGTGTGTGTGGGGAAACTGATTAAGTACATACGTACTCCAAAGTATGTTTATGCAAACACTACCGCTAATATCTAGAGGTGGTGAAATGGGTCAAACTCGAACTGAAATTTAAGCTCCAATTAAATTCATGCCTTTTTAGTTCAACCCATTTTATTAAAATAACGGGTTTAGCCTGCAAATCCCGTTAAAGTACCAGGCTTAGTCCGTAAAGTCCATTAAAATATTGAGCTTAGCTTGTATTTTGTAGGATTCAGGCATCAATTTTGATCCCAAATTAAATTCGGCTTTTTTTTGGTCCGACCCAATATAGGTAGCAGTCCGCATCGAGCGGGGTAGCCTGTTTTGCCACATTTGCTAATAGTGTTGCTGCAAACGTGGATCAAAAGTCATTTTAACGCGTTACAAAACGTTTGTTTGGTTTTACACAAAATCACGTTACAAAACGTTGATCCTGACTAATGTTATTTTTAGTAGCGTTGACTTGTATCACGTTTATAATATGGTTTTAATGGAAACCAAATACACTATAAATATAATTGGGATAAAATATGTTTTTAGTCTCTGAAATATAGTTGAAATTTTATTTTAATCCAGGTAATTCAAAATTGGTGGATTTGATCTTTCAAAAAGTAAAAATACCTCTTTTCAGTCTTTATCTATATAAATTCATAGCAAAATTTGTAAGAAAAGTAGAAAACTATGCAATAAGAACTAAGTGCTTGTCTGTTCAGTATGTTTCGTAAAGCTTGCATCACTCATTTTTAATTATTGATTCTAGAATCAATTCTACACCAATGTAAACTAAACAGACACTAAATTGATGTGTTTTTAATATTTGAGGGACCAAAATTACTCATTTTAAATTATAGAGACTAAAACCGAATATTATTTTAAGAAATACAAATATATTTAACCCATATAATTGGGAGGAATAATGGATGTGGAGAATTCAGACATTTTATTCAACACGGGGTAATGTAAGTTTCGACCATACCCAGAAGCGTTGATTCCGCGTTTAGGAGGAAGCCTACTATTCAAAAGTTTGGCTAGAAATCGCTCCAATCAACTGTCTTATGTACATACTAATTAATTAAGGCTGGCAACACCAACATTCTAAGGTGACACTTACAAAGCAGCACGAGAAACGTATGAACATCCTTTTCCTCCGTTTTTGTTTCTTTCAAGTGTATGACAAACTCATCATTACACGTCATAATTGAAGTAAGATAAGATAGCCCCTGATAATTTCCAACTTTTGCTACTATTATTGAAATAAATGTAAATTTTTTATATAAGTATTTTTTAGATACTAGTTTTTATCCTAAATTTTTTGTAAAAAAAATATTCTTGAATTGAACTCTCTATAAGTTGATAATGAGAGTCCTATTCATCAAAATTATTTGTTCGTAAAAGTAAAAAAGCGGATACTAAACTAATGGCAAGCAAGGCAAGTTAGCATTAAATTGCATTTCAAGTTTCAACATAAAATATCCAAGGCCTAGTGTAAAAAATTGAAAAGAAATTAAAGAGAAGGATTTAAATAAAAAAATATAAATAAAACAAGAGAATTATAAATCAAGTAACAATTTTATAATAAAATCTTAAACTAATTATTTTTCACATTAAGTTTTCGTATAATTTATAAACTTTGCATTTATCTTCCTTATAAAATTTTGAAAATATCTCACACATTTACTGTTTTTTTTCAAATATATATTTTTCATTTTGTAAAAGTTGGCTTACTTGCAAAGGCGGAACTTCTAAGGAGCGGAGCAGTCGTAGCCCCAAAAATTTTTCTAAAATAAAATTTATATATAAACATATCTATATAATTAATTAAAAAACATTTCTACATATTAAAATTTTGTGGTAGCTCCCCCAAACTTTTTGATTAACATCCGCCATTGCTTACTTGGTTACTCACATTATGCATGAGTGAATGAGGTGTACAAGCAACACGCGTTTGTTTACCTGAAATTGTTGTGTACAAAGTGGTAGACCTGAATTGTTGGATGTGTGTGAGAAAGAAGAGTTGTGCCAAGAACACATTTTATATTATTCATTATTGATTGAGATTTGCATAAATTAAATTAAATCATATAAGTCTTATTCTCGAATTCATGCTCTATTTAACGGTATCCATGTGAGTTTCAATAAATAATAAGAAAATATATTAAAAAATATGTTAGAAAAAAAGTGAAGGAGAAAACAAATAAAAATTAGAACAAACTCCTAATTTCATCCCTGTTAAGTTAATCCATAACGTTACACTTACATTAACTATTTAATAAGCTATATAGTTTAGAAATTATTAATAAATTATTGTAAATTAACTAGAAATTTGTGAAATACGTTAAAAGACAAAATTGGTGGAGAGAGAGATTGAAAAGAAGGAAGAAGGAAAAGGAGCATACACACACACACTTGTTTGTTTCGTTTGATTGTATTGTACGCGTCAACTAAGCCAACAGGAACAGGAGGCATATCTTTTGATTCAGAGAGGGGTCCTTCTTCCTCCTTCAAACGCGGCATCCTCCACTCACTTTTCTTTTTCATTCGCCAAACTCTCTCTCTCTCTCTGTGATTCTGCAGATACCTAACCTAACCTAATCAACATACATACCAAAACTCAACCAGCGGATAAATAATAAATTCTCATCACACTCTGCTTCACATACATAGATCATGCTGCGTTTGTGCTTCACTCCTCTCGATTGTTGCTTCCGACGCCGTGGTGGTGCTGACGGACTTCTCTGGCACACCGACTTGAAACCTCACGCCTCCGGCGACTTCTCCATCGCCGTCGCTCAAGCCAATTACAGTCTCGAAGATCAGAGCCAAGTCTTCACCTCCCCTTCCGCCACTTACGTTGGCGTCTACGACGGCCACGGCGGACCTGAAGCTTCTAGATTCGTCAACAAACATCTCTTCCCTTATTTGCACAGTAATTCCCCTATTTGCACTCTTTTCCCTTTGGTATTCTGTTTGCCTGCGCAATGAACAATTTCTTTGTTTCATTGCTGATTGGAACAACTTACTGGAGTAATAATGAAACAACAACGGTTTTAAGATCCTGAACAAGATCAATCTCTTTATTCATTCCTCATTTGGCTCCATTTCTATTACCATTGTTAACTTGTTATTAAATAAAAAATATATATATAGAATACCTTTTAGGTTTACAAGATGGGAATATATTATTTTGTATTTTATTTTGTGCTATGATACACAGAATAGAAAGTTACAAGTTACAAACTATCTTTGTCATGTCAGTTATACTTCCTCACCAGAACCCATGGTTTTGTTTGCTGATGTGTTTTTTGTGCGGCTGCTTGCTGACTTGTTTGTTGTTTTGATTTATAGAATTTGCCACTGAGCAAGGGGGATTGTCTGTGGATGTGATAAAAAAGGCCTTTAGTGCCACGGAGGAGGAGTTCTTGCATTTGGTGAAGCTATCCTTGCCCATTAGTCCCCAGATTGCTTCTGTGGGATCTTGTTGTCTTCTTGGTGCAATTTCAAATAATGTGTTGTATGTTGCCAACCTTGGAGACTCCAGAGCTGTTCTTGGCAGGAGGAATATGGAGGGCAAGAATTGTCCTGTGGTGGCGGTGCGCTTGTCAACTGATCATAATGTAGCTGATGAGGAGGTGAGGAGAGAAGTTGAAGCCCTCCACCCTGATGATTCGCACATTGTGGTTTATAGCCGTGGAGTTTGGAGGATTAAGGGAATCATACAGGTATGATATACAGATATTTTGTACTTTTGGTATCTTCCTGACTTTTACCATTAACTATTTTCTTCTTAACAAATTTGTGCTTAATTTATTAACCTCATGTTGAATATTAGACAGTTAAGCAGGCTGTTTATATATCCATACTGTAGTCTATGATCACACTAACTAAATGTGTCTGATTGTCGCATAATTTCTTCAGGTGTTTGTACTATTCTTTACAATTACAACCTCTGAGTAGAACCACTTCACCTATTTTATGTTTTTCTTCTTTCAACATTTCATTATGTACTTTTGTGTTTATTATGAACGTGAGGTGAAGTATTTCCAGCATTCTACACAAATGTTATAAGCAATTTGATGTTCCTGTAATTGGTTAAAACTAAGGGCTAAGATGCTGTAAACTCTAATCTATGATCCTCTGATTTGCCCTCCATTTGTGCTTGCCTCCCTTGTAAGAGAAAGGCGTGGGGTATACACCTGGTTTATCTTGCTGCAGATAAATGGGGTTAGGGTGGCTGATCTAAAAGGTTTTGGTGTTGCAGGTGTCAAGATCTATTGGTGATGTGTATTTGAAGAGACCTGATTTCTACAGAGACCCTGTTTTTCAGCGATTTGGAAATCCTGTTCCTTTGAAGCGCCCTGTAATGACAGCTGAACCATCAGTCATTATTAGGGAGCTTGAATCAGAAGATTTATTCTTGATATTTGCATCAGATGGCCTTTGGGAACAATTAAGTGATGAAGCAGCAGTTGAGATTGTATTCAAATATCCAAGAGCTGTGAGTGTCTTCTGCTACTTGTGAGCTGCACATAATGATTGTCATTTTAGATTTTTACATGGATTTTTATTTGTGTTTCTGGTACTTGCAGGGAATTGCCAAGAGACTAGTGAGAGCAGCTCTTCATGAAGCTGCAAAGAAGAGAGAGATGAGATACGATGACATAAAGAAAATTGACAAAGGAATCAGACGGCACTTTCATGATGATATCACTGTTATTGTAATATATCTTGATCACCATGCAGGCTCCTCTAATGGTAGAATTAAGCAAAATGCTGTTGGCTATACAACTGCTCCTGTTGATATTTTTACCCTAAATGCCGATGAAGCAGAAAAGAGTATGCTTGGTACAGTTGCCTAAAGAGTGAAATTGCTTCAAAGGATCATAAACTGACTTTATTTGGGATGAAAATTATTTATAGGTGAAAATCATATTGTTGGTAATGGTAAATGGGGGGGATTCTTTAGAAAAATATGCAAATTAGAAATTACTGCATAGATAGTGACTGGAAGTTGCTGACATATTCTTGCTGGTGCAGATATGCATATGTATAGTTATGAAGTCTCTATTTTTGGGTTTGATGATATCAATTTTGTTTATTTTGAAAGAAAAAAATAAAATTTGTATTGATTGGTTAGTCCTTATATTGATCTCCGGGTAATGTTGGCCATGAATGATGAGTACAAGGTAAGCATAGGTGACGTTTCACCAGCTAACAAAAACTGCAGGATGGGCTAACAAAAACTGCAGGATGGGCTAACAAAAACATGTGTTGTGATGACATTGTATTGATTACGACAATGAGCTGAAATTGCAGCTAAAACCTTGATTGCGCCATGCCCACCATAACAGGCAGAAAATGTGATGGGTGAGCTAAAAGCGTTGGAGAAGTCTGCATTTTAGTCGGCAGAAAATAAGACTTTTTCATTTTCTGAGTTTTGAAATGAATATTCAAACTTCAAAGAAATAACAAACTGCTGCTCAAACTTGTTTATTAACAAAGTCCTTTGTGATAATGGTCAAAATTGTGATTTGTTTGTAGAACGTTGAATTGGCATTTTTGAATTCTTATCAAAGAAAATGACTAAGTACCGATTGATAAGTACAATTGACTAAGCACCAAA
This sequence comes from Sesbania bispinosa, assembly GCA_026901365.1. Taxonomy (NCBI): domain Eukaryota; kingdom Viridiplantae; phylum Streptophyta; class Magnoliopsida; order Fabales; family Fabaceae; genus Sesbania; species Sesbania bispinosa. The sequence continues at coordinate 555,473 of QLOH01000286.1, forward strand.
TAAATCACGGATAAAGATTGCCCCGAACAATGAACTGCCATAAGCTAACAAAACTTCTAATTGCAGTACTAATTGAAAAGAAAGGGAACAGATGGGAATTGCAGAAAGCCGGATTTAGGAGGAATATATCTTGATATAGTATGTGTTTGGTTTTGTGTAATTATAATAAAAAAATCACCTTCACTCAAGAAGCAACAAATTGTTTTTCACACAGCATGGTATGAGGATTCGTGTACCATGTGTTTTTAAATGTGTACTCAAACAAGCAGATATACAATTAACTAGGGTTTATACTCCACCATATTTGAAGGTAATCTCGCAACGAAAGTTTCCAACTTGACATTAATAATTTTAATTTCTTGGAAATATTTGTAAAATTAAAGTCAATCGTCATCTTCTGTGCCAGAGTCAATGTGGGATGTGGGTCTGGCCTCAACTACTTCCTTTAATTTTTTCAAACTGCGAAAGTGGCCTTTCTCATCAGGGCATTAGCAAAACCAATAGGTACTTCATTGTGTCACATCGAAAGCAACTTTTCTTAATATTCAACATATGCTAGAGCTCTTTCTTGGACGCGTATGACCAGAAATTTGGCGCATATTAGACTTGTAGCTAGAAGGAAACTTCCAACTTAACCAAAAATAGTACTTACTTAGTAATTTCCAAGAAATGCTTAGTAACGGATCTCTTAAAATGTTCTGATTTACTCAAAAAAACTTACTAACACTCAAGGATTGAATGTTGAAGTAGCACTACTGTCGGACTACAGGAAGAGCCTATAATTAATGGCCATCCAGAAAATAAGAACATACATAAATCTTAGGATCCATTTCGTTAAGAGTTTTCAATTTTTGCTTTTAAAAAATTTTAACAATTTTTTTACAACTCGAAACTAAACTAAAACCATTTTTTATGATTTTTAAAACACCCATTTCAAAAATCACAAAAAAAGTGATTTTTAATTGAGTTATAAAAACATTATTAAAATTTTTTAAGAATAAAAAATTGAAAACTCCATACCACATAAAAAGGGACCTTATTTGTTGGACACAAATAATTGTTTACAAAATCCTACCAGAACTTATCAAAAAGGCTTTTGTGCCAATAGCCTTCACTCTGCACACTTTTTTATTCTTCATTTTATCGATATAATATAACTGTATCCTAAATTATATTGATCTTCACAATCGCCCCCCAACCCTCTTCGAAATTTCCTCTTGTAACCCGCAATGCATCATTCAGCAATCATACTGCTGTCTTTTTTTTCAGGTAAAAACCAACCAGTTACATTCACTGGGTTTATGCCAACCTCCTTACCCAAATGTTATACAACATGGGCAGGCAAGGAGGAAAAGAAGACTAATGCTTTGTTTGGTGGGAGTAGAGAAATGGAGAGAAAATAAATAAATAGAAGAGAAGTGGGAAAAAGAGAAATGGAAGTGAAATAGAGATGAAATAGAGGAGAAATAAGGGTGGTTTGGTGTGAGTGAAATGAGTGAGAAATAGAAGAGAAATGTGAAAGTAGGTTGTTTGGTGTGAGTGAAATAGGTGAGAAATAGAAGAGAAATGTGAAAGGGGTTGGTGTGGGACCCACCATAAAGTGCATTTCTCTCCATTTCTCTGCAGTTTTGAAGAGAAATAAAACTCTGGTGGGACCCACCGAAAAAGTGCATTTCTCCACATTTCCACCGTGCCACCAAACAAGGGAAATAGGTCTATTTCCCTCCACTTCCACCCATCTCACTTCTCTTCCACCCTATTTCTACGCAACCAAACAGGGGCTAAGGGTATCTGATCAGAGGCCCTAAGCATTCCAATAAAGGCTCCAGAGAATCATGGGTCAAATTATAGCCATTTTCCTTGCTATACGCTTTAGTAATCTGCTCTTTTCCTCCTCAAGTACATGTGGATCAAGGTTGCCAAGGTTTTGAACAAAATTGTATGCCTCATCTCGCAAATTGAGCTTACAGTACCTATCAACTATGCAGTTGTATGTACTCCGGTTTGGGTTGCATCCTTGCTTGATCATGGACTGAACTACACCGATAGCCTCAACAAACATTGAGTTTGCTGCGTAAGTTGCTACGAATGTATTGTAAGTGACAGCATCAGGAACAGGTGCAGGATCTTTCATTTCTTCCAATATCCTTTTCGCCTCCGCCATCTTGCCATTTCTGCAATATGCATATATAACTGTATTATATGATATCACATCAGGCTCCACACCTTTCTTTATAATATCTCTCAAGATTTTCTCTGACTTTTGGAAGTCTTTAGTGTGGCTGTACATATACATCAAGCTACTATAACCAGTCAAACTAAGAGTAAATCCTTTTTCATACATATAGCTTAAAATCTCTCTGGTTTTGGCCATCATCTTCCTCCTACCGTAAACTGAAAGCAGTGTATTCAAAGTAGTTATGTCAGGTGGGATTCCTTTCTTCCGTAGCTCCAAAAATGCACGCTCGGTTTCTGTTAGGAGATCAACCTTGTTATTTACTAGAACAAGGGTCTTCAAAAGAAGAGCATGTGTTTTAATTGTGCCTGAGTATATCTCCTCTGCGAGAGCATTCATCCTTTCAATCTCCTTACCATTGGCATATGCATGAAGCAAAGAAGAGTATGTTACCTCATTAGGTTTACATCCACCATCCTTCATTTCAGTAAGGACTTTCTCAGATTGTCCCCAAAGCCCTCCTCGAGCCAACGCTGCTAAAACAGCATTATAGGTAGAAAGATCTGGAGTCATTCCAGCTTCCAGCATTCTCTTATAAACAGCCATAGCTTGGTCAAAGGAACCACACCTGCTGTATGCGCTTATTAGAGTGTTGAATGTTTCCCTCTCAGGCACAAACCCGGCTCTCTTCATTTCTTTAAATACTCCCGATACTTCAGAGTCCAATCCATGTTGCCCAAATACAGCCAGAAGTGTATTCCAAGTAGAAATATCAGGGGGACACTTGGATGCCTTGATCTCCTTAAAAACTTTTTCCATTTCCGCAAACATCCCTCGGTCTCCATACATCTTAATAAGGGCATTAAAGGTGCATATATTGGGTTTGCAGCCTGCTGTTCTCATTTCTTCAAAAGCTTTCATTGCAAAATCATATTTTCCAGCATTTACAAGTCCTGACAAAAGGGTTGTGTAGGTGTAAACATCAGGTTTAATCTCTTTCTTCACCATTTGGCTTTTAAGCTCCAATGCTTCCTCTAATAGACCACCTCTAACATAGGCCGATACCAACGAGTTGTAAGTAACAATGCTAGGAGGAAAGCCATTACTTTCCATCCATTTCAGAACCTCCATGGCTTCCTTAGGCCGTCTGGACTTACCATAAACATCCAACAATGCATTATATGTGACCATGTCAGGTGTAAATCCAGCTGACTTGATTTCCTCAAAAATGTCAAGAGCTTCTTCATACAAAGACCCAGCCCGACAACAACTTATAAGTGTATTATAAGTGCACAAATCCGGGGCAAGCCCATGCCTTTTCATGTCCTCAACAAGATCAATAATCTCAGTCCAAGGCATGCCCATTTTACCATAAACATTCAAAAGAGCATTAAAAGTGATTAAAGTAGGACTACACCCCACTTCTTTCATCTTGTTAAATACCTTCAAGGCCTCCTTGTACCTCTTATTATTAGCATAAGCAGATATCAAAGAAGTATAGGCATATACATCTACTTCAACCCCATTCGTTTCTAGGTCTTGCAGCAACGAAGCCACATGCGAAACCCGACCCGTCTTACCAAGAATGCTAATAATCACAGCGATCATAGGACCATTCAAAAGCGAAATGCGATCCTCCCTACTCCGAACCCAGTCAAACACAGTCAAAGCAAGTTCACATTTTTTATGAAACCCTAAACCCTTGATTATACCAAAAATATCCCAAGACAAGGATTCCTGTGTAGAAGAACTCGTTTGTTCAAACAATTGGGGGAAAATTTCATCGAAGCGATTGGAATCAAAAGAAGGGTCGATTAAGGTATTGAGAATTTGCTGACCTCGAGAGGAAAGGCGGTGATTTGACCAGCGCCTGCGACGGTTGGAAGCGGCATGTGGTGGAGAATGGGTGATGTGCAGATTCCGGGAAGAAGTGGAATTTTGGTCCGAAAAGAGGTCTTGAAGAAGAGGCTTTATGATTATGGGTGAGGGTGAGGGTATGGGAGAAGAGGTAGAATGCTGATTTGGCAAGGGGGGTTTTGTGAGTGGTGTGTTTGAGATGAGAAGAGGGAGAGGCAGCTTTTCTGCCATGGAAGAGAAGAGGAAGAGGCTAATGGCACTGAGTTTGCAACATCAAAAACCTCATGATGCTGAGAATGCGATGGTGAATTTCAGGGACAGAGCAAATTTTGTATTTTTTGCAAGCCATTACTTCTAGCCGCAGTGGTTGGAAGGGAGTTAAAGAAGATTCTTCTTTTTCCTAGTTGAAGAAAAAAAAGGTGTGGTGAAATAACCAAATTAATTTGAGTGGATTATATTGGTGTTATATCCAAACTAATATAATGTAAACGGTAAAAATTGATCTAAAAAATTAAAAATTATAAAGAATTTTTACACACACGTCTAATGGTGTACCGCCACATCATTTAATGTATATGACACCCCAAGTGTTATTAAATTCAATAAATGATGTGGCAGCACATTATTGAATGTCTGTGTAAAACTTTTTTACACTGACAGTGTATAAATATTAAACTCATTAAAAACTATTTTAAATGTTAATTTTATTACATGCGTATAAAAATGATATGTTAATATGTTAATTTTATTAATATTTTTTTAAAAATTGTTTCTTTCTCTCATTAATATGTTGGTTAACCAGAAAGGATCTTGATTCTATCTATATCTAAACTTGATTATAAGGCGTGGCTTTTTTAATATTAATTAAAATGATTAATTCAAATTATTATATTTTTATTTAAAATTTAGTTTTTCAGAATTTTTAACATACATATTATTTATTAAATTATCTTAATAAATTTTGTTTAATATTTTTAATATAATAATAAGATTAATTTATTTAATATTTTATGAGACAATATTGATCTTTATTAATAAGTAATTACTCCCCCCGGTCCTATTTATAAGAATTTTTTTTGGGTGAGTCTTGGTCCTTTTTATAAGAACCTTTTCATATTGTCCTATGCATTAATTATTTCTTGACCAAAATACCCCATTAGTGGAGGTAGGTGAGTAATTAATTAGTGGAGAGAATATCACACAATAGAGTAATTAAATGGAAAGAGAAAGATAGTGGGTCTCAATAAATTCAAGGGCAATTCAGTAAATATGATACACATTCATGACAAATTTATTGCAACTAACTAAATTAACCAACTTCTTTAATCTGTGTGAAGTAGTTAAAAAATTCTTATAATTAGGACAGGAGGGAGTAACATTTATGGGAACTAGTATTTTGGTGGTTTAAAAGTGTTTCAACATAATCTCTTTTGTTGAGGGAAGCTTCCTTAATCCAGATTGCATGGGAAAGTGTAAAATAGTAGCTAATTGTATCCGTCTAGCTCTACGAAACTCATATCTCCCCACCAAAGTAGCTTTGTTTTGTCGCCATTCAATTGATAATATTATTATTTTCCAAGAGGTTGATCACTCTACGAGAACAATGAGAGGCAAACAAGGCTTTATGGTTGTTAAACTTGATTTATCTAAGGCTTATGATAAACTTACATATATGGTCTTTTATTTCAGAATTTGTTTCTCTTGCTGGTTTTCACCCTAATATGGTAAAACTGATTTCTAAGTGTATTAATTCATCTACAATAAGTATAAACTGGAATGGGGAGTTAACTACTCCCTTTCACCCTTCTAAAGGTATTAGGCACGTTCTTTGCATTAAAAGATTGAGTCATTTAATTCTTCATGAAATAAATTCTTCAAATTCGATTCCCCTTAAATTTGGTAGACAAGGTTTGGCTCTATCTCACCTTCTATTTGCGGATGAAATCATCCTCTTTGGGGAAGCCTCTATATATCAAGTTAACACTATTAAAGTTGTTGCGAAATGCTTTTTTCAAACATTAGGACAAGAAGTAAATTTTACTAAATCGCAGGTTTTCTTTTCTAACAACGTGGGTCGTGAATTAGGTCAACGAATGCCCTGGAAGTGGATCAAACTGATGATCTTGGCCTCTACCTTGGAGTTTCTACCTTGGAGTTCGGCCAATGGAGAATTCACAATAAAACAGCTTATGAATACCTTATTGACTTGACTACAGAACAGAAATCTTTGGATAATATTTTCAACATAGTGTGGTCTTGGCAGAGACCTCCTAGGATCTCCTCCTTCACTTGGAAAGTTCTCTAAGGTAGACTGCTGACAAATAGTGAAAGATTTAAGAGAGGGATGTCACAAAATGATCTTTGTCCAAGATGTAATAATGCACTAGAAACATTAATGCATACCCATAGAGACTATGAAGTTGTGGTAGAGCTATGGGAATCTTTCATCGACCACAAAGATAGATAGTCCTTCTTTTTTAGCCTTGGTCAAGACCAATGGATCAGGAAAAAAATGGAATTCTCTGGCCATGTTGTTGAGGGAGTTGCTTGGAGCTTCATCTTTCCTGTTGGCATCTGGTTATTATGGAAAGACAAAATTGCCTTAATTTTTCAGCAGAAGACTGATCTTCCGGGAAATTTATTTTTCCATATTGTCAGCTATGCTCGGCATATCATAGAGGCTACTGCTTCCCTTAATCCCATTGCTCACAAAGTGTATAAAAAAGAAGAGTTGGTGGGGGTGGTCTAGACCACCTCTCAATTTTCACAAGTTAAATGTTAATGGTTCTATTATTGGGACAAATCTCCAGGCTAACCGTGAGGGTTTAATAAGATACTAAGAAGGTAACTTTGTGAAGGGTTTTTCATGCAAGATAGGATTGAGTTCTACAATCAAGGCTGAGTTGTGGGGTCTCCTTCATGGCCTTAAGTTAGCTTGCTCTCTCCAATTGGGAAATCTTATTATTAATTTGGATTCCATGCTTGCAGTTTAGCTTGTGAAAAGGAATTGCAGGGCCTCTGACCACTGTTTTGAGCTAGTTAGGAATATTAGAAATATCATGTCCGCTAACTCGTCCTTTTTCTTAAGTCATGTGTTTAGAGAAAGCAAATCATTTAGCTGATCATCTTAGTTATCTGGGCCAAAATCATCATTTGGGGCTAATTTATTATCAGTATGTGTTAGGTATATGCACTGGAGACTTATATGTTTTGAAACATCCATCACATGTATCATATTATTTTATAAAGGCAATTCATTCTTTTAGAATATAATAAATGTCCTTAGAATAGGAAGCTCAAACTTCATAAGAAATCAAGTAGATGACTTGATCGTGAGATCTTATGAAGAACTATTCTTAAATAGTCTCTAGTCAATTATCATCTTAGGACAAAGATGCATTTAGACTAGTATGTGAGTCCATTGATAATCACATCTCACGGATCATGGATATGAGATATCATGTGCTCACATAGGTACACATTAAGAGTAAAGGTGTACTGGACAGACCCACCTTAAGAACGTTGCATGGGTTGCTACATAAGTGTCATGAACGTTTCTTAAATTGATAAATGTTATATGAAGTCCTTTGACCTGAAATCACTACGATTCCTACATAAGGAGTTATGTGTTTTAAATATCATTAAACGTTGCCTGTAACAAGGTGATCATAAAGTTGGTATTTGGACATATAATAAATTATGTGGTGGAATGTGAGTGCCCTAGATGAGATTTGTCCCTCATATGTAACAAGAGTTATATCTATAGGCCTCTTGATAAAGTGAGACTGCAAAATGCATGACCATGCTCAGGAGGATAAACATGAGATGTTTATTTTCTCTACAGTCTACTTGGGGATCAAGAAAACATAAATTGAACTATACAAGGTTGACACAATCCATGCCCTTGTGTTCAATTAGATATTTGGACAAAGGGACAGATCATATAAATTATCATAAAATAGGATTCATCAAAGTTGTTGATAATCTCAATTTTTGAATAGTGATGTATTGCTAGATACCGCTCACTATTTATGATATTAAATATAAAAGTTTTATTTCAATATCATAAAAAAAATATTAAAAGCCTATTGGGTCACATGCATACAACAAGTCACTAGGAAAAGATGATAATTCTAATTTAATTAGAATTATAACCTAATGGACCAGACCCATATGTGTTAGGGATAAGTGAGTGAGTGGTAAAACCCTAGCCACCACTCTATAAATAGAGCATGGGATGCATTACCCTAGACACACATGAGTTGCTCTTACTCTCTAAAGGATACTAGCAGAGTTGAGGAGGGTTTCCTAGTCCGGCTGTTGGCGTGGACACCTCTAGAGACGTGGCTGTTATTGCCTCGTTCATAATCCTAATAAGGTATGTCATTATGTTTTATGACTTTATGCCTTGATTCGTGTTTTCGCATTAACTATCATAACAAGGAAGGAAATCCATTTATTCCGCTGTACCCTGACCGCATGCTTGATTCCCTTCTGTATGCCCCAGCCTCTTTATAGTCAATTATAATTGAGGATTGTAGGGGAGTTTGTTCCCTCGTTTGATTCCTAGTAGTTAGTTTGTTGTTATTTTTGGGCCTTTGGCCTCGTCAATAATAAAAAAACATCTAAAAAAAATAAATAATAAATAATATTTTAATCACTTATGAAATACAAAATGTAATGTTTCCATTTTATTGATACTTTTAAAATAACTAAAATATCAAGTATAAAATATTTTATATTTTAAAATTTAAACAAAATTATAAAAAATATTAGAAGATTTTCATAATAAAATTATCAAAATAACTATGTTTTAAAAATTAAACAAAATTTCTAAAAATAAGGAGAAAGTCAAAATTTGTTGTATCAAAATTCTCTTAATTTATTAATTGATTTTTTAATAATTTAAATTAAAAAAGGGAAACCACGTCATTAATATTGGATAAGGAAACATTTAAACTTTCATAATTATAAGAAAGTTTTCAATATTATATTAAAATAAAATAAATTTTCATGTGAATTAACATGGGAGTTAAGTTATTGAGAGTGTGTGAGAGCTTCATTAGAATTGTGATCCATTATATAAAAGATAGTAGATGAAATATGAATTCAATTATAATAAATAGAATGTGAAAAATCAACAATTGTGAGAGAAAGTTGTAAGGTAAGGGGTCTACTTTTTTTTATATAAATAACTCTTTACTTCTAATATTAATTATTTAAATACTTTTTAACAAATACTAATATGTAAAAATATCTTTGGAATAGTTAAAGATAATTTTGTGTTTAAAGCAAATACTTTATTTGCCTTATATAAGACTAGGGGCAACCTTGAGGGCCTTATAGAGGCCTTTAAGTGGTTTGATACCATAGGTGTTTGCTTAGGGTTTTTTCTTGGTAAAAATTGACTTAAAAGAGATTAGGATGAAGTTATTGGTGAACAAAGTGGTCGTTTATTAGTCTTAAACAACTCTGTCATTCAAACATGCTCAATAAAGTTTATGGCATCTTCATGCAAAATCGAGAAGAGGTTGGCATGGATTCACTTTCCCAGTTTAGGGCTAGTGTGTTATGATGGAAGTCTATTAATGGCCATGGCCTCTGCTACAAGGAAGACAATAAAAATGGATATGAATATCCTCGATGTTACTCACAACATCCTGATAGAATGTTGAAATGGTCCTAACACAACTTTTAGTATGGAAAATAGAGATCCATGATCATGATATAATGCTAAGTTTAAGGGTTTACACCTTTTATGCTCACATTGTGGCAACTATGGTGAATAGAACTTGAGAATGCAACAATGTTCCAATACAAAGAGGTATTGATTCCATGGAGGGTGGTGGCGGTAATCTTTGCATGAAGATTATGTCGACAATGAGATCCACGTTCAATTGTAAGGTCAATCTTGAAGGGCTATGACATTAATTTTGAAGACTTGGATTCACGAAAGATTGAGAAAGGGTGGAAAGATTTTAAGGTAAAAAAACCATCCAATACAATCTAACCATGCATGACCAAGGACCGGAGAGTTATGGAAAATAATGTTAGGAAGGTGTTAAGTACTAACCTTAATCCTATTTTGGCCATAAATAGCATTAGATTGTGAAAAGGTGAAGTTAAATTTTCTATCCAAATAATTAGAAGACTAGCATACCACCTCAACTTTGACGATGACAATCATCAATAAGAGGAGAATCATTCTTACATGAATATGAAACCATTACTGTAAATGGAGTTGACAATAAGCTAAAAGAGTCATCAAAACCAACAAATAAAATGTGTGGTGGTAAGGTTGTAGGGGACCTAAACGAGATTCACATTTAGTATTTAATAAATATTTTAATATTAAATTATATATAAAAAAAACTTTAAAAATATAAATAATAAAAGATAAAAAATATTGGTATAATGTCCACCTAAGAAATACAAAATTGTACAAGTATTAAGAGAGCGTTTGAGAAAACAATTTAATTAAACGCTTATAGTGTGATAAGCACTTATAATTAAATGCTAAGAAATACAAAATTATACAAGTATTAAAAGAGCGTTTGAGAAAACAACTTCATTAAACACTTATATTGTCATAAGCACTTATAATTAATTGCTTATACTTTTAAAGAAATCGATAAAAATTGAAAGGGAAACAAGGTATTTAATTTTTAACTATGCTATTTAAGGATGACAATGGGTAGGGTCTGGGTAGGGTACTATAGTACCCGTCCCCATACCAACATTTAAAAAAATTACTCGTACCCGCCTAGGTAGTGATTCTAACAATGTTATAAAAACCGGAACGGTCATTGACTCGGCCTAGGTACTGGGTTAATGGGTCACTGGTCGAACCAGTGAGTCACTGGTTGAACTGGTTAAACCGGTTAATATTATAATAATATATAAAATTCATAATAGAAAAAAAAGTTTAGTGTTATTTTTTTCTATTTAATTTTTTTTTTGTCATAACCCAAATAGCCCAGCAGATAGCATACTCTGTGAAGCCCAACCCACAATCCATCAATAATTTTATTAATTCACAATTTCATATAGTATCAAATTATTTAAAAAAGAAAAAGAAAATTATAGAACTAAGGCTCGCAACCATCCAACTCCCTATATGAAAAGGCTACCACTTTTATTTTTTGACGCTAAAAGGCTACCACTTACTAATATGAAAAGATGAAAATTTATTACCTCGTGGACGTGGTACTCATTTCATCAAGTTTAATTTATTTTCAAATCCATACTCACCGAATACAATCTCTTTCTACCTCTTAGTTTCTACTTTCTTCACAGTTCATTCTTTCTTTCTCTTTACTTTTCTTCTCCAGCTTCTTCACGGTTCACTCTTTCTTTCTCGTTACTTTTCTTCTCCAGCACAAAATCATCTATTTTTTAGCAGCCATAACTAAGGTGAACTGCTATTGAAAAACTTTGTTTTGACAAAGATGATATGCGGCTGCGATTATGTTGTGCGATGGATGAATTAGACTGCCAAGGAAGATGAAGTTCGCAAAACGCAGAGGAATGAAGGTGGTGACAGAAAACAAAACGGCCGACCAGCGACGACGTGCTCCTTTCACAGACTCGCCCGGTTAATCTCAACCCAGCCAGGTCACCGGTTTTCACCCAAAACCGCCGAGTCAAACCGGTTCTCACCGGTTCTCTCACCTATCCGATCTAATAAGTGGCTCGGACCGGTTATATGCCCGGTTTCCGGTTCAACCGGTTGGACCAATCGGTCCGAGCCGAGTTTAATTACACTGGATTTTAATACCAGTATTCTTACCCGCCGGGTACTCAAGTACTTGTACCCGTACCCATAACCCGCATTTTTGTTAACTATAAAAATAATAAATTGATCACAAAATAAAAATTAATTAAAAAAAATGAAAAATAATCCATAGATCATCCAAGTTTAACGTATAAAATAACTATGGTACGTGGAAGTGGATGAGAGATTAAAACAATAGGAGGGAAATGAAAATTAGTTCATGTGTTATTTTATTGTTTAGGACAAAATTACAATATATAAATTAATTAAATTAGTAATATATATTAATATTTTTTGTGACTATAATATATATTAACTTTAATTTTTTGGGAAAAAATAGTAATTAATAATATAAATATATATATATAATTAATTATATGTATATAAATTACATTAATTATATATATATTATATAAGTGCGATTGTGCGGGTATGAGTAGGGTACCATAGTACCCGTATCCGCACCCATTAAAAAGTTCGGATAATTATCCATATCCGGACCCAGACTCGTTTGATGGTAAATTACTCTACCCATTGTGGGTAATTTTTATGCATACCCACTAGATCTGGGTCCAATTGGGTCCAATTGCCATTCTAAACGCGAGCTAATAAATTATTTTCAACAAATTATTGAAGTTATGTTAGCTCAACTACTAATGCTCATGGTCAACAATATATGCAATAGTTTCGCGTAACTAATGCTTAACCTCACACGTTATACGATTTAGCCCCTTTAATTCATTTAAATGATAAATATAAAATGAAGAAAAAATGTAAAGATTTTAAGTTCTAATTAGCATGAAATTTAACTGAATTTAAATAAGCTAAACTTATTTTTGTAAAACACCTTTAAATATAAATATCAAATACTAATTTCATTTAAGTAGCTACCTATTTAAAATTTATCATTTCAAATGATAAAACAATGTGAAAAACCATTGAGGCATTGAACACATTGAACTTGATCTGGGAAGAACTAGATACTTAAAATTTAAATAAAAACCATTGAACTAGATCTGGGAGGGGGCCGCGCGAACGCAGGCCCCCACTGCCACAAATTATGATGTAGGCTCTCCCACTTGGGGAGACCTTAGGCGGGCACCCCTCCTAAGTGCAATGGAGGTCACCAACCTAGGCCATGGGCCTTCATGATCACCCATTGACCCCATCCAGGTAAGTATGTTGCAATGTTGCTAGTGGCTCCTTATTTAAAGACTGCTGTCAGATTGCACACATAGAACTTTAACGATGTGGGACTAACTTAACAGGGACACTATGAAATCATATATTTTGCTGTAGTTATTTCTACATGTTTTGTATTCTTTTACATCCGTGGATTATTCTGTAATGGCACTAAATGATTGCCAATAGAAGAAATCAATTTTATTATACGAAACATTAATTTTTACTTACAACCCAAACTCCAAAGACCACATTTTTCCAGGGATGTTAATGACAACTTGACAATCCTGTTTCACTTATCATGCATCAGATATTTGATAGGAATCATAGGGGAAGGGGAGGACATTGGAAAACATTTTTGTTAAATTCTTGAAATCTAATAACAATAAAAAGTTTCGAAAATAGGTGGAATCCAATCCAAGAGAAAGCAAGTGTCTCCAAAATGACTTACATATGAGCATAAGCAAATTCTTGCCATCAAACATATCAGTATATCACCCAGATAGGAATAGGATCATTGTCAATGGTTTTTGTTGTTTCTTTTCTTCTGTGCTCACTAGGTAAGCTTCAGTGCATGTCGTTTTATGAATAACGCAAACTACTGTTATCAAACTGTCCCTGTATCCAAGAAGTTGAACCAAAGAAGAAATAATTACTCTTCTCATCATTTTTTCCCTCATACATATACCGTAGTCAAACAAAGTGACTTTAGCTGCAAATTGCTGCATATGTGACCATCAAAATATAGGATCTTCCCAACCAAAGGACAACTCCATTATATATCAAGCAAGTTGGAATCAGAGCACATTATATATCAGAAGAAGTAAAGCCTTGCTTAAATGTGTCATGGATTGCCCATAAGAAATTATATTAGAAAATTTTTGAAACCAACAGTTAAAGAATTTTTAAATCCGCAGATGATTGGAACTATAACAAACAGATGGTTTGATTATCTTACATGAAGGAAAGATGAAGTTTGAAAGGATTTTCTCATCAGTATCCAAGTTTTAAAAATACCTTTGTATATGTATAACATAAGTTCTATACACACCCAGTTTTGGTATGGGTCATGAGTTATATATATAACATGTGATGTGATGGGGGTGGGGATCCTTATTCGCATTCTACCAAGTCAAGATTTCGTCCCCTCACATTAATTGTCCAAAACCAAAAGATTGAGCAAGAAAATATATTAGCACAGTCTTTTTGATTCGGCCCGGCCCGACTAATTCATTGTCGAGTGTCCACAAAGTTCGGAAATGACTGAGCGAAAAATAGCAGGCCTTACTCCATGTCTCCATTTAGGACTCGTCACTTAATTTCTTAGATCTTAGTTGTACAACTACAAATTGATCCAATTAGTACGTAAATGAATGTTTCACAATTTGCTAAGATGTAGCCCATGGTCAGAAGGAAAGCCCAACTCCAGCCCTCTATAGCCCAGAGCTTAAAAGAAAGTAAAGCACGGAACCAAAAAAAAAAATAGTAGATTGTAGTAAAGCACTTGTCCCCTTAAAATGGTCAACGAGATTGCTTTAGAAAGTTTTCGTTGCAGATGGCATGTGGCTAAGTGCTCTCCATGTGATAAAAAATATGCACCATGCCTATTGCAGAGCTACTGTCCGCATATTAAAAGCCATGGAAGACTGCCTCCCTCTTCAGCTTGCCTTGCTTAGCGACTCAGTAGTCAGTATTCAGTATATATAGTGGTTTAGTGCAAAATAGTATTAATTAAATGTGCTCAATTAACCAACAGTGTTGGTTCAAGTAGTACATGTTTGATTCCTCTTAAGCAAGGTCTTGAGTTCGAGTCTGGTGGATGAAAAAAATGTCTGGGAGAGCTAGCCCCATCATAATGTGGATGCCCATGGAGGATACATGTGCTCAATTACATTAACTTGCTAAACATAATTTATTTTAAAAATAACAATAAATAATAACTACAATTAATTACAATCCCCGTATAATAACTAATTTTAATTTGTTATTTTTACTCTAGTATATAGTGGCTTAGAAAGATATGCTATATTCCTATTTATTTGTCTCGTACAAAGAAATTTTTTATTTCTATTTATTCATCTCATTTAGAAGTTTAAGAATGTATTAATTATATCTTTCTACGAATAAAACATATAGATAAGGAGTATATTAAGAAAAAATACATTAATTTCAATGTAAATCTATTATATTTTTAATTTGTGTGTTTTTATGTAATGATAATAATTGATGTATGTATAATATATTCTGAATAAAAAAAAAGTGAATCTATAAATTTATCACACACATACAAATCTAATTTTATTGGAGCCATATATAAAATTACATATATCTACACTAATAATGTTTTTTTGGGCCATGGCCTACGTACACAACACACGTGCTGCATTATATACCTTACCCTGCAAATACAAAAATATTAAGAGAAGAGAATAAAAAAAAAATCACAAGAGAGTGAAGAAGAGTAGAGAGCACTACACCTCAACTGAAGAAGCAGTGGCTATGCCATGTAGCGTACTAAAAGAATGACAATTGACAGGGCTGCTATGCTGCATGCATTCACACTTGGCGATGGGCAAAGTCAAGATGCGGTCCAAACTGTGAACGTGGAAATGAATACAGTTCTTACACAGATGGAAACCCCATAACCATAACAAACCATTTAATGTGCGTATATTCAATGCAATGTGATTTATCAAATCAAATCCCGGGGAACACCAAGCAACCACAGCCCAGCAAAGTAGTACCAATGTCTATTTTCCCTCTTCAACACGTAACTGCCTTCAACTGATAAATAATAAAGGTTTCTGGCATTCATTTAGTAAGGAGAATGGGTTCTTCAACAGATAAAAGTTCAGACTGCAAAACTTAATTAGGCCCATTGGGTTAGGGTCGATTCTTTATGGGCTTGTTTCTACAATACAAGCATGATTTTGCTGGAAAGAGTGAGAGAATCCCAATTCATAAGATGTTTAGATATATATATATATATCCTCCTCTTCTCTTATGTGCAGGCAGAACAATACCTGAGCATTTTGTGCATGTGCATATGCTAGCTAGTTCGCTACAGATGCCTTCTCCAGCGTTTTTTTCTCCAAATGTGAGAAGAATCGTGACAAAGAATATTAAAGGATGCCTATCAATTTCTTATATGCATAAATATAATAAAATATGAATTTGCTAGAATATATTATATTTTTTTTAATTAACAGTTATAACTCTGCATTTTATTTTATCTATAAAATGATACACTTCAGATGGATGAAATCTCTAGACTGTGTAACTAATAATGGTTGATTCAATTAGTACATGTTTTAATTTATTCTCCTTAAGTAAGTTTTGACTTTCGAGTCGCGTGGAGGAAAACAGATCCACTGAAGGAGCTAATTTCACCGCAATGTGAATGTTCAAGACTCAAAATAGAATTGCCTCTCATAAAGAACATTCGTGATATATAAAAAAAATCCCTAAACAATAAAAAACTGTATATACTGCTTTTGAATTTTACATCTGGCACACCTTATACCAAATTCATGTTAATACTACATATATTCCTATTTATTTATCCACTAAAATAAAAAATACACAGATTATTTTTAAACCTTTTATTATACTAGTATTTATTTATAGGAATATCATTCAAAAATAATTAATATTGTTTCAAATTTGTAAATAGAATCTATATGACCAGAAGTAGTATGAGAAGTGACTACTCAAAAATCCATATAAACTAAAATGTACCTGTCCCCGTGCAGTATTCCATGTAACTATCTATCCTCATTATATCACCTGGTGGAAATGTGGCATTAAAGTATAGAGATATATACCGAGAGCGAAATATCATGGTATAGTAGTATTCATGTTAGAGTGGGATACTCATTTTCATAAGCAGAAAGGTAAGCAATTGTACCACAATTAAGGACAGTGTCATAAATATGCATCAATTGCAGGTCCCTGCAGCACTATAATAAATTTGTCTCCATCTCCATGCAGGTCGCCAAGAAGGGGAAGCTTCCTCTGCCGACACTCGTTTGATACTACTATACTTGACAATTTCACTGCTAATGCTACTAGTACTATTTTAAGTTGCACTTATCCTGCGCATGCATCTCCTTGAAGTGCTCACATTGTCTACCAAATCAGTAAATAAAGAACAACTCCTAAAACCCCTCCTGTTTTGCAGGATTATGCTAACTCTGTGAGAGAATCGAGGGTCACAAAGTCAAGGCAATTGCCCTAGACTTGGGCAATCTACGGACACCTGCATGTTAGCCTATTAAATTACTCCTAGTACTAGTTACTATACTGTGATCTTTAACGGCTATTGTGACCCAAATTGATAATGCAGCTAGCACTGAATACATTTCATTATTAGTACTACTATATATATGTCTAATTAGCCTCCTTTCCCTATGCAATTCACGAGGGAAATCCTTAAATTATTCATTTCAAGAATAAGAAGAACTTCTCTGTTTTTCTAGGAAGGTACCAAGGTTAAACTACAAGTTATTTAAACCATCCTTGGAATCTAAAATGTTCCTCCAAGGAAGGATATGTGCTTAACGAAGTCAAACAGATTAATTATCTAGAATTTTGCTAACCACTGAATAAATGTTAAGATTTGGATCTTATAGATCAACCAAAATAATGCCACGTTCAAATTTCAGGCCTCTGTTACCAAGGAAAACGTCATCAACCTCAAAACTATGCACCTAACCCATTAATTCGCGCCTGTTTGTTTCCTAATTAGATACAGTGCAGAATCAATTTCACAGAATTGATTTTCCAATGTATTTCATAAAGCATACATCAATCATTTACAACTATTGATTCTAGAATCAATTCTACTTCACCTTAATCCAAAGGAGCACCAACCTCTAGGATTAGACCATTAATTGAGGACCCTAGCTAGATATATACTATCAGCAAGCGTGCAAGTGTAGTGGTAGTGCTACTGCTAATTCCACGGTCACAGCAGTCACCACATCTTGTTATTATTATCTCTACAATCTTGGGTTTGTTTTGGCCCACGAATGCTGAATGATTAGGGGGTGTGCATACTGCTAGTGAGAAGAACAAATCAGGAACATGAAGCTACAATTTTTGTTATTATTATTTTTAGTAAATTCAGATCTACAAGTTTATATTTTGAATTTTACAATGAAGATGAGCATCAGTTATAAACTGGTTAATATTATGATGAGGCCCTACCCCTAATTACGAGCAGAGTAGGTGCACTTGTTTTATGTGGGACAAACTTGTTCGGTCCAAGGTTGCAGACTTGCAGCATGACCTATTGAAAGTTTGAAACTCGACCTCCAGACAGCCAAATCCAACATTCAACTCAATGTGACCCTTAGCTATATAGGATCTTCAATTCTTATACTATTATTTTATTTGGTGTTGTGGTAATTATGTGCGTGTGGACACATAGCTATCATTGCAAGTACCTATCAAAATTCATTTGTTAGTTCACTGGGCTTAAGTCCTCCCTAATCCCTATCTAGAGAATGAAAATGGTTAGTTATAGGGACCAGCTCAATAAAATTTGGTTGCATTGTCGTCGTCAATGGGTTAATTACATCCACATCTTAAAATGGTAAAATAAATGAAAAGAAAAAGATACCTTGACTTGACTCAAGCGTGATTAGGATGGATAGAGTTCTAAACTTAAAGCAAGGGCATTAGGCAAAGGCCAAGTAGTCATCAAGCTTTTTTCCCACAGCATCCATCCTCTCAAATCTGACAATCTTCGTTTATGATAGGACCGCATCAAACAAGCTTTTCATTGTTTATAAACTTCTGTACATTTAAAGAAGTTGTTGCCAAGTAATTTTCTTAGAAACCATTCAACCAAGAGTCAAGTTTGTTTTTTTTCTAACAGTATACAATCAATTAATTTAGCAAGCATGGGGTGGTGATGGCCATAAATGTCTACACATTTGACTATGCCCCACAAAGATGTAAGAAGGCAAATACTAAGGGATGTGCTAGAAAGCATAATTAGAGAATAAAATAATGAAAAATAATTATTAAACATTTTGACACATCATATAATATTAAAGGGTAATCTTTTGACACATTATATAATATTAAAGGGTAATCTTTGGGAAAAAAAATCTCTACTTGAGAAATATAATTAGACATCTATATAGAATGAAAAACATAGTTTTCCCTTTTTTATTTTACAGACCTAACAATTATGTTAATGTACTATATATATATATATGCACCATAGAGTGATAGACAACATGATCCTTGAGTTTTCTTTACTGCTCTTTTTTTTGGTAAAAAAAAAAAAGAGTGGCTGAGGATTGAGTAATGTAAAGCGAAACGAACCTGGCTAGTTGTTACATCACATGAGGCTTTGGAAGCATCGAACCTCGTGGTCATTCCATAATCACGCTCACACAATACACAGTCACAGACACGCGGGTAGGCCTTTCATCAGAAACCTAACCAAATTTACTTTATTTATTCTGAATTCCTTCTGGCTTTTATTGACTACCTTATAAAAAAAGGGTTATATTCCCCATTGGGTTCCTATTTTCCTTCCTTTGCTCATTTGACCAAGACCGTCTAAAAGAGAGGGAAGCTTCCACACATGCAAATAGGGTTATGCTTTCCTGTTGCAGAGGCAAGGAGATGGTATTCACTACCTCTGAGGATGCACGGTTCATTCACAGTTTTAATACATATCAATAAATGGTACTATATCACATTGTGGAAATCACATTGTTTATTTCCACGATTTAATCCAAAATCATGTTTAAAACGGGAATCCAAACCATAAACCAAACATGCTATAAATTTGGAGAATGCTTAACATCATAATGCTCTTATGACATGGAAAAAAAAAAAACGGCAACAAGAAAATTGTGGTGTTCATGTACAATTCATCAACTCTGAAAAAAAAAAGTAAAGATAACGCATCAGGAGCATTCATTATCTGACAGTTTCATTTTCAGAAGCACTGACGAAATAGCATCATAGCACAAACGGAAACATATTACTGATATTAGAGATGTTGGGTACATCAATTAAGATTGAATATTTTCTCAGTAACCCTATTCCATTGTTCCAGCTATCAAAAACACCCTCGTTACCTTTGAAACACAAAGAACTTCTACACCACATAGAAGCTGTTAGCGCCAAACTGGCTGTGATCGGTAGCAGGCTCTTTAATATTACCACCACCGACACTGTACTAAGATAAGTTGCTAAGTAACAGAAGTTTAATGGGTCTACTATACCAAAGTTTCACCACCCTCCCCCGCTTATGGAAGGTAAACTAAAAATTAACCTCCATTTGCTCTATTCCGAAGTGGAAAAAAGAGCTCCAACACCATAGTTGGTTTCTGCATCGAGTATAAATATTCACTCAGGTCTGCATAACACCTGTGAATTTTTATGCTCTATTTACAGAGTATTATAGAGGCATAAACAAACTTTCACAAAGAACCAACTGAACCCCTACTCTAACATCTAAACGTTAGTAGTCAAAAACTAATGACTGCTATTAACAATTGCCTTGAATTGATCCTATATCTCCGTCGTTAGATTTCCATCTTCCAGATCATGTTATCAATGCTGCAATTATGCGATTTCTCCAGCGCAACAACTTTGGCCCGATGCACTGCTAGTGAGTTCTTTCCTGTTTCATCCTGAGGAAGTTCACAAGCTTCACTGACAGAACTAGTTCTCAAATCAGCAGGGGGAATGAAGCAATCTACCGAGAGACCTGGAACATTGAATGCAACTTCTTCAATTGTCCAGGCTTCTTCCATTTTTGTTTTAGTGTGGCTCATGGCCATTTCTCCAAACCTGAAAAGGGTTACCACAGAATGCCCTGAGTGGGCAATCATGATCCCTTCCACAGGCCTGTAATCATCAAGGAATGAGTTGATTGTGGTTTCCCAATACACTGCATCACCTCCATTAGATTGGATGCGGGTCAGATGGGAATCCTCAATGTGAACAAGAAGTCCAGTCTTCTGGCTAAAGTAGCCAAATAAGACATGCCTTATGATCTCAGCAGGACCCTCACTCCGAGCCTTCAATGTTTCAGGGTCAGTACAGAGCTTAAGGATGAAGCAATCCTCACCATTGATATTTTTCTCTCCTATGCATCTGGCATCCGCAAACATACTGGCAGTGGTTCTAGGGTCAAGACCCTAATTAAACAAATATGAGCAAATTTAGAAACTAGGAGAAAAGCAAAACAGGATTGGAAGATTGAAAAAAAACAAAAGTCAAACCTGCAGAGCACGCCGCAAAGGTCTAACAGGACCTTTAGCTGTGTGAGCACCAAGCCAAGGTGTGTGCCTCCAAACAACTTTGCCATTGCAGCCAGCATGAACCTTGCTCCCCCCAACTGCAAGCTCTACATACCACATATCAGGATTCATCTGCCAGAGCACAAATCCACCAGACTCTGCACACCTTGAGGCATTCCGATTCTTCACTACCCTAGTTGCAGTTTCAAATTCAGAAGCTACCATTCTAACCTTCCCCATTGCATATGCATTTCTTATAGAGTTCTGCAATTTCTGCCCTCCAGACGCTGCTGTGTACTGCTGCAATATGTACTGAGCAGAAGAAGTTTCCTGCAAGGGTAACATGAACACAACATTAAAATGTTAGTACTAGCTAAGCTGAAAATCCTGAAATTAAGTGAATGCCCCTAACATAACTGTAAATGATTTTTTATTTTTTTTTATTTTTCTGAAAGGAAAATATAGTCTCCTTAGCTACAGAATAGATAACAATTACTTGAAGGGGACCAACTTAAGAACATAGTTATGAATTATTCCAATAAGTAAGCTAAAATTATCACAACACATAGAACCGGGTAAAGAAGCTTTTGGTTCCCTGTTCTAACTTCTAATGTGTTTTTTCTTGTCTCAATAGCCACTCTTAAAGTGAAATTATAGGAAGAATGCACGTGATTCGGTCTTTCTCTGATTAACCATTTCAGCGAAAGACACACAGAGAACTGCGGATAAAGCAAGAAATTGCAAACGTTGGATACAAGCTGAATCTTCCACGGAATCAAGACACGACAAGGTGCATAATACACCATATAAGTTACCAGAAAAAACATATTCTCAATATAAAGATAGATATTAATTCTCCGATATTATTTCATAACAGGACAGAGAGAAGAAAATGTCCAAAAATTCAAAGCACATGCATCCAAAAATAATTAAAAAGAGAGTTAGTTCAGAGACTTCATTCACTCACTGAAGAAACAGCAAAACACCAAAGGATGTTAAGTATTCTGATTTTGGGGTTAAATTGAAGAAATGGGAACTCACAATGGGAGTATCTTTGATGCTGAGATGAGGCAAAGGGTCCGTGGCGCAAACATGAAGAGGAGCCAGAGGCGCACCCATGACGCCAAGCAGAAGCCTCAGATCAGACCTCTTGTACGACACGGAAGGAGCACGTGAAAGCTGGCCCTTCATCCAGTGACCAAGACCCGACCCGACTCTCTTCGGATCCCCGTTTTCCGGATCAGGTCCCTCGATGAGAGGCGTGAGAGTCTCTCCTAACGGCCTCAAACTCCCGGATCTTGCGACCGAGGAGTCTGGGTTGGGGTTGAGGTTCTTCTTCCTCCTAAGGAGACCCGAAATGGGTGAAGCGGTTCGGGCTGGGCTGCTGGAGCGGGACCGGGAGCGAGAGGGTGAGAGTCCGCGAACCACTTCTTCTTTGAGAGAAGAGAAGAAACCCTGCTTCTTTTCCATTGAAACAGAGGATCAAAAAGGAAAAAGCTCGAGAGAGAGAGAGGGAGAGAGAACGGTGAGAGTAGAGAGTGAATGCTAAGAAGCTAGTGAATGGGAAGAAGGAAAAGAAGAGGTAGGGACTGGTGAAGAGAAGAGAAAGGATAGAAGTTCATAGAAAACAATGTGTGTGTGTGTGAGAGAGAGAGAGAGAGAGAGAGAGAGGAAAACAAAAACGGTTTGGAAGAGTGAAGAAGAATGAATGAAGAGTGGGGTGTGAGTGCAGTGTGTGCGTTTGTGGGCGAACGGTTTCTGGAGAGAGAAAAAGCTGAAACGCATAGAGAGAGAGTAAGCTAAAGAGAATGGCATTTGCTGCTGCTGCTTTATGGGAAGGGTGAAAGGGCGTGACAATATTATATAATAATAAAATTAAAAAAAATAATTTGATTTCTTTTTTTAATCAAAAAATTAAATAGAAATGAGTTGTGGTTCAATTGACAAGGTAGACTGAGATTATAGAAAGAACTTTGGATTTGATCCCATTAAATACATCCTTATGAGATGGGTGAAGAGTCTTATTGTGATTAAATCTCAAATAAGATTGTCCGATAATAGGAGATAGATGTTGTTTGAAAAAATAAAATACATACAGACGTGGAATTAATTTTGATTGGGCTGTTTTACTATTCAAGTCACATTATATTATTACTTGAAAAGGTTTTAGTTTCTCAAATTGTAATTCAGTGACTATTAAAAGGTCAAACTTACTTTAAAAAATTGCAGAAATTTTCATTGTTATACCGACTTAATTTTAATCAATTTTGAGCGTAAAATTTCTACAGCAAAAATGCCAATTCATAAGTATAAACTCATGTGTTTAAGTCCCACATAAAGTTGAATAAAAAACTCAATAAAGTACTCAAGTGTTTAGAAGAATTTATTTTGGTTTATTTAATGATAAGATATAAGTAATTTATGTACATGTTTGAATATATTTATAAAAATAGTTTATGATATATTCATAAGTTATTTTTAACTTATTTTAGTAAGTTTTTTAGAGTAACTTATGAAATAATAAAATGATTTATATAAAACTTAACGTGTTGTCCCATGTAACGGTGTTTGTGGGTTGGATTTTCCTTGTGTGCTCAAATTATAAGAATTGGTACTTTTATTGAGAATTGAGTCATGACCTATAAACTTTATAAAGCCTTGCGTAAAGAGTATGAGGCTATTCTTCGTCAGGAGGAGATGTTGTGGTTTCAGAAATCCAGGGAATGTTGGGTTCGTTTTGGTGATCGTAATACTAGCTTTCTTCATGCCCAAACTATTGTGAGAAGGAAGAGGAATAAAATCCATGGTCTATTCTTAGAGGATGGGATTTGGTGTTCGGATGGGGATACTTTGAGGGAGGAAGCTAATAAATTTTTTAAAAATTTATTTGTTGTTAAAGAAGTAACTTCTCCTATTTCTCCTTTTATAGAGACGTTCCCAAGGCTTAGTATAGAAGCCTCTACCGCCCTAACAGCTCCGGTGAGTAAAGAGGAAGTGAGAACAGCTGTTATGAGTATGAAGTCTTTTAAAGCTCCAGGTCCTGATGGGTTTCAGCCATATTTTTTTAAGAAATATTGGCACCTGGTTGGAGATGATTTTTGGAACCTTGTTGCTAATGCCTTCCTCTTTGGGCGTGTGGATTCTTCCCTTCTGGATACTTTAATTGTTCTAATCCCTAAGGTGGATAGCCCTCGCCATTTTAAAGAGTTCCGCCCCATTAGTCTTTGCAATGTGACTTATAAGATCATTGGTCCTCTCCAAGGCAGCTTTATCCCAGGAAGAGGCTCTGCAGATAATATTATTTTGGCTCAGGAGGTTCTCCATTATATCCACAAGACTAAAGCAAAGGCTGGGGCGCTGGCTATTAAGATAGATTTGGAAAAGGCTTATGACAGAGTTGACTGGGACTTCCTAGAGGCATCTCTTCGTGAGTTTGGATTCCCATCTCCTATTATTAATCTCATAATGTCAGCGGTGCGAGGTTGTACTCTTAATATTCTTTGGAATGGGTCCAGACTAGAGGGGTTTTCCCCCTTGCGAGGACTTCGTCAAGGAGACCCTTTATCACCCTATTTATTTGTTATTTGTATGGAGAAGTTGGGCCTTTTGATTAAGAAGATGGTAGACGACGATTTCTGGAAACCTATTTCAGTTTCTCGTGGTGGGCTTGGCCTCTCTCATCTGTTTTTCGCAGATGATATTCTTCTTTTTTGTAAGGGTTCTAACCAGCAAGTCCGTCTTGTGCAAGAGGTGCTCCATAAATTCTGCTCTGCCTCTGGCCTGAAGGTGAATGTTGGGAAATCTCACTTTGTGTGTTCTTCAATGGTCTCTGGACAAAGGAGAAACCTTTTTGCTAGTTGGACAGGATTTAAGCCAGCTAATAACTTGGGCAAGTATCTTGGCATCAAGGTGTCAACTGGCAGGGTCCATAAATCCCAGTTTGAGGATATTTTGGAGAGAGTCCAGAGACGTTTGTCATCTTGGAAACTGAACCTCTTGAATAAAGCTAGTAAGTCGTGCCTTGTTCGTTCTGCTATTACATATATTCCTCTTCATGCTGTGCAGGTGTCTTGGCTCCCGACTAGCGTTTGTGACAAGTTTGATCAATTCGCTCGCCATCTCCTTTGGTCCAAATCCGGAGATAGTAGAGGTTGGCACCTTGTCCCCTAGAATAAAGTGGCCATTCCTAAAGTAAATGGAGGGCTAGGAATTAGAGAAGCTCGCTTGATGAATGTGGCGCCGCTGGCCAAGCTGATTTGGCAGATTCTTCAAAAGAAAGATAAGCCTTGGGTGCAGGTGTTGTCAGAAAAATATTTAAGCGGAAATTGTATTCTGAATAGTGTGGTGAATGTGAATGCTTCTCCTATTTGGAAAAGTATTATGAAGGCTCTAGATCTTTGCCGAGATGGCTTTGATTTTCGTCTTTCTTCGGGTGATTCCTCTTTGTGGTTTTCTGATTGGTCGCGACAGGGGAAGTTATGTGAACAGGTGCCTTTTGTTCATATCACAGATTTACATCTTCAAGTACGTGATATCTGGGACGGTTTCCATTGGTTCTTGGAGCACCTCTACACAGTATTACCAGGGGAGGTTAGGACCATTATTCTCCATTCTCAGGGTCCTTGTAATTCTCTGTTACCTGATGACTGGGTCTGGCTAGGTGAAGTCAATGGTGCGTTTTCTGTTTCCAGTTGTTATAAGTGGCTCCTCCACCATCATCGTCACTTGCCTCCTGAAGATCCTGTTTGGAAGTTAGTTTGGTCTTTGAAACTCCCTGAGAAACTGAAGTTTTTTGTCTGGCAGTGTCTTCATGAAGCTCTTCCTACAAACCAGAAGCGTTTTGCGTGCCATCTTTCTCTTTCCCCTTCGTGCCCGAGGTGTCCAGCTACGTTTGAAAACTTGAGGCATTGTCTCAGAGATTGTCCCCTAGCGAGAGATTTATGGTTGAGAAGCGATTGTGTGTCTAGTCCGAGTTTTTTCAACTTGGATACTTGGCCCTGGCTGGTTTCTTTGATAAACAACAACGACTTGCGCTCCATTGCATTTCTCCAGTGGCAGTGGAAATGGCGTAATGAGTCTATATTTGGTCCCTCTCCTTGGGACGTTGAGCATGTTCTTCGTAATGCTTCTCTATTCATGGATGAATGCAACACTTTTTTGCAGATAAATAATTCATTTTTGCAACCACGGGTTTCCTTTCGTTGGTCCCCTCCTAAACGAATTGGTTTAAGATAAATGTGGATGGCAGTTTTACTATGCACAATAACCTTATGGGAGCAGGGGGTTTAATCAGAGACTCCTTTGGCAAGTGGATTTGGGGTTTTAACAGTTTTGAAGGAGCTGGTGATGTACTCTTGGCTGAGCTCTTAGCTATACTTCGCGGCTTGCAGGTGGCTCAGAATCTTGGCCTTCAACTCATTATTTGCGAGTCTGATTCATCCTCTGCTGTGGAATTAATTTCGGATCATCACTTAGTGGAATGTGGCCTTTATGGTGAAACTCTGTCTCGTATTTGTGCCCTGCAGAGTCATTTTGCTCAAGTGTTGTTCAGGAGTGTTTCTCGTTCGTTTAATGCCCCTGCTGATTACTTGGCTCGGATGGCTCTTCGGCATGGCAACTCATTCACCATTGGAGGGAGCCTCCTTCTGGTCCGGTTCACTTGCTTTATCTGGACCTCCATGGTCCTGTAGTCTAGCTTTTCTTTTTGCTTCGCTTGTTTGTTTTTTTTTTTCTTCATCACCAAAAAAAAAGTAACGAATATTGATAAGTGAGTAAAATTGACAAAAGCGAAAGACAGAAGCTAGTGACAAGTACTCAATGTTAATTAAGTCATCGTGGACATTGGCTCTCTTTTTTTATCAGCGATTATCATATTAAAGTTTAACGGGTAAGCAAATGACACTTACTTCAAAGTGATGACAGCCCTAAAAGTGTGATTCCGCATTAATGCTCAAACATATAAACACTAAAAACCAAGACATCTGTTCAAACATAAAAAACACAACATAAATCAAGAACCAACAAAACAAGTAAACTTTTAACCTCTATTATGATCAATTTTTCACCTGCACCAATTTGCTTAACATTAAATGAATATTGGATTTTTTTGTTATTTTTCTATCATTTTTCTAATTTTTTCCTTCGACCTAACTGGATGTGCTGGGACTATAAGTTTTCAACTTTAAAGGTAGTCACACTCGGACTTACCAACAAAGAGCAAACAAAGAGGGGGGATGTTAACAGAGTTGGAGTGAAGAGAAGCGGGAAAGATGTAATAGAGAAAGTGGAGGTTGTGAAAGGAGGAAAGGGAAGGAGCTGAAAGTGGAGGCTGTGAAAGGAAGAAAGGGATGTGGTCGGTGATCGAAAAGGGAGGAGAGTGATGGTAGTGGGCATGGAAAAGGTGACCAGAAAAGGAAAAAAAAGGAGAAGAAAGTCGCAATGGGAAAGGAGAAAACAAAGAAAAGGAAAAACTCTCATTAGGGAGAGGGATAATCCGCCTAAAATGAATAGGCCCCCATAGGGGAGGGAGACCCTCAAAGGGGAGAGGCAACACTGTGTCGCCGTTGTGGCTCTCTCTCATGCTAGCTGTTAGGGTTTTTTTGTGGACACTGACCCTTAAAGGGGTATTTAAGCCATGAAGCTCTCTTGCCAAATAAGCCATTTTTTGAGTTGGCTTCTTTTCGCGTGCTTAATCATACATAGTACATGCTCCATGTCCTGTTTTTCCAAATTCAATTCACATGCTTATTAAACTTCTCGTTGATTCACATATCTCGCGAGAGTTTCTGCATAATTTTCTTGTGTAGTGGAGCTATTCTTCCTTCCATGCATGTAACAAAAATGAAATTATATCTTGTGTCAAATTCTCTAAAATTTACTCTCACGGTTCATTGCAAAGTGTTTTATATTATATTATAAACTCAATCAGAAAATAATATATTATTAAAATAATGAATTTCGCAAAACCACATATATTTTTCACGGGAAAAGTCCTATTTAAGCCGGATAAAATTTCTATGGACAGTAAAGCTCTCCCTCCGAGTATTTAACATAACTGCATACCCAAGACTTGAACTCGAGACCACTGATTTAACTGGAACAGTACGTCCCTTACCAATTGTTGGGTGATAATGTCTTTTTATAATTTAGCAATGCGTGAATGGTATAAAAATAATAGTCTAATATATGTACACTATCAGTGTAACGAAGTTTTCACGGGAAAAGTCCTATTTAAGCCAGATAAAATTTCTATGGACAGTAAAGCTTTCCCTCCGAGTATTTAACATAACTGCATACCCAAGACTTGAACTCGAGACCACTGATTTAACTGGAACAGTACGTCCCTTACCAATTGTTGGGTGATAATGTCTTTTTATAATTTAGCAATGCGTGAATGGTATAAAAATAATAGTCTAATATATGTACACTATCAATGTAACGAAGTTTTACACATACATCAAATGATGTGCTGCCATATCATTTATTGAATTTAATAACACGTGAAGTGTTATATTCATTGAATGAGTGGCGACACACCAATAAATGTCTGGATAATTTTTTTATATTGACATTGTATACTAATTAAATCCTAAAAATAATTATTTCATTGCATTACTTTTGAAAAATTGAGAAGCATTTATTAAACTTTAGATCTGTTTGGTTACGTGTTTTTTTTTAAATAACAGTTTATTTATTAATAAATTTTTTTAAGAAACAATATGACAAAAGATTTAAGTTATTATTTTTTATAGTGGGGCTGCTTATACATTCTTTTTCTTACGTAAAATGTGATTTACTTACCTTTTTAATATACGTTTCGTGAGCATTTATATCAAATTGAAATATTTTCTTTATTTTAATTTAGTTAACAAAGATTTTTATTTATTATATTTTCAATTAATTTTAGATGTAATGAGATGTTCACATATCACCTTAAAATAATCTTTTATCAATTAAATAAATGTTAAAAAATTCAAACCAAATTTTCAAATGCTCATAATTTTAAAATTTTTATTTATATTTTTATTATTAATAATTAAATTTTCATTAAAGTAATCAATTTTCTTTTAAATACTTTTTAATTTTATGTTTATTTTATCTTTCATTTATGTTTATAGTCGTCCGAAAAAATTATACAAAATACTTATTAGTTTTTTTTTAAACCACATGCATTCACTTTGCTTAACTGAGTAATCAAGTGTGTATCACTTGAACCAACTATCGTGGGTAAGAATCCTAAGATACTTATTAATTTGTTAAGTAATCTGGTAATTGCAAACAACAATGTGATAGTTTTCTACTTTATCCTTCTTTTAATTACAAAACAAATTATATGAACAATGATTTTTTAATACATTAATTTAACATTTTTTTTCGGAAATATTTAACGGTGCTTAATTAAAGGCCAAATGAAAAAAAAAAGGTACGCACGGCATAGCCACCCCAGAAATTATCAAACAAGAAAAGGCAAAAGAGAGGGGTACATTCAGTTAGGAATAAAGAATGCCATTATCCTAACAAGATGAGGTGAATAATATGAAAGTCTTGGATAAAGATTTTTTTAACCACATGTATCCTCGCAATTCTGTTCGAGCCGGAACATCTACGTCTAGCTAACTCTCTCAGCGGAAATTTTTTTTATCCACAAAACTCAAACCCGAAATCCGAGACTTTACTTAAAAGCATGTACCATTTGAATTAACCCGATTCTTACTTGGATAAAGATTCAAATTGCTCTAACTAATGAATAACATTATTGAGAAGGGTGGGGTTCTTTGGAGGGCCACTAAAGAATCCATATCAATCCATATATGCTTTCACAGACCAGCAAAAAATTGAACACAGGAGATAATATATAATTATGTGTTACGGGAAAGTAATAAATTACAGCTAACAAATGTTATATGGATTACATATAATTTTCCTTCACTCAAGATATGATGCTATTCTGTCATTATAATTTTAATTTTTATTACAAAATGTTCACAAA
The DNA here is from genome assembly GCA_026901365.1 of Sesbania bispinosa. NCBI lineage: Eukaryota > Viridiplantae > Streptophyta > Magnoliopsida > Fabales > Fabaceae > Sesbania > Sesbania bispinosa. Next base: position 585,724 of record QLOH01000286.1, read on the forward strand.
ATAATTAATAAAAGACATGTGACCTCTTATTTTCTATATTAGTATATTTATTTCACGTGCTGCTTGGAGACAATAAACAAATCAATAAAATCTCTATCAATATTGTGAACCGAATAAGAATGGATGACAATAATAAATGCTTGTGCCAATCATTTGTATAAAGTTGGCTCGTGTAGTTTCCCTCAAATATTAGGTTTTTTTCCTCCGTATGTGATCAAATGTTAGGTCTTGTATTGGCAAAAAAAAAAAAAAGAATCTTCAAAAATCATTTTTGAATAAATATGTAATATTTAGAAAAGTGTAACTTGCTTGAGTTTATACACACATATCTTATATCTACAAACATTTCAATAAAAATTTATTTCAGAGATCCCAACTAATTAAATATAAAGTTAAAAGAATCCTCGAATCTTCATATCGTTATCTTTCGAATGAATACAGACATTTCCAAAAGATATCATAATCCAAGTCAAAATATACAAGATATTAATAACTAATAATATTTGTAAAAAAAATTATCACTTGATAATTGTGCATTTTTTAATTATCCAATATTTAAAAAAAAAAATTAGCCAGTTGATTGTGTTTTGAAGTCATCATATTATTTTGATTATTTCTTATTATATTATCTAACAACCTATCTCATTATTCAGCCTGGGGTGTATATGATAGTATGATACTAACGAATTTTATTTTTTAAAGTGGTTTACTTTAGAAGATAAAATATAAAAATAATTATTAAAATAGTGAACATATATAATATAACTTTTTTAAAATTTACTGTTAAATTTTCAACTAATAATTATGATTCTGCGCTTTATCATTTCCAAATGTGCACATAAGAATGGTGTGTGGTGTGTGGCTGTGTGCGTGTGGTTACTGTGGATGATGAGAATGAGATGAGGGTGAAGGGGCGCACGCTGATCGCTGTCCTCGCGCGGCACGAGACGAGGAGGATAGGAATAGGAATAGGACTATTCTGTTCTGTCAAACACAAAAACGCTGGCACTGTACCCACACTCGACCGTTACTCTTTTCTATTGGCAGTTGGAATAAGTTTCATTGGAGAATGGAGAATGGAGATACACAATCACAATTTGGCTGCCACCAACTATGGCTAGTCCTACCAATTAAATAACAAAAGAAAATAAAAAGGTATGGCCTATCCTGTCTTTTTATCCTTTTCCCCTTATTTATTTCCATAAATTTCCCTTACTTAACCAATCTTTTCTTTCAACTCAATTGATGCTTTCAAACATACTCTTTTGATTTATTTGTTTATCACAATAGCGGATAGCCTCTCATGCTCCCTTCTCTTCACCTTTTTTTCGGACCCTTGTTTGCTGGAACTCCCTTTCCGGGTCTTTATCATCCTCATCTATGACTAGTTGAAACTTGAAATATATATCTTTTATACAAAAATCCATGTAATCCTTTTATATAAAAACATTATATTTATCTTTTCCTTTATGAATATTTATTTATTAATCTTTTAAAGTACTATCAATCAAGTTGAGTCAAATTTGAGAGAAAGCTGAGTTTAAAAAATTAGTTGAGATGAGATCCTACAAAATAATATAAAAAATAAAAGAAATATAATTTATAAAAGGTTTAATGGTTTATATATCTGGTGATATTGTTAGCTTTTAAAATTTCTAACTCAGCCCTGGTTCAATATAGATTAGTTATGCTCTTTTTTGAATTGATGAATTGATTCAAACTAATGTTTTTTTATTTCAACTTTAACTCGATACATGTTTGATTTACCTCAAAATCACGTTTTCAATGTGGATCGGTTAAACGTTACTAAGAGTAGTTTCTGTATTGATTCATGTTTAAAACGTGAATATAGTGTAAACCAAACACACCATTAGTGTATATATCTAGTTCAATATTCAATAATTAAAAACTCATTAAGTGAACCAATAATCTAATAACTTAATAATATCGATCTAATTGATCCTCAAGTTGAAATACATGAATCTCATCCACTATGACTATGGTTGAAAATATTCTTTAAGAGATGTAATCATATTTGAGTTGTCTGAGCTGATAACATCCATATTATGGTGAAGTTAACTCTTTTATTTCACCTTGACATAAAATCTTAATTACTTAAGGAGAATGAAACATACCACCTAAACCAACCACATTAATAAAATATTAAAATTCTTTTGAGATAAATAATTGTTCAAAATTTTCTTTATTTTTTTCCTTTTTCAACGCATTATTCACATCCCTGTCCATTAAAATGGTTATTTAGAAGACTTATTTCTCTTTTAAGTGTACTCTAAAAATGTATCAAGAAATTCAATGCATTTTACTAAATTTATTTAATTACTTAAAAGTAAATATTAAATGATTTTGTATGTTTAATATAATAAAACAGTTAATATTTCATTTATAGTAAATGCTTTTTAGCTTCATTTTTTTTATATTTTAAGTCATTTATTAATTTATTTTCCTTTTTAATATTCTGGAGATTGGATAAATATGTAGAAAATTAATTTGAATTGATCAATTACACTAATAAACTTTATATTTTAATTTTTAAATTAATTTATTCAATAAACACATTAAGTGTTCAGTGTTCATTTGATCCACGGATAACATTGATTTTAAGATCAATAATTAAATTAAATTACACACGAATTATAATACACATTTAATAGAAATGATATTGATTTTGTACTATGAAAATGCTATACCAAACGGACTGTAAATAATGACGTTATTGAATATCAACCAGAAAGTTGTTTGAGAGTTCTCTCTATTAGACTAGGAGTAAACAATAAATACCTAAAAGAATTTATGTGCAATTTCTATTTGGGGGAATAATTAATCTACAATTTAATTAAAAATTATAAAAGAAAGTGAAAATTAAAATGGGTAAAAAAAGAACACGGAAAATGAAGAAAAAATATAGATTTAGACCCGTTCGAAGTGATTACGAGTTTTTAATTTTTTATTTTTAAAATTTTAATTAAGTTTTACAACTCGAGTTTTGAGTTATAAAAAATTTGATTAATTTTTTTTTAAAATAAAACCTGAAAACTCGTGACCATCTCGAACGAACGCCTAACTTTTTAAAATTCATTTTTTATGTGTTTCTAGAATTCTTAATAACGTTTTTGTGATTGTCAAAACTGGCAGAGGTTTTTATTTTTTTATTTTGAATTGTAAAAATTTGATTAAAAATTTTTAAAAATAAAAAACTCAAAACTCAAAATCACCTCTAATGGGCTCTTAGTTTTTTTTTATGTGTTTCTAAAATTCTTAATACTCTACGTAATAATTATTATAAATTTTGTTGACATATTTTATTTTATGATAAAATAACATGAATAATACATAATGTTAGGTACAATTGGGTGGAAGTAGGCCGAATCAAACTAGATTTTGTAGGACCCAAACTTGGCCTATGTTAGTTTTTTATGGCCCAAGTTTGGCCTGGAGCCTATCATAGGTCATGTTTTTAAGCCTAACCTAACCTGTTTGAAAGCTCGTTTTGGCCTATTAACCTGTTTAAAAGCCTCTTTCATACTTTGACATTTAAATAGACTAGTAAGTCTATCTCTAACTAGGCTAGTATGTTTACATATTAAAAGACTTACTTTTTCATAATGTAAATATGCCACTGATGTGTGTCTTTAAATAGGCCAAAATTAGCCTATATCTAAGATGACCAACATGAGAAATTTAAAAGATATATTATTATATTATTTATTATGTATAATATATTTATGTTTTTATTAAAAAAATTATTTATTAATAAGCTAACCCACCAAGCCTAAGTATGGTCTATTTAATTAAAAAAGTTTTTTTCAAAAGGCTATATCTAACATTTTTTGCCAAACTAGGTCTCAAGTAGACTAGGCTGTAGACCCCCAACGAACGGTCTGACCTATTTCCACCTCAGGTACAACCATAACAAATTGTCTTGTTAGGAAAGATAAAGGTTTTTTATTGATAATTATAAAATATTACCTTTTATAAAAAAAATATTACCTTTTTATTTCCTAATTTAAAATTTATACATTAAATGCAGGAAATGATGCAAGAACACTTGTTGATATTTTTATCGTTTCATGCAAATCTTCGATTAAAATATAAATAAAATAACATGTTTATCAAATATAAATATGTATCATTTCAAATTGGAAAAAATATTTTTTATACCTTTTTTTTGGACAAACTTGATATATGTCTACATTCTACCTCCGTACATGTGTTTTATCATGAATTAATTATACTAAAAGCTTAAATTGTGGTGGATGGAGTACATATGGATGATTTTTTTTTTTTAAATGTCAATAGCAAATAACACTTACAAAGGCAAATAGAATTAATATAGCAATTGTACAATACTTCATAAAATATACACTATATTACATATCATGTTCACTCAACATACATTAATTTGAACAATATAAATAATCCAAATAAAAAACTCCGAAAATCCTATATTGTGTCACTGTAGACAGACAAGTGATTTTTTCCCCCTTTTTTCTTCACTTTTTTTCTTCCCTCTCCTCGGGTGTGCCATGAGGAAGACCATTAAATTCGAGAAGGCAATCTCTGCTGCTACATCTGCGTCACATAAGGAGTGGTGCAACTGGCCGGATCATGAGGAGGAGGGGAAAAGGCATGATAGACATAGGAAATAAAGGAGATGATCGAGAAAAGAGGGGGGAGATGGCAGTGGGGATGGAGGCGGTGAAAGGGAAGGAGGAAAGGAAAGTGGTAATGGAAAAAGGGAAAACTCTCAATTAGATAGAGGATAACACAACTAAAATGGGTAGAAAAACCCCACATATCGAGGAGGAAGATACCCCAAAGGGGGAGGTTGAAGTGCTTGTGCAAACTCACCTAACTTGTGCTGAAATTAAACATTTTTTTTTACTGAAAATGGGACAACTCCAAAACTTAAGCATTTTGAATGGAAGACACATGGATGGATATATCTAGAGCTAACAATCTAGACTACATGGCACGACCCGCCCTGACATGATGCGGATAGCGGGCTCTATCGGGCTAGGATAAAAAACCTAAAAGTTATTCGAACTTCTAAAATAAGTGTCTAAGTCCTACATTTTTGTAGGCTTATTACGAGAAGCACAATTTTTTAGCGGATTTCTGTGGGCTACCCGACCTTTTATGACTTTTGCGGGTAACGGACTTTATCGGACTGAGCTAAAAAATCGGGAGTTATTCGAACTTCTAAAATAAGTGTCTCAATTTTATATTTTTGCTGACTTTTTACATATCAGCCTGATCGACTAGGTGCTTGTTTGGTTAAAATTTTGAGCATCCAGAACCACGTTTTGACCGGTTAAGCGTGGTTAAAGAAATTTTGCATTTCGTTTGAGTAAATTTGTCTGCTACAGTGAACGTATTTTTGATCCCATCAAATGTGGTTTGGCACAATTGGTTGTCCAATTGATTTTGGCAAAATCAGTTTGAAGCTTTGACCATCCTACCCCTATCAATGATAAATTTGTCCATTTCTATTTATCTAATAAAATAAATAGTAAACTCATTTTAGTAATTTTATATCCAAAAGCGATTCTATTTTATCTCATCCAAACAAAATCAATTTATCCTAACCCACTTTTAAAATTATATATCCAAATAAAAATCAATTCTAACAAAATCAATTCTACCAAAATCAATTATACCCAAATTAATTTACCGTAAACCAAACCAGCTCTAACTCATTTTACTAGCTTTAGATATATCATATCTAACAAGTTGTGTGCGTGCGTGTGTATTCTTTTATGTAAGGAATAAGATTTTCTCTCATACCACGGAAAATGAAAACAATGAACAGTGAAGCATTTGTTTTTTATGCTTTTGGGACCCAAATAAACGCGTTTTAACTTTATGCTTTTGCGGTGCATACAACTAATAGGAGGCTAAGAAAATCTCGCACCAAAATCTAAATATTCCAATGGACGAACCCATGAGACTCTGCGTCGTGCATACAGCTCTGCTTATCTTTGCATACTTTTTATTCCAAAAGGATACTGTTTGACTCTGCAAAACATTTACCTTTTTTGGGTTTTCTTTAATTTTTTTTTTTGTTTCTTCTTCCTCATTCGAGCAAATATATAAGGTTTTATAAGAAAATGTGCAATTTAATTAACCTCTATCAATTTTAAAAGCATCGCTATGATGCACGTTTGAAGTTTAATTAACTTCCAATTTATGAATACACTCTTGGTTTGCTCAACTTGGTAGAATATTCCTTGAAGGTGATTATAGTATTCCGCCATATAATTTTGAAGTGGGATTTGTAAACATAAATATACCTAAAAAAATACAATATAAAATAAAGGAAGAAGTACTAATTAATTATAGTAGTTCTTGAAACTATTACTCCAATTTATTCATTTTTTTTAAAGAAAACTTCAATCTAACATTGATTCAACTTTAAACACATGTAAGAAATTCATGATGGGATTCTGTTGTGTATCAACTGGCATCGTGGTGTGGTTCCTGAGATGCACTTTTGGATTTTAATTGCTGCTCTCTAGTCTCTACTCTTCACTCTTCAGCAGTAGGGCCAGTTAGATTAATTAAATATGAATTATGATTCAGAATGTACCCCATCATCCAAAAACAAAAAAGTATCTGACCCCTATTTTGCTAACATGCACCCCAACTGACCCCAATTAAGAAATGCTACTATATATATTATTCACTTTCACTTGCATGATCCTCAAATTGAGAAAGGTGTGGGCCTCCAGAATTATAACTGAAAGAAATTATTACTGATTAGTGGGCCAATCCAATTTTTCTGTATGCAGTAGACAAAATTGTTGTTCCTTATCGACAAAGGCTTCTCTTCCCATCGATCAACTTTTTTCTTCTTCTTCATCCTTTACATTTTTTATTAAAAAAAATCAACTTGTTTATATTTTTATTAAGTTCTTACATTAAATAACACTGCATGCATTTTTGTTAACAACTAATAACCTTTATTAAAAATATGTTACTAAATTCATACACACACATATACATATTATTTAATTAAAAAAATTAATAACAAACATATAAAAACAATTTGATCTAAATTTCCTTCTTTTAGCTAGTTATTACATTCACAAAGTAGGAGATTAACATAACATTTTTATTAGTTTCCCTTTCAATTGGATTTGATGTTGCACCCTCCTACTTGCAAAGAATGCAATAGTTTCCATTTTTCTCATAAACTTAAACTCTCAAACATTGTCACTATCAATTAGAATGTTAATCTACCATAAGTGATATCCAAGCCAGTCCAGGTTGGACTTATGATTATTAATTACAACTTGATGGTTGTACATAATTTGATTAGCTGAGTACTCTTTTCAAAGAGTACTTCTTCAACTGCTGACTTAAATAATTATCTACCTCATCAAGATCTTATAGTTTAGTAATTAATATAAAGCTTACTCCTATGAGTTTTATGACAATAACATCTTATAGGTTTGAGACCTAATTATAGTCGTGGGATGAAATTATGACAATGAGGCTTGTGCCAACCATTGCTGGCCATTAATTGACTTCAGAACACTAGCTACAATTTTTTTTTTATTTTTGTAAAATGCATGGCATGGCAGATATATGCAACTAATTAACACATTTTTAATTTCATTTGTACATTCTGTTGTAAATTAGGAAATAACAACTTATTAAACTGATCTATTTTTAAAAAAATTGCTTTAAATTGCACACATATTGTACTATGGCATGATATATGCAACGATCATTATCTCAGTTAAATTAATAGCACGTGATGTTCCATAGGTATGCCTATAGCTTATAGCAGGATCTAAGCTGTCAAATTGGGGGTTTTTTCCTGAAGGCATCTTGTCATTGAGGTTTCTCACAAGTTATTGACTAAGGAAACGTCCTGAAAGGGCTTCCACATGCTAGTAGTTACTCATTACACACTTAATTTTCCTCTTTTCCCCCTTTTTCAAATGCATGTTGTCACACTCTCTCCAATTTGATGAGATGCTACTATACTAACTTCTTCAAACTGCCATGTTAAAATATTCTTTCTCATTTGTATCTACTATGTTTCTTGTTTTGACTAGAACAGCAAAAAAACATACATGTTCCACTTCTTTATGCTATGTATATATGTATCAGTGTTAGTGTAATAATTAATTTATGAAAGAGCTAGGAGATATATATAAATAAAAGCAGGGGATATCTCTTCTCTTTTGGGTCCCAAACCATATGCTACTTTCTTTGGTCTTACCAGCAACCTTCCTCTTTACGCGCCACAGCACGTGTAGGTTCATAAAGAAAAATATATATCATGACATAGAGAGATCAGAGAGGAGCACCCTTCATGTAGGAACGTAGTTAAACTGGGTCATCTTCTTGATTGGTGTGTGTGATCAGTGGTGGGCTCAGCTTTACAACTAATCTTAGAACAAGACCAAGGAGAGAAAAGATCTTATTTAAAAGTGAGAGGTGGTCAACTTTTTCTTCTTCTTTTTCCTTTTTTTTATTTTAATTTTAATATTTTAAGTTGTGTAGCTGTCAAGTCTGATATAACGAAAGTGAGGGGCCAATATGGTTGGGTTTTTGAGTGACAGATTTGCCAATTAGATTTGAAAGTTTTAATCTACCATTCAATGATGACTAGCGGAAAATATACAAGCACAAGAACTTGATATTTTTGCACCTTACCTAGCTTTATTTGCTTTTTTTAATAATATTAATTTTGTTTTTTTGTTATCCAATTGGACTAAAAAAATCTTTATATTACTCAGTTAACAGACTCTAAGACTTAAAAAAATCAACGGCTACTTTATATATGTGACGTTTTCATATGCTTTTCACTTGCTTTATTCGGATGTTGAATTAAGTTTACCCTTATCATTAAGTTGAACTTAAAAGTTTAAACCATAAAAAACACAAAAATGTTTCTATATATAAGTATAAATATTAAAACACATAAACTGTCATTTTTTAAAAAATCATTATGAAAGTTTGACTTTGAGTACCTCAAACTTGACAAACAGTGTTGTTATTTGGCTAAAAAAAAAAATTCAGCAACAAAAAGAAAATCAACAATCCATAACAATATATAATCAGAAACTGGTAATAACAATACATACAGAGTAGTAGCACATCACTTTAAGTACACTAAAGAATGTGTAGGTTTGATTTACTCCAAAATTACGTTTTAAACTTGGATTGAGTTAACGCTGACATTTATTTACAGAATTTATCCACCCATAATTTTCAATAAAACCCAATTTGATTGGCTGAAAGCCTGAAACTCTGTTTATATTATTTTTCCTATAAAATATCTCGTGTGCTTAGCAGTTAGCATCACTGGGTATCTCAGTCTTTCGTGTTAAAAATAAACGATCTGTATATTTCGGCATTGAAATTTCGAAATTGAAATTTTGAAAAAAATGATGCTTATTGGCCCAACGGATAATATTTTCATCTTCACTACTCACTAGAATGTCATACTTTTTGTTTTAACAAAAAAATGAAAAAAACTGTAAACATTTGGGCTGAAAGAAACACAGAATGATTCACTTGACTTCCTTTATTGACCAAAAAAAAAAGACTTCCTTTTTTAATTGGGCTCACTGCACCGTTGCTGGGCCTGCATTGTCCCAAATGGGTTCCATGAAATCGGCCCAAGACTGAAAGAGCATCAACGAAAAGAAGAACATACAGTACGAACTACGAAGGGAAGAATTTTGTCAAAATAAAAAACTAGGAAAGGAATCGACCAAAAAAAAAAAAGTAGGAAGGGAAGAAAAACTGAAAAACCAAAAAAGAGAGAAACTGTTTGAATCTGAACCCGTGGTTTGCATTGTGATGTGACATACTCTTCTTATCCCTTTTGCTTTGCGCTTTGGTTTGTGATCAGACAGAGAGTTTTTCCAATTACTCTGTGCGAAGCTCGATCGCCATGGCCGTTGACATCCAAACATTGGAAGACAGGTACACCGCATCAACTCAAAATCAAAATGCGCTGTTATCCTTGTGTTCATCTCATTCATTTCTTTTTTATTATATTCCAATTGCTTTTGGTTATATGTAAAACGTTGCTAGTGGTCAGTTTTCGTAATTCACTCTTAATTTCCATGGAATTAGACGTTGCTTGTTGGAATCAGGAACTTGATATTCATAACCAACTGGCTCTTTCGGAGAAATTATGGGAACCTCCTTGCATAATTTTGAGAATTTCCATCTGGTTTATGTGTAGCTTGTTGTCATTTCTATGATTTATGGGAGTTCTTTTGGTCCTAGTTGCTGTCATTCTGTCAAATCCTGGCTGGAGCAGTGGCTGAATTCATCACTGCTTCATTTGCATTGTCTTGTTGAATCAGGATATTTGGTTGTAAAGAAAGAGATGAACAATGGGAAACAAGCTAGTTTATGCATGGGCTGTTTGATTAAATTCTTTGTGATCATAGTTGATGGTTCACTTTCCGCAGCTGTTAATTACATCACTGTTTGCCTTGTTGTTTGTTGTTTCTCTGTATTCTTGATTCCATTCTAATTATCTGATATTGGTTTTGGTTCTAGGTATATTGATTCTTGCAGGAGACACGGTGTTTTGCCTAACACTACTGTTTTGTCAAGCTTTTTCAAGGTCTGTTGTTTCTTCCATAACAAAAGTTGCTGCTAAAACACCAGAAACTATTTCACTGTCTTTGTTATATTCAAATATACAGATTTACTCGTGTCCTGGTAAATGAGGACAAGTATTCATACTTATATAAGTTACATTGAACTTTGGTCTCAACCAATTTTGAGTTGTATTTCATAGTATGCATTTTTTTTCTTGCAATCCAGTTCTTCATCGTTTGACTCTAACTGTGTGGCCAATAAATGTATTCCGTTGTGTACTTTATCCTTTTCAAGGGCACGAGGCTAAACCTGACCATGATTGTGCAGGCTGAGGTCAAAAAATCCCACCAAGAGCTGTGCATCCTAGACATTTTAATTGATGACCTTAAGGATATTGATTTTGCTCCACTTCTTGACGTATGCATGAACCTCAATACTGCTGAAATAGAAGCTGTTGATGTACGTAATGAATCATCGTGTGTATTAAATGCAGAATATGCATTATCATTGATGCGTGCTATTAATCAAAAGCTTCGAGTAGTCGAACTACAGGATGTGTCATTTGGAAAAGACTTCTTACGGTATATTATGGTGCTTGTCATGGATTATCTTTGTACAAATGACGTAATTTCTGATTGTCTAATCACCTTTATTCCCACCTTTTCATTAAATTTGAGACGGTAATATAGAATTTCTAGCCTTCAGAATTCTGGCAATTCAGAATGAATAAAACTCCTCATTTTACTGAATCTGCGAGCAGGGTTTTTAAGTGATTAGATAAAAACCTGTTCAAGGTGAAATTGGGCTGTAACATTATTGTATTGATTTATTGATATACTGGGTCTTTTGTCATTATGGATTACCTTTTGCATTTACAGTAGCCGATGGCATGAGGTTATTGTCACATGGGTGGTTCATTCATTCTTGGGAGACCTTGCCTCTATAGATGCACTTTCAGGTGCATTAGGTTATTGTCACATATCTTGTTTTCATGACTAATGTTGAGTCTTATAATCAGGGACATCTCTCAAAGAGGTTTGACATGCCAAGTGTTGACATTGAGGTCTTCACGTTTCCGGAAGCTGAACTTGATGGGGGAGTTCATGCATATGCACACACTTAATCTTGATTTCAGTTCTTCCCTTACGAGTTTCCAAGAGGACTGTTTTAATTGCATGCCTAATCTAATGTGTCTCTCAATGTGTGAGACACGGATTACAAATCTTTGGACAACTGTTGCAGCTCTCTCTAAGCTTCCTTCTTTGGTTGAACTAAGGTTTCAATATTGGCAGTATTGCAATGATGCTGGGACATCTTTTAACTCATCCAATGTGAAGTCAGATAGCACTGCTGATCTTGGTATGCTTGATAAAGTTCCGTTTATTGGTGAATCATGCACTGATACAAGGGAACTGACAGATCCCAACTTCAGTGTCGAAGATCCACTAAGAAATTTTTATTTCTTTGATGACGAAGTTGTAAATCATGATGTTCAAAGCATGGTCGAGGATTCATCTGATGATAGTGAAATTGATTTTAACAGTCATCATCATAGATACTGGTTGTCAGATGTTTTTCCTGGGTGGAATTTACCAGTGCCTCTTCAGAGTGAGGTAGTCAACTTACCTCTTTTTTCTTCTTCAAATAGATTTCCTTAAGAGTGGTCTCAGTAGCAAAAAAATGATGGCAACTCTGCTTCCCTCTCACCCTAAGATATTGTTCATTGTTCTAAGTTATTGTGTATAACATACTCTAAATTCTTGAAAAGATAATAATTTGGATTCTAAAACAATCACTAACTTTTTAAGTTTGGACTTGTGAGGTTATGGAGTCAGGTTACATCGTATATTATTTTAATTATTTTACAAAATGCTATTTAGTAATGGTAAATTGGTAAGATGATTATAGCTTATTAATGAAATCATAAGTGAAATGCTTACTAATGAATTGCATAAAATGACTCAGATTATTGCATAATTTATTATGTCCATACTACCTCCGTTTCTATTTATCTGTCCCATTTGAAGAGTTTTATTGTCTATTTATTTGTCCCATTTGGAAGTTCAAGAGAGTATTAATTACTTTTTCCTACTATTACTCTTAATAAGAGAGATACTAAGTGGACAAAATTAATGATTAAAATAGAGTTAAAATAGAGAGATAGAGGGTATATTAGGAAAAAAACACTATAAATTTAATATAAATCAGCACATTTATTACATTTTTTAATCTGTGTTTTATTGTAACGAGACAAATAAATAGGAACAAAGGTAGTATTATCGAAGTTGTAACTTCAAAATCCTTTATGATCTTTATTTTGGCATTTCACATTACAGAATGAAGATGGAGAAGAGTCATCGCGAGCTTCCCTTACAGGGAATATTTCTGATGTTTCTATGAAGTATATGTCTCGTCATGCATCACCAATATGTCATGAGAAACATTACAGAGAATTCATGATAGCTTCATTACCAAATCTGAAGATTTTAGATAATTTGCCCATCAGAAAGATTGACAAGGAAAGGGCTACTGGAATATTTTCTCAGTACTTTGAATATCTTCCATACAGATGGAAGCACAAAGAGAGTGTTGTAAATATCTTACAGAAGCGAGAAATAAAATCAGGCCACATTAAGGCCAAATCTTCTAAGCGTAGCCCATCTTATGCTTCTGGAACTTCCCAATATTTTTATACCAGGTCTCTTTCCGCTGCTAAATTGGGATCTTCAACTTGGCCTTTCTTGCATCCCCTTTCTCTATTAGGATGTGAATTGGATAAGGGCTTTCGTCCAAGGCAGTTTGAGTACCACCCAACTGACTCCAGCTTGATGGTCTTTGGAACTTTAGATGGTGAAGTAGTTGTCATCAATCATGAGCATGAACATATTGTGAGTTATATCCCATCACTTGGAGCAATGAATAGCGTCTTGGGTCTCTGTTGGCTCAAGAAATATCCTTCTAAGGTATGTTGCATGAAAAATGATCTGGTAGAGATTGTATTTACCATGGTTTTTAATTTATCTGGTGAATGCTAGCATCTATATATTTATTGGCAAATTGAAGTGATTGTCCCAAAATGCTACATCAACTAACAGCCTTGTAGAGATTGTGATTTTCTGCAAGAATGCTAGTACAGCCTTGCCAGCTGTAAGGATAATTAGTATTATACTGTTACTGACATGGCTGTAAATAATATTTGTCTAAGGAAGGCATTAATTCAGTGAAGTATTCCATATTTCCATTCTGTATAGTTAGTTTTAGAGTATTTTCTCCTCCACTGATTTTTGTTTGAATGGCAAGTTCTAATGCTGTTCTTTTTTCCTTTTTACATGTCAGCTTATAGCAGGTTCAGACAATGGTTCCCTGAAATTGTATGACATCCACCAAATACCAAGAAAAATTACTGGCATATATGGGAATTCTGGTTGTGTTACCTTTGATGAATTTGACCAGTTGACATCTGTTCATGTTAACTCTACGGATGAACTATTTCTTGCAAGTGGTTACTCAAGAAATGTTGCTTTGTATGACATCAACAGTGGAAAACGCTTACAGGTGTTCACAGATATGCATCGCGGGCATATTAATGTAGTCAAGTTTGCAAATCATTCCCCGTCAATTTTTGCTACTTCATCATTTGATCAGGATGTCAAGATGTGGGACTTGAGACAGAAACCAATACACCCTTGCTTCACTGCTTCGAGCTCTAGAGGAAATGTGATGGTGTGCTTTTCTCCAGATGACCAATATATTCTCGCATCAGCTGTTGATAATGAGGTAATTTTTATTTAGTAGTGTGGTTAGTTACTGGTCACTGCCGGCGAAGTGCTATTGCTGGAATAGGCTATGCACATTATGTGAAATCTTGTTCAGCTTTAAAGCTAGGAACAGACTCCATCGAATTTTTGTTATCTATGTACAATAATTTCAACTGATTGCCTACATGCTTGTCTTTCTCTTTGTTTGGCAAATTTTATCTTGAATGCACATTGTTGTTGTCTAGACTAACATGTAAATTTTGACAGGTTAGACAATTTCTGGCTGTTGATGGTAGGCTTCACTTAGTTTTTGACATAGCTCCCACTGAAAGTTCTCAAAATTACACCCGTTCTTATTACATGAACGGGAGGGACTACATTATAAGTGGGAGTTGTGATGAACATGTTGTTCGTATTTGCTGTGCTCAAACAGGGAGGCGCCTGAGAGATATTTCCCTCGAGGTACATCAATTGTAAAAAATAAATTATGCGCTTTACTGGCTGTGCCAGATTTGTGTACTAAAGTACATGATGTGAGAGAGAATAATAAATCTTACAAATGGGAGACAGAGTAAATTGCTTATTTCCAATACCTTCACAAATAATAGAAGGAAATATTTTATTATATGATAGGACTGCATCCTCCTTGAAGCTAGTCTGCAGTTTCCTATCTTACCTATATATGTTTATATTCCCTCTCATATTTTTCTATAAAAAAGGCGATGTGTCAAAAGCCAACTTAGAGAGGAACACACCTAACTGATCTCTGATTATTATGCTTTCATTTCATTGAACCATTGTTCCATTGTATTGAGATTTTTTGTTTACTTTTATGCAGGGAAGAAGCTTAGGAAGTTCCATGTTCGTTCAATCTTTGAGGGGTGATCCTTTCAGGGTAAGTTCTGTTCGGTTATCCCAGCCTTTTCTTGATATAAAGAAAAGACATCCCTAGTTAGCAGGCTTATATGGAAGCTGAACAATGTGGGGTTTTTACTTTTTAGGGTTAAATGTCTTTCACTATCATTTTGGAAATTATATGATTTTACCCTCTTTCAAATTTTGTTGTTTTCTCTACATTTTTCTTTGTAAATTCCACCTACTTGGGTTGGCTGTTTCTCACATAGCTTTTCTGTCAAATGTCTTACACTCTTTTCCTCGTACCTTTTTGTGGATTTTTGTTTTCCTAACTGAAGATACCTTACACCTGCTAATTGTTATGGATTCATGGTTGACTTGTGACAAAGTGACTCTGACGCGCTTGATATCACAAAAACCATTCACTGTCTCTTTTCTATAGGCATTTACAAAATGCCTTAAAAGTTTTCTGTTCCTGAAAAATCTATTGATGGCATGAAAATTGAAATAGCTGTTTTGATTAATTTATGTTTGCCAACTGCTTCTTTCGCAAAAAATATGTGGAGGTTGTTGTAGTTGGTTGCTTTTTCTTTGGTGATGTATTACTTTTCCAACAATTTCGTGGGGTTGAACTCAACATAATTAAAAGAAATTGTTGAGGTGGGATACTTGTACGTTGCAAATGCTTTTTGAACGGCAGGAAATAGTTCTTTTATATTTTTATCTTTATGAATAAACACATTTCTTCAGCATAATGTATTTCCGTTCTTTATCCCTTGTTACGATGAATAGAATTTAGTACCACGGTATTTCTTTAATTTAGAGTTCTTGTTTCTTTCGAATGTGTTATATGCAGGATTTCAACATGAGCGTGTTAGCAGCCTACATGCGGCCAGGCTCCAAGTCTGAAATTGTCAAGGTTTATTCCTTTGTCCTTGTATGCATTATTCTATAGCATCGCAATCTGAATGAAATGTTCATTGCGCTCTCAGTTTTCTTTTTAACTTCTCTGGACTGAGTAGAAAATGAAGAGAAAAGAAATTGAGGAAGTGGGACTCATTATTTTCTCATAAAAAATTATAGTTTCACACCTCATGACTTGTGAGAATGGTGTGAGGAAGAGGATTGAAAGGAAATAGATAGGGAAGAGAGAGAAAATGAGGGATGCAATGAGAAACGAAGAGGGATAAAAAAGGTGAAGAGGTGTACAAGTGATATGAGAGAAAAAGGGGTATATGGAAAATCATAACTATTTGGGATTCTTCAAATCTGGGAGGAAAACAGAGACAATAATACTCAGTTCTAGAACTAAATATTTTATAATCTTATTGTTTTTAATTAATCATTTCAAAATTTTCTTTTTTGTTATATAATTGAAAGGATTCTAATTTTTTTATTTCCATTTGCTATGTTTAATATAATTTGTAAAAAGTGGTTCTACTATACTTAAGATTTGAATGCATGTGATATACAGATAAATGGAGATAAATTATTAATTCAACAAGATTCTCCCCTTCAGTTTGTTTCACAATTATATAGTACAACGTTTTTGTTTTCCTTATTCTATTTTCACTCACTGCCATTCCGTCTAAACCGGGGGGGGGGGGGGGGGGGCATTGCGTTCTTATTATGCCTTTCACATTGGAGGATTCAAAATGAGAGATGAAAGATTTCATTGGAACATTGCTTAGCGGGAGAGAAGATTTCTTGAAGTTTGATTCATATTTGTTTTTGCAGGTCAATTTACTAGCATCTAGTGGCCATGCTAAGGATGACTCTGATGATCGGGGCCCTTGTCCGTCCCACAGTAAGGGAGCTTGATGTACGATTCTTTTGTGTAGACAGTGTAGTATTATATTGAGGTCTCATGACCGGTGTTTAGTAGAATTATAATTATAATTTTGTTAAAAATTAGGTCAGCTGAGTGTTTTGCCTACATGTAATGTAAAATTGTAAATCGAACGAGTGTAAATAATAAAAAGCATCTGTAATGACTCAAAAGTTGTAGTGATCAGACACTGGTGTTTGCAAAACCTACTGTTGTTTGGTAATATGATCGTGATGAAGCTGAACATTTGCTCACGTGGTTGTTATTTGTTAAACGGGGGCGTGTTTTCTGTTCCATTGCAAATCGAAGTCAAATGTACCTTAATTTTTGGGCGCTTCTAGGGTGTTTCACCTTATGGGTGTAACACCGGTGTTCCACCCTTTTTATCTGTTATAACAGGTTTTCGTTACCTGCTCTGCTTGTTAAAAATAAAATAGTTTTTAAAATTGAAAAAAAAATCATTTGCATTTCTTTTTTGTTATTTCCTTCCTGGAGCTACTTGTTGGCCCTTTTTGTCTCTCTTTTGTCAGGTTCAAGAATTCATGTGGGCTAAATTAGTCCCCTAATGTCTTTATCGCTCCCTGCACATCACCATACGCACATAACACAACAACTATGATCAAGCACATAAATCCGAGCCAATAAAATAACCATTGCATTGCTATTTCCTTTTTCTTTTTCTTTTTCATTTTGACTAATACTAATGTGATTTTACAATATTTGAACTTTAAAGTAAATCTAAGAATCAATGTAATGAGGATGATTAATATGCTTTTTTGTATCTTTATTCTGTCCATGAAATTAATCTTTTTATCGCTTGTTATCAAAGAATCTAGATCACTATAGCTATGTGGACTTGACTCACCATGAAGTCTTTAAGCTTTCATTTGCCAAAGCATTGTCTTAATGGAATAATCAGAAAACCGTGTACAATTTGGAATTTATTATGCAATATGCATTAATAGGGATTAGTAGAACAATAATGAACATGGGTGAGATGGAGGAACAAGGGTGTGGTGGTCGTGAAGTGAGAAGTTAGGGGAGAGATGGAGGAACAGGGGCTGTTTTTTTTATTAACGTGGGTGCTTCTCACGGTAGCATATGGCGAGACGACGGTGAGCTATGAGGTGGTGCGATACGGTGGTGATTTGGTGGTTCTGGTAATATGATGACAGTGGGGAACTATAGTGCTTGCTTGGTGTGTTATCGCAGTGATGGCTGAAGCAGTAGTGGTGTTGTAGGTGGCGGTGGCTAGGAGGGATTAAGTTGGGTGGTTGTTGGTCGAAGTGGTGTGATGGATAGTGATAAGTGTTGGAGAAGTATATTTTAAAATCTTTATGAACATTTACTTAACAATAGTTGAGGGACCTATTAGCAATTTTAATTTTTTTATTCAACCGGTTACCATCAATAAATCCTCACCATTCATTCAAAAACTAATTGATCTAACGGATATAAATATGTGTGTTTCACCCCTAAGATGAAACACCCTAGACGCTTCCTAATTTTTGTTCTTTTATGTTGAGAAGAATATTACATACAGTTTTGGCCATAACCCCTATACTGTAAGGGCGATGACCCCTATACGGTAGGTAAGAAAGTAAGTGTGTTTTGTTTATTCTAAAATTAAATTTATATTTTTAACGTGTTTTTAGGATAAATCAAACACATTAAAAATATACCATCTTGCCACTTTATTTTATGAGAAACTGAAAAGAATGCTAGCAAAAAACCAAATATCACGTTAAAAGTAAAGATCAGTCTTGCTTTCTTCCGTAAAAAAAAAAAGATCAGTCTTGCTTTCTCCTAAGGACTAGGTGTTAACCACTATATCCACGTGAGTTTTGTAAGAAGCAATTGAGGGGGAAAGGGGCTAGGGTGTGTTTGTTAGTTTAGAGAAATGGAAAGAAAATACTTAGAGAGGGAATGGAAATACAAAAGAGGATAGAAAAATTTTATAAGATACATTTGAGAGGATTAAGGGCCCGGCCGTTTGGTGCACATGATGAGATATGATAGGATAGGATAAGAGGGTTGAATAGTGACATGATAGGATAAGAGCAGGATAAGCTCTTACCTTATCCTATGTTTGATGTACACCAGGATAAGAAGAAAGATATGATTATTTTATCTTATCCTACGTTTGAGATGGACAGATTATGGTAGAATAGGATATAAAGAATATTAAAATGACAATATTACCCTTATTACAAATTTAAATTATTTTTTTGCTTTTCAGCAAGCACACAAATAAAAATTTATTTTTTATTAAAAAAATATTTAAATTTATTTTACAAAAAATAAAATTGCTAAAAATATAAAAATTACCATAAAAATCATTATTATAGAGAGGGAGGAGAGAGAAAGATGGGGTAGAGAGAGAGGGAAGAGAGAGGAAAGAGATAGGCGAGAGAAATAGGGGGAGAGAGGGAGGAGAGAGAAAGAGGGGGAGAGAGAGGAGAGAGAAATAGGGGGAGAGATAGAGGGAGGAGAGAGAAAGAGGGGGAGAGAGGAGAGAGAAAGAGGAGGGAGGGAGGAGAGAGGAAAGAGAGGAGAGAAAGAGAGAAAGAGGGGGAGAGGAGAGGAGAGAGAAAAAGGGGGAAAGGGGAGAGAGAAAGAGAGGATAAATGAGGAAGGATTTTTTTTATTTTATCCTATCATATCACTCCCTAACCCAGCTCTCCCTCAGGATAAGAATTACACTAGAAGGAAATGATAGGATAAGCAACGAGATAAAGTTATCATATCATATTGGTGCAATAAACACATGATAAGTGACAGGATATGATAAAGTTATCATATCCCGTCTCTCATCCTGTGCACCAAATGAGCCCTAACTATCAAATATAAGGATATTTCCCTCCAATAAGTCCTCCTATCCATTTCCCTCCAAAAATCAATTTACAAACATATCCTAAGAATATATTTGTTTTCAGGTTAAAAAGTAACTAAACTCAAGTTATATTTTTAAATTAAAAAAAATTCAATTTAATCTATATATTATAAAATGTAATAATATTATTTAATAAATTTGAAATGAAATAAAAATCTAAATTAAAAATTTAATTTAAATTCAATACATATAACTATTTATTTATTGATATAAACATTTTAACATTCTTTGCTCAAGACAGGGCCGGCCCAACCCTAAAGCGGGTAAAGCACCCGCTTTAGGCCCCCCAAAAAATACCCTTATTTTAGGCCCCCAAAAATTATTTTATTTACTATAAATATTTTTTTTAAAAAATAATCTAATAAAAAATTAGTAAGTCATATTAAATTATTAAGATCAACTAAGTTTTTTTTCTTAAAATGCCCCATTTTATCACAACTTTCTCTCTTTTCATAAATAATAATTATTAACAATTAATTCTATCTATTTTTAACATTGATTTGCCTCATCACTTATTCCATTTCTTTTTTTTTCTGTGTCTTTTTTTTTCTGATGGTGCTATATTGATAATACATATTTTCTCTTACTCTTTTTCAGGGTCTCTTTTTTTGTTAAGTGTAGAGATATTTGTCCTTTAATAAATATATATATATAAATAAGCATGTCATTTTACTTGAGTATACTCTATTGTGTCAATGTGAGTAGATTAGTTTATTTAAATAGATAATTTTTTTAAAAAAATTATTCTAACAAACATACGTTAATATATTGAATTAGAACATAAAAAGGCCTCATTATAAAAATCGCTTTAGGCCCCTATAAACATTGGGCCGGCCCTGGCTCAAGACTCCACCTAATCCTCACCCAAAAAAAACTTAAAACAAAAAGATTGTTCTATACTCAATTTAATTTGTAGTTAAAATAAAGGCTTAAATGCATTTTTGGTCCCTATACTTTTGTAAATGGGTGATTTTGG
Organism: Sesbania bispinosa; assembly: GCA_026901365.1. Classification (NCBI taxonomy): domain Eukaryota; kingdom Viridiplantae; phylum Streptophyta; class Magnoliopsida; order Fabales; family Fabaceae; genus Sesbania; species Sesbania bispinosa. Next base: position 606,633 of record QLOH01000286.1, read on the forward strand.
TCTCCTAGTTTTAATTGCTCAATTTTGGTCCCTCTTCTTTAAAAATTGAACAAATCTAATCCTATCGTTAGCCTCCCATTAAATATTTAACAGAGTTTACTGAAATAAATTTAATTTTGTGACGTGTAAACTATCACATAACAAGTATTATTATTTAGTTTTATCTCTTAATTTTTTAAATGAAAAATCAGAAAATAAAATCAAATTATGTATAATTTAATACAATGAGAAAAAAAATCAAAAATAAAAAAATCTCACTACTACACTCTAATTTCCTCAAAAATAATAAAGCAAATACAAGTCCTAAAACTAAAACAATTGCAAATGAACTGAAATCTCACCCGGGCATGAAATGAAATTTAAAATGAAATCGAAATCGAACTGAAATCTGCAGGCTCTGATTTTTCGTTTAAAAAATTAAGAGATAAAATTAAATAATAATCTTTGTCATGTGACAGTTTACAAGTCACAAAATTAAATCCATGTTAGCAAACTATGCTAAATATTTAATGGGAGGCTAACGGTAGGATTAAATTTGTTTAATTTTTTAAGAAGAGGAATCAAAATTGAGTAATTAAAACTAGGGGACCAAAATAACCCATTTACAAAAATATAGGAACCAAAATTGAGTAATTAAAATTAGAGGACTAAAATCACTCATTTATAAAAATATAAGGATCAAAAATATATTTAAGCCTAAAATAAATGAATTCTGCCCAAGGTATTACACGTTGAATGAAACTTATTTGAAATGAATTTTCCATAATTACATTTATACGCAGCTACTTCAAATTCAAACAAGCCACTAGTTGTGGAAACAGGACTTCAACCAGTGGATGCAACTATTGAATGGCGCAAACGCAAGAGGTGGAAAGGTCTTGTCGGCGAGAATCATCTGAAGGCTTCGAGACCACTTCAACTTTCAAGGACAATTCACAGAGCCTTTTCATCTCATTTTCTTTTTCTTCCTTATCACACTTTTTCTTTTTTTTGTCTTCTTTCTTCTTTTCCTTTTCCTAGTTACTGCTACTTGGTTGCTCTTCTCATGGCAAGTGAATCCACCTCAAGTGTACAATCATCACTTCCAACGACAAAGACAGGATAAACCGTTGTTTTTTTTTTTTTATAAAAAAGTCAATGAGATTATTACCCAAATTCCTTATAATTAGGTGGATTCTAATGGATAAATAGACCATTATTTAGGTCACTTTTTAATTATTAATATTATTTGAATAATTTAAAGAAGTTAATTACTATTGGGAGTATAAATTTTTCTCTTAAAAAAAGTAGATTTTTCATTTTACAATATTTCTCTTTCTTATTAGTATCTATTTTATATTTCTTATAATATTATTCATTTTACTATTTTATAAATCCAAATTAAAATTCAAATATTCCATTATTTGATAATGTAAAGATTGAAAAATATGAAAAGCTGCCAAAATACTAATTGTTCTAAACGCTAATAGCTATTAAATAGTGACTAAAGTTAATGACACTTTATAAATACTGTCTTTTTATTTTTAAGTTTTAACATCTATTAATGACCTTCATTCTACAATTTCTTATATTGTAACTGATCGTGGCCGAGATCAGGAGTGGTGGCCCGATGGGTATGGTATGGTGGTCCGAGGGGGGCCTGCGAGTATTCGGGGGACTCCCGGTGATCGCTTCGATGCGGTGGTGCGCGGTGGGGGTACCTGTAAAGGCACTCCAACGCTCAAGTCAGGGGGGGTTCAAAGTGAGGGTTATGTATGGTGGTTTTAGATTACCCTTGTCCCGGAGAGGGGCTCCCCCATATATAGGGGTCCCCTGTCACATCGAGGGAGTAGTGGTGCAGGCGGCGCCCATGCCGTAATCCCCACTGTTCCGGCCGCAAATCTCGCGGCGTGTGTCAGTGGCTATGCCTTTACTAGAGATGTCTCAACTTTATCGGGGGGCGGCGTGGGGCGCATTAAATGTGATGAGACTTGGTAGGTGGCCTAGCCCTGAGTCCCTAGCTATAGGGACCCGAGGATCGGTTATCGCCTGGCCCACATTCCCCATCTTGGGCGATCGTCTAGAGCTCCAGGGTCCGTCTGTGGCTCATCCCGTTCGGCCTGTACGTGGGCCTCCGTCGTCCTTGTGTCGCCGATGGGTGAGGTCCGGATCAGTAGCCCCTCAGCGTGATGGTGAGCGGGTAGGTCACCATCGGCGATGCCACTTCGGATTGTGTGGTTGGCTTTGGTCCTGTAGGTGATCGTCCAGGGGCCAAGGGCACCTTGTCGCTCATCCCGCTCGGCGTGTTTTGCGGGCCTCCGTCGTCCTTGTGGGCCGATGGGTGAGGTTCAGATCAGTTGCCCCTCAGCGTGATGGTGAGCGGATAGGTCACCATCGGCGATGCTACTTTGGATTGTGTGGTCTGGTCCCCAAGCCGTTCGGCGATGGGTATTATGAGCACATCGTGTGGTGTTTAGGGTGTGGGCTCCTTAAAGTCATTTTATTTGTTTAGAGGAAAGGGCGGTCGGCGGAGAATTTCCGACGTTTCTGTCATGTCTTGTCGCCTGTCTCTTCACTTGCGGTCGTCCTGTTCATGGCAGTTACTTTTGCTGACGGTTTTGGGCGTTAAGGGACACGTGGCTCATGATCTTTGGCTGCTTCCTCATCGAGACGCACACCCTTAAATGCCCATCATTACAGGGTCGTGCGTCGTGCGTGTCCCAGGTGGATTCACCATTTTGTCCCTGTTTCCGTATGTGAGTTTACAGCGGTGACCTCGGATGGGATTTCCTTGACCATTTTCTCCCTTTGTGAAATTCCGTGGGTGCCCTTCACTTTTAGCCGTGGCCTTTGGGCTTTGAGGTGAAAAGAATGCTCAGTCCCTTGGTTTAAAATTTATTAGGTGGAGGGAGTAACCGTTCCCTCCACTTTCTTCCTTTCGTCTTCGTTCCTTCCCCTTTTCCTCTGTAACTTCTTTTCTGGTTGGTGGCTTGCTTTCACCAGGAACTTGATTGATTCAAGCCTCTTCCACCCTTTCCTCTCCGATTAAAAGCTTCCTCGAGTTGTCCTCTTTCCGTTGGTGTACTTGGTGGTGGCTCCTTTACTTGTGGGATTCGTTCACTTCTCTGTTCCTATTCTGCCGCCGTGATCCGCCGCGCCCCTCCGCTACTCCGCCGCATTTCCCAGGTACTGCTCCCTTCTCCCACCGTTTCCTTTGAGTTTTGCTTTTTCTTTGCTTGCAATGACTCCCTCTGAGGGGGGGAAGTGGTGGGGAGGATGGGAGTGGCTCTCTGGAGATGCTAGACGCACCTCCTCCTTGTTGGTCGAGGTTTGGGCCTGATAGAGGTCCGAGCGTCGGACGTCCATCCCGTCGGGTGCTGACCATTCCGACCATGATTCGTCGCTACGAGAGTGTGGCGGCATCGGCTCGTGAAGAGGCCCGCGGACTCTCTTCGGCCGAACGATCGGTTTTTGTGAGAGATCTTTGCGCATCCTCTTCAGAGACCGATTTGGAATCGCAAGATGAGGGTGCCGAGATCTCTAACTATAGCGGTTCCTTTGATGAAGGTGGTAGGTACGGATATATGGACGCCGCAAGCACTAGTGGAGGGGAGGTTACCAGTAGAGAGATGCAGGTGGCCGATCGCTACGCTTGGGTGGATTCCGAGGTTCTTGGAACTCCTTCTCGGTATTGCGGAGAGTCCGAGGCCACTCTACGAGCGAGTTTGTTGGTGATGGATCCGACGCATGATCAGGACTACATGATATCCCCCCCTTCAGCTTCCGATCGAGTTTGTCATAGGGGGGAGACAAATGCAGGGTATTTGTTCATGAATGCTTTTATCGTGCATCGGTTGAAGATTAGGCTGCCCTTCTCTTCCTTTCAGAAATCCTTGCTAAGACACTATCGGGTGGCACCGAGCCAGCTTCACCCTAATGCCTGGGGTTTTATAAAGGCCTTCGAGGTCCTTTGTGGGCGATTAGGGGTCGTCCCAACTGTGGGGGTTTTTACTTATTATTTTGACGTTTGTCCGAGGAAACCTGGGCCGAGAGGTTGGGTGAGCCTCCGAGCGCACAGTGGTCGTCCGTTGCTATCGTTGTATGTGGATTCGGCCAAGTCTTCTGGGGTTTCCTTCAAACGTGATTTTTTCAAGGTTGTTCCGAAGGATGGTGTTCTTCCATTTTGGAGGTATTCTTGGGACGAGCAAGAGCCTTCCTTTAGCATCTACTGGGATCGCCGACACTACGATTGGGGGACAAAGACGTACTCTACCACCCACGATCGTCTGACCCAAGCCGAGAAGGATGCAGTGTTCTTGCTACAAGAAGCGATGGCAGAGAGAGGTGGCCACCGTTATTCTTCTCGGCTGTTGGTGGATTCCCTTCCCGATCAACTTGCGGTCGCCTTAGGTTTGTTGTGTTGGCATTTTGGTTTGTTATATTGTAATAATGTTTTGGTTAACCTTTATTGTTTTATTTTTCGTTGGCAGAGGAAGACCAGATGAACATCAGGGAGCTGATGATGAAAGCCAAAGCCATCGGTGCTGATGAGCTGAAGGGAAGGGACTCTAAGAAAGGGAAGGTCGCCGATGGTTCGACTTCTGCCCCTTCGGGTAGCCAGAGCTTGCCTCCTCCCCAGCCGACCGTTGAAACCGAGAGGATTCAGGAGCCTCAGGCGGGGGGCGGGGATAAGAAAATTGATGCTGAGAAGAAGAAGAGGAGGGGCCAGGTTCCTCCGAAGGGTGATGCCGATCGATCCAAGGGTGCTGGGGGAACTTCTGCCGGGGTTCCTGTTCTGATCGGGGCGGAGATTTTTTATGATGATTTTCCCCCCGATCATCCTGCTATTGTTTCCCAATTTTTTTCCTCCGGATATCCGTAACAAGTTTCTCAGGGACGAATTCTCCCTCCACCAATGCATTCAAGACGCTCAGGTCACTTACCCGCAGCATGTTAGCCTGTTGCAGTATCTGCATAGGGATGTCCTTCCTGCGGCCGAGCGGTCGAAGGAGAACTATGATAAAGCTTTGAAAGCTTCTACCTCGGCCACAGAGGAGTGTACGAGGTTAAAAAACGAGAAGGAGGCTCTCACTGTCCAGCTGGGGACGATCGGGAAGGAGAAGAAGGATCTTGAGCAGAAGTTGGGGGAGATGGAATCCCTGAAGAAGAGGGTGGAGGACCTTGGCAAGGACCTTCTTGCGGCCGAGGAGCGGCGTAAGGAGGATCTGAGGAAGCAGAAGGAGGCTCATGATACCGAGGTCAATGAGCTTAAGCGAAAACTAGAAACTGCCGTGGAAGGGGAGCGGAAGCAAGTGGCCGATACGTTGAGGTATGTGGAGAAGGATTTTGATGTGGCCATCGAACAGATCAAGGTACGTAACCCGGCTTATAATCTTGACACTCGCGGCATGTCTTATGAATACGAGGTCGTTGACGGGGCCGTGGTCTTGGTCGATGGTGACAACAAAATCGAGGTCTCTCCGGAGGGTCTGCCTTCCCCGACCGGTGCTCAGACTGGTGTTTGAAGCCTCTTATCTGTTTCTTTTCCTTTTAATGTAATTTTCCCTTTGATCGGCTTTGGCCCTGCTTTGTAATAACTCTAACGTGTTTGTAGTTATCTTGAATGCATAGTGACTTGATGCCATTTGTATGGTTTTCTATTTTAGTCGTTCATCCGATCGTATCGTCTTAATGTGTTATGTTTGTCCGACCGTTTTGTTTGGTTGTTTCTTCGATCGTCTTGATTTAATATAATGTGTTTGACCGACCGTGTGGTTTTCGACCGTAATTTGTTGATCCCTCCGATCGCGCCGTCATTTGACTCTAATTGTCGTTCGCAAACTTTATTTGGATTACTTGTATGGCTGTTTCTACGTTTTCGTTTATTGTGCGGTCGGTGATCGAAGTTGGCCATTTTTATCGTTATTCAGCAGAGTACGCTTCTGAACGCCCTGGTTTTCATGCCGAGGGTTTACTTTCATTGATTTGTGAAGCTGGCCTAAGGCCAGTTACATTGGTTTTTCTCAACGGAAGTATACTCTTAGGTTATGGAAGTTCCAGTGTCGCGGGATTTCGTCCCCGCCGAGCGTCTCTAGACGATAAGCTCCTTTTCCTGTTGTAGCTGTGACGCGATAGGGTCCTTCCCAATTGGGTGCTAGTTTCCCTTGCTGAGCGTTCCTTCCTCCGATGTCGACCCTTCGCAGGACGAGGTCTCCTACCTTGAATTTTCTTTCAATTACTCTTTTGTTGTACTTAGCCGCTGCTCTCATTTTGGTTGCTTCTTCGCGAACGTGGGCGACCGCTCGTCGTTCTTCTAAGAAGTCCAACTCCTCTCTGATGATCCGATCGTTGTCTTCTTCATTATGCGCACTGGTTCTCCAACTAGGTTCGCCTATCTCGACTGGAATGACTGCCTTGGCCCCGTGTGCTAGTCGAAAAGGAGTTTCCCCGGTTGATGAGTGGGGAGTGGTCCGATATGCCCACAGGACATGGTCCAGCTGGTCGGCTCACCTTCCTTTTGATTCATCCAGTCTTCTTTTCAAACCTCGAAGGATGACTCTATTCGCTGCCTTTGCCTGTCCGTTCGTCTGGGGGTGCTCAACCGAGGTGAAGTGTTGTCTGATTTTCAGTCCTTCTAATAATTCTCTGAAGCTTCTGTCGGCGAACTGGGTGCCGTTGTCAGTTACTACTGCCTTTGGGATCCCGTATCGGCTTATGACGTTTTTGTAGAAGAATTTCTGGATTCTGGCCGAGGTGATGGTCGTTAGTGCTTCGGCCTCGATCCACTTAGTGAAGTGGTCGATGGCTACTATCAGGAACATGACTTGCCCAGGTGCTGGTGGAAAGGGTCCGAGAATGTCCATTCCCCATCGGACGAAAGGCCATGGGGTTAAGGTGGTTGACATCTCTTCTGCCGGAGCGTTATGGAGATCGGCATGCTTTTGGCAAGGGTCGCATTTTTGGACGTGTTCTGCTGCGTCTTTTTCCATTGTGGGCCAGTAATACCCTGCTCTGAGTGCTTTCTTGGCTAGCGATCGCCCTCCCAGGTGCTGTCCGCAACTTCCTTCATGGATTTCTGCTAACACATAGCTGGCTTCCTTGGGGGATAGGCATTTGAGCATATAGGGCATGAGAACCCCTTTTTGTATAGGCGATCGTCTACGAGTGTGTACCATGCCGCTGTTCTCTCAATCTTCTTGGCTTCCTTTCGTTCTTCAGGCAGGACTCCCGTGCGTAGGTACGAGGCGATCGGTGTTATCCAACAAGGCTCTTGATCGATCTGCATGATGTGTTTCTTTCCCCCGATGCTCGGCTCAGTGAGTGTTTCTTGGATGACCGACCTGTTGTTCCCAGCTTTCTTTGTGCTTGCGAGCCTGGAGAGGACATCGGCTCTAGTGTTCTGATCCCTCGGTACATGCCAGAATTCGATCGTCTTGAAAGCGCCAGCTGCTTCTTTTACTTTGTCAAGGTACTGCTGAAGGATAGGTTCACGAGCTTGGTATTCTCCATTTACCTGAGAGACCATGAGTTGGGAATCGCTGCACAGGGTGACTACTTCAGCTCCGAGGTCTTTGGCTAGGTGAAGTCCGGCCAAATAAGCTTCATATTCGGCCTGGTTGTTCGAGGTTTTGAAGTCGAACCTTAATGATTGCTCGACAGTTATTCCTGTGTTATCTTCCAGCACTACCCCTGCTCCAAATCCTTTTAGGTTCGACCATCCATCTACATATATGGTCCAGGCGACCGCCGATCCCTCTTTCTGGCCATTCGTCATTTCGAGAATGAAATTCGACAGTACTTGTGATTTGATCGCTGTCCGAGGCTCGTAGGAAATGTCGTGCTCTGATAGTTCGATCGCCCAAGTGATCATTCGTCCGGCGAGGTCTGGTTATGAAGTACCGAGCGAATGGGCAAGTCCGTTCGGACGATGATGGGGTGCGCCTGGAAATAGGGGCGGAGGCGCCGAGCGGCTGTGATGATAGCATATGCTGCCTTTTCAAGCTTCTGATATCTGAGTTCTGGTCCTTGAAGGCTTTTGCTTGTAAAGTACACTGGGTTCTGGTTGCCTGATGATTCTTTAACCAGGACTGAGCTTACTGCTTCTTCTCCGACTGACAGATACAGGTACAGCTTCTCCCCATGTTGGGGTTTCACCAATATTGGTGGCTTAGTCAGTGATTCTTTGAAGCTTTGGAAAGCCTCTTCACATTCGGGGGTCCAGTCAAACTGCTTTCCTTTTCTCAGGAGCTGATAGAGAGGAAGTGATTTGTGAGCTGATCGGGCAAGGAAACGGGTAAGTGCTGCTATTCTCCCCGTCAATTGCTGTACTTCTTTAACCGTTGTAGGGCTTTTCATCTCCAAAATTGCCTTGCACTTTTCTGGATTCGCCTCTATTCCTCTGCTTGTCAACATGTAGTCGAGAAAATGGCCGGCTGGGACCCCAAATGTGCACTTGAGGGGATTTAACCTCATATTGTGTTGTCGAAGTCTGTGGAAGACTTTTTCTAGGTTGGCTACAGGATCTCCTCCGTCGGATGTTTTCACGATTATGTCATCCACATAGACTTCTACGACTTCTCCGATCAGCCCCGCGAACACCTTGGTCATCATCCTCTGGTACGTGGCTCCAGCATTTTTTAAACCGAATGGCATCATGGTGTAGCAGTATGTCCCATCGTCCGTGAGGAAAGCCGTTTTGTCCTCGTCATGAGCAAACATTGGGATTTGGTTATAACCAGAGTAAGCGTCCATGAATGAAAGGAAGCGATAGCCAGAGGAATTGTTAACTAACCTGTCAATGTTTGGCAAAGGAAAAGGATCCTTTGGGCATGCTTTGTTCAGGTCGGTGTAGTCTACACACATCCTCCATTTTCCGCTCGACTTCTTTACTAGGACGACATTAGCTAGCCACGTCGCGTACTGGATTTCCCTGATGAACCCGACTTTCAGGAGCTCGGCCGTTTGCTCCTTGATGGCTTGTTGTCTCTCTGGTCCCATCTTCCTCTTCTTCTGTGTGATTGGCTTCAGGCGGGGGTCGACTGAGAGTTTGTGGCAGCAGAAGTCAGGGTCGATTCCGGGCATGTCGGCTGCTGTCCAAGCGAACAGGTCGACGTTGTCCATTAGTAGCTTCTCCATTCTGCCTTTGAATTCCGGTGGGAGTTGGGATCCCATTTTAGTGTTTTGCCCTTCTTCCCTGCCGACATGAATAGGACAAGCTTCTCCCTCCGGTGAAACTCTCTCTGTGCATCGGCCGTCTTCTCCTGAGTCGACCCTCGGATCTAAGTCAACGAGGGAGACATTATGTCTAGTTCGGTTGGCCGGGGTCTTCGCGATTGGTGGGGGGTTCTTCTTTAAACTGAGATTGTAGCAATATCTTGCTGCTTGTTGGTCGCCTCTGATTGTGGCTACTCTCCCATCTCTCGTGGGAAACTTCATAGCGAGATGTACGGTTGAAACTACTGCCCCTATGGCGTTGAGGCTGGGCCTTCCCATGATGGCATTGTAGGAGCTCTTGCATGGTACCACAATGAACTTGCTCCTGATGGTTTTGCTTCCTTCTCTGCCTGTCAGGGTGACAAGCAACTCCATGTAGCCAAGAGGTTGTATACGATCGCCAGAGAAACTGACGAGGTCGCTGTCATATGGTAGGAGATCACCTTTGCTAATTCCCATTTTCTCAAAGCAATTCTCATAGATGATGTCGTCTGAGCTGCCTTGGTCTATCAACACTCTCTTAACCTCGGCATTTGCAATGACTGCGGTGATCACCATGGGGTCATCGTGGCCGGGAATGGTGTCTCCGAAATCATTGCTGTCAAAGGTTATAGTAGGGGTCGGAGGGGGTGCCCCATGTCGGTGGGTTCTGTGCCGGTCGCCATCCACGTGCTGAACTTCCTTTAAGGCTCTCTTCTGGAGTTGCCAGAGGATCCTCCTCCTCCAAACCCTCATGCTATCATGTTGATCGTGATCCGAGGTTGTTGGTCCTGGTCTTTTTGTGGTGACCGATCCCGTGGCTTCCTTTCTGACGCTCCGTGGCTTCGTGGCGAACGTGAGCGAGGTCGTCTCCTTTCCTGCCTGAGTGGTGAATGCCGATCTCGCCTTCGGTCGCCGTGCCCACGGCTGCCCCACTCCTGCTTGTCTTTCCTCACATATCGGCCTAAACTCCCTTCCCGGATGAGCTGCTCTATGGCATCTTTGAGTTGGTAGCAATCATCTGTCTCATGGCCATAGCCCTTATGAAAGGCACAATACTTGTTTTTGTCTCCTACGGGTGATTTGATGGGCGGAGGTCTTTTTACCTCGGCTAGTTCGGCGTGGTGTACTTCCTGCCAGATTCTGGAGAGGCTGTTGTTGAGCGGAGTGTAATTCCCCTCGTATCGCCCCCTGAATTTCTTTTTTTCTTCTCTTCTCTCCTTCCTGCTTCTCTCTTCCTTCTCCGGTGCTCGGACTTCCTTTGGGACCGTCATCTTGCTTGTCCCCTCTAGGTGCAACTCCTCGTTGATGAACTGGGCCGCTCGTTCTCTGAAGGCCGTCATGTTGTGCACTCGGATCCTCCTGAGGGAGATATCAAGTGGGGTGCCAGTGCGTAGTGCTTCGACCGCGCAGTGAAGTTGTACCTCGTCCGCGACGTTGGGTGTGAGGGAAATCTCCTTGTAAAACCGAGCCAGGAAGTCCCTTAGGGTCTCGGAATCTCCTTGTTTGACTTTGGCGAGGGTATGTGAATCTCGTGGTATTTGATTGGCCATGCTGAATCTTTTGGCAAATGCTGCTGCAAGATCGTCCCACTTGTCTACAGAGTTCTGGGGGAGAGTTCTGAACCATGTCAAGGCTTCCTCGTCCAACGTCCGAGAGAAGCTTCTGCACATAATGTCCTCTTGGGCTCCTAGGAATAGCATTTCGTTGAAGAATCGGTCCAGGTGACGGCCTGGATCGGTCTCTCCAATGTACAGGCTGATGGTGCTAAAGGGACGTAGGAAGCGATCGGGTATCTCGACTTGAGCGAGCCTGGGCGTGAACGGGTGCGTGAAGGGCCGATGCAGGGTTATGAGGTTCGGGACCACTGGAGTTGCAACCGATGGGATAACTGGCGTTTGGGCTCCAGTTGCTAACATGGGGATCGACTGTAGTGTGGGTGTAACGACGATCAGTTTTGACTGACCCGCGTTCGGGGTGGCTTGGACCTCTGCTTCGACTTCCTTGGTCGGACCTGTTTTCGGTGTTTCCTCTTGGTCTTTTTTGGCTGACGCTCCGTGGGTGTCACCATGCTGCGAGGGGGTCGCTCGCCTGCCACGGTCGCGGGTGTGGTTCAGCCGTTCGGTTCTGTAGTCGGACGACGAGACTTCTTCCGAGGAAGTTTCCGAGGACGTGTAGCCTGACTCCTGGGATGGAAGGTCTTTTGTGTGGCATGTTCTCCTGGAGGTGGAACTCCTCCTGCTCCCTTCCTTCCGGCGGGACTTCCTCCGTGGAGCAGCAGGGATCAGGGACTCTAGGTACTTGATCCTCTTTTCCAACTCTCTCACTGCTTTACTCTTCTTCTTCCTCCTCCTGGGAGGGGTGGGTGGCTCCTCCTCACTGCTAGAGGGGATTTCTTCCTTTCTGGTTCTTCTGGATGGCCTTCTCCTTCTGGTGATGTCTCCGGGAGGCTTCAGATGGTAGCTTTCTGATGAACTCCCTGTAGTGTGCATAGAGGGCGCTGTCTCTTGAGGGGTGGCCCTTAGGGCCTGGCGTGGGTCTGTTCTGATTTCTGCCTCCACCACTGGTGCTGCCGTGAGAGGCTGTGCGGGTTGGTTGTTGGTAGGGGCTTCCATGTTCAGATGCACGGACTGGATCTCAGCAAAGGGTAGAGATGGTGGAACTTAGTTACACGTTCCCACAGACGGCGCCAAATGATCGTGGCCGAGATCAGGAGTGGTGGTCCGATGGGTATGGTATGGTGGTCCGAGGGGGGCCTGCGAGTATTCGGGGGACTCCCGGTGATCGCTTCGATGCGGTGGTGCGCGGTGGGGGTACCTGCAAAGGCACTCCAACGCTCAAGTCAGGGGGGTTCAAAGTGAGGGTTATGTATGGTGGTTTTAGATTACCCTTGTCCTGGAGAGGGGCTCCCCCATATATAGTGGTCCCCTGTCACATCGATGGAGTGGTGGTGCAGGCGGCGCCCATGCCGTAATCCCCACTGTTCCGGCCGCAAATCTCGCGGCGTGTGTCAGTGGCTATGCCTTTACTAGAGATGTCTCAGCTTTATCGGGGGCGGCGTGGGGCGCATTAAATGTGATGAGACTTGGTAGGTGGCCTAGCCCTGAGTCCCTAGCTATAGGGACCCGAGGATCGGTTATCGCCTGGCCCACGTTCCCCATCTTGGGCGATCGTCTAGAGCTCCAGGGTCCGTCTGTGGCTCATCCCGTTCGGCCTGTACGTGGGCCTCCGTCGTCCTTGTGTCGCCGATGGGTGAGGTCCGGATCAGTAACTATATAATATTCTTCCAGCATTCTTCTAAAACTATTCTCTTCAAGTTTTTTTTCACTGCTTAATAAATTCATGTCTCTATATCAAATCTTTTAGTAATTTTTTACATAAGATTAACAGTTTCTTAAAAAATAATTATAATAATTTAATAAGTAAAAATATATTTAAAAAACTTTAAAAATAAATTTAAATAAAATTATAATTAATTATTTTACTTAATTTTAGAAAGACCTCAACATTTTAAATTTCTTTTAAAATCTAAATGTTTATTGGACTGGCCCTAACCTCATTTTCCGTATCATTTTTTCTCTCTACTCCTCAGTCCTGATCACTTACATAATATTTTTCCTATGGGCTGTATAACTTAGAGCTGCGTGGCAGATGGATCATGGATGCATTCATTACTGACACTATATAGTCACTTTTTCTGTTGCTTTATTAAACTTAATATCCAGCTAATCCAAACAAACCACCAAGTACTGCTCACTAGCTGTAAATACGCGTCCTTATTATTATTCCTCTTGGATATTTATTGTTTATTTACAAGAAAGTGTCTGGAAAATGAGATAGTATGAGTTAATTATGAAAAAAAAAACTATGTGCCAAGTATTCCATTTCCTTGCTGTAACGTTTAAGGGAGGCATATCAAGTATGTTTAATGTATAATACCCATCTCTGTTTTTTCTTTCTTCTCAAATAATTGTTCTGTTACATAAATGGCCTTAAAAATTTATATTTATAAGTTTTTTTATTTACATAACTTCCATGCCAAAAAATTTAGAGAAAATCTCTTGTTTAGCATAAAAATAATATAACAATTTGATAAAATAAAAGACCCTTGAAAAGTTACCATGTAGGTAGCATAAAAACAGAGCAAAGCAACAAGCAGAAAGGACAAAGGAAAAGAAGGTACCAGAAAAGGCTTCGTAGGTGCAGAAAACTCGTGCGTGGAGAGCCTGAACCATTGCTTGGTGTCTCTTCCTGGCATGTACAAGTCACCGACTCTGTTTATATCCTTCCACTTTAGGTAGTATTTTATTGTCACCAACTTTGTCAATACTATTCCCAAAATGGTCACCATTTTTCAAGCCTAGTCAATATAAATCGGTGTGCACTCTTGCTAATGCTATATCACAAACCCCAAATTAAAAGTTTCACCTTTGCCCTCATCTCCTCACCCAAAGCTAAAATGAAGCTTCTCTTTGCCACGATGCTATTTTGTTCTCTTCTTCTAAGCTTCTCATTCTTGGAGCCAGCCATTGCCTATGAAGATTCACGTAAGATTAATTTCCTTTTAATCAACTGTTATGAAATTAAAAGATCCATTTTTGTCTATTTGTTAAATTTGCTAATTAACAATTTTGTGGGTGTGTGGCAGCGTATTGTGGCAGTAAGTGCTCGGATAGATGCTCAGCGGCAGGGGTTAAAGATAGGTGCTTGAAGTACTGTGGAATATGCTGTGCAGAGTGCAAATGTGTTCCTTCTGGGACATATGGGAACAAGCATGAATGCCCTTGCTACAGGGACAAGGTTAACAATAAGGGCAAGCCCAAATGCCCTTGATCTTGATCTTGATCTTGATCTCAAACCCACATTAATTAAGAGGATGTGTGTTTATGTGAGTTTACTGAGTTGGTTAGTGTTATGATCTGTGTCTGTCAGTGATTCCTGAAGTATGTTGGATTCTTGTTGTTATTCCAGTTTCCAATGTCTGTCGGATGTTAGATCTGAAGAGGAATAAATTATCAACAACGTTGGAGCATTTCTCTCAATTTTGACTTTTGATTTGACATCTTCTCCAACCTTCAAACAAAATTACAAACATAGGATTCTGTCTTCTGTATGAGTCCTAATTCATATTGTATTTGTATTGCACTTGCACACATGTGACATGTCAGTATAACCTCTACGGGTCTACCAAATAAAGCTGCCGCGACGTTATATACATTCCAATGCTTTGCATCAGCTAGATATATTACTTTAGTATTAAATATCTTTATATATTCCAATTTCCAATGCTTTGCATCTATCTGAAGTTCTGAACTCAGTTCCATAACAATAACAATAACAAAGCCACGGAAGCCAAACGGTTAAAATTTTTTTATTAATTCAGCTGAGTTTGCCTTTTTAAATTAACAGCGTCTTTGATTTTGCTTAAAATCATGATATATCAACTCCAATTAAAGTTTGTAATGTGATTTAAATAATAAATAATACATTAAAAGGAAATATATATATTAAATTTAAAATGAATGATTTAAAATTGATATGTAAATTGTAGTATAATTAGTTTGGATTATTATATAATTTAAATTAAATAAACAAATAGTAAGTGATAATTTATTTGAATTAAGGATTTAATTTGAATGCGTAAATATTTTGAAATTTTATCATTAATGTATAAAAATTAATACCTCAATCATGCTATTTAACTAATAATATTTCATATAATTATAAAATTAACATATGCTTTGTATTATTTAAAATTAAAATTTAATCATTATTGTTATAATTAATAATAATTATTTATTATTAAATAATTTGATAAGAAATTAAATTTGAGGTGAGAAAAGATTTAGAATAGGAAAAAAAAGTACACTGGTGATAGATTTCAAAATATTCATTTTTCAGCCGGAATGTTAAAAGATATTTATAAGTGAGGTGTCACTTATAGGAATAGTATTAAAAAAATTCAAAATATGATAGGTGGCTTTCTAGTTAGAATAGTAGATAAAGTAAGTACTTCACTCTTTAAAATGAGATACTAAAATTAAAAACATGGAGAGTTGATATTTTATTTCTTCACATGAAAAGAAAATGTAAGGAAAAGACATATGTCCTCCACGAGCCACAATCCTGCTCGAGTTGTAATAGGACAAGTTCTTTCTGTGGTAGTAGGTTTTTTTCAATACACAGTATTCAAACCCAAAATATTAATTAAGGGGAATTAATCATGTACCATCTGAACCACTTGTGATTTAAAACAATTTGTTGGAAATGAAAAATATTCACTCATGCGTGAGGATCCTCTCTTGTGTTGGACTCACTGCAGCCGCTTTAGCTACGGAATAGCTAGAAAATAGCTGCTAATATGAACTACAAAATGATTCCATAGCTATTGCCTAGCTATTTAGTAGCTAATTATGCTGCAGGCTCCTATAACACAACAAAGGATCTGGATCCTCTAACCACCATTATGCCAAAAGTATATGAAAGTTATTTAGCATAAATACATTTTCTTTCTTTTTAATTAAATAAGAGAAGTGGAGCTTTTTCTCTTTCTTTTTTTATTTTTATTTTTGTCTCTATTTAAATAACAAATACAGTTATCATATTTTCTCTTTCTTTGCAAATTTTTGTTTATTTTTTATTTTTTTAATTTTTCTTCATATCCAAACAAAACTATTGAGCTTAGAGGAGATTAAAGTTTTATTCCTTGCAACTAAAATTAATATACTAAATATTATATACATTATATGTATTTATAATATTATAAATATTATATAAATTGTAGGTATTTATAAGTCCATTTAGTGTTGATATTTTTTTTTGTACTACATCAATCTGACCAATATCGACTTATTTCTTCCGGTTATAAAATTAAAATATAAAATAATTTGATATATTTCATACGTTTTTATGCTTGCTTATTTTTTATATTTATGAATTTGAAGTTCATATTACTGGTAAAATACTATTTTTGTTTACTTTTTTATAATTTGAAATGCTAGTAATAATCAAATCATTTTTAAATATCCCTAAAGTAAGACATCGGGTTCGGGTCTTGTTAATGAAAAATCATTGCTGAAAGAGCTAGTTTCACCATGATATAGATGTTTTCAACTTGAGTAATATTGTCTCCCATGGATGATACATGTAATTTTATACAAAAAAAATCATTTCTAGATATAAAATTCGTGCTCGAATAGGATTGTCTCGCATTTATATGTTTGTTACATCTTCTGCTCATCCCTTTACACAAAATATTATCATAAAGCTAAATAGTAAATATAATTGAAGACATTACCAACAAGAGTTGATTCAAGTGGTACATGTTTGATTCCTCTCAAATAAGGTCTCGGGTTCGAGTCTTGTGGATGCAAAAATAATCCCGCGGTGAAAGCTAGTCCCACCATGATGTGGATATTCCCAGCTCGAACATGATTGCCTCCTGTGGAGGATACACGTGATTAAAAAAAATATATATATATAATTGAAGACATTTGTTAATGATTTTGAGCATTATGTAAGGATTCATGTTATAGTGAATAAAAAAAGAGAGATGGGACAGATCAGGAGATGTAATTAACAATGCATACAAATTGAAAATTTTGAGTTAAAAATAAAAACCAAAGGATTTTGGTCTTGGGTCAAAACTATGAATTAAAAGATACAACAATTGCATTTCTTTTAGATTGAGTTCAGTATATAATGATCCAATTATCAAACTAATTTAAATCAGTTTTATTAGTTAAGTTGGGACTATCAAGTTATTCGAGTTGCGAGAACACCCCTAAATATTCAAGGGCTTGTTTTGTTTATAAAAATGTTTTATTTCATTTTTTATTTTTATTAATAATTATAGAGGTCTTATTTTATTATCACTCTTTATATAAGTTTTTAAGAACCAAGTAAAAATACTGAACATTTTATAAACCAAATAGGCCTAAAATGTCAATTGAATCATAACTTAACTATTATAGAATTATATTGTTACAATAGATGAATTATAACATAAAACAATATAAGATACCAATAAATATATTATAACAATATCTAATTAGATTGCAAAAGATGAATTGGTCATGTGAGATAAAAACAAATTGATTGGATAAAAAAGACAAATAAATATTTTAAACTTTACCCGTTGAGTTAGAAATTTGAATCATGAAGTCATCAAATTTGGGACCTAATCACCATCATCGCCTTGAGAGTTAAGCCCACATCTATGTTTGTGGATGATGGGAAATTCAAGGTCAAAGATTAAAAAAAATGAAAATGGAGAAAAAATTTCCAGTATTATTTGAAACGAATAAAAAAGAGAGGGAAGAAAATGTATCCTATGTTTTAGGAACCTCTCTATGTTCGGGTAGAAAATAGAGGGGATAGAGATGAAATTGGGTAGAAAGAAGAATCTTAAACTGTTTGGTAGGAAAAAGATTAGAGAGGAGAGAATTTAAAGGTGTGAGATCCACCCGCAAAAATTTCTCTTCTCAAAAGGAGATAAATAGAGTGAAAATTTACTCGTATACTATATTTCACTATATTTCTCTCTTATCATACAAGATAAAAGAGAAATACAACATAATTTCTTCATTATTTCTCTCTTGTCGAACGACATAATTTCTTCATTATTTCTTACATATTTTTTTCTATTATATTTTTCTCTTCTCTATTTATCTTCACCACCATATTTCTTTCTACTTCACCAAAAACAGCGGTAAGGACTAAGCATTGAAAACATGGAGAAAATAGACTTCTCAATAGTTTGGCTTAACAAAAAAAAAAGGGATGAAAAAGAAGATTTTGCAATGGGTCCAACGGTTTAAATTTTCGTTTATCTGGACCAAAAAAAAATTGGCATTGATGAGCGAAAAACATGTTAAATGACCTAAACATCACTGCTTAGTTATTTTTTGTTCAATTGATTTAATAAAAAATTATTCTCATTAGGGTAAAAAAATAATTACACATATATTTATTTCTTTATTCTTACTTTTCAACTTAACCAAACAAGTAAAAATAAAATTTCATTTTTCTTTATTCCTATTTTTTCTCCATCCAAATAACATATAAAATCAACTAATTTTCTCTTAATTTTTTTTCCATTCATTTTCTCCCCATTTTCTCTTTATATAAAAAAAATGGGCAAAAAGCAAAGACCAAATTGTAACAAAAGGAAAAAACTTAGACGAAATTCTATTTTTGGAGACTGTAGTTTCCTTTTATAGAACATTTTTTATTTTTATTTTTATATTTTTTGTTTTAATTATAAAAAATACATGTCACTTTAATTTATTTTAAAGTTTTATATAAAAAATAAGAAATTAATATAAAGTTATTTTCACTTTTCTATACAAAACATTAAAAAATAGTAATGAAATAAAACGAGTTTGATATTTATAATTAAAACTAAAAGTAATTTTGTAATTAAAATTAAATTTTTTAAGATGAAAAACAAAAACAATTGTGTTTAATCAATAGGGTTGTGTTACCAAAAAAATCAATAGAGTTGTTGTATCTTGCACTCTCAGCTATACCGTCGATATTTGAAACTGTGTGGCCTAGATTAATTAATTCGATTGATATTTGGTATCGTAAACCTGAACGAATTGAGACGGCGTCGTATCGTCCTTGACGTTCATCCATTTGAAGTGCAGTGCGAGGGAGAGAGAGATCTGAATCTGGGAGTGGAAGATGGACAAGGGGAAGATTGAAGAGGTGATCGAGAAGCAAGTCCTGACGGTGGCGCAGGCGGTGGAGGACAAGATCGATGATGAGATCGCCGCCCTCGAACGCCTCGATGCCGATGACCTGGAAGCCCTGAGGGAGCGCAGGTTACAGCAGATGAAAAAGATGGCGGAGAAGCGCAGCCGTTGGATCTCCCTCGGTCACGGTGAATACTCCGAGATTCCCGTCGAGAAAGACTTCTTCTCCGTTGTCAAGGCCAGCGAACGCGTTGTCTGCCATTTCTATCGCGAAAATTGGCCATGCAAGGTAAATACTTGCTTTCCATCGCATCTGATTCGTATCAGTAACATCGCCTTTCTCTTTCCTCTGTCATGTTCAAATGATGGGAATTTGGATAACAAATGTGAAATTGTGATGCATTTGATTGACGATAATTTAAAAGAAGACAAGCATTAGGCAGATAGTGAAACTGAATGGTGCTGAAGAGTTTGGGATCTTTTCTTACAATTAAAAACTTTGGTTAGTTGTAGAAGCTAATTTCTCAAGTTTTAAGAGATTTTTGCTCATTGAAATTGTAACTAGGGGCGTCAAGATAACATTATGCTCATATTGATTCATTGCCCTTTGTGGGAGCTTAGTTTTTGTTGTTTTGTTCCTTTCACTATGGAGAATGAGATTTCTTTCTACACGCTTGTATACTATGTGAGAACACTTGAAAATAATGCTTATCTATATGTTGTTGCCAGCAGCAAGATAGTTCTTTTCATTTACTTTGCTGGTCGAGGTATTTCGCATTTGGAATCACATCAATTATTTTATGAGGATACTTTGAAGTTTGAACTATACAAATTATTTCTATAAAAAGCTATTCTACATGAAGAATTATCTAACCTCACTTTAAAGTTCAAATTCTATGACTGCATTTTGACTGGCTTTAAAAAAATTCATGCTTATTGGATTTCTGATTCTCTCAATTAAGCCATCAAAAACATGTAAAGCTGTTCCATTCAGTTTTACTTTTATCATCGTAGAGAATTGGCAACTTAGACTCAGCATGTGTCACAAATTGAATTTCAATTCAGCAAGTGTTAAAATTGCTAAAATAAGTAATAATGCTCTCTTAACATTGATATCCTTTCTATAAACAATTTAAAATTGTCTAACTTCACTTTTAAATTTAAATCTGCATGTTAACTGGCCTCAAAAGAATATTCACTTGTTTATGCCATTTGGATTGCTCATTCTATCAATCACGCCATAAAAAACGATGTGAAGCTATTTCATTTACTTTCAACTTTCAAGTGCTAATGAACAATAACACTCATAATTTTAGTGATTTCTTGCACTGAAATATCGGAGAATTATTCATATTGACAGTTCATTTGCAGGTTATGGACAAGCATTTAAGTTTGTTGGCAAAGCAGCATGTTGAGACTCGGTTTGTGAAAATTAATGCTGAAAAAAGTCCATTTCTGGCTGAGAAGCTCAAGATCATTGTTCTTCCAACTCTTGCCCTCATAAAGAATGCCAAAGTGGATGATTATGTGGTATGTTTATAAAGGCACTTGTTGATTAAGTCCATAGATATTGTCAGGAATATGTTTGACAGGGTGTCCCTCCTTTATTTAAGTTATTTTAGGACTATCAATATGATAATGGTATGTTTATTAGGTGGGCTTTGATCAACTTGGTGGGACTGATGAGTTTAGCACTGAGGATTTGGAAGAAAGATTGGCTAAAGCTCAAGTCATCTTTTTTGAGGGTGAATCATCATTGCATCATGCAAGGTCCAGTGTGCAAACCAAAAGAAGTGTTCGGCAGAGCTCAAAGGCAGACTCGTCAGATTCAGAGTAACTTCCATTTCTTGATGATGAGTTTTATTTATGTTGCTCCTCTGGAAAAATGAGCACCCAGGTTAAATTTGGTTTCATTGACCAGTGTGTCTCCGTTTTAAGATTTTATCATGGTTCTAGATGCAGTTCTAGTGGATCTAATGCTTCTAATACTTTTTGCTGAAACAGTTTTGAGATAATCTCCTGATTATATTAGTTATACTAATCATTGTAAGTAATTCTACGAGTTTTGTGATAGACACAGACTTTATTGTATTTGTGTTTTGCAAATGTGTTAATGTTGAGTAATATTTTACACAGTCTGATCACTTCCTGTAGCCGACCCATGAGTAAATGTTGGCTGGATGACAAGCATTTGTTTATATGGATTTGTCTCCTCTAAAATGAGGGGTGCATTTTAAAGTATGGAATTATAATTGTTGATTGGAAAATCAATGATTACAATTTTAACAATCTTATAATTAGCTATACATGTGCATATATCTTATCACATTGTGCATATATCTTGTCACAACCGTAAAAATTGTTATATTTGCACGTGTTTGGTAAGGCCAATAAATTAGCTACTAGCTTATTTAACTAGTTTATAAACTAGTTTGACCAACATCAAAGTGTTTGGTAAGCCACAAGCTACTAGCTTATTTTAGGAGCTTGTAGCTTATAAGTAAGCTTATTTTATCTAGTTCCTAGCTTATTTATTTTTCTTCTATTTTTATCCCTCATATTTTAATACACTTTCCTATTTGTTTTCTTTTTACGTCTTTTTAGGTCATTTTACATTTATTACTCAGCTTATCAGCTAGTTTTATCAAATAATTTAAATTTAATAAGCTAGTTTATCATCTAAGAGCTTTTCAGCTAGTAGTTAGCTTATAAGCTAGTAGTTAGCTTATAAGCTAGAAGTTTGTTTATCAGTTTGTGTGTAGAATATAGATCATTCAAAAGAGATTCCATTCTCTGGAGCAAATAAGGGGACAGTAGAGGAGAGGATCATGTAGTATTGCGGAGGTATTGTAATCTCTCCATTATTCTTGTAGAGGATCTGGATCCACTTTTGGAGTGTGCAAGGTGTGATAATCAAAATATTTCATTTCAAATGATTTCAAACTCAAAGTCTAACCTAATCTAATATAATATTATATAATAGAATTTTCAGAATTTTCTAAACAGCAAATCTCATGTAAAATGACAGTATTCCTAAAAAACCGACTTCTATTTCTATCATAATTTTTTTGTCTATTTAATTTAGTATTTACTATTACGTTGGTTTCCTATTTATAAGAAACAAACAGTCCTATTTATAAGAAATAAATAAGTGTTTTTTCTTGATGCTAAATATAAAAAACATATTACTATTTTGAGTTGCATTAATTATGAAGTTTTTTTTATACTCTTAATTTATTATCAATTATATACTCGTTTCCCAGATGTATTATGTTATTTTTAATGGCCAACTAATAGAGTGTGATTTACTACTCTGACAATAATTTTTACTTTAATTATTTAATATTAATAATATTTCTGAAATAAAATTTAAAATTACGTCATTATTAATTACAATTATATAGTTTCAATTACAATTATATAGTTTCAAGGTCTTTTTATCTTAATGATTTAATCATAGTTTTTATATATAAGATCGAAGCTATTTAGTAGTTATATTACTCTTACTTAATACAATGTATATAGATTTAAACAATGAATATACTTATTGCTATATTATAAGTGATATAATATCAAGTAATCAAGTGAATGTACACTCATTTATGCACAATCCAATAATATTATTTATGAAATAAAGGAATAAGACAAATTATAACACCCATTTATTCATTTATTTTTATGGTAAACTATTTTAATAATAAATAATTTTATAACTATATAAAATTAGTTCATTCATAAAATTTTATTTTACTTGCACATGATTCAATGACTTTAATAATAATAATAATAATAGTTTTAAAACCTAAAAGTTAGAGTCCGTTTGTTTTCACTTTTTAAAAACTATTTTTGGTTTATAAAAACAGAAATCTAAGCGGCTGTTTGGGATAATTATGGGTTTTTAATTTTTTTATTTTTAAAAATTTTTAATTAAGTTTTTACAATTTAAGACTGAAAATTAAAAAAATCGCATTTTATGATTTTCAAAACGAATATGAAAGAAAAATTCAAAATATAAAAAAATACTATTTAATAAATATTCATAACAACCTTGTACAGTTGTACAAGGCAAGAAACTACATATAACTCGTTTATAAACGAGTATGAAGAGAGAAACAAACATGAAATTTTCACAAATCATTCTCCTAAACAGGTGGGGGATTCTTGTCTGATAATTCCCTACCTAAATCAATAAACCAACAAACATATAACAAAACTAAATTATTAATTACTTAAAACAATCACGCTTTACCACCATATACAAACTAGGCACTAGCATTCCAAACTCGTCAAGCACCAAGCTCAGCAGCTGTTTTGTGATCCCTTAAACATGGACCCTGTGTTTTTTAACAAATGCGAGCACCCTTGCCCCATAAATATGGCCATCCAGATTTTCTTCATTTGATAAAATCATATCGAAAAGCCTTTTGTGCAAACGGCCCTGCAAATAGCAAGAAAGAATGTATATTTTGTATAAAAATGATCGATTTTGTTTTAAGTGGAAAACTACACAAGTAGTAGTGTGTCAAACCTTGGTGTATTCTAATGCCTTCTGAGCAACAAAATTTCCGTAAGGATCCTGAAGAATATGCAAAAACTCGGGACTATTCATCAATTCCAAAACTATTGTTTCAACATCATCCGATTTAGAACATTTTAAGAGAGCTTCCACCACATTGCTAGCATGCTTGTTCATACAAAGTTCAACATATTTCCCACGTAGCCGTCCTATTAACCGTCTGTTTTCTTCAGGCTTCTTCAATTTAACTAAAAACTGTACCATATAGTTTCTTTGAACATAAAAAAATATTAAATGTTAGTTTCAAAATGAAGAAAAATTAAACTGAAAGAAATATATCAAATTTGAAATTCCAAAGTCAAAAGTTTATAATTTCCTATTATACATGTTGGAGGCAAATAAATTGTAGATAAGCAAAATAAAATATAATGAGCAGTTCAAGAGTGAGAAGTCAAACCCGTATGGATCTTCAGCTAGGACTGCAGCATTTAAGATTAATTTTTTAACCAGTAGGGATGTGGCTTCTCCCTGATCATGGACCCAACATCTTTGAATAGCAGAACATCCCCATTTATTTGTTGCAATATCAACACAATTTTTTGCTACTTCATCCAAAATAACCTGAAAGAAAATTTTCAATTATTTGATATTATTCAAGCTAACTTGTCTTCCCTAATTGGTATTGCTATGATTATTTAAATGGAGTATTGATGTGAAGTCACATGAAGGCAAATATGAAAGAATAATAATAAACCATATCATACAAACTGGATAATGTATATAAAAATACACACTCAAGCAATTATGCTCTAATGGCCTAAATAGTTGTGCACGATCATATTTTAGTTTATGATGATTGATGAATATGAAGATTGTTCATGATTTGCGTATTGTTTTGGTTCTTGCAATAAATGAAAATATCCGTCAGAATGAAACAGAGGATGGGAGATAGATTGTAACAATAAAAATCTAGAGTTTAATTATTTCTTTTATATACATAAATTCAAATAACACAAGAAAATCACACATTTTATTTTGGTGTTGAACATCCAGATCAGTCTCGTCATACATCTTGATCTAACTTTTATAAGCATCTCATTTTGACCATAAGACCAAAATCGTTTTTTTTTTTTTAAAATCAAACTAGTCAAATTAAATAATAAAAAAACTTCAAAATAAAAGGAAGAAGGGAGAATTTTATCTTTATTTAGTTTATCTTGAAATAGAACTAAGTGATAAAAATAATTTAAATATACTTTCGTTTTATTTTGAATTGAATTTTCTTTAGAATTAAATGATAAATAAAAATTAAAAAAAAGTTATTTGATTTGAATTTGATTTTAAATTATATGATAAAATTATAAACATAAATCTAAAAGTTGTTCTCTAGTCTGATTTGAATTTCTAGGTTAAATGATAAGAATAAAGTTTCTTTAAATTTATTTTTTGGAAATAGGTGATGAAATGACAAAAAAAGTAAGGATATGTATAAACAAGTTTTTTCACAATGTATTAATAATAATTATCAATTGGCAATATCATACATAATGCAATCAAAATAATGAAGCACAAGCGCATCACCTTTTTACATTTGGGTGGGGAAAGCTTCACGCACTGCTCAATAACATAACTACCATTAACATTTTTCATCAGTGCAACAACAATCTGCTTCAGAGCACCAGCAATTGCAGATATTTGTTGGCTATTGATATTCTGCAATATTTTCTGAACAACTCGAGTTCTGTAGCACAAGAAAATCAGAAAGTGGCTATAAATGCAAAAAAGTATTATGTAAAAATATTCAACAGAAATTAAACTACATTAAGAGTAAAATATGTTTTTAATTTATGAAAAACTCAAAACAAATTTAGCTCTTATTGATATAAGTAAAGAAAATTTACCCAAACATCCAATGGTGTGCCGCCACGTAATTTAATGAATATGAGTGTTATTAAACTCAATAAATGATTTGGCAGCACATAATTGTAAAACTTTTCTAAATTGATAGTGTGTTTCAAATACTAAAAACACATTTATTCCTAAAATTAATTACCCATGACTGTCGATGCAGACATCTTTGAGCTTGCTGGTATCAAAGATAATAAAGAAAAGAATAGAGTTGATTTGTTGAGCCGTAACAGAATTAGTTGCTTGAAAAATCTTTTGAATTAAGTAATTGCCCAAAGTGTGTGTCATTAGTTCATGCAAGTGATCCCTCACTTCTGAGAGTATCATCGATATTTCCTCTGCTCTCCCTTCGTCGATCTTCGTCTGCAGTAAACGACATCCACTGTAATCCTTTGCCATCGAAACGATTCGTTCCCTCACAAGTTCAACTCGTTCCAATGGTTGATGATCATGATCACCACTATTAAAAACAGAGTCTGGTGAACATTGCATTGACATTCTCTGCGCTGTGGTCTCAATTGCAACCCTAAGCCTTATCTCCCTCAACAAACTCTCAAAGCTAGAATTACCAGAACTATAACCGGAACTAGAACCAATACCATTCATCATCTTATTAGAAATATGATCATAATTAGTTGAAGGAGTGATGTTTGTAAAAGAATTGCTTGCCAAGTTAAGTCCTCGCATAGAATACCGAAGGCCTTCTTCCATTGCGGCGGTATTGTTCAATTCTTGAATTCTTGGATGATAAAAGGAATTCACCGTTGCGGTGTTTGGAATTGGAGAGGCATCGTCATGGCCTTCTGAGGGGAAATATTGGAAAGGAAGATTGGGCATGAACTCGAAAGGAAGATTATCTGGATCCATCGAAACGTTACGGGGAACAACAGATTTTCTCTGCTCCATCGAAATTGAACAGGTAGAGAAAATTGAAGCTAAAGGTTAATTAAATAGCAAGATTTGTCAAAGATAGTTTAAATTGAGTAACAAGTGATCAACTCATTTTATAGGCCTCAGGTAGGGGAACAGAAAAAAAGATAACAATTCTTGAAGATAATATTCACAATTCTATTTATCTTCTTAGTTTCTTTGTTTTCTTCAAACTCTTCTTCGCTGCATGGAACATTATCTTTAAATTTGAAAATATTTTGACTGATTGCTTGACTGATTATTTTATAACAATATCCAAAATAAAAATAATTTAATTACAGGGAATTTCCGTGTTAATTCTTAACACACGAAATATTTGGTGTAAAATTTAGTGCTATATTTTCGATTTTAACGCATCCTAGTTATTAAATATCATATTTTATTTTATTTTGATTCAGGCTCAAAAGATATAATAATTACCCTAATAATAATCACAGGGGAAGTTAACTTTTTCTAATCATGTGATAACAATATATATATATATATATATATATATATAGCGAGTGAATGATAGTGTGTTGCAATCAAAATCAAAGTCTGAGATTTTATTATTGATTTGAGTTGTTGTAAAATCAGACAAAATTTAATCGAATTGATATAGATTCAAGATAGATTATTGAAATAAAGTAGGTAAGTGATTAGTTATTCGCAATTGGCTCCAATTCTGTTACTGGTGATATTTTTTTAATTTGAAATACTTCAAAAAGATTACACACACCTGATAAAGATTAAAAGACTAATATCATACTGATATTAATTTTAATCACCGTGCCATGTATGTGATAAAAAAAATTTAAAAAAAATACTTCTAAGATAACTCCAAATAATTAAATATAAAATAATACATATTTCATAATTTAAATATAAATAGAATATCATATACAAATTATCAATGTACTTCTTAATCATTATATTTCAAAATTTAAAAAAAAAATTAAAGGATAAGAAAACGTTCAAATCAAGAAACTAACATTAGATAAGAATTTTTTGAAACATTTTTAAACTTTCTCAATATTTTAATTTTTAAAATAAAATAAAAAATATGTAAATTAACGTGAAAACTTTATTTGATCAAGGTGAATCCGTTGATTCTGATTTAATATATATATAAATAGATAAATAGATTTACTTAAGAGTATTAAAAAATGTCAATTTAATAATTTCTAATTTATTAATAATGATGAGATTCAAAGTTTAAACCCGAATCTATTGTAATTGTAAATAATTTAATAATATAAATTTAATTTTCAATTTTGATTGATAAATTTGCAGTTATTATTTTTTATTTTTTGGTGAGGATAGGGCCTTAACAGGCCAAAGAAAAGCACTTTAATCAAGAGAACCAAAGCAGTCCAGGTTAATATAAAATCTTACTCTTTATAGACATATCGGCCGGGGGAGATTAAAGTAACTGAATTGTATGAGCTAAGTTGGCAAGCCTATCAGTAACATTACTAGAGATCTTTGAATAATAGAAGCATACGGATGAAAGGAAGGAACTCCTCCTTGAATATGTTTAACTGCTACAAAGGAATCACATTCAAAGTGAACCTTACGACCTCCAAACTCCCAAGCTCTACTTCCAAATCAACAAGAATTAATGTCTCGCAATTCAGACATCAATACATTCGAGTTACACAAGTTCTCAACAAAACCAATCAGCCATTTGCCTAAATGATCTCACATGACTCCTCCACATATTGCACTCTCACCATTATTCTTAACCGACCATCAGTATTAAATTTGAGTCAATCCTCTGGAGGAGGTTTCCAACCAACACCTACCTATTTGTTTTTTATTAGAAATTAAGAAATATAAATAATAGTTTTGTTTGTATTAAAATTGTTATTTAGTTTCTCGTTGTACTCCTTATCTCTTTTCCAATTAATTTCTTTTTTATTATTATTCTTACTTATTTTAAAGTGAATATAAGAGTATAACTAAATAATAATAATTAATCTTATCTTGAACTTGAAAGTTCAAGTGATAGATAAAAAGGATAAAAATTCTATCAAAATTGTAACAAATAAAAAAAACAAAGAGAGAACAAGTTAGATTTTGATAATTAGAATAAGTATATAACTTATATGTATATATACACACACGTATTAGATTTACCAATGTACTTATGAATAAAAGAAAAAATAAAATCTATTTATTTATA
Organism: Sesbania bispinosa; assembly: GCA_026901365.1. NCBI lineage: Eukaryota > Viridiplantae > Streptophyta > Magnoliopsida > Fabales > Fabaceae > Sesbania > Sesbania bispinosa. The sequence goes on from QLOH01000286.1 coordinate 635,020, forward strand.
CTTCTATAATTATGTCTAATTTTTGTCCTAATACCTACTTATTATACTATTCATTTTTCTATTATCTACTTTTATATATTATTTTGATATCTCTGTTTACATTTTATATTTTGTAATATTTTATTCTGTTTTTACTGGTTAATAATTGTCCCATTTTATTGGGATATCAGTTTCTGTTTTTAAGGAGTTTTAAGTTAATGGTTGTTATGTTTCTTTCTTTTATGGTGATTTTTAATTACTCTGGTTGTGTACTTATTGCCCATAAAAAGGCTCCTACTATTCTGAATTAAACAACCATCTTTCCATACATATCTCTTCTTTTATTTTATCATAAGCTTGATTAAGAGTAGTAGATTCAAAGTGTTAAAAGGCGAGAGTGGAAGGTAGTAGTCCGAGAGTGAAAGACAGTAGTCCGAAAGTGTGAAAAAGGAGAGAAGAGAATAATTATCCCACCGATGGCTTCCGAAAACTTTGTGCAGCCGGTCATTCCACGATTTGATGGTCATTATGACCATTGGAGCATGTTGACGGAGAATCTCTTGAGATCCAAGGAGTACTAACAGGTTGTTGTAGATGGTGTGGCAACACCAGAAGATGGCGATGCTCTTACAGATGCACAACAAAATGAGTTTAGTGCGATGAAATTGTAAGACTTGAAAGACAAGAATTATTTGTTTCAAGCCATCAATCATTCTTTCCTTGAAACTATTCTTTGCAAAGATACTTCTGAGGATACTTGGGATTCAATGAAGAAAAAATATCAAGGCTCATTGAGAGTTAAACGTGCTCAACTTCAAGCTTTGAGAAGAGACTTTGAATTAAGTCCTTCAGATGAAGGAAGGTGAATCTGTAACCAGTTATTGTTTAAGGACCTTGGGTATTGCTAACAGTATGCGATTTCATGGTGAGAATATGGATGACACGACCATTGTTGAAAAAATTCTATGCTCATTAACACCAAAGTTTGATTATGCGGTATGCTCAATTGAAGAATCCAATGATATTGATGATCTCTCCCTTGATAAGCTTCAAAGTTCTTTGTTGGTCCATGAACAAAAGATGAACATAAGTTTGTTGATTCCCTGGCAAGCGTACCAATATCAAATGTAGTATAATGAAGTAGAAAGGGTTGTCGTACCCACGAGGAACTTTGGTTCAACTAAATTTCTTAATTTGACAGCTCACTAAGTATATTTACACAAAGAAAATAAGATTTGATCATGATTGATAAACAAAATTTTAAACCAAACTTGGATGAACATATAAAAAGTGTAGTAAAAAGATTGAGAAAATATCAATTAAGAAAACTGGGATTGTATTTCATTTATCCCACTCTTCTGTATTTTGGTTATTCAGAGATATATAACAATCGAAACTATCGATATTGATACAACACACAGAAATCATTAATTTATACCGATTCCTCAAGCATAAAATTCATAAGAAAAATCTCCTAAATACCGATTCCTCAAATATTTAACATATTATCTAGCATTACGATCAAGTGTTATAAGCAATCAATATATTAGAATCTATCCCTAGTATTACAGTATATATCAAGTATTTTCATTCATATTAGATTTCAAAAAATACTTTCCAACCAGATCTAAAAATCGGAATCCGGAAACTATTGATAAGATAGAATGTGGCATTAAGAACCGAATGAAAATACCAATATCGAATAGAAACAAAATTACTATATATATAAATCACCAGAATACAACCAAGTTCGAATCGATTACATTCAATCCCAAGAGAAGATTTAGTCTCTCATAGCAGTCATTACAAACATAAGATTTAGAGAAGAAATGAACAAAATTTGCTTCCAGAGCTTTTCGTTTCCGTCCTCATCCTGAGAGTTGCTAAATTTGGAAAGTTATGAAGTTACAATCTCCATTTTGTTTCCGCCTCTATTTTATTTTTGTATAAGTGGATTTTCGCTTGAACGGGACTTTGTTTGCTCAAGCAGGAGAATTCTTCATCCTGAAGAAAGGTCTCCTCGCTCAAGCGAGATCGCCATAATGAAGCAGAAAAACACCCTTCTCTGGACTAGTTTCGCTCAAGCGAGAACTTCCTCTCTTAAGCAAAAATATGGCAGAAACTCAATTTTTTGCTCATTTTCTCTTCTTTCTTCTTGCTTCTTCAATCTTCCTTCTTTATCATCATTTTGATAAACCTGCAAAACAATCAATTTGGGATCGATATGGTTCAATTTCATTCATGACTTGAAAATAGACAATTAAATTCAATAATTCTTAAGTTAGGAAAATTTAATATCTAAATAGATACAATTAAAACCATAAGTGCCAAAATTCAATATGAAAATTCACTTAAAATTGGCACTTATCAAAGTTCAACAACAGAGGAGCAAGCATTGAAGGCTTCTACTAATACTCATTCAAACAACTTTAGAGGAAGGGGTAGAGGTCAAGGTAAAGGACGTGGAGGTCAAGGAAATAAAGATTTCAACAATAACTCTAAAGGAAACGATGACCAATTTCAAGGCAAAGATAGAGGGAGAAATCCTGAAAAATCAAAGGTAGAATGCTTTAGATGTCATAAATTTGGTCATTATGCCTTTGAATGTTATACTAGACTGCCTAATCTTAAAGAAAATCGGGAAAGTTCACATTTTGTCGAGGAAAAAGAAGTAGAAACCTTGTTGATGGCTGTTGAAGATGCAAAATACAGCGAGACAGAAATCTGGTATGTAGACATTGGTTGTAGTAATCACATGAGTGGAAGCAAGTCACTTTTCTCATATTTAAATGAAAAATTTCATTCTTCTGTGAGCTTTGGTGATTGCTCTATTGTGAAAGTGATAGGGAAAAGTGATATTGAGATAAAAAGCCAAGAATGTTTTGTAGAAACAATTTCTAATGTGCTTTATGTCCCTAACTTGAAAAGCAACCTGTTAAGTGCTAGTCAATTACAAGAAAAAGGTTATAAAATTTTTATTAGCAAATGTGGTTGTGAAATTTTTTATCATGTTCAAGGTGCCATTGCAGTTGTAGAAACGAGTTCAAACAAGCCATTCCCGCTGAAAATTGATGGCATTCAATTTGGTTTGATGGCCAAAGTTATTGATTCTGCTTGGTTGTGTCACTATCGTTAGGGCCATTTGAGCTTCAGTGGATTGAAGACCCTTGAACAAAAAGACATGGTGACAGACCTTCCACAAATTACTGCTATTTCTCAAGTCCATGAAGAATGTGTTGTTAGCAAACAACATCATTCTCAATTCCCTAATGGCAAATCATGGAGAGTAAGAAGTGTTTTGGAACTAGTGCATTCAGATATTTACGGTCAATAAATCTGTCTTCTAATGGAGGTATAAAATACGTAATTACTTTCACTGATATTTTTCTAGGAAAACTTGGGTCTATTTTCTACAGGAAAAATGAGAAGCTTTCTCTCCATTTAAAAGCTTCAAAGCTCAGGTTGAAACTGAATCGGGAAAGACTATTAAGTCTCTTCAAACAAACCGTGGTGGTGAGTATTGGTTAGATGAATTTTCTGGTTTTTTGTGAAAAACATGGAATCTGGAAGGAGTTGACAATGGCATATACACCACAACAAAATGGTGTCTCCGAGAGAAAATATAGAACCATTCTCAACATGGTGCGGAGCCTCTTGACTAAGAGTAGTGTTTCGAAAGGTTTTTTGCCCGAAGCTGTTAACTGGAGAGCGCACATTCTAAATAGAAGTCCGACATTTGTTGTGAAGAACAAGACACCATAGGAGGCTTGGAGCGGAAGAAAATCAATTGTGGACCATTTCAAGATTTTTGGGTGTGTTGCTTATGCCCATATTCCAGACCAGAAAAGATCAAAGCTTGATGATAAAGGTGAAAAATGTATCTTTTTTTGTGTTAGTGATCAGTCAAAAGCATATAAGCTTTATAATCCTACCATTAAAAATATCATTATTAGTTGTAATGTTTTTAATGAAGAAAGATTCTGAGAAAATAACATAGATGCAACAAAGCAATTTTTGCAAATTTTGATGGAGATAATCGAGATGAAGAGCCGCAATCAAAAGAGCTAGAAGAACAACAAATTCCAGCAGCCACATTTTAATATTTAAATTAAAAAAAAAAAGATAAAGAGACTATTATATAAAAATGATTATTTACAATTTCATATCATGAAAATTGTTTAATTAATAAATTGTTTATACATTCTCTATTTATACATGCGTATTCAACAAATAAATGCTAGTGGCAACACATTTTTTCAGCAAATCTCTGTTATTAATTGAATTTCATATGATTTCCATGAGATCATGCGGCGGATTCTACTTCCAAAGTGTTGAAACCACTCCCCACTTAATAGAACCCATATGAATTTCATCTAATAATATACCGGCGGAGTAATGTTTTACTAGCATTTTTCATTTAAGAGCATTTAGTCACAGCAGAATAGACTGTCATTCCAGACAAACTTAGGTCTATTTAATTTGAGAAAGTGTTTTAGATTTCCATTTTCTTATCTAATTACAAGAATCTCAGCTACACTAGTGAAAAGTTTTGACAAAAAATAATTAAGCGTAATTTCCTCTTCTAGTAATCACAGGCATATATATCTACTAACAGCAAACGAACTGACAATGGTTGGCTGCTTTCATATGCTTCACCAACACAGTCAATGTATGATATATGCCCTCAATTTGAGGATGTGACAAAGAGCCAACAAGAAATTCATGTACAACTCCATCCACACTAATCCAACTACTTCCAGGCTGCTTCTTGATCCCTTTCTCTCTCATTTCCAATCGCAGTGCTGAGACATCACTCCATTGACTATCGGATGCAAGTGTATTAGCTAACATAACATAACCTGCAGAATTATTTGGGTCTACTTCAACAAGCCTCCTTGAAACTTCTTGGGCCAATTCAACTCTGGAGTGGAGCAAGCAACCTCCAAGCAAAGCACCCCAAACAAAATTGTTTGGTTTGAAAGGCATGGAAGTTACAACATCAATAGCTTCTTCTATACATCCTACTCTTGCAAGGAGATCAATATAACAAGCATAATGTTCCAATTTAAGAGAAGTGGAAAAGCTCAGGTCTCTGAATATCTGGCGTCCTCTCTCCAACAACCCACAGTGACTGCATGCACTTAAAGCACCAAGAAATGTTCCAGCATTGGGTTGCAAGCCAAATTCTGGCATTTTGTAGAAGAGTCTCAACGCATCCTCTCCTTCACTGTTTACTGCAAGACCCATGATCATTGCATTGAATAAGACAACATCTTTGGAGACTGTATGCTCAAAAACTTCCTTTGCCCTGTCCAAACTGCCACATTTAGAATACATGTCAATTAGAGACGTGGCTAGAATTTGGTTTGACCCAATGGTACCTTTATGCCCTATAGATATCAGGTACTGGTGAACCCAACCACCAAGACTCAAATCACCAATTTGAGCACAAGCTGAAAGCACACTAACCATAGTAATGTGGTTGGGTATAGTGGTTTGTTCTTCTACCATCATGCGGAAAAGACTTAAACCCTCCACAGGGCAACCATTTTGAACATATGCACTTATCATAGCATTCCAAGGAATCACACCCCTTTTTCCTGCTGCAGAAATTCGGTCAAAACTATCTCTACTCTTCTCAACATTCCCCCATTTACCAAACAAATAAACTAAAACCGTGTTAACCGAATCATGGCAGGTTTCTCTGGGACTCATGCTATTATTGTCAATCAATTCTGAAAGAATGTAAACCCATTTTTCAATTTTTGGAATGTCAAGGCTAGAACAAGCTGATAAAACACTGACCATAGTATCATTTTGGGGATGCAAGTTCTGCCTAATCATCACATGGAAAAGCTGCAAAACCTCCTCACTCTGCCCGGACTGAGCACAACCAGCGATCAAAGAAGTCCAACAGTTAACTGCACTTTTGTCAGGAATTTCATCAAACACTCTACGGGCAGACACCAAATTGTTAAAGCCTTTAGCATACACTGCAACTAACCCATTACTAACAATAGGGTCAGAGAGGAAGCCCATCTTCTGAATATGGGCATGAATTTGTTCAACACAACGGGCATCTGTGGACCGAAAGCATGCCTTAAGGAGGAAAGAGAAGGTTAAGTCATTGGGCGAAAGTGGAATCTGTTTCAAATCGTTGAAAAGGGAAAAGACGTGAAAAAAGTGACCCTCTTGGGCGAGGACTCTGATGATGGCGTTGAAAGGGAAGATATTTGGATTTTGGAGATGGTGAAAGACACGGAGAGCAATGGGAGATGGGTACTGGCCAATGAGGCGGGTAGCTATGAGATTGTCTTGGTGTGCTCCAACTTGAAAAATGCGTGCATGGATTTGGAGAAGATGAGAACGCGGAATATGACCCTGTAAGAGTGCAGCGAGGCTTGTGAAGCTGGTAGCACTGGAATCTTCAATGGAAAACGAAGGGCGAGAGTGAAGAATCGCAACAACACATGAGGAGCGAGGTTTGATCTTAAGAGTGGGAACGACAACGTGATGGGACAATGAAAGCATGTTTGTTTAATGTAGAGCATCCATCAATGGCAACTTTAATCCAGCCAAAAAAAATTCTAGTAAATACAGGAATTTTGAATAATCTTATCAATTATCATACAAAAAATTATTTTAATAATTACAGAAAATATAGATGAAGGTTGGAGCTACTTTATTCCTTATAATGAGTTGATTCTTTTAACTAAATAATAATTACAGAAAATATTTATATCTTTCTCAAGAATTTATCTCTTCTAAAATGAAAAATAATAAATATATTTAAGAAAATAAAATATCAAAATAACGACTGAAAATATTAAAATATATCTTATAACAAACTATAAAATAATTAAAATCTCAATCATTAATTTTTTTAATTAACAATTACAATTTTACATTTTATACTCTAAAATTCACCCTTCATTTTGGGGTAGCTAAATCTCTTTCCCAAAGTTTATCACGAATGCGTTGTTATAACTTGTAATAACTTTATCAGCTCTTTATTACTGGTCTAGACATCAACTGGGATGAAATCAAGAAGAAATATATAATCTACATACATCTAACTGAATTGTTTTATTCAAATAAACTGATGAATAATCAACTTCATCTTGCATCTCGTGCTGCATAGTTCGTCACAACATTTCCATATTTTATATTATAATCAATCACCCAGCAACAAATGCCAACCGCGCCTTTGCTCCTTCCGATGGTCTGACATTAGAAGAGACTGAATTGTTATTGTGCCTAGAAAGCAAGATTTAATCTTCGGTAAGCAATGATATCTCCTCAGCAGAAGTGATTAGCACTTGTGTGTGTATTATAATCTTCATGTTGAAAGGAAAAATCATGTTGAAACCACACGTCTATATACAGATTGGGCAACCAAAATTTGAACAGCATTCAGGTAATTTGTTAATTCCCAGAGCCATCATTTTCAGCATCACTTGTCAAGGATAGCAGTTCCATCAATTCCATTCGGTACTCGAGGCCTCTAAGATAGTGTCCTAACAGCATGCACCTTTAGGGGGAGGTGTCAGTAAGAAAAACTTAGTTTTGTTCAGAACATTAGAAGCACCGCACTGATAAATAAGTTCAAACATTCCAAATCTTCTTTCAAGCATCATTGTAAATTCTGTATCCCTTTTTGACCATTATTAACTCCTAAATACTCATTCTTCCATAATACATAAATAAATAAATAAATAAAATACATGTATAGAAACAAAGGAATATAATCAAAAGCAGGGGGGGGAAACTGACCAAAAGAGAAGGCGAGCAAGATAATCCCGAGTTAATGAAATAACAGGCTGAAATTGAAGTGAAGAGTTCTCAACAACCTCAGCACAGTCCTCATTCCCAGTAAGTGCTGTTCCAAGTGTTGCATTCTCTGACATAGTTGAAGGTTTAGAATGCATCTTAGGAGAAAGAGTAGCAAGGAGACCATGGACAACAGAGAGGATGGTGTCCTTAAGCTCAGGGGATGTAAATTCTGATAGCTGAGCTACCTGCTCATCAACCACATACAAATCCAACTAAAATAAATGCACTGAAAATATAGTTGAATAAAACAGGTGTGCACAAGCTAATAATGTCAACAGTTAATATAAGGAATACAAGAGAACAAGCTTCTTTAAATGTTTGAATGAATAGCTTGGATTTGTCACATCCTATAATTTCCATTGTAATGATAGAAAAGGATACAAGTTTTCAGGTACGGAATAACAACCAAAAGCCTTTTCCCACTATGAAAGGTTGGCTACATGGATCAAACGACAAATGATTGTATTCTAAAATAAACAAAAATAATTAAACATGAAAACTTTTATATCACAGAGAAAATACTTGTCAATGGTTACAGAGAATAAGCTACAGATGTATCACTATCAAAGCAAATTCACAACATTCAGATATTTTTTTCTCCCCAGTCATTTCATACACAATAAACAAATACAACAATTGAGCAACAAAGACAAATTACCATTCTTGGTATCTTTTCAAGTAATACATGAAAACAAATACTGGTGTGACAAACCAAGGCCTGATAGAATTGCACCGTGCCCATATATAGACATTATACAGCATAAAAAGGGTGTCTAAATGCAAAGCAAACTATCAGAATTTTCTGGAAAAAAAGCAAAACCTGTTCAGGTTGAAGAGATCTCAAGTAATCCAATAAATCATTCTTTTCTTCTCCAACAAACTGTTGCATTTGAAGAGCAGCACTTTTCCTCTTCACTTCGTGTAGTTCCTTTAGAAATGTGGACCCCAAGAAGGAAAAAAGAAACAAAAATGAGTATACAAGTTTATTCTAACCACGGCTTATTTGCAATTTGCAATTAAGGGACTTGAATGCATACCAAGCATTGCTAAGAGACAAATTGGACAACATATCCAAAATTAAAAGATGAAGCATGCCATGAGATATGTAACAATAAAGAAATAACAATGTCCAATGCAAAATAAATTTCAATGACCATTCAATGCATCACGAATTCCATGCTTAAACTCCTAATATAAAGGAAGAATCCTTAATTTTACAGTATACCTTTTTCATAGAAGTCAAACGAGCTTGCAAACTGGAAATATACTGTTGAGCTTCTGCAGATATTTCACCAAGGTCTTGAATGTCGACATCCTCATGAAGTTTTTCAGCTTTGGAAGATAAACCATTCTTTCTACCAAAGTCAATCACATTTATGCTGTCAAGTTGCAGCCCTTGTAAGTCAAGATTAGTACTTTCTGCCTTTGGCTTCTCTAGATCTCTTTCACACATATCAAGGTTTTTCTCAAGACAAAGCCTATATTCAGCATTGCGCAGTGTATACCTGCAATACACACAGAGAGCTTTTCAGATTCCCTCGGTTTGGATAAACATCATTTGGCCATGCATGAAAAGAATAACATTCTTCACAAGTTTCAGAAAATTTGGGAGGCCACACTTATGAACATACATTCTTGCAAATAAATAGTCATGATGACAATATTCTCTATTTCTCTCCCTTCTCCAAACAGCTTGTCCATTTATTTAAACAACTCAATCAATAGGAGAACTAATTACAGGCTTCAAGGGGGCATAATTCAAAGTAAACAATAGTCCTACAAGTACAACCAAAATAACAGTCCTATGAGCTGCATGCAGAGATTATAGAAATTGACCAAAGAGTTTGAATTAGACATGGACGTTGAACTTACCCAGTCATCATTGAAGAAACAAGTAACTTGGAGAGGGGTTCCCACAAGGCCTCAATGACAACATGAAATTGACCCGATGGAAGCAAGCCCAGCATACCAGATATAGTCCTTTTCATGGCATCTGCTGTGGTTGGTGGAACATCTTTCTGGATGTGGCTGACATCCAGAGGTTCTATCTCTTGTATCAACTCAGTAAGAACTGATTTCTAGAACAATAACACTAAATTGTCAAATTCACTATTTCTATGGAGGAAATTGAGTAAACTATTCAAAAATAATAAAGCAATTCAACATGAGCAACAACGATAATAATAGGAGAGTGAATTTTAAAGAAAAAGGGGGTGAGAGGAAGGGGACCTAACCTTAGAGGAGAAATCGTCGAAGGAGTGGGTTGTTGAGGATGCAAGAACCAAAAAGGAGGGTCGAGATTTTGTAGGGTTTTTTGAGGGGTATCGCAGAGGAGAGAAAGATAGGGAGGAGCGGAAGCGCGTGGGTGAAGGGTGGCGATGGAAAAGAAGAGGAGAGGAGGAGAGGATGGAGGAAATGGTTGCCATGACAACAACCACCAACGCAACACCCACTCTTCCTTCCCTTCTTCTTCTCTCTCTAGCACTGTCTTGCAGCCACAATAAACAATAAAAGAGTAATTGTGGGTGATAAAAAAACTCAACAGAAACAGGTCAAGAACACACGATGGATGCGTCGTTCAGGACTGACCTACGACTGGTCCAAACGCGCGACGTTTTGGTGTGGGTAAAAATTGCCGGACAAAGAGTGAGTTTGATAAAACTTAACGATAAGTTAACTTGTTGATAAGTTAGTTTGTTGAATTAAAATATTTAGTTGAACTAACTGATAAATTAGTAGATAAATATAAATTATATAAAATGATATAAAAAGACATAACTACGTAAGCTTGATTATATAAATTTTATTTGTATTTTTTAGACAAAAATACATTATTATGTAATTATTATTTTAATTTTTTTAAAAAAATAAATTCTCATTAAATATTTTAGTGATAAGATATTTAATTAAAAAGTTAAAATAAATAGTGAAATTGATTAAGAAATATTTTAATATAAAAAAATTCATAAAATAGTGAAAAGAAAATAACAATTTAATTAATTTATAATTTTTTAAATTACTTTTTATATAGGTAATAATAGGTAGGCTTAAATATCTTTTTCATCCCTGTAATATTAGCGAGTTTTGTTTTTCACCCCTTCAAATTTTTTTTTTATCAAAACACCCCTACGAAATAAGAAATTGCTGAAAAGCATCCCTGCCGTTCACTTCCGTTAGGGAAACGTTAAAAAATCAAGATTTACTTGGGGTTTAGAAACCGCGGGTAAAAACAGAGAATTTAACGGGGGTTTAAATTCCCGGTAAATACAACAGTGACCCAATAAAAAAATAGGTACTTGCCTGGGGTTTAGAAACCGCGGTTAATATTTTCCTTTGTTTTTTTAAATTAGAAATTGAAAAATTGCAAGGTAAATTCATAACAAAATTGATATTTAAAATTCTATAACAGAAATTCATGCTGAGTTATACCCCTTGATAGTTTCCTTTAAACCCAACACGAAAACTATGTTCATACGTTGTTGATTGACTTCCATCCCTTCTTTGTCTAAGAACAACAACTGGAAGCTTATCCAAAATCCTGCATGTTCAATTCAAAGCTTTAAGGGTCAAGGGAATACAGAGCAGAAACATACAGAAAAGCAGGCAATTGCCCAACAAATCTTACAAAAGTAATTTAATGAATTCATATTACATATATAAGCATTGGCTTCAACATATTTATAACTTACATGTTTACCCGATATTTTTCATCAATTTGTTTTTTTAAATTAGAAATTGAAAAATTACAGGGTGATGAGAGTTGCTATCACACTATCTAAGCAATGGAGTTAGGCCAGGAGCCCTGTGTTCTTATCCCCACTCTACGAAAGGACGACAATGAACAGGCTCCAACTATTATTGTTACCTTCAACAAGGCATGCAGTTTCAGATTTTAAAATTCAATGATCATCGCCAATTAGTGAGTAACTGAGGAGCAAAAGTCTTTTGTTTGATCCTAGTTACTTGCATAGGTAGGTGTCATGCCAGCCAAGTCAAGAACGTTCACAAGCTGCCAGGCCACATAATGATCATGATTGGTTATTGAAGGAAGTGGGTACGTCACCAAAATTTTGGGTTATAACTAATAATTAATTGTTCAATCATTTTCCATTATGCTGAAGCTGCAAAGAATTTTAAAGAAAAAATTGATGATGAATATCGGGTAAATATCAATTTTAAATATCAATTTTGTTATGAATTTACCCTACAATTTTTCAATTTCTAATTTAAAAAAATAAAGAAAAACATTAACCGCGGTTTCTAAACCCCAGGCAAGTACCAGTTTTTTTGGTTGGGTCATTGTTGTATTTACCCGGAATTTAAACCCCCGTTAAATTCTCTGTTTTTACCCGCGGTTTCTAAACCCCAGGTAAATCTTGATTTTCCAACGTTTCCCTAACGGAAGTGAACGACAGGGATCCTTTTCAACAATTTCTTATTTCGTAAGGGTGTTTTGATAAAAAAAATTTTTGGAGGGGTGAAAAACAAAACTCACTAATATTACAGGGATGAAAAAGATATTTAAGCCTAATAGGTAAAAAGAATTATAAGGTTTTTGTTATTAAAATTGAAAATGAATAATAATAGGTAAAAAATTAAGGATAAAAAGGAAGTGTATTAAAAAATAAGGGATGGTGATGGAAGAAAGTTAAATAAGCTACAAGCTAGAAGCTGGGTGAAGTAGGTTGTAGCTTATAAGCTAGATGTTCCTAAAATAAGCTACTTTGAGGTACCTTACCGAACACTTTTGTGTTGGTCAAACTAGCTTTTAAGTTATTCAAAAAAGCTAATAGCTAGCTTATTGGCCTTGCCAAACACACTCTAAAGCTAATGGATTCTGAGTCCTTTTTGTCTTTGTCCGGGAATCCCCACAGACATAGTTGTGGGTTTAACCATCAGACCGGGGTGGTGGTTAGGTAAAACCCTCCTAATAGTGACGACTCAAGGATTCGAACATTTGACCTTGCAAGTAAAGTCCGTCACGGATCACAGTCCGTCGCGGATCACAGTCTACTTCCACTGTGACCAACCTATGAGGTCTAACCACTACTTATGCTACTTTTATTTTTTTCTTAAATATGCTATATTTATTTGAGGAATAAAGTATATATAATCACTTAAAATTTTATATTTTTCAAATAATTATTCTAATTTTCATTTAGTCCCAATTAGTGTTTACTTATTGTTGTAATAACATTTTATTAATTAGGATTAACTTGTTAACAATGATCAAATCTTAATATTTTATACTTATTAACTCCATATCATCTAATCATGTATTTGTTTTTAAAATTATATTATCTAGTTTTTGAAATTTTTTAAATTAAAAAATAAGATAAAACATGAGACAGTTTGAAAATTATTTATTTTCATTAATAAAATGAAACACTATTTATACTTGATAAGAATAAAAAAATCAAAAAATATTTATTATTTGTTAAATTCTAGATGATAAAAAGATCTAATTTATTATAACAATATTTTTCTTAAATTTAGTCATCTAAAAATATCTTTTAGGTTTTCTATCATTGATTTTTCATTTATTATAAATTTTAGCCCTTACTATTAACTCATTCGTATTAAGTGATAACATGGTAAATAGATTATTACACCATTGTTATCGCATGAATAAACTAATCTTATGTGGCAATACACATCATCGCAACTATTCCTATTCTCTTCCCCTCCATTGTTCCTCCCACTTCCATGTCCCCCTCCCACCCAAATAGAATATTCTACCAATAACAACATTCCCCCATTTCACAAAAACTACACCGTCTCTCTTATAAACATCCATGTTGTTGAATGCTTGTACTTTTTATTCAACAGGAACAACTTTCATGCCAAGTTTTTTTATGGAGGCATTTAGTATATCTACAAATCATTGGTTTGACCAATTCAAACACAAAAGTAGGTATACTTATTGTTTAATATGGTAAGAAATCAATTCTCACAACTTCTTTTGTTTAATTTGTTTAATAAAGATATGAAATTTATCCACTTCAACATCATAAAACAAAATGAAGTAAGAATTATAAAAAATGCTTTCAATTCTTATTTGCGGTGGTCCAATACTTTTTGTTTCGCTAGTATTTGAATAAGCTAAAAATTCTTAGAAGTTAGACAAATTTAAAATCAAGAACACACTCACCTGTCTATTTATAATTTTTGAAAAATCACGTACACACTAATCATTCATATTAGTTTAAATGTTAGAAAATTGTAACCATATTCTCTATCTGAAAAAAAAAGGGAATCATAATGAATATAATTTCTAGAACTTGATATGTAGTGTTCATATATTTATTTAATGGATTGTCATTTAATATATATACCCTTTTTTGTTGCCTTCATGTGCATATATACAACACAAGTTCAGATGTTGTACATTTTAATTTTTTATTTTACATAGTTTTGTTATAGACTTGTGGTCTAGGAGTAAATAATTTTTAAGCATAATTATAAAATTTACTTCATACATATAAGTTTTAATAAGTAATAACTCATTAAGTTTTTGTTAAGTAAAGATGAAACACCATTGTTTATATATGTAAATATCTTTTAAGCATAACTGATTCCCTATACTTAACCCATGAGGCCACACGGGTGAAATACTAGTTGTTTAATATGGCAAGAAAACAATTCTCACAACTTCTTTTGTTTAATAAATATATATAAAGTTTATCCACTTCAACGTCATAAAACAAGCTGTAGTAAAAATCATAAAAAATGCTTTCGATTCTTATTTGCAGCGGTCCAATACTTTTCATTTCATTATAATACATGGGCAACAAAAGACATAATGTGAGATCATAATTATCCACTTTCCATAGGTCTTCCGTGACAATCTGATTAAAACACTAAATATATTATAATTAGAAAACTCAAAATAAACAATCTTTTATTTCTTTGATCATGATTAGGGTGAATGGTGAAAGTAATAAAGGATTGTCTCAGAGTAACAAATTGGCGAAAATGAAGTGTATCAACGACCTCGTAAATTATTATTACTTCACCTTCCTCCACTGTTATTCCCTGCTAGCAACATAATACACCAACATCACCTGTATTGGTCCCAATGTAAGGTATTCCATGTAAGACCTTTTACACATGTTGCTACCATAATCCATGAGAATCGCACTTGAGGGTGTACCATTGCACAATGTATAAGGGTTGTTGGTAGCCTCTAAAGGTGTGTAGTCACAATTTAAAATTGACATCAACCACATGACAATTACAAATGACATTATGCTATAATCCGTATTCATAATATTTTTCAAAAAACATAAGCATTCAACAAAAAAGGTAATTATATGATAGACAATATGTTTTTTTATAGAGGAAGGAGACATTGTTATTGACAAAGCATTATCTTTAAAAAGGAAAGGGGAAAGAACGGTGGGAACTGAAGAGGAGAGAGAAAGGGGGGAAAGCGATGATGTGTAATGGCTACCACTTATGATTAGCTTATTCACGTGATAGCAATGTTATTAAAAACGGACCGGCCCGACGGTCGAAACGATTCAACCGAAAATCGGCCCCATGGCCGATCCAACCAATCATTCAGTTCGAATTCACCTTCAAACCGTTTGTAAACCGGTAGAATCATGGCAAATCGGTCTGTGTTGACCCGTCTCCCCTGCATGTTAGACAACAAACCACACCACTAAGCCAAACCTGTGTTTTACTACATATGTGTCGTTTTTTAAATATAAACCATACATATTGCAATTTGGAATAATTTTTTTTAATTGAGATTATTAAATATTTTATATATATAATAAAATTACTTTTATTAAATATGATTTATAACTCCTGTATAATTTTTTTTCATCGTTAATCTTAAACTTAATTTTAACGGTAAATAAAATTGAATCTCTTTTTTTTTATATTTTTGGCAAAAGAACCATTATTTTTTTATATACTTTACCGATATAAGTAGGAAGCGCGATACCGGGCCATTACCCGAAATGCGTAAACCACAAAAAAAAAAGGCCCATAAAGGAAAAGATGGGCACATGGCTCGCAAGGTTGAAAGTTAAGAACCCAGCACGCATTAACCAAAGGAAGGGGACTCCTATAAGAATCTGAATGGTATGGTAACGCAGCAGAACAGAACTGAAGGTGGAAGTTGGATTGAAAGCCCTATGGGATGGCAACGGTGGCCCAGATTTGCAGGACTGTAATGTAAACGAAGCACCGCTTTTTTCTCTCTTTGGCGCTGAGATTAAGAAAAGGGGAACTCTCACGAAACAACACACAGCTCAACTCTCTCTCTCTCTCTCTCTCTCTCTCTATCTCCCTTTCCCTCCCTCAACCAACCTCACCGCATCGCATTAGATCGAAATCCTACGAACCCTTTCCCCCCTTCCCTTTCTCTTCCTCGCACCGCCTTTCCCATTTGCCGCGGAGAATACTATGTTACTCACAACGACAGCGTAAGCTCTTTTTAACACCATTTGTCTTTCATGTTGTTTTTTACTCTAATTGAGCTGCTTTTGTTTTGCCTTTAAGTAATTTTCTTCTTTAAACTTGTTCTAGCTTGGCAAAATCATTTCTACATAGCTCTCTCTCTCTCTCTCTGGGATAAGGGGTTTGTTTCTGTCACGGGGTGTAGCAAAATGCTTGAATATTTTATCTTTTGTCATTGTTCGTGTTGTTGAGGAAGCTGTAATGAAATTGGGCAATGAAAATCACTTCATACTTAGCTTGGCATAATAAAATGTGGGTATGTTGAAAGCGGAGTGCAACTCATTTGCTAATTTGGTGATTTGAACTGTTTCCCTCGCTCCCTGCCCAAATCTCTCTCTCACCTGCTTTGTCATTGGTAATTCCTCTTTTCCTTGTTGTTTAGTAAAATTCAATACAAAAAAATATGCTAATTGATGTACATCGGCGGTGGACTTGGAGAATATGTTGTCCATCACCATTAAAGCTAGCTGCACCTGCTTAACTTTGTTCTTTACATTGTCTCTTTGTTGTGCAGCTCATTGTGATTGAATATTAATTATATGAATGAAGAGCGGTTTTAAATGAATGTATTCACTTTAATATTTGTTTCCAACTCCGGCATGGTGAATTGATGTTAAGTGTTCAACATACATTGTGGAAAAGTTTTTTTTTTTTTGTAGTTATTAGCCTTACCTTCTGACTATGGTGGTTGATGTTGTGGTAATGCATGTTTCCGCAGACCAATGACTAGTGCAACTGGAAAATCGACGAGCCTTAACAACAGTACCACTGAGCAGATGGGAACGGAGCAATGTGAGTTGTCTGAAAAGACACATCAGATAGGTTCTGAATGTTTAGACAGCGAACAAAGGGTGCTTGGTACTGTGCTAACTAGTTCTGCTATCGATGCAAAATCAACTCAAGTTTCTGCCAATAATACCGAGAATTCTGTTATCCAACTACCTGCGCCACCCCAACATTGCTCAGAAGAAGGTTGTCAGGTTGTAGAAGGTTCATGCCTTCAACAAAGTACCTTTGAACAAGTCCCTGTTCATTTATCTAATGATAAATCAGAAAACAAATGTCAGATGTTGTCTCAAAATGTTCAAAATGCACCTGTAGAAATAAGTGATGCAGGAACTGGCTTTGTTGCTGTGGACCAAATGCAATCCGTTCCTGCTCAGGTGACCACAAGTTCTGTGAACGAACTTCTGGATCCAGCTTCTGGAGATGCTGTGAAAAATATTAGTTCTGATGGTTTCGAAAGAAAGTCTAAAAGCACAACTCCTTTGCGATTGAGGCACAAGGGTAAAAGTAACTCAAAATTATTAAAGAAGAAGTATATGCTAAGGTCGTTAGGAAGCAGTGACAGAGCTTTGCGGTCAAGGACAAGAGAAAAACCTAAAACACCCGAACCAAATAGTAATTTGGTTGATGTTAATAATGATGAAGTGAAGAGGAAAAGAGGGAAGAAGAAGAAAAAATTAAGAGGGGATGGAATTACTGATCAATTTTCTAAAATCAGATCTCACTTAAGATATTTGTTGAACCGAGTAAGCTATGAGCAAAGCTTGATTGATGCTTATTCTGGTGAGGGCTGGAAAGGATACAGGTGTGTAAATTGTACCATTGGCTTGTGATTTGGTTAACTTGTAATCTATATTTGGATTTGCACCCTGATCTATGTTGGATCTTAGCCTCTATTTGATAATATAAATTCTATTAGTTAATTGCTGGGAAACTGAAGTGGAACTGCATCAGGAATATTCTGGCCATTAATACTTCAGTGACCTTGTTTTAAGATTTCAGGATAAGATATCCTATAACCTGCCTTTTGCTAGTTGAATGATTGTAAGTCTATAACTGCCATGTGTTGGAATACTAGGATTATTAAGTTTGGAGTCATAATATAATATGAGTTCTGAAACAGTATGCTTATCATGTTCTGAACCTAGACTGTAACTTTTTTATATTGCATTTGGATAAAACAGTTCAATGTGATCTTAGGTATTTGGATTTGACATGTATTCAGATTATATCATAAATTATCTTGATCATTAAATCCTTTCCAAAATTAAATACAAGAAACTTAATTTTATAAATACCTTACTTTCCCAGTACTTACCTTGAATTTCTGGCTAAAGAATGCACCAACCCATGCATGGATTTGCCTTGATTGACCAGCGTATACCATTTGAAATTTGTCTTAGTTATGTAAAAGCAGAATTACAGACGTCTATCACTAAATGTAACCTTGCAGAATTCAAATTTTATCTTTAATGCTCCTTGTGCTTGGCAGCTTTAGATTTGTTTAATTTGTCCCTTGCTGTTTTCCCCTCTTACCTCTATATCACTGAATCTATGAGGCGGTTTGGTTTAGATTTGAGCCTGGCCCATTGCCACCAAATTGGGTTGAGACAAATCCTGTTTAGTTGTATCACAATCTTACTACAGGATTTAAACTGAACTAGTAACGCAGTTGTTCTAACCGTATCGCATGTGTGGTGCACCTTTATTTGTCTAGTTGAACTAGTTCTTTTTACTAAAATATTTTGGAAATACACACACACATTGATTCACATGCAGTGCACTTAAGCATTTGTAAATTTTCTATTTCAGTATTTTTATAATGATCCTATCCTTTCCTTTCCTTTATTGTTATTTTGAGGATATTCTTTATTAGACCTTATGAATTCTGTGATATTTCATCATTCTTTTTTTGCTGGGAGTTTATTCTCTCCCCTCTCTCTTTCTCTCTCTGTGAACCTGAGAAACATTCTATAGTTGTTAGTTGTACTACTACATAAGTTTTATCATGGATAATTTGTTTCTATTTGTTTTATTGTCATAATTTTGCAGTATGGAAAAATTAAAACCTGAGAAGGAGATTCAACGGGCTAAGTCAGAAATTCTTCGACGTAAATTGAAAATTAGGGATCTATTTCGGAATTTGGATTCACTATGTGCTGAAGGAAGGCTTCCAGAATCTTTGTTTGATTCTGAGGGAGAGATTGACAGTGAGGATGTAGGTTAATCCTTTATATTTCATTCTTAAATGAAGTGTCCGATTTTCCAGGATTTTGTAGTTGTAAATACTTACTTTAAATTTTATGTTGCAGATATTCTGTGCAAAGTGCCAGTCCAAAGAGTTAAGCATCAATAATGATATAATTCTCTGTGATGGTGCTTGTGACCGTGGATTTCACCAGCTCTGTTTGGATCCTCCATTGTTATCAGAAGACAGTAATATCTGGTCCACCTGATTGATTGGTCACTTATTGCTACCAAGTTATTTATCATTTATGTATTTACTTCTTTGGCTTACAGTTCCACCTGGAGATGAGGGTTGGTTATGCCCAGGATGTGATTGCAAAGATGACTGCATCGATCTTGTTAATGACTCCTTAGGAACAAGGCTCTCTCTTAATGACAGCTGGGAGGTCAGTGGGCAAACTTAGTGTCTTCTCTGTTAATCATTGACTTTTTGGACCTTTTCCTCTCCTGATCATATGACTGATACTTGTGCAGAGGGTTTTTCCTGAAGCTGCTGCAGCTGCTGGAAATAATACGGATCACAACTTGGGACTTCCTTCTGATGATTCTGATGATGATGATTATAATCCCAATGATCTAGAGGATGTGGAGGTTGAAGGAGGTGAGTCAAGTTCTGATGAATCTGAGTATGCTTCCGCTTCTGAGAAATTGGAGGATTCACACCATGAGGATCAATACTTGGGCCTTCCTTCTGATGATTCAGAGGATGACGATTTTGATCCTAATGCTCCAGATCTTGACAATAAAGTCAAGGAAGAAAGTTCAAGCTCTGATTTCACATCTGACTCTGAGGATCTTGCTGCTGCAATTGAAGATAACACTGGACAGGATGAAGACATCATATCTGCATCAGTGGATGATGTTAAGAACTTTAAAGGTTCTAGCAAGCAAAAACGCAAAGTTGGTAAGAAGCCATCTATGGCTGATGAACTGTCATCTTTACTGAAGGCAGATCCTGGCCAAGAGGCTTCCACTCCTGTTTCTGGGAAAAGAAATGTGGAAAGGTTGGACTACAAAAAGCTGTATGATGTAAGTTCCTTTTCATAGTATAAGGTTTAAAATACTATACATTGCATAACTCGACACATGATACATATTGCTTATATGCACACAAGACTACAAGAGTGTGTATTGTCCCACTCTTTGGTCTTTTTCCTTTCCCAATATTTTAGGCAGCTATGTTCCTTTTGTAGGAGGCTTACCAAAGTGACGACACTACTAGTGATGATGAAGATTGGAGTGACACTGCTACTCCAAGAAGAAAAAAGAATCTTGCTGGCAAAATGACTTCAGGGTCACCAAATGGAAATGCCTCAGATAATGCTACACACACTCCTAGGAGGAACATCCATCAGAATAAAGTTGAAGATACATTTAATTCACCTACTAAATCACTTAAAGGGTGTTTGGAGTCTGGTTCCAGAGATAAAAAACCTGGATCTTCAACATACAAAAGACTTGGAGAAGCTGTAGTTCAGGTAATGATGAATTACCTTCTAAATTTGGTTTTTAACTTTATTCTCTGTTCATAAAACCTTCCAACCAAGTGTCTAGTTTGCATTCTTATCCCTCCTTTGTCTATCTATTAAATTGTGTCCTCTAGATATGTTCATAATACCTATATGCAGACTTGAAGTGCTAAAAGAATTTTGTTAGGGGAGGGTATCTTTTTAGTATGCTACTTAGAATTTACTAGGTATAGAAGATTCAGAATTTGCCTGAAATACAGAAAATATATTGGAATAATATTGATAACAAAATATTTTTGTTTTACTACACATACCTGGTCCTTTTATGGGAATACTAGTTATCTTCCGCAGTCCAATGCACATGTTTGTATTTATTGTTTTATATCTGTATCATTAGTCATTTATAAAAGAAAACTTTAGTTTTGTGTATGTTATGTAGATCATGATACATATCAATAAGTACAGCAGTAAAATTTGTTCCAAATAAGAGGGCTAAAATTTGTTTTGCTTAAAGCTTTTTTTTAAAGTTATAGTTTCATTAAATCCGGTTACTTGTATGATAGTAACATTAGTAATTCCATGTAATTTTGAAGAGCATATAAGGTTATTAACCATTAATTTGCTAAAAGAGAAGTTATATTTTGAGAATAGCTGTTTCATCTTTATTGGGTTAGTGTTTAATGCACCTATTTTGAAGAGCATATAAGGTTATTAACCATTAATTCGCTAAAAAAAGAAGTTAGATTCTGAGAATAGCAATTTCATCTTGATTGGGTTAGTGTTTAATGTACCTATTTTGAAATAATGAGGGGCAATTTGACTACTTATAGCATGTTTGGATTTCCATTTGCACCAACTGTAATGTCCGTTCACCTAAAAGCATTAGTCTTGATGGATTGTGTTGAACTGTTCTAAGAGAAGTTGAGTTAAAATATAAGAGAAGTTGAGGCACAAATCTGTTTCAAAGAAAATTGGAACAGCATCTGTTGAAGAGAGGGTGACTAGAACTAGTCTAAGGTGGTTTGGTCATTTGAGTGAGAAAAGAGGACCAAATGGAAGATAGTTTAATTAAAAAGGCAGCGAAAGACCTAGTAAAACGTTGTAAGAAACCATTGAAAATTTTTGCTAAATGGTTTTATTGAAAATTTGATTTTTAATAGCGTTCAATGGTATTGATTAATTCACGTAGTTGACCCTTTCTAGTGGGATAAGGCTTGATTATTGTTTCTGTTTACAAATTTATGCTGCATGCTAGGGAAAATGTTTTTGCATGCACTACTTTTAAAGGCACCACGGAAAAAACTCATTTAAGTTATTAGAAATTTAGAATTGAGAAACGTGAAAATATTTAAATTAATGAGTGTATGAGTATATACTAAATATTAAATATGAATGTAATAAGAACTTGACTTTAAATTACAAGGTTAAAAGAATAGGGAAAGTAGTACAATATAAGTAGTTCCAGATTTGAGTGAAGTATGGATAGGACAATTTAGAGTCTCAACAGTCTTTTCCCATAATCAAAACATCATTATAATCAGCTGCCTTTGTGCTGCATCAAGCTTTCATCTGCCTTCTTTTGGATCCCTTAAAGCCCACATTTTGTTATTTAAATAATGTGGTTGTTGAGGTATAATCAAAAGGAGGCTAACACACAGGCACACATTTACATGCGTGTTAAGGTGAAGGGTTTTACCTTAAAGTGACTATTCTTGTGTTTTCAGAGACTTCACCAATCTTTTAAAGAAAATCAATATCCAGATCGAACCACAAAAGAAAGCTTGGCACAAGAACTTGGACTCACTTTTCAGCAGGTCATATCTTTTAGCACTGCTCTTACAGTGAGCACATTTTAGCTTTCCACTATGGTTTTCTGAATTCACCATTCCTTTTCACTTTCAGGTTGACAAATGGTTTGGCAATACTCGATGGAGCTTCCGGAATTCATCACATATGGCGACCGGTCCAGGTAGAAATGCATCACAGCAGGTCACTGACAGCCAAGCTGAAAATAAGGGTGAGAAGGAATGTGAATTAGTAACCCAGGAGGTCAATGGAGAAAAATCAAAAACCCCAAGCTCTATAAAAAGGAAGCGTTTGTCTGAACCACAGGGATCTGAAGCACAGGTGGATGTTGATGGCACAGCAATGCCTCCTTGCTCACCAAGAGCTGATGAAAGTCAAATAGGCAATAAAATGAAGACAAGGAAAAGGAAATGATACTTCATTGAGAAGTCAACCTTAAGCTTTGAGCAAAACTATAGTATGCATCCTTTTGTGAGATTGAGATGCTCTGAGATGATCAGCTCAGACCTCGATGGATTTGTTTCCAGTCTGGAAGGTAATCTCAAATTTGTGTCATTGTTTGTATTTTTAAAAAATAGCTCTTGGGGTATTCATCCCAGGTGAGTTAGTTCTAGCGATACCCCACATGCAAACACTAAAATTGTTATCAGTTACAGATTAGATTTTTTTCCCCATTTACAGAGACCCCATTCCTTTCTCTAAATGGTGTTTCTCCTACTCTTTGAGAGGGGGGCTACTAACAATACAAAAAACCAGAAACGGATGGAATAGGGAAACAATTTTCTTCTGTACCTCAGGATTCAATGTCATTGTATCAACATGCAGGCAAACCTAACAAATTTACTAATGTGTTTGATACATGACATAGCGCTCATCTTGCACTTGTTGTGGCTTGATAGTTTGTCTTCAGGAATTGTATAGTGTAGCTGCTATTTGGGGGGCTTTAAATGGAAGTTAATTCTGGGCTACGGAAACTGTGATTGGAGCAACAGAATGGAATTGGAGCATCATATATTCTTTAGTTGCTACACGCTTATGATTATAATATTGAGAAGAAGCCAATTTATCTCTCCACAGGCCTTCTGGGAACTTGCATGCAAGTTTAATGACTTTTTGTATGAACTGGAAGTAAAATCACGCATTGGGACCCGTAAGAATGTTGAGTCTACTGGAAAATGAAATTGCGATTATTCAAATTCAAAGATTTAGGTTCCATTCTTGTGGATAGTCTTTGTACTTTGTTGGTAAGCTGCTTGTAAGAAAGGTTGAGGCTTGTGGTGTATACTAATATTGGAAAACTTATTTCAGACCTTCCCCCCTTATCAAACTCAAAATTTCATTTATGCTAAATAGATGCTAAAATTAAATCATAACTAGGACTTTAACTACCCGTGTAAATAATGCACATATAAAATTCTTATTTTGTTAATACTAATATACCAAGAAAAAAAATGAAATATAACAAAATATGTTTTAAAATTTAAATAAAAACTTTCAAAAGTTAAAAAGAGACTATCAAATAGAAATTATTAAAGTGTTTTTTATTAATGTATTTTAAAATTTAGACAAAAAAATCAAAGATGAGGAGAGATTTAAGCCATGTGAATAGTATTGGATAATAAGAAATTCAAACTCTATTTTTAAAATTTTTAAAATAAAAGTCACATGGATGTGATGTGGTAGCTCCATTGGTCTAAAAATAAACATGAGAGCTCAGTTAAAATTCAAATTTTATATTTTTTAAAATACAATCACATTACGATAATTATATATAGGTGTGAAAAAATTACAGGATGGAGATTATTTTGTTTACGGAATGCCAACCTTCAACAAAAACTTTTATATATTAATAATCAATTTTATCAATTAAACTAAATTTTATTATAACAATCATTTATTTTGTTAATGTTGAAGTTTGGTTTGCATTTTCATTTCCTGTTTTCTGTTTTTTGGAATTTTAGAAAGAAAAAACTGGAAACAAAAAATCGTCATTTCCAACATTTTCAATTTTTCCTTTGTGAAATTTCAGAAAACAGGAAACAGAATGAAAACAGGAAATGAAAACAGGAAAATGCAAACCAAACAGACCCTGACCCTAAAACTAGTTTTTGAATTTTTCTAAGAACTTGAACATATGTCTTTTAAGTTTTGAAGATATGAATTAACTTGGTAAATATTAATTTCAATACTTAACAATCGATTTTATCTATAAATAAACTTTGAGAATAGACGTGGATAAAAGTGTTCAAATGACCTAAATTTAGTAGGTGGCCAGTTTGAATAATCTAATAAAAATGTGTGAATTGAATTGATATGTATTTTAGCTTCATTAGATTCGACACAATATGAGTTCATCCAAAAATTAAACAAATTACTAATTTTTTTAATAAAATGTAATGTGATAATTTTATTTTTATATTAATATCCTTTCTTTTAATTATTAATTTTCTATTGAGATATATATTTTTATTAGTAAAACAGAAAAAAGACATAAAACTAGGACAAAAACTACAGAACACACAGATCAGTTGGTGAGAGATTGTTCCAGTTTAATTAGTGGTCTAGAGTTTGAACCATGAGATTTGTCGCGATGTTAAATACTCAAAGGGGGAGCTTTGTCGTCCATAGAGCTCCTACCCGGCTCGAACAAGATTGCCTCCCATGGAGGATACCTGTGGTCTTGCACACACAAAAAAACAGACATATTAAATACAAGTCACCAAAATATCAATTGTTTAAACTAATATTTAGCTAATTGGCCCATCGATTAATCGATTCCAAATCTAATTCATTTAATCTGTATAAAAAATGGGCTTGTAAAACTTCTGAAATGGACAAACAACCATTGTTATTCAGTTCTTACTCCTTCCCTTTTTATCTTTTTTGTATTTCCTTAACTACCTCCATCCTCTTCTCCCTTTCCCTCTCCCCTCCCCTCCCCCACCCCACCTCGTTTGAGACCATGTCACAAATCATAGTGTTCTAGAGATACATGTTTAGGTGGTTGGTTCGGTTGAAGAGAAGCTTGGTATATTTGGTGTTTCCGAAGTGAAAGAAAGAGTGCAATATGAAGCTATTAAGGTAGTTGTCTTGGTGGAGGCAAAGGCAAAGGAGGAAGCAGTGAGCTTCACTTACTTGAACCCTTCCATGAGGCACCTCTTCAGCTCTAAGGCCATGCTGCTATGCTATGGTGATATCGCTCTGCAATCGTATGAAGATTTGTGAATTATAGTGTCGTTTTCCAGCAAATTCGAAGAAGTAAAAAAAATCGGCTTACGAATGCTTCTGTCGGGGAATAGTTCCCGAAGCCAGTTTTTTTCCAATTGTTTTTCTTAAAAGTGGCTTTTGACTAGGAATGATTTCGGACACGTGTGTCCGTAAACCTTTTTTTTTTGTAAGCCATTTTTTACAGACACGTGTCTGAATATCAAACCCGAACACAAGTTTCCGAAAAGCCAATTTTAAGAAAAAAAAATTGGCTTACGGATCATAGTTGATTCCCAGACACTTGTGTCCGTAAGTCAATTTTATTTCAAATGTCCGGAAGAGATGGGGATAAGTTGGAAAAAGATTTCAAAAAATGTTGAAGGGGGTGGGTATAGCGAAAACGGGGTGGGAATATCAAAGGTCCGGATAGACTCGCACACTTTGACAAAGAGGGCCTGACCCGAAGAGCCCATGTTTGAAATCCGAGTCTCTGTAACTCGAGAATCACTGGCACTGACTGAGTCGAAACTCTAACACGAACGACGCGATGATGGAATTGGAAGTCGACGAAAACGACCTGAAAGCCGCCGGTGCAGAGCTCTTCGCCGACGGTGGACGGAAAGGCGTTCGTATCCATGGCTGGCTGATCGAGTCTCGGCGGAACTCCATTCTAAACTCTTCAACCATCGAAGAGTGAGTATTTCTTCTTGCATCACAGTTAACCCTAGTTCCTGTAATTTCAATACAAAGCATTTTATTTGGTTGTTATTGGTTTTCTCTAAGAAAAAAAAAATCGTCCTCTAAAGTGGCTTTTGAAGTTTCGACATTCTCATCTTATTTTGGTTATTGAATGTTGATGCAGGTGGGAACAGAAACTTCAGACGTCTCATTTACCAGAAATGGTTTTTGGGGAAAACGCTTTAATTCTAAAACATTTGAGTAGTGGCACCAAAATTCACTTTAATGCATTTGATGCTCTACGTGGCTGGAAACAGGAAGCCTTGCCGCCGGTTGAAGTTCCTGCAGCGGCTAAATGGAAGTTTAGAAGGTAAGCTAGGGGCATTTGGATGCAAAATTCTACTTTCCTGTTTTATGCCTGGTCACAAATATTCATAGCTCAAAATCTGTTATTATTCTAGGAAATTTTTATCTTCTATGAAACTACCTGTTTATTGCTTGTGCCATCTACCCCTGCTATCAAATAGATATAAATGACCTGATGTTATCCTCACATTTCTTTTGGGGAAAATGTGCAGCAAGCCCTCTCAGCAAGTAATACTAGATTACGACTATACATTTACAACACCTTACTGTGGAAGTGACACTATTGAGATTGATAAAGATCTGGTATGCATCCTTTTTCATTTATTTTAGTCATTTATACTATATGACTTTGTGTTGTATACGTTTCTGCTGCATAGAGTAGTTTAGTTTATGAATAACCCACAGCTACGTATGGGTGCTTTTGTTAGATGAAAATCAGGGAAATCCCATTGATGTTATTATTTATGCTGTTATTCAAGGCATTTTAATTTTTGTATGGTAGGATGGGAGAGAGATTTCTGAGGAAACCGGCAATATCCATTGGGAAGACTGCAAGGAACAGATTGATTTAGTTGCATTGGCGTCCAAAGAGCCTATACTTTTCTATGATGAGGTGGGTAGTAAGTAGTACCTTACATGATTACATAGCAAACCTGTGTGCACAGAACTGTTTTTGCGTACAAATAATTTTTTTTTTGGGTAAAGTGATTTCTCTTTTGCATTGTTCATAAAACCTGCATTTAAGTCAAAGAAAGAAAAGACATGTAACTTAGTAAACTCCCCATTAGTTCTTTACTGTTCTGCTCCTTTTTCACGCAAATCTGCACTAGTGAAATCTGCTATATATTAATGCTATGTGAGAACCAAAACAGATGCGTTCATGTATACTTGTTTGAGTGTCTGACCTGTACTAAATTGCCCAAACTCTCTTCCTTGATGACATTTACCTTTCACCACATTTGAATACTCAACAGGTGGTGTTATATGAGGATGAACTTGCTGATAATGGAGTATCTCTTCTTACTGTAAAAGTGGTAAGTACTAATTTGGTTTATTCTAGTCATAGCAGATTCATTTATTTGTTATGCAAATTGATATGATTGCCAATGACTGATGATATCACTTTTTTGGTTTATAGAGAGTAATGCCAAGTTCTTGGTTTCTTCTCTTGCGATTCTGGGTGAGCTGCTCCTTCTTCATAGACTAAATTAGTATATTTCTTCATGATGTTTTTTAAGAGAAGCTACACATGGCGGATTGGTTTCATTGTTATTATTCTCATGGTTGATTTTGTTAAGGATCTAAAGTGCTTCTGACATACTTGGATATTGGTGTCTCTGTGTCAGCACATTTATTCATGCCAGTTTCCCTAAACTTGTGAATTTTACTGGTTGATCTGGCTCTAATACAGCTTAGAGTTGATGGAGTGTTGATTCGACTGAGAGACACTCGAATGCACTGTGTATTTGGTGGAAGCACAAATCCTGTTATACTTCGAGAGATTTGCTGGAGAGAATCTACATTTCAAGCTTTATCTGCGGTAAGTTTGTGCTATGCATCACATGATATGTTCTTTACATGAATTCTGAATGATAATGTCATTTTCCGTTGTGGACCTGTGTAAAAGACTAAAGAGAGAAAGAAAGTGGGTGGATGCTTGTACTGCTCTCTATGCTGAGCTAGTCTAACCTAAGGGTTTTAGGGACTGTTTTGAAACAACTGTTATTATGCATGTTTTATTGTTGTTGTGTAAGGTCATGGAGGAAGTAAGCGCTATAGTAGTTTCTGGGTTAGTAGTACTACCGAAGCTACTTCTATCTCTGAAGTTCTAACAACATATAACAATCTTAGGTAACAGGAATAATTAACACTTTACTGTTATGAGAGAGCCATTGATTTTTCACTGGGCTTCTGATTGAATTACATATACCTTAAATGGTGTTGAAAAAATCTAACTTTTGGTTGCTGAGATAATGTTGGTATAGTAACTAGCAGAATACTTTGAATAGATAATTCAGAAAAATACTTGTTGAACATCTCATTTTTCATCACCATGATTTTTCTAGTGTAGTAAGTAGTAACTAAAGAGAATGCCCTAAATAACTAGTGAAGCATGACAGATAGCACTCATGTGGAGCTACTGAATCAAGGACAAGCTACTTTGAGTCAAGGGAATGAAATGAAGATGCAAAATTGGTTTTGTCGTATACTCATATTGTTGGTTTAATTAAAAAGACAAAAATGATTTATAACTTCTGTTACCTGTGTTAATAACAGAAGGGAAGTGTGAAGCTTATAAAATCATCATTTTTTCCAACACATAAATGCAGGTCCCACACAAACAGTTATATTTTCTTGTTCATTCTCTACACACACTGTACTTGTTTCGACAGAATGGAAAACAAGAGCTCCTTTTAATGCATGTCTTCCCAATCTCTCATTTATCTGGTCTATTTTGTTTTTAAACAAAAAGTAAGGATAAGCCTCTTCTAAACTCTAAAGTGAGCAAGAATCCAAGTGATAAAGAGGAAGTATGGGTTTCCTTCCTACAAGGATAAAAGCTACCAATTACTAATTCACTAGTTAAGACTATTTGGATGAAACTCTAATTGAATTAAACCTGTAAGTAATTTTAATTATCCTGAAAATAAAAAACAGAACAAGGCAATTAAATGGGTTTGGATTTTCAAGACTTGATGAAAATTTTTTAGGATGTTGATTTCATTCAATCCTTTACATGAGCTAACTCAAGTCCAATCCATTCTTTAATTCCAGATTTGGCCTCTAAAGTAATTAACCTCTGTTAGTGATAGCTGATTGATGTTAGTAATAACTTTTCTATTGTAAGCTTCTAGTAAGCTTAGCCTGCGCATGCTTGTAAGACCCATGTGGTCAGTTAGGTCAGTTAGCTTTGTTCAGATTCTGAGTCAGTTATAAGCTGACTCAGCAATCTGTTTCTTCTGTTAGGTTGTTCAGAGGGTATATATAAATACCTCTCTGCTCTTGTAACAACACTTAACAATTCATAATACAAGTTTTCAGATATCAGAATTTTCTCTTTTCTCTCAGTCTATCTTTCATTTCTTCTTCCTATATGCAATTCTAACATGGTATCACGAGCTTGATCCATGGCTTCCGCTCTTGAAAATCCATTCTCTGCCGCTCGACCTGACGCGCGCTCTGCATCAACATTTTCCTACCAAATCTCAGTGAAGTTGGATGCAAACAATTTTTTGCACTGGAGGCAGCAAGTAGAAGGTGTCATTCGTGGTCACAAGCTTCACCGCTTCGTCACAAATCCGGTTATTCCCTTGAAGTATCTCTCGGAATCCGATAGAGATCTCGGCATTGAAAATCCATCATACACAGAGTGGGATCAACAAGACTCACTCCTCTGCACTTGGCTTCTTTCAACAATCTCCGATTCTCTTCACTCCAAGGTTGTGAATTGCCGTCATTCTTGGCAAGTATGGGAGGAGATACACAAGTTCTTCGACAATCAGGTCAAGAACCGTTCCAGACAGCTTCGATCTGAACTTCGTTCTATCACAAAAGGTGATCGCAATATTTCTGAGTTCTTTGCACGCATTCGAGCTATTTCTGACGCACTTCTATCCATTGGAGACCCTGTCCCCTATCACGACTAGTTTGAAATCATTCTTGAGGCATTACCAGAAGAATATGACTCTGTTGTTGATGTTGTGAATAGCAGAGGGGACATCTGCCCTATGGATGAGCTTGAGTCTCTCCTTCTAGCTCGAGAATTGAGAATTGAGAAAAACAAGAAGAATGTACTCAGTGATGTTCTCACTGTCAACCTCACTCAAGCTAAAGCTCCAGAAAATACACCTCCACAATCTGACTCTGTTGATCCGGATTCAACTTCCTTCAACTCCTTTCCTCCTCACTCTGGCAGAGGCAACCAAAATTACAGAGGTCGTGGTCATTTTGGTCGTGGTAGAGGCCGTAATGGACGTGGTGGAGGTCGTTTCTACAACGTACAATGTCAAATTTGCTATAAGCTGGGACATGATGCTAGTATCTGCTACTACAGGAATTCAACCCCGGATATGGGCCCTGGACCCCGTCCCTCTCAGCAGATTGATGTTAATAATGCCTTCCTCAATGGCATTCTTGAGGAAGAGGTTTATATGGTTCAACCTCCGGGTTTTGAGTCCTCTAACAAAAGTCTTGTATGTAAACTTAACAAAGCTCTCTATGGCCTCAAGCAAGCCCCTCGAGCATGGTTTGAAAGACTTGCCTCAACTCTCCTCAAACTTGGTTTTACTGCCAGCAAATGTGATCCCTCACTGTTCATCCATCACACCTCCACTCACTGCATCTACCTACTTGTTTATGTAGATGATATAATCATCACTGGCAGCTCCTCATCCTCCATACAGCAACTTATCAAGACTCTTAATACTGAATTTGCTCTTAAAGATCTTGGAACCCTTGACTACTTTTTGGGTATTGAGGTTAAACATCTCTCCAATGGATCTCTCCTTCTATCTCAAGCCAAGTACATCAAGGACATACTTGCCAAAGCTAAAATGGCAGATGCCAACAGTATCTCTACTCCAATGGTTGCCAACCTTAAGCTCTCCAAGCATGGGACAGATTTTGTTGAAGATCCTACTCTCTATAGATCAATTGTTGGGGCTCTCCAATATGCCACCATCACTAGGCCAGAAATTTGCTTTGCTGTAAGTAAAGTCTGCCAGTTTATGTCTCAGCCTCTTGAGGACCATTGGAAAGATGTTAAGCGCATTCTCAGGTATCTAAAAGGCACTATTCATCATGGTTTATTGCTGCAGCCCTGAACCACACCTTCTCTTCCTCTCATTGCCTTTTCTGATGCTGACTGGGCCTCAGACAGGGATGATCGTCGCTCCACCTCAGGCTCTTGCATTTTTCTCGGTCCAAATTTAGTTTCTTGGTGGTCCAGAAAACAAAATCTTGTTGCCCGTTCTAGCACAGAGGCTGAATACAGAAGCTTGGCCTCCACCTCTGCTGATATTTTATGGCTGGAATCTCTTCTCAAGGAACTCAAGGTTTCCTTCAAGACTCCAATTCTCTATTGTGACAACCTCAGCACGGTTTCTCTCTCTCACAATCCTGTCCTTCATGCCAGGACTAAGCATATGGAACTTGACATTTTCTTTGTTCGAGAAAAGGTTCTCAACAAGAGTCTTGTAGTATCTCATGTCCCTGCAGACTTTCAGTTTGCTGATGTACTCACTAAAGCTCTCTCTCCTCTTCGATTCCAGGCTCTCAGGACCAAACTCAGGGTCTTTGACAAGTTGGCTCTTGCCTCCCCACCCTGAGTTTGAGGGGGGAATGTTAGTGATAGCTGATTGATGTTAGTAATAGCTTTTCTATTGTAAGCTTCTAGTAAGCTTAGCCTGCGCATGCTTGTAAGACCCATGTGGTTAGTTAGGTCAGTTAGCTTTGTTCAGATTCTGAGTCAGTTATAAGCTGACTCAGCAATCTGTTTCTTCTGTTAGGTTGTTCAGAGGGTATATATAAATACCTCTCTGCTCTTGTAACAACACTTAACAATTCATAATACAAGTTTTCAGATATCAGAATTTTCTCTTTTCTCTCAGTCTATCTTTCATTTCTTCTTCCTATATGCAATTCTAACAACCTCACACTCCATTTATTAGCCAAAGGGTGCATCTACCATTAATTTAATTTATAATACATCACGATCTTAACTCACCAAAATTTAAGGATGAATAGTGAATACACTCTTACTCATTTTAGACAAGTTTTTTTCCTGACGGAAACATGTAATTTTTCAATTATTTCCCATCCTTTCCTTTAAAATCTGTCCAACTCAAAGATGCTGTGTTTAAACCTTATGACAATGACAGCCAGCTAAATGACTGGTGCTAATGATAGACTCATTATTATTATTGTTATTGTTTTGCTATGTTTTCCTTTTATCATTTTACTTCTCGTGCCTCTTTTAGTTGCTTTGGCACAGCTATCATTTACAATTATAGTTACAATTTAGTGTTGAAATGTCTTTCTAATTGCTATTGACTGTCTATTGATTGGTGCAGAAAGGGTATCCTTTTGATTCTGCTGCGTATAATGATCCGAGCATCATCAGCCAGAGGCTCCCCGTCGTCACGCATGTGACCCAAAAGCTTGTAATTTCCCCTTAAGTTATAAGGCTGTAAATTTCCATATTGCAAAATGTGATTCTGATCAATTCTTATCTTGTTCATATTTTATTCAAACTTATACCATGGCTGCTGAAACCATCATTTACCTCTATTGAGATGCGTACTAATAATGTTTTATACTTTACAAAAAGATTGTTTTTTTTGGGGGGGGGGGGGGGGGGTGGGGAGAGCGTGGTAGAGGGAGGGAGGGTCGTAGAGGCTTACTAAAATGTTTCTTTAGGAAACGCTTTAAAGTTATTACTGAAATGTCTCTAGCAAGCTCATATATCACTTGCTGCCCAACTATATTGTTATTTCGAAGAAAAGCATGGCAACGGATAACAAAGTATGATGTAGGTTTACCAAATTATGCATATCTTGTACTCTTGAAATGCTAACGTAATATTTGCTTCCATGCGTATTTAAGAATGGTCACCTCCCAATTTTTTACTGTCAACACAGCTATGATTTGAGAAAGCCTGTTAACTATCGAATAGGAACAATACTGACTTTAAGAATACTGAAGTAAATCACAAGGTTTTCTCCGCAGAGTGGCATTTGTAGCATCAACTCATGGGACTGGAAAGTTTAATTCGGAATTGTCAATCTCAATTAAAACCAGTCTTAGTGCGGTGGTTTTAGAATTGAAGCTTTACATATTTGTCGGAAGCATCCCATCTTGAAAGTACATAGCATCCACAAGGTAAAGCGTTTACAGTAGTCCTTACTCATAAAATTTCCAACTTTCTGCCAATTGAGAAAGATGTCTTTTGAAAGTACACGCTGGAAGAAAGTCAGATTTTTAAGATTGGGAAGCAAAATCTCCTTCCTATGTCAGTAACATGCCAAGTGAGCACTGCACATCAGGACTTATTTCTCAAGCATCAAGGAAATAAAATAGATATACAAGATGTTATAATTTGGGTGGTGCTAACATGTAGTCATGTATAGACAGTGGAAACTATATATCTCCTACCATCACTATGCAGTACCATCATCTGAGTTATTGACTCTCTTCCAGGTCTAAGGTCTCCTACCTATGTATTTTTCCTGCTTAACTAATGAGCAGGCTGAAAAGGATGATGAAGCTGCAAAAACTCTGTCAGAGTCTGAGGTCTAAATCAAGCTTGAGTGACTCCTGAGGTGGTGGCTCGGGCTGTTGTGGAACCAAACGAAAGCTGCCTGGCCACACCAGATCCGTTTGATCCTCAGAGGCTAAGGTTGTCCATGCCGTTCCAAGTCCTGCTACATATGCTTCATGAAAGCTCGGTGCCATCATAGTTCCACCTCTGCATGGCTTGTGCACGAGTGAATGAGGCTGGACACCAAGTGATCGAAGCATTGGACTGTTCATGGACAAGCCCATTAGTGCCATCGTCCTCTGAGATTGATATCTTCTGGCTGCTCCTCTTTCCCTTTTGTGAGCGTTCTGATGACCTCCTAATGCTTGTGAACTAAAGAACTTCCTCATGCAAAAGTTGCATGAAAAAACTTTGGCAGTAGCTGGTCTTGATTGTGAATCAGAGTCTCCTGCTGTTGAGAGTGAAGTGCCTCCTAAGCTGAGGTTCAACCACTCTTCGGGATTGTCTTCTTCGCTTCCCTCATTGTTCTTGTCTCTGTTCATCACTTCACCTGCTTGTTCCTTGGCTGTTGTAAGAGTTGCTTCATCTTCCTTGATCATCATTTTCCACTAAGTTCTCAGATGAGTTCTGGTGATCAAGGGAAGTTGAATAGATGAGAAAAGGCTTATTGGAATCCTTTTAAGATTAAAACAAAAGCAGAAAAAACTAATGGACAGGGGTATCTGTGCAATGGAAGTGAGATGGGTTGTTTTTTATTTTATGTCATCCCAATCAGTAACCCCACCTATTGATGCTTGGTGCTGTAGGGAACAATGCTTATGTCATCTTCACTATTGGCCCCCTTCAAGCTTAGGATTCCCCACTATCATCTTTTCTCCTTTTCCTCTTTTCTCCTTACAAAGTCCTAACCTTTCTTGGCTATCTTAGGAATAGCTATCGAAATATAAGGTTGACAATACTAAATCTTTCCATCCATTGTCAAAATCAAATCTCAAAATTTATTTGAACTGCCTGCCATATGTGCTTCTTAACCCATCATGTAACAAATCTATCTGTATACTTTTTCTGAGTAGGATGGATATGATGGGTTTCTAAGATGGAGTCTTCATGTTTATCCACTTTGGTCATGGGATTGGAATATGAATTAATTTTTTTTATTTCCCATCTTTTATATTCCACTTGATAGTGAAAGTAGGATCTGACTTGTGAGCTTAGGCATATGTAAGGTAGGGTTGGATTGGCTTTTCATTGCTTTTTGATTTGATGTTTTGTGGGGGAGTTGGGTACCCTGATTGTTTCCAATAATGGTGATGAAAAATTGGAAACGAGATAACATGGTCTGTTGCTATTTTAGAATAGTTTTCCATGTCGAGCCAGGGCATCTGCTGGGTGTTTTCTTGTTGGGGTTTCTCTTCAAACTATAGTGGCCAATGTATATGTACAGTGGGAGAAATGCATAAAGGTCCCAGTTGCACTTAGTTTATCTCTTTCAATGGTCCTGAACGAAGCCACTTGTACTTTGTCTTTCCCTCATTAGCTGGGGGAAATTCCACAGTTCCCCTGTTTTGTAGAGGTGGTTCTCCCACACACTTCCTCTCTGAAACAGACAGTGGAAAAAGACACCTCACCAACACACCAACCAATCATAGCTCAGCTTTGTGGAGTCTAATTTGGAGATAGAAAGTGTTTGGTCATGCATTGCATAACACTGCATTCAAGGAACAAACAGAGTTACAGCTTCTTCTGTCTTATGGTTATGGCCACTTTTGATAGCAACTAGGGGGAGTCAGATATTTCTTAGTTTTAGTCACTTGTGGATAATTTCTTTCTTTGATTTGATTTTTTATTTGTTGGATAATTTATTGAGGTAAACAGGACTAAATCCAACTTAAATTGATTAAACAAGATTGGTTTATCCATGAATCGAGGTCCAACACCAACAAGATCAAAGTACAAAACTAAAATTACTGTATGTATAAAGAAAAAAGTTAAGATACGCCTACAGAAATCTACACCAAATAGATAAGGATACAAAGAACGCTACAATTTTATTTCGATCACTATGGAATTAGAATAGTTGCTCCAAATGCTCTGGAACATAACGGACGGCATATTCTTCGGATCCTTATGATCAGTCTTACATTAGGCCGAAGGTAGGGAATGTTCTTGCTCAGATTGAGGGTTAACCTCGAGCCAAATCATTTCTTACGGTTCACAAATTTTACAAAAAATAATAATAAATGTGGCTTCTACTAATACATTATTAATTTTTGACACATCCAAAATATATTTTAAATACAAAATGATAATTATTACAAAACTAATTTTGTGAAAATTGTTTTTTTGTCCAATATGAAAATTGTTCACAAAGCAAAAGTTCATTATTAAGTTGTAGTAACCATTGTACTCTCTTTTAATTCAATTATCTTTGCTTAATAAAAAGAAAATTGTTCAAAAATAAAAAATAAACCTCAAATAATTATTTATAAAATGTAAAATTAATCAATTCAATGACTGAATTGTGTTATATTATCTTGACAATTATATATAAAATTTGAATAATTTAAACATTCATAAATAAGTGGTTTAATAATAAATATTTAATTATAGTTTAAATAATACATTATGCATTAAAAAGGTAATATGATAAAATATCAATTAGTTTTTTTAATTATATAAGTTTTGTAGACATCATCTACTTTTTGAAAATTTTCAATCTATATTGATAAATTTAATCATTTAAAAAATTATTAAAAATATATGTATAAACATTAAGAAAATTGCCTTCATATTTGTCAATAAATTAATGAATTTATTAATTATTCAGTATTAATTTTAGTTAAATTAGTTCATAAATCACTCCAAAATTTTAAGTAAGTCTTTGGCTTTTAAAATTGTATAATTAAATGTAAAGTTAACACCGTTAAATTGTTTCTCATCTATCCTATCATTGTTAGAAAATTTTCGATGGTTTACATTCAGAAAATATTATTATTTTTATTTTAATTTTAGTTATAAAAAAAATTTATTTTTAGTTATAAAAACATCATATCGTTTTCATTTTGTTTCCATTTTTTAAGTTTTATATGAAAAATAAAAAAATATTAATTTATCTATTTCTTATAAAAAGTTTAAAATATAAATAAAAATTTAATATTACTTATAATTAAAAATAAAAAATAGGAAATAAAAATACGTAACTTTTTTGGGTTTAGAGTTTTCTGAAAGTAAAAAGTTCTTAAATCATTATCCTTTGAGATTTGTTTCTTCACGGCACAACTCCTAGTTCTAGGAAAGTTCAAGATTGCATTCTCATGTAGCTCAAATCGTTAGATTTTATAATAGATAGATACAAGTTATACTTGACCAAAAAAAAAATGATACAAGTTATACAACAGGGACTAGCATTGACGTAGAGCAAGTTTGGGTTTTTTTTGTTTTTCTCTTTCTCTTTGTTCTATTGCACAAAATGCTTCCTATAAGCTTTGAGGTGTTATGAAATCCAAATTATTTTGGTTTAACTTTAGGTCTCAAAATGGCGTCTGACCAGTATTAATATGTTAACAATCTGTGCATATAAGATTACTTTATTTTTATTGAACAAGTTCTTATCCTCAAATCTATTGGCTGCCATTGGTATTTCGTCTCTAAAGGTAACAGTAAAAAGCTGTGTTTTACGTCATCTAGCAACTCCACCATTGTTTTAATGTGCTTATGATACCCACTTGATTTAAAAAATATACCGTCATTTGAACCGTGCGATCTTAATTGGATGGTCCAAATTTACTAAATGCGTAAATGCACAAAAATGTGATGGCAGTAAAGTTGGGTGCCTCTGTGGTCGCATTTTTCCCCCTTACTTTTCCTTGTTTTCTTTCGCTTTCTTTTGTTGAATAACCAATTCAATAAATGATGGAAAGTCCCTTCCTTGCTATATTTTGTTAGGTCAACCACAGATTTGCATCAAAAGTTTTGTAAAATAAAAATGAGAATAGGATAAAAGAGGCATAAGTTGCCACATTATAAATATAACACTAAATTAATGTAATAATATAACGAACAAATAAAACTATAAAGAAAGCGAGAATATGACCATGCAATTAAAAATGCCCACTAAAGTAAACTAATTTTAAAAAGATAAGGTACTGCTAATTTTAAAAACTGAATTTGATTCTCTTAAAATGAATATTTCACATTAAAAGATAAAACGCATTAATTATTTTTAATTATAACTGTTGATTGAAATTTTAAAATAAAAAATAAATATCTCTGTACTTCTCACTTCAAAGGAACCTAGTCTTTAAAAAAAAAAAAGCAAGGCACGCTTGAAATTTTCAATCGTGAAAATTTACCTTAGGCAAAATGCACAACTGAAAATTTTAATAAAGATAGCAATCCTATTTATTAATATTTATGCTTACATAGTGGGTAAAAAAGATACTCGATTCTATTCATTAAAATGAAAACAGGAAAAACATGAATATGTCACTTTTGGGATCAAAATTAGTTCAAATTTTAAGTAATAGCTAAACAAAGCTTGAAATAAGCACTCCCTTACCTTAATCAACCATAAAATTTAGCCTAGCCCAGCGAGTCTACGAGGTTAGATTAATCTTCAATCAACTCGTGAGGATCAAAATTTGAACAAACTTTTGTACCTAAACTATAAATTAAACAGCCATAAACACGATTTTACCCTTTTTTTTTTCACCCATTTCTGTGAAGTGTGAACCCCACAACAACAAATATAACAGGGTTTTTTTGGTCCAAAAACAGGTTTTTTTGTCAAACAATTACAGCAGTTAGAAAAAGGTATATGGGCTGCAATTTGCAGGCTAGCCCACTTAATTTGCAACATGCATAGTTAGAATCAAACGTCACTCTACGACTTAATCCAATCTAATTGAATTTTGGTTTAATCAAGTTTTTTATCTAAAATATCTCATTTTTCTATTTGGTCCTCTATTTTTAAATTATTTAAAATTATCCTCTAAAAATAATTTTGTTTCTCAAATGGTCATTTGATTTTACCATAAAATACTGACGTGAGAGAAAACAGGGTACCATTTAAAAAAATCATGATATTTTATAAGCATTAATTTAAAAATTATGATATTTTTTTAGGGATGATTTGAGAAAAAAATTGTAAAAACACAAGAGGAAGCATTTAGGGAAAAAAAATCATTTTTAATTATTAGTGGACTGTTTTTAAAAAAATGGAGGATCAAATGAAAAATCTATGATATTAAGAGATAAAAAATATATTTAAACCTTTTTTTCTTTTTTGATTTGAGAGCTTTGATACTCAAAATTATATTAAATCTCAATTAATTTAAAGTGAGTCAAGTGAATTCATTTAAAATGATAAAACCCTTCTAATACCTATTTTTTCATTCAGAACCTTAAAAATTTTAATTATAAAAAACAAATTCTTTACAATTGTGTTAATTCTTTACTCTTAAATTAACACGCATTGGTTAATCTAATTAAGATTGTTTGATATTTTTATACAACAGTAAAAAGTACACTAAACAGATCTTTTACAAAGTTTTGAAGAGACAAATAATCCCACTACTTAAATTCATGGTCGCGTCTAATATATACCTCCACTTTAAGTGGAATACGGCATTCCATGCATTGTCCACCGTTGGATTTATTATATTTAAATTGAATGGCCTAGATATGAGACCGGCCATTGTTTAATCAGGTAGCACGCCTTTTTTTGCTATTTAATACCTGGTCCCTACACACATTCATTTGGAAAGTACGTTGAAGATTTTTTTTTCATGTTCAGCAATTATCCGTTTGAGCGTCAATTATATTACCACCGTGGTAATAGTTAATAGTGATATCTGAAAACATATGGTTTTAAAAAATAGTGAACTAAAATTAAAGAAATAAATAAAAGAGGGACAAAAATTCAATTTCGCTATATGATAGGGGCAATAAAACATATTTAACTCTCATTTTTATATTTAATATTGAGTTAACATTGAACCTTAAAATTTATATATATATATATATATAATATTTATTTTATACATTAAATCTTATTTTGGCTCCCCTAGATATTTGGTTCAAGATCCGCCACGGTTACCACGTTCCTATATATAAGAAACATTGGACTAATTAAAATTATTACAACCAAGGAAATGCATTAGAACATGTTAGTGGTAATTAATAGTGTCATAATTTTATTTTTTTCTCAAAAATATTCTTAGTATTAAATGAGTAAATGAGTGAATACCTCTTTAACTACTCACAATAAATTAAGGACATATAAGGTATTTAACAATTAATGCAACTAAAAATAGTACTATCTCCGTTCCTATTTAACTGTCCACTTTCAAAGAAAAATTTGTTCCTATTTAACTGTCCACTTACAAACCCAATGCACTAATTAATAATTACACTTTTCTCCATTTTACTCTTATGTTAATAAATGACCAACTATTGAAAACTAATGAGAGCCAATAGTAATAAGAGAGATAAAAGGTTAAAATAGAAAGTTTAAAATTTATTTCCATGAAAACAAGAGTAATGATTGCATTCCTTAATATGTGTGTTTTTAGTCAGAGTGGACAGTTAAATAGGAACAAAGGCAGTACTATGTTTCTTATATATAGGATAAAAAAAATTTAATTTCTGGATTTTATTGGCCTTTCATTGGCTTCTAAAGTCTTATTAGTTTTCCTTTTCTTGTCTTTTAGTTTATAACTGTGTATGGTTTGGAGTACTCCTTGTACTCCCTATTAATTTTAATTCTCTTTGCTTAGCAAAAAAAAGGAACAGAGGAAGTATATTTTTGTATTTTGATTTTCTAACCTTTTAAAAGTGAAATTTTATAGTTTTATAAGGACGAAGTGTTGTTTACGAAAAATCCAATGGGTATCATGTAATGGTTGAATTTATTTTTTTAGTATGATTAATTATTTGTAACTATACCGCATAATGAGATAACGTAGTAGTTATGGTTTAGTAATAATTTAAACATTTGTAATGTGTTGTGTTTAAATGATTTTTTCGGGTCAGTTATATAGGTAAGATCCCACCATTTATTTATACTAATATAACGCATTAATTAAATGTTAACTAATATAATACCCCGTGCGATGCAAGGGACATGATTTATTAATTTAATAAAATAATATTAACGAATAAATTATATATTAAAACGTGAAAAAATAAATTATTGTTTAACACAATGTCAAACAAAATATAAAATTAAAGTTAAATATAAGACAATTTATATATATAAGTCTTTTATTTATTCTACGCTGAAATTTAAAAAAAAAATTATCATATGAAATTAATGAAAATCTTAAAATTAAAACTATTTCTCTAACATTGTTTCCAAATATAACTCGTCATTTAAAAACATACGTGTTCATCTGAGTGATTATAAGTCATGCGTTATTTTACACAATCTTAAACACAGATTTATATTTCTTAATAATATGATAGGAATATTGCTTTCATTTTAATGTTATGATTTGGAAGTTTTGAATAACATATTGTACTAAGAATTTCAAAAGTATAAACATCATCAAACCTATAGAATTGTGCATATGCAACACATGTATTGTTAATTTAAATTAAAATATTCACAAAGAAGTTATATTTTGAAAATAAAAATATTAACAATTAATTTAATAATTAAATATTTATTAATATCATATTTTTAGAAGATATATATATATATAACATTTTACATTTCGAATAATAACTAATTTCTTATGAACATTTATAATAGTATGACCTATCTCTTAACTTCTCTCATATCCAATAACCAATAATTTCCTCACCAACTCTCCTATCATGAAACTCTTATTTCAATTTTTCTTAAGTCTTATTCCCTTTAATATCTTTTTTTCTATCCTGACGCCACTTCCCATATTTAACTAAAAGCATTTTACATTAAAAAGATTTACATGTGACTAACATTCTTCATTTTCATTTGTTAAAAATAATTAATTTAATAATTTCTTATTATTTATTTTTATCATCGCCCCACTTTTTTATTTATGCATTTTATCGCAATTATTTCAAGACACTTTTCTTTACATTGCGTGGCAGGCACAGAATCCATTGTAACATATATTTATATAAATAAGTTGACAATAGAAATATATATTAGTAGGAGTGTTAAGATAAGATAGACATGAAC
This sequence comes from Sesbania bispinosa, assembly GCA_026901365.1. NCBI lineage: Eukaryota > Viridiplantae > Streptophyta > Magnoliopsida > Fabales > Fabaceae > Sesbania > Sesbania bispinosa. The sequence goes on from QLOH01000286.1 coordinate 677,288, forward strand.
AATGGATTTAACAATCCGCAAAACAGTTAGAAACGTTTGATGTATCTAAACCCTCATACGTCGCAACACTAGCCTAATGAATTTTTCACCATCCATTTCCAAAAAAGTAGCTCATCTCCTTCATGTAATTGCTCTTCCCTACAATATTGCCTTGGTACCACCCTTGGCCCATCCTACAATGTTTGGGAATCCTTGTGTTTCAAAGTAGGTCCCAAAGCTGCACTTCACCATTAGGTAACTTAATATGAATATTATGTTGGTCATCCCGTAGGAAACCGGTTACAACCCGTACTGGAAGAACCTGCAAACGAATGAGAGAGGAGTAGAGAAGGGGAGAGGGAGAGGGAGAGGGAGAAGAGAGAAAGAGGGAGCGAGGGGAGGGGGCGAGAAAGTGAGAGAGAGGGGAGAAAGGGGAACAAGAGAGAGGGGAGGAAAAATAGCTACATACGTTGAAAAAAATGTGGAAAATTTACATTACGCACCTTATGCGTGGTAAATCAACTGTGTGTGTTTTGGGAGGGTTTCGCCATAGGCGGGATAATGAGTTGCATGAAGCAGCGGGTAAGAGGATGAAGGACTAAACCCTAAGCCTCTATTTGGGGTAAGTGCGAGTACATGCAGAGTTTCTGTGTGAATTTGGTCAGGGTGATCCAAAGGGAGGTTTCAGCTTGTAAGAGGAACCCTGGAGTCATTTTTTGTGTTATTTTAAATAAAACGCAATTATGGTGAATTAATTTCAAATTAATAGTTGATAAATAAGGAAAAATAGCTACATACGCCGAAAAAATGTGGAAAAATTCACGTTAGGCACCTTATGCATGGTAAACCCACGTGGTGTGTTTTGGTAGGGTTTCGGAGTTGGTGGGATGATGAGTTGCATGAAGGAGTTGGTAAGAGGATGGAAGCGTAAACCCCTAAGTGCCTATTTGGGGCAAGTGTGAGTGCATCCAGAGTTGGTGTGTGAACTTGGTCATGGTGATCCGAAGGGATGTTCCGGGTGGTAAGAGGAACCCTAGAATCAATTTTGGTGCCTTTTTGAAATAAAACATAATTATGGTGAATTAATTCCAAATAAATAGTTGATAAATAATGAAAAATAATTATATTCGCCGTAAAAATGTGGAAAATTTATGTTAGACACCTTATGCATGGTAAGCCCACGCGGTGTGTTTTGGTAGGGTTTCGGAGATGGTGGGATGATGAGTTGCATGAATGAGTGAGTTACAGGATGGAAGCGTAAACCCTAAGCGCATATTTGGGGCAAGTGTGAATGCATACATAGTTGGTGTGTGAATTTGGTCATGGTGATCCGAAGGGATGTTCCCGGTGGTAAGAGGAACCCTAGAATCAATTTTGGTGCTTTTTTTGAAATAAAACATAATTATGGTGAATTAATTCCAAATAAATAGTTGGTAAATAATGAAAAATAGTTATATTTGCCGTAAAAATGTGGAAAACTTACGTTAGGCACCTTATGCATGGTAAACCCACGCGGTGTGTTTTGGTAGGGTTTCAGAGATGGTGGGATGATGAGTTGCATGAAGGAGTGGGTTAGAGGATGGAAGCGTAAACTCTAAGCGCATATTTGAGGCAAGTGTGAGTGCATACAGAGTTGGTGTGTGAATTTGGTCATGGTGATCTGAAGGGATGTTCCGGGTGGTAAGAGGAACCCTAGAATCAATTTTGGTGCTTTTTTTTAATTAAAACAAAATTATGGTGAATTAATTCCAAATAAATAGACGGAAATCAGTAATAAACAGTTATATTTATAAAATAATTTATGTGGACATTGTTTTCTTTTTATCATGTGTCTGATTTTTTAATTATATTTCTAAAAATAATTCACTCATATTCCATTTTTATTTATCTTTTTTTCAATATAAAAATATAGATTAAGAAATATAATAATCGTATTGAGCAAAATATAATAATTTCACTTAGATTCCATTTTTATATATATCTTTTTTATATTCTCACTTGGGTTTTACTCCCTCTGGTTCTTTTTATAAGGCACCTCTAACCGAATTACACAGATCGAGGAAAGTAGTTTAAGTGGTTAATTTTATTGGTTTCATAAAAAAATAATACAACATTTCATTTTTACCCGTATTTAATATTATTAGTATATTCTCTCACTAAATAATTGAGATTAAATTTTACACTAAATATAGTACTAATTCTCACTATCAATTGTATTGGAACACACAAATGTATATGGAAGAGTGCAAAGGTTTAACTCTCTCTCTTGGTCACCTATGTAACAATATTTATAATACCTCGTTAATGAACAATTAGCAAAATACATGGAAGAATTTAATAAGGGTAAATCAGGAAAAAAAATTAAACTTCATAGAGATTATCAAGTGCCTTATAAAAAGGACCGTCAATATTATCTGAACGGTGTCTTATAAAAAGGACCGGAAGGAGTAGTTTTTAAGTTTATTTATGAACGTTTTAGTAAAATGATTTTATTATGAACCATAAATATCTTTCACGGGAGCTACTCTTGCTCGTACCGTTAAATTTTTTCTTTTATTTTTTATGACACGTTAATTTTTTATTACCATATTAAAATATTTTTAATTTTTTTTATGCCACGGTAATTTTTAATATTATGACACATTAATTTTTTAATTTTTTAATATTTATTACCACAAATAGTTTACGTTAATTTTTTTTATGGCACGGTAACCAGTGTTTCCTATGAAATGATGCAAAGCCAGCATTTTGGAAACACCCATGGCTGAGGACTTCCAAACAAATCAGTTATATTGTAGTAATAAAATATGGGTAACCTGTAAAAGCCAAAAAAAACCGCCTACGATGGGTAAAAGTGAGGGGCACACGGTATACCACATATCTTGGGGGTATATATTAGATGGCACCTAAATTCATCTAACAACTAGCATTGAATCATGATAAATACTAACTAAATTCTATCAATTTTTTAGGGTGAATTCTAGGGTGAAGTTCATTGTCATATGGTATACCATGTGCCCCTTCAATTATGGGTTTTTTTATAAAAATATTATTTTTAAAATTTGCAATGTAGTCCTCCTATTATATTATTAATATGTTTATCTCTCTCTCCTCTCTCTTTTGTTTCTTTCTCCTCTCTCTCCCATGTTTCTCTCTCATTTCTCTCCTCTCTCCTCTCTCCTCTCTCCTCTCTCTCCTATCTCTCTCTTATTTCTCTCTCCTTTGTTTCTCTCTTATTTCTCTATCCGCTGTTTCTCTCTCCTCTCTTTGTTTCCCTCTCCTCTATTTTTCCCTCCTCTCTCTATTTCACTCTCCTCTCTCTCCTATGCTTCTCTCCCCTCTCTCCACCCTTTCTCTCTTATTTCTCTCTCCTTTGTTTCTCTCTTCTCCTCCATTCTCTCTCCCTTTTTCTCTCTCTCCCCCTCTATTTTTCCCTCCACTCTATTTCTCTCTCTTCTCTCTCCTCTCTCTCCTCAATATTTATTTCTCTCTCCTCTCTCCTTTGTTTCTCTCTTCCTTTGGTGGAGAGAGAGGAGAGAGAAGCATAGGAGTAGAGAGGAGAGTGTAAAAATAGAGACGAGGAGGGAAGAGAGAGGAGGGAAAAATAGAGGAGAAGAGGAAACAAAAGAGACGGAGAGAGAAACAACGGATAGAGAAAATAAGAGAGAACAGAGGAGAGAAGAAACAAGAGAGAAATAGAAGAGAGGAGAGAGAAACAGAGTGAGAGAGAGGATAGAGAAAATATAGGTAGAGAGGGGTGTGACGAGGAGAGAGAGGAGGGAGGAAACATAAGAGAGAAAACATGGGCGAGAGAGAGGCAGGGAAGAGAAAATAAACAGATTAATAATAATAGAGAAGGACTACATTGCAATTTTAAAAATAATATTTTTATGAAAAACCCCCCTAATTGAAGGGTCACATGATATACCATATGACAATGAACTTCACCCTAAAATTCACCATATTTTTTAGATGTGTAACATTATTACTCTATAACTTTTAGGGAAAAAAAATCATTTGTTTTCGGAATCTTCGCAGAAAATTACTTATTGCTATTATGAATAGAATTAATTTGGAGTGTATTTAGCTTGTTATTTCAGCCAACTGAAAATTAAAAATAGTAGCTAAAATCATTTCAACGGTGTTTGGAAAAGTGGCTTTTTTGTCAGCTACAAATTTTTCTTAAAAAGTTACTTGGGGCAGCTCTTTTAGAAAAGCTCCAATTTTTAGTTACTAGCTTAAAGTTAATTACAAATATAACCCTTAACTATCCCCACTTATCATTATTTAATAATTAATGTTGTCCTTAATGTCATTTTACCATTTTCAACTAGTTTTACCAAACACATTCCAAGCTAATTTTAAACTTTCAGCTAGCTTTTCAATTAATTTTACCAAACACGCTATTAATCTAACCACTTATATTTCCTAGCAAGATAATCCTCCGCCTATCCCACCATAATATCATCACCTCGAAGCACAAACAACATTCCCAAACAGATTAAATAAACACGACAAATGTACAGCATTTAACCAAAAACCAGATACAAGAATCAAGAACTAATCTTGAACGCTGTCGCGATTTGGAAAGAAAAAAGAGGTTCTTCCCTCCTAAGGCAAAAATAGCCAAATTAAAAAAGCATAACAGATGACAGTCCTCATTGAAGAATCCTACAACCGTTTTTTCCCAGATAATACTACCCACAATTATTGGTCCTCCATAATCTTGAAGGCAGCTATGCAAATCCAACAGCTTCTTCACGTTCCTGGAAAAGCAAAGCAAATCATACAAAAACAGCATGAGTTTTGAAACATTACGTGGCGTTAAGATTTAAGACAATATTGCTAAACCTGGCACCAGAGCACTTGTTCACGAGTTTAAATTATATAAAGGAAACACAAATTATATCCTCATGGGCATGCATTGCAATGGTTACAATGAAATTTGAAACCACCAAAAGAACATGAATTTCTGAATAGGGTCAAGCTGTCATAACATAACAGCCACATCTAACAAATAACTTGACTGGGTAAGAATGTAAGTATTCAAAAAAAGTAGTACGCAATACTGATATAAGATTTCTTTTTTATGATATAAATACTACTTATAAAAGACTCCACATCAAAAGGAATAGGAAAAGCTTGTAATCATCCTTTGCATGAAAGGACAGACTGTAGCTTTTGACTACCATGCCTAGCTGCCTGAAGCTTTCAAATTGTCTTTGTAGGAAGAATTTCAGGAGGGAGCAACTTCATTAGCACAAAAATCTCACATCTTTCATACCAAAGGATGTGGAGTTGGATCAAGGAGGTCAATTAATTTTAACCATAATAATCAATGGGGATTTAGAACCTCACCTCAGGAATCAGGATCACCTGTGAAAGGAATGGAGTTTACCAATTAGTAGTATTAGAAGAACTTGTGAAAGGGCTGGACATACAGCCATTTCAAGGATGACTCGCATGGATTTTATTTTTGTGAAAGTAAGCAAATTTATGCAAGGTATAAATTGACAACAAATGCCCAAATTGTCCCATCCACATTTGTGGGAAACCTCTGTTTTTCTTGACAAAAAACGTAAATTATTTTATCTCTTGGCAATAGCATTTCCAGAATGGTGAAGAAACATGAAAACCCAAACATTAAATACAGTTGAATGAAAAATGAAAAGCCAGCAAAAAAAATGAGCAGGGATGCAATCTTAGTCTTTCATTCAGTTCAGACTCGGGACTACCTCAATAACTGCTCACTCAGAGCATGGGTTTTTCAATGTTAAAATTGATAATTAGATAACTACATACAATGGACATGCCCAAGGGATACAAAATTGACTGAAAATATTTTTTTTAAAAGAAAGAACATCTAGTTTGAAAGTTCAGGCAAATCTGACTAATGGCTCTGTTCATCTCTAATAATCATCCACCTCTCACTTGTACATTTAATTGAAAATATTATAAAATTATAATTTTGAATAAAGGAATAAAAGGGGAACCTACTATGAAGCATTCTTCTCTTGCCATTGGATGATTGATGTCCTTGCGCATCACCCATCTTTTCCATTCCTCCCTATAAATTCGAATCTTAATAATACCTTCTTATGAACCAAACCAAGCTAGACAAACTCACAAAGCTCTACCCAGATCATCTCATAGCATTGAACAACACAGAACTAGCTAATTTTCTATACCTACAATTTAAGGATTTTCTAAAATCAAGAATATTTTGTAAATTAAAAAAAAAAAACATTTTTGTAAAGGGGCCTGAAAATCAAAATGCAAAAACAAGAGAAACCAATTACGCTTGTTTCATTTACATATATCCTAGAACAAGCAAGACTCACTACTAGCGATCTTGACAAGAACGACGGAAGGTACCATGGGACAGCTCGCAACAAGCCCGCTCACTGACAGAAAGGTGTGACGTCATGCAGATTATGGCCATTGTACCATGAAGAGGTAGGAGTGATTGTGTGCAACCCAATGGCCCCAAATTCCTGCGCCAAAAACAAAAAATTATACATTCAGAATATAAGAAGCAAGTAAATTAATAGGAAAAGATTTATTGAGGGGAAAAGCAATTTCAATTTCATTGTCGTCGTCGACAATTAAGCAAAAGCAGTGGATAGAGCAGGGACCTGGAAATAGGCCTGGAAAAGCGGCGGAACTGGATGCGAGGGGCGGCAGTTGGCGGCGGAGGGAGACGGGTAAGGGGCGAAGAGGTTGAAGGGCGGAGTAAAGCCCTAGTTGAAGACATGAAGGAGCGAGACAGAGATCCAGATCGCCATGCCATTTCTGAGATAAGCAGTTTTAGGGTTTTGCGAGGGTTTAGTGTTTGGTGGCTGAACTGAAAACTGGTACTGGTACAATACTTGTAGGTTTTGTTTTGCTTGGAATGTATGATTACATGAAACCATGTCGTTTTGGCTTTGGCTTTCTTTTACTTTTCTTTTTCCTTTTTTCATCACTTTTTATATAAAAATCTTTAAAAAAAAAAGTAAAATGGTGTAATGCTGTTCTAACTATCTATAAAAAAATATTCTTCACACCAAACAGGTCTTAAATTAATTTTCTTAAAATGTATTCTTAGTATAATGATTAATTTTAAAAAAAAAATAATTAAATCAGTTTTCATTTGTTGACCCGGATATTGAGTTGATGACGGGTTCGGGTTAACCTTTGAGATACCGATCTGTCCTTAATATATAATAACTATAATATTTATTACTTATATTTTTTTATGATGTAAAATCTTAACCTTTTTCTCCTTTTAGATAAGGTTTTTGAGTCTAGGTTTCCTCTATCTATCTTTAAAAATATATTTTATATGTAAAGTTATATAGTAATATAAAGTTATTCTTGTTTTAGTAATGTCCCTATTTTTTAAAAGTAAAAAATATTGCACACATTAAGAGGAGTTCTATTATATGCAATATATTTACTAATTGTGTAAACTATTTTCTTTTAAACATTGTTATATTATTGTTTCATGATTATATTTAGCTTATATATTGGGTCAACTCGTGTCTTACTCAGTCTCCGTCTTACTTTGACATGTATATCATTTGGTCTCTTCGGGTCTATGACGGGTTCTAGTCCATAGAATTGACCTGGTTAAAAATTAGGGCCCAGTTAAGGATAAACAAAACCCGTCCCAACCCGTCACATGAACACCTCTAGTCATCATATCGTATCTTATCATATCATATACTTGTTGTTAACACAAAAAAAATATCATTTTTTACATGAAAGTGCATTATTATCTAAATTAATAGGATAAAAGTTACACTTTATTTATACTTTTTAACGTAGATTTGTTTTATTATAAATATTTTACTTTTTTTTGTTTTCCATTTTCCAAAATATTATAAATAATTATTTAATAAAAAAGATTGATTTTATTTCATGAAATTTATTTATTCAATTTACTTACTATGTGTTTTATTATACAAAACACGGTTGATAAAACTTTATATAATTTTTTGTTTCTAATGACTTTATTAATATGACACTTAATGTTTATTGATTTTGACATATTTACAAAAATTTTAGAATGGTCATTAAGTGGGAAAAAAGATTGAATTGTAATATTTACATAAAACTTACTAATATTTGAATTGCAAAATAAAAATATTCCACATGATAACGAACATTTTACATGATGATATGTTATATAATATTAAAATTAAAAGAATAAAAATTACAGTTTTGTTGAAATTTTTAGAATAAGCATGTGTTGATTATAAATATTTTATATATATATATATATATATATATTTGCTATTAATTGTAAAAATCTTTTAAAAAATTAATTAAAAAATAAACGAATTTTTAAAATGGAATTGTGATTTTATTGGTAGAAATTTTTATTTTAATTTTTCTTATGATATTTTTTTATGAGCTTGTGTTGAATACATATATTTCAAAAGCGAGATTCGTATAAAGAAGTAATATTGGAGTAAAATTCTTTGTTTCATAACTATTACTGATTCCATCTATTAAAATAACATCATTTAAATTTAAAAGTAGATCAATTGTCTCTTACAACGGTTTCATTTACATTTTAAATTTTAATATAGATTAATCATTTCCTATTATTGTTTCATTTTCAATTCAATGATAATAAATGAAAATAGGGTCAAATAATTAAATTATAGGTTAAAAATATAGAAATGTCTTAATAATAATTAGATTATATGGTAAAAAAGAATAACATGGGAATGAAAGTCTTACAAAAAAAATTAATTAATAATTGAATTATGGGTTAAAACAAATCTCGCATGATGAAAAATTTACATAAAAACAAATTAATATTTACATTACTAGACGAATGATATTGAAACATAATATGAATATTAAAATATGAGTTTAATATATATACATTGTCAGTGTAAAAAAACATTTACACATACATTCAATGATGTGTTGTCATATTTATTGAATTTAATAATACACAAGGTGTCATGTTTATTAAATAATGTGACGATATGTGACACCCTTCTACCCCAATTACTAATACAATAATCAAAATGAATTGTAAAGAAAATTGTAGTCAACGTCGAGGCAAAAAGGTTCACATGTCCTCCTCAAAATAAACACTTAATTCAAAATCCAATGATGTTTCTAAAGAAGAGTAAAATAAAGTTTTCAGAAACTAAATTATCAACAAAATAAAACATATCTTGGCCATGTAGGCCCTTAGAAATAATTTTCCAAATCTTTTACAAAACAAGATAAGAATATAATCTCCTAGACACTAAGTCTCGATGTCACATATATCAGAGCTAGACCCGACCCTTCAAAATTCAGCACATTGAGTGCCCTCTTCATCACCCTAGAAAACCACAGAAGAGTACGGTGAGGAAAAGAATACATACATATACATGCAATACAGAAGGTTACCCTCATTCCCACCCATCACCATACACAACATCTGTAACACCCACCCTAGGGGTAGACGTTACTTGGTTTTACGTAAATCTCTAACTAACACTTTAAGGAAAAAGGGAGAGATTTTTTTTAAAGACCTAATAGAAATAGAAATAAGAACAAAGATATATACTAATCATTTTTTTTAAAAAAAGGAAGTGAAGTAATTAAAATACTTGTGATGATATTTATTCAATTAAAACACTTTCATTCTACATGTTGATCATTTTGGAAAATAAAATATTTGAGGTACTTGGAAAAATTTAGTTCAACGAATACTCCTAAATCCCAAATTTGTTCATAAGAGACTTTTCTAATTATACAATACAAATTAGAATACCTTTAAATACATAACTAAAAAAATAAGCATAAAGACTCTTGACATAATTATGATCCGGCTTAACTCGATACAAAACTTCTACCTCGGCCCAAGCCGCGGTCCACTTGAATGAGATAAGATCTCTTATAGCATTCCATCTAGCATGGCAGCAATCAACAAGAAACAAACAACAAAACACAAAAACAAAGGGGTGAGAGAAAGTCATGAAAATCATACTGGCAGAAAGTAACGAATGAGTTAAGGCATACACTCATTCCTATAATAACCAATACATATACAATCAATCACAAAAATAAGTCACAAGAATATCATTCCATATCTCAATCATCACGATAGTCGATGCATGCAATGCAAAGACTTAGACACAATGTTACTAATGTCATGGGCATGCAGACTCAATGATGAATCTCAAGTGCACCTCCAACAATCCAACATATTAATATTAGTATCTTCAACAATACAAGTGCCAACACCTTTAAGATGTTGATAATAATATCTTCAACAATACTAATATCAATATCTTGATCCAAACAATATTGGGCGAAGCGATTGGGAGTTAGAGTTCTGCCATCGCCAACTCAGGGCGTAACCAGGTACACAACATCCATTACTTGCAAGATTTAGAGGCCAGAACAATCTCCACCGATCCTGATTATGGCCAGGGGATCGTCAGGGTGGACCAGTGTCGCTCGGTACTCGCTCCGGCTCCAGGGCGCTCACTGGACCATGGCAGCATATTTCCCCACCAAGTCCACCCGCTAAGCAACACCACCGGCCTCCCCTCCGGCCATATCGCGACTGTACCTGACCGTAGCTTCCCCATGAACAATGCCATGATGCATGATCACACAACAACAGGGCCATGCCCAACATCACGCTGCGGGATTCTCACGGTACATCAAAGGCACTAAGGCCACAATAACCAAGGCACCAAGGCCAACAATCTCAATCCATTTCTCTTGAGAATCCGACATAACTTTCCATATACTTTGGGGCTTTCCACGATGCATAACATTCACCAATATGCACCACAAACACTTAGAATTCAAGATCTTGAATACCATTCCAATAGTGCATATCAATAAGAAACATGTTTCACAAGCACTTAGAGCATGGAGTCTTTAATAAATTGTTCTAAGTGTTGACAACAATCAGAATCATGCATCACAAATACTCAATTAAATGTTTCTAAGTTCATGGGCTAGCTACTAGCATTCTGTTCCAGGTTATAAACCTTTTTGTCTAACGTTATAAACATTTTTGTGCTCTATTACAAACTCCTCCACAATGAGTTATAACCCCTTTATGATCCAGGTTACAACTTTTTCTTTAGTTGTTAAAGAGGTTTCTGTTTTGGTGACAAATTCCTCTTTCAATGTGTTACAACTTGCTTCTAATTCAAATCACAATCCTTCTTTATATGTGATAAACAATTTGGATTGGGTTTATTATAGATATTTTAAATTTCTGTTGTTATTACTTTAACTTTATGTTAAAACTCTCTTACTTCTCATATTATGAATCTTAGTCTTATGTCATAATTTTGTTCCCTTTGTTATCAACTTCTTAGTTCTTTTCTGTCATAAGTATTAATCTTGCTGTCATACATCTTTCCGATTTAGGTTTAAAACTCTGTGAACTCTAATTATGACACTTCCAATTTCCTATTGTGAATCCATAAATTTCAGGTTATAAACTTTTTGTCATAACCTTCTTAACCTCATGTTATAGCTTCTTTAAATATGGTATTACAACTCCTTTAGCTTTATTTCAAAACCCTTTATTTCTTCTAGTATAAGCTTATTAGTATTAAGGTTATGTTACAGATTTTTAAAACTTACTGTCATAAATTCTGCACACCAAGTTATAAACTGTTTTAGCCCGCGGTTATAAACTGTTTGTTCTACAGTTACAAACCTACCTTGTTGCTGTCATGAATTTCTCACCTCATCATATCCACTCGATTTTTAGGATGTTCAAGGCTTATGAGATACCTCTCTCCCTCACTTACACTCTTCCTCATGTTTCTAACTCTTAAAGTCTTTTATGATCTCTTATGGCCTATTTATCCCATTTCTCAAGTTTGGAAGTCATAGTTTTGAGTCTTCAAAGTCTACTTTTTATATTTCAGCATAATTTTCACTACTATCAACTTTAAGCTCGAGAATGAGACCATTATGGTCTCTTCTCAAGTCCATGGGTACACTAGGTTTTCACCCACATCAAGATAGAGGCAAGGGTTTTCCTCAAAACCCTAACTCTCCATTACTTTCCACTAAGAGTTTTCAAGCTTTCCCTCCCCCCTTACCTAGTGGTAGATTCAGCCAAAGCAAACCCTTGAGATGACCAAGAAACTATCCAAAAAGTCTTCCTTCAAGTGGTTAGAATCAAAGCTTCCAACACTTCAAAACCAAACCATGAAAAATACACAACTTGGTTAGGTTTTACACCATCAAAGAGGAAAAACGAAAATGAAGAATCAATGGTGAGGGAAGTGCGAACTCACAGCTGTACCAAGGAGAGGAAGATTCAGATGTGAAATTCGGTCTTGCAAAATGGTTGGAGTTTGGATGAGTTCAAGTGTTTAAGAGAGTAGTACGTTTCCCTTGAGTAAGTCTAAGTGTTGAAAATGGAGAAGTGTTCTTGTGAAGCTTGTGGAATGAATGAATAAGAGATGAACCATCCTATGAGAAAGGGTGGACGGTTGAAGAGGCAAGGAGTGGAGGAAAAATGTGTGATGTGGCTTAATGTGGGTCTTAAGTGTGTTAAATAGGATGATTGGTTAATAACAAAACACATCATCCTCTAATTGTGGTTAAATAATTACCACATTTTCAAGATTGAATTAAAGAGTAAAATTTAACAAACAATTGAGTTCTCTCTTCATCTAACCCCATTATGGCCGAATTTCCACTAGGTGAGTGTGAAGGACCATTTTGCAATTTCACAAAGTTTAAGGGTATTCTTGCAAAATTACCAAAAATTCAGGAAAAAAATCCAAAAAAAATATTTTTATGTTCTAAATCCATTTTTATGTTTAAAAATATACTCCAGGAGTAAGTCTGGGTAAGTTACTCCGCTTAATAACTTCTTATAGAATGTGAATTTAACAAATCTAACGATTGATTAATTTGATATTAATATGATGATTATGCTCACCAAATTTTAGATTAACTGGACATTCATAGGTATGTAATTTTAGAGTGAACATTTACTTATATTTTAAAAAGTATATTGCCCGTTAAATTGAAGTGATTTGATGAAACATCAAATGATTTTTAAATTTTATAAAATTTTGTAGGCTTGATCTACTCAATGAAAATTGTTAATATGACGGTTGGATTGATGAAATTCAATGTTGATAAGAAGTTATTAAGCGGAGTAACTTTACCCAGATTTACTCCTGGAGTAAGTTGATCCCCACCCTATATGTGTGTGTGTGTGTGTGAAGGCATAATAATTTAAGAGTAAAAATTTATCACACAGGTATAAACATTTTACATAATATCAACGGTTCTCAGTTTACCGTAATTATTTAGATAAATACCTATATTTTTTAAGCGAGATTCATAGACAAAAACAATGTTGGAGGAAAATTCTTTATCTCAAAACTACCACTAATTTCATATTATAAAAATATACTATTTAAATTTTAAGGTACATTCATTATTTTCCATTATTGCTTCATTCACCTATTTTAACGTACATTAATCATATATGTTTTATTACTGTTTTATTTGCGATAAAAATAAATAAAAATTAGGGGTAATTATTTATATTAGAAGTTAAAAATATAAGAAAAGTGTCAATGATAATTAATTCACATGTTAAAAGTAAATCACACAGGAATGAAAGTTTTACAATTAAATTTATTAATAATTAAATTATAAGATAAAAATAAATAACAGGTGATAAAAAATCTATATAAAAATACATTAATATGTAAACTACTTTATGAATAATAATATATCATTGGCAATACAAAAGATTTAAATTAGTATGCACAGACAGTGTAAAAGAGTTTTACATTGACGTTTAATCATGATTCTTCATTTATATGACTTTTAAAATACTAATTAGTAAAGTCAACAAACTTACCCTAAATCAAGGGTTGAGATTAACCGTTAGTATAAAACTTTTTACATTGTCAGTGCAAAATCATTTTTCTCTAATTAATTATTGTGCAATGAAGATTTTAGTTGATGCCAATAAGATTATATATTACCGCTTTGTTATATAAATTGAAAATTGTTTTACTACATGTTTATATTAATTAAATCCTTATATTTATGTTATAGTCAAACATATAAATATGAAAAGACAAACATTCTTTGCATTAATTCTTATTTTATTTTTACACTCAATATGAAAAGACAAACATTCTTTGCAATAAAATATAAATATGAAAAGACAAACATTCAACGAGGGATTTGCAAGGGAAATAATTTCCTCGCTATATTTTCTCGCTAATTCCTCGTCAATCCGTCGCTAGTAATATACCAACTTGCACCTTCCTTTCTTACCAAATATTTTGCGAGGGAATGTATTTCCGTCTCTAATCCCTCGCTAATTAGCGACGGAGCAGCGATGGTTTTTTTCCCTCGCTAATATGACTTTTTCTTGTAGTGCAAGCTTATTATGTTATTTTTACATTCATGCTAATCATATTCTTTTAGTCATGCTTAATATGTTTTTTTACAATCATGTTAATCATGTTTTTTTAATCTTTATAGGTCTTTGATTGAGTTTACTATTTATGTATCATTTCATTTATAATCATTATGTAACCAATATTATAAATATTCATGACATATATTTTGCATATGTATTACATATATTATCATTCATGTTTATTGTGTTATTTTTACCCTCCAAACCACCGGTACCACCATGACCCGAGAGTTAAACCCACAACTATATCTATGGGTGTTTCCGGTCAAAGAAAAAACACACATTTTTATTATGTTTTCTTTTACAATCATGTTAATCATATTTTCTTTTATTCTTTTCATATATTTAAATGTATATATTTTTCATATTTTATTTATACTAATTATGTAACTAATGTCATAAATATTTATAAAATATATTTTACATATATTATTATATTATTTTTTATAATAATTTGTTTTATAATGTATATTTCTTATTTTTCTCATATGGCACGGTCAACACACTAGTTTTACTAAAGTGTCTTATTTGATTTATAAAAATCACAAATTTTGCTAATATTAACTTTACAAGAGTGTTTAAAAAAACTTTATAAGACTCATTTATTATATTATTATTATTATTATAAAATTAAAAGAATGAATTTATTCACCATAAATTTGTTATCATATGAGAAATAAATTAAATAAAAAAGAAAAAATACACACCATAAAATATTAACAAAAGAAAGCAATAACACTTCCATCTCTTCTTTTTCGTCAATTTTGTAAATGAGTGGCGTTATTACGTGACACTGTGGTAAGATGTAAGAAGAACAAGAGAGCTTCACTCACATGGCACATATACATGGGATTGTCAGGATATAATAGTCATTTGACTGGGTGTTCCTGTGCAGTCAAATCTAGAAGAAAATACTATAATAAAGGGTTGAGTTAGTGTATTTATACAACATGAAAATATACAACACCATGCAACAATAACGTGTCACCCTTTTTAATTTAAAAAAATGTGCAACAAGAAATAAATCAATCAATTGTGTACCCTTCATTCTCTCTCTTCTTCTTCCCCATATGTGACTCCTTCAATTGATTAGATCGGATATAGTTGTGTTTGAATCCTCCTTTCTCTCATTTTTCCTAGGTTCCCATACATCTATCTTGAACCTGGATGCTTCTTTACATGAAGTGCGTCAGTTAGCTGTTTCTATTTCAAGCTTGTCATTGATTATAAATTGAATATTAAAGAGTTATAAACATTATTTTACTTGGTTATAAACTAAACATTTATGAGTTATATACTTCCATATACTTGGTTGTCAAATGTGCGTGAAGAACTTATAAACATTTTTTATTTGATTATAAACATAATGTTTACGAGTTATAAACCTTGCTTTACTTGGTTACAAACTAAACCGTAAGAAGTTATAAACCTGTTATTCAGTGATAAAGTCAGTGATGGTGTGAGCAAGAACCATTTCCAACAGTAACAACACTAACGTCAACTTTTGGAGCCACAACTAGAGAGCTTCCCCATCATCGATTTTGTGATTCTCCCCAATTCCAAATCTCATCTCCACGTTGTTGAAGAAGAGAGGAAACATAGATATGGACGTGGAGATTGAAGGACTCAACCAAGGAGAAAAGGGTTTGTAGTTTAACTTATTGAGAAAATGGGAGATAATAATTTAATTATGGGAGAAAGGGGAAGCCGTCGCAGTGTGATACGAAAAGAAATAAAAATAATTTCAAAATTATTTCATTTATTTTTTAAAATAAATTCATTTGATGTGATTGTGATAATTTTCACTTATTTCTTTTATATTTTTTTATTATAAAAGAGGGACACGTGATTATTATATGGTGTTGTACATTCTCATGTTGTACAAATACAATAACTCTAAAGGGTTTAAGGCTCTAAGGATGCACAAATGAGTGGTTTTTGCTGCTTATACGGGGTTGCACGGTTGATGTTGGTGGGTTTTTGTCCTTAAAAACTAAAAACTTCCTATCTTCAATTCCATCTAAAAAAAATAAAATTAAAAATGAAAATTTGAAAGAAAGAGAGAGAAAGAACATGATTTTATTGTTTTGCTGATTTGGGATTTGAAGTTCCATAGATTCTCCCTTACCCAGTTGGTGCATTCTCTTGCGACAATGTTTTTTCCCGCAAACTAGCACGGGTTATATTGTGTTATGGATGATGTTTATTTTTACATATATTTTTTAATTTTTTATAATAAAATTAACCTATGATATAATCATATATAATATTAGTAGTAATTATCGAGCATGTGGATTAGTTGGTAAGCGATTGCTTCAGTTTAATCAGTAGTCCTGAGTTCTGTAGTTGTGTTTGACGCCTATAGAAGTTTTGTTCGGCTCGAATAGGATTGTCTCCCGTGGAAAATTGTAACCAATACATTGTGATCTTGCACAAAAAAATATACAACAAGCATGATCTTATTATGTTTATAGAAAATAGTAACCAATGCATTATCAATATAATTACAAATTTAAAATATATTAAGATTTGAGATCCCACAACTCAATAAATTTAAACCTTTTTAAAGTGTATGAAAAAAAACTTTATTGTAAGAGTAATTAAGTCCCACCATTATGCGGATGTTCACGGAAGGAACTTGACTGTCTCCCGTGGAGAATATTTGGTGTTCTTAAAAAAATCACTTTAGTGGAGTGAGAATAAAAAAAATTTTAAAAACCTAAAAAAAAGAAATGAGAAAATGTGACACGTGTAGTAATAAAAAAATGCAAATGAAAGTGTGAGAAAAAAGGGAAAACTGTTGGAGCATGATTTTATCTCGTGGAGGATACACATGGTTCATAAAAAAACACTTTTGCAATGAAAAAGATTACTCGAAACAAAGAATAAGAGAAAATATTTTAATATAAAAAAGAAAAAGAAAGTGTGATAAAAAATAAAAGAAAAAAGCAAGAGCAATACGGCTTCCCGTGGAGGATACGTGAGGTTCACAAAAAGAATCACTTTAATGAAATGAGAATAAAAAAATTAAAAAAATATAAGTGAGAAAACATGACACGTGTACATTATTGAATGAAATAGAGAAATGAATAATATATTGAAAAAACATTAAATTTTAATTTAGAGTAAATGGAAAAACATAATAGATAAAAGAGATAATTACTAATTAGTGAAAAAATTAATGAATAAATAGAGACATAAATGAAATATTGAAAAATGGTTTAAATTCAATATAAAACAACACATTTATTGTATTTCTTAAGGTGTGTTTTTATATAATGGAACAAATAAACATGAATGAATAATGAGAGAAATATTTTAATATAATAATAAAAAACTAAGATAGAAGGGAGATAAAAAAGGAAAAAAGAAAACAGTAAGAGCAGGACACGACTACGTGGAAGATACTCGTGTTTTATAAAAAATAAATCACTTTTGTAATGAAACGGATTAATAGGAATGGAAAATAAAAGAAAAATATTTTAATATAATAATATTAATAATAATAAAATGCATGTGTGATAAAAAACGGTCGGAGAAGGATTATCTCCGATGGAGGATATCTATGGTTAATGAAAAAAATCACCTTACTGAAGAGAGAATACAAAATTAAAAAGCAAGTGAGAAAACATGACACGTGAATAGTGGAACAATTTTAATACAAAGTAAATAGAAGAATAGGTAAGTAGATTAGATAAAAGAGATAAAGTATTAATGAATAAAATACATAAGTAAATGATATATTGTAAAATCACATTAAATTTAACGTAAATCAACACATTTATTGTATTTCTTAATGTGTACTTATATGTAATGAAACGTACAATCATGAATGGATTATTAGAAAAGCTATTTTAATTTAATTATAAAAAAAATAAATTAAAGTGTGATAAAAAATGAGAAAAAAAAGAAAACAACGAGAGCATGATTGCCTCATGTAAAGGATATTTGTTGTTTATAAAAAAATCACTTTATTGAAGTGAGAATAAAGAAACTAAAAAAATTATATATTGGAGAAAATTCCTTTAAATTTAATATAATCAACACATTTATTATATTTCTTAATCTATATTTTAATGTAATGAAAAAAAAAAGTGAATGAATAATGAGATAAACTATTTTAATATAATAATAAAAAAGAAAATTAAAGTGTGATAAAAAAGGGAAAAATGAAAATGGTATGAGAATGACCATCGTGTGGAGGATACTTGTGGTTCATAAAATGAAATCACTTTTGTAATTAAACAGATTAATAGGAACGAATAATGAGAAAAAATGTTTTAATATAATAATAAAAAAAACGAATGTGTGATAAGGAAAATAAAAACAGTTGGAGCAAAACTGCCTCTCGTGGAGTATACACTTGTGTAGGGATGACAATTGGACCCAGACCTAATAAGTACCCACAAAAATTACCCATAATGGGTAGGGTAATTACCCATGAAATTGGTTTGGGTCCGGGTATGGGTAATTACCCGCACTTTTTAATGGATACGGGTGTGGGTGTGGGTGCGGGTACTATGGTACCCTACCCATACCCGCAGTTATATAATATATATAATTAATGTGATTTATATACATATCATTAACTAATTTCCATTTCACCTCCCATTGTTTTAATCTCTCAGTCCCATCAACTTCCACATACCATAGTTATTTTATAGATTAAACTTGGATGATGTATGAATTATTTTTCATTTATTTTTTAATTAATTTCATTTTGTAATCAATTTATTATTTTTATAGTTAACAAAAGTGCGGGTAATGGGTACGGGTATTTGAGTACCCAGTGGGTAGGGGTACGAGTATTAGAATCACTACCCACGCAGGTATGGGTCCGAGTACGGGTATTTTTTTAAAACGCGGGTGTGGGGACGGGTACTATAGTACCCTACCCATTGTCATCCCTATAGTTGTGAGAGTGAGATTCTCCCTCTCAAGTCTCAATCATTAGTATTAATTTTTTCTCTCTTTCTATTTGAATTTTAAATCCAAATAAATATTAATCTTAAATTTTGATATTTATTAAAATTCGAAATCTTATCATATTATTTTATCTTTCAATCTTTTTCAATATATAAATATTTATTTTTATCTTTATGATTTTATTTTTTATTATATCTCATTATCAAATTATATTCTAAATTAGATTTTAATAGTAAAATATAATATATTATTAAAATATAAAATTCAAAAATTATCCAAAATTGTTTATTTTTTATTTTTAAATTTAAAAATATTAATTTATTATAAATTTAATTTTAATTAAATAAAAATATATATTTATCCGCGTATTACGTGTGTTAAAATAACTAGTAATTAGGAATGTATGATGAGAAAAATTGTTTTAATATATTGTAATAGTGAAAAAGAAATTTAAAGCATGATTAAAAAAACGGTAGGAGCAAGATGACATTCCGTGGAAAATATATGTGGTTCATAAGAAATCACTTTACTGAACTGAGAATGAAAAAACTAAAAAAAAAACTCAAGTGAGAAAACGTTGGAGGAAAACTTTTAAATTTAATGAAAATTAACACATTTATTTTATTTCTTATTATGTATTTTTTATGTATGAGATAGATAAATAGAAACAACTAATGAAAAAAAGTGTTTCTTTAAAATAAAAGTGTGATAAAAAAGAAAATAAAAAAGATAAAAAGAA
This sequence comes from Sesbania bispinosa, assembly GCA_026901365.1. Taxonomy (NCBI): domain Eukaryota; kingdom Viridiplantae; phylum Streptophyta; class Magnoliopsida; order Fabales; family Fabaceae; genus Sesbania; species Sesbania bispinosa. The sequence continues at coordinate 697,369 of QLOH01000286.1, forward strand.
AAAGAAACGTAAATAACATATTTATTGTATTTTTTATGTGAGTTTTTATATATTGTACCCGATAATAAGGAACGGATGATGAGAATTTTTTTAATAGAATAATAATAAAAAAAGAAAATTAAGTGTGATTAAAAAAAGAAAAAAAATAAACGGTATGAGTAGGACGACTCCCGTGGAGAATACATGATATTTCATAAAAAAATTACTTTACTGACATGAGAATAATAAAAGTAAAAAAACTGAAGTAAGAAAACGTAGCAAAATAAAGAGATAAATGATATATTGAAAACAAACACTTTAAATTTAATGTAAATTAACATATTTATTGTATTCTTTAATATGTTTTTTAATGAAATAGATAAATAAAAAAGGATAATGAGATAAAATGTTTTAAAAGAAAATAAAAAAATATTTTTAAAGAGGGGTAAAGAACCTTAATTGTGATTAAGTCCGGACAATATTAGCTATAATAGTAATAAAAAAGTGATAAAAAATTAAATGAATTGAAACATGAGATTGTAAAAAAAAAAGAAAAAAGGAGAGAGAGGGAGAGAGGGAGATGTAGGCAGTGAGTGGAATGATTTTATAAAAGTGGATAGATCTACATCAGGCTACGGCCCAATTTGGATAAAACTTCTACAGAAGTATTTCTAGGTGAAAACAATAGAATAAATTAAAGAGGTCAAATGCATTTAACTTCTCCATAAGTTGAAATTAATCTTTGTAGCTCACCTACTCCAAAAGCTCTCTCATTTAACTTCTCCATAAGTAACTAATTTCAACTTATGGAGAAGTTAAATTCATTTGACCTCTTTGATTCATTCTATTTTTATTTGCTAGAAGTTATTCTGCAAAAGTGTATTCAAACTGGGTCTATTGTACAAGGGCAAGTCATGCCATGTACGTACAAGTGATTGTTTAAGGGTCCGTTTGGTTTACAGTTGAGTAGAATTGATTCTAGAAATGAATGGGTATATATATTGGACGAAAGTGATTTAAAATCAATTCTGTAAAACCATGATTTTATACTTTACAAATTTAAAACAAACGGTCATAAACCGTTATAGATGTACAATAAAATAAACGAGTGTACAGGATTAATTGATACTAGTAAGTGACCCGTGCCTTCGCACGAGTAAATTGATGGTATGATTTATGTTGTTCATGCTTCGCACGTGATAAAATATTAGCTATCATAAATACTTATATATTAAGAGAATATGTTAATATAATAATAAAAAATAAAATTAATATATGAGAAAAAAAGAAAAAATGATAAGAGCAAGATTGTCTCCCGTGATTCATTAAAAAATTACTCTTGTAATAAAATAAATTATGGGAATGAATAATTAGTGAAAAAAGAAAACAATAAGATTAAGATTGTCGCTCGTGGAGGATTCTCGTGACTTAGAAAACACTACAATAGAAGCTAAATAAATAGAGATAAAATTTTGATAAAAAAATAAAAAGAAAGTAAAAAGGATAATAAAAAAAGAAAATTAATGTGTGAGAAAAAATAAAATGGTAGGAACAGGACTATCTCCCGTGGAGAATACCCACAGTTCATAAAAAAATTCTTGTGTAATGAAACATATAATGAGAGAAAATATTTTAATATCATAATAAAAAAAGAAAATGAAAGTGAGATAAGAAAATAAAATAAAAAATAAAACGTCAGGATTAAGACTGCCTCCCGTGGAGAATACCCGCAATCGATAAAAAAATTTCTTTTATAAAGAAACATATTAATAAAAACGAATAATGAGAGAAAATATTTTAATATATCGTAATAAAAAAAGAAAATGAAAGTGAGATTAAAAATAAAAGAAAAAAGAAAACGACAGGATTAAGACCGTCTCCCGTGGAGAATACCCAGGATTCATAAAAAAAAATACTACAATAGAAACTAAATAAATAGGGATATAATTTTGATAAAAAATGAAAAGGATAATGTGATGTTTTTGGGAGAAAAAATAAAATGGTAGGAACATAACTGTCTCCCGTGGAGAATAATCGCAGTCGATAAAAAAATTTCTTTTATAAAAAAACATATTAATAAAAACGAATAATGAGAGAAAATATTTTAATATCGTAATAAAAAAAGAAAATGAAAGTGAGATAAAAAAATAAAACCTAAAAGAAAATGACAGGATTAAAACCGCCTCCCAGGGAGGATACCCAGGATTCATAAAAAAATACTACAATAAAAACTAAATAATATAAATGTAAAAGTGTTTTCACAGTATCTATTATTTCTGTCTGTTATCGTTTTTTATTTTTTTTATTATTAAAAAAATTAGGATGAGGGGATGGTGTCCCAGTCCAACCCGTCTTACTCCACTCGACTAGGGGTGTTCGTGGTTCGGTTTGGATCGGTTTTGAAGCAAAAAACCATCCGACCGGATCATTGTAGTTTTATCATTTCGCCATTCGATCAGTTTTGATATTTTTTCCAATTTGATCCAATTTAAATTGGATTGGATTGGATCGGTTTTCGGTTTTTTAAAATGACAATAAATATTAGATAAAATTGATAAAATAGATAAAATAATGAAGTAATAGTAAACATTTTCTCATTAAAACTTATATTTATTAAAATTAATATAAAATTCTATAATAAGAATGACATGAGACATGAAAACTAATTTAAAACTATAAGATGAAGTAATTCATTTTTGTAGTTAACTATAAGATCAAGGAATTCATTTAATTTAGAATTAATATAATTACTTATGAGTATTTGACATTTGGAATTTAATATTTGTCTAAATGTTTAATGTTAAATATAATAGTTATAATATTTAATGATATTAATTATATAATATGATTTAATTGTAAGAGATTATATTTCATAAATACAACATTAATAAAAATGCTCAAGTTAATTTTACAATATATATAAATAAATAGATATAGATATAGATATAGGAATATATCATTTAAAAATACCATGCTTTCAGGGTATTGGACTTTTTGTTATGGAACAAGATATTTATTGATTTTAAATAATTAATTTGTTTTTATTACTTTATTTAAACCTAGCAGATTTCCAATAATTTTTCTTTTATAATATAACTCAGTTGTCAAATCAAATTACAGCTATAAAAAATAAGAAGTTTTACCTAATCATAAATTAATTTATAATTATTATAGCTATACAAAAATCAATCAAAGATTAAAATATAAAAAAAGGAACCCAAGCGGTTGGTCAATTGGAGTAAGACATGGTCTCGTATCTCACTTGTGGTGAGATAAAGGTTCGAACCCCCACTCATCCCTTTGGGGTGAGGTAAAATGTAGGTACCTCTGTAAGTGCTCTTTGAGCCCGGAGGCATTCCCTGCCTTGGACCGGGGCACCATCCCCTCACCCTAAATTTTTTAATAACAAAAAATAAAATAACGGTGACGGACAGAAATAATAGATACTGTGAAAAGATTTTTTTTCCTGAAATCACAAATCTAAATGTTGTTTTTGGTAACTTTTACTTTTTTAAACTGATAAATGATGATTTATTTTCCTTCGTTGGCTATGTCTTATGCCACGTGTCAAGCCCATAAGTAAAGAAACTCCATTTTCGGGACAAATGGAGAGGAGCCCAACTCCCTCTAGCTAGAGAGGGTTTTGGTACCTTCTTTGACCATTCAATTAATTTCTCTTAACTTTCTTAAATGATTTTAGTATTTTTACAATTATAGACATGTTTTAACTATTAGAATTTATATTTTTAATTTTTGAAAATACTTTCTGACCCCTTATAACTATTATCCTGTATTTTTTATTGTGTTCTCTCATTTTTTTTTTCACATTCTCATTTGCAATACACGTGTTTCTCATTCAAAATCTATTTTATGTCTTCAAAATGATTTAACAGGGAGTACTGGACTTATTCCTATGTAGCTTTGGCCTTTATGCCTCCATTCAATTAAAAAAAATAAACAAGAAGGTACCAAAACCCTCTCTTAGGAGAGGGTACAGGATTACGACCCTTAAATTTAATATAGACAAACACATTTATTATATTTCTTAATGTGTGTTTTTATATAATGAAAGCAGGAAATTAAACAGCAATGAATAATGAGAAAAATTATTTTAATATAATAATAATAATAATAAGTTGTGATAAATAAGAGAGAAATAATATTTTAATATAATAATAATAATAAAATAAAAAATTGATAAAAAAACAAAAATATAAGGACCATATTACAATATATAAAAATATGCTACAACTCGTTGCTAACCAGCAATATCATGTCAACATTTGTACGGTACAAGGCCTTGTACCATAGACTCACCCTCTACATCAACCTTTTAAAAGTTCAGCTTGATTTGAAAAACTATAATTAAGCTATTTTGTAATAAGATTAAAAATGAGTTACAGATTTTATAGACTCAAGTTTTTATGTAAGTCAATAAATATAAATCTTGAAATAGATTAACAAATATATGATTTTATGACATAATAATAATATATTTATCCTTAAATGGCAACTTGTTAGGTCTATAGAGTTTTTGAATGGTTCAAATTTTGACATTTTTTAAAGAAACAAGTTTCTAAATAATTCTTAACTTATTTTATTCAGTAAATAATTCTGGTCTAATCATACTCTATGAATTAAGACAGACCCCTTAACCTAATGTGAATTTAGCCATAGACTATTAACAACTAATATGCTTATTCTCACCCATAATGTTGAATTAAAGCTTGTTCAGAACATGATAAAAGACCCTATAAGTTTTAACAATCTAATATACCTTAAATTTTTATAAATAGATTTAGTGTGATATACGACAATACGAAGTTATCCTGTTCACCCCCTTTTACCCCATAATTTTTAGACAAAATTATTAAATCTTAAGTGGCCTGATAAGGTGTAATAGGAATGTTAAAAATACACATGTTAATTTTTTTTTGGTTTAATACAGGTATCCTCCACGGGAGGCAATTCTATTCGAGTCGGGAACATCCACATCATAGTGGGGCTAACTCTCCCCGCGAGGTTGGTGGGGCAGCAGCTAACTCTCCCGGCGGAGTCCATCCACAAAACTCTAACCCGAAAGACCTTGCTTAAAGGGAATAAAACATGTACCACTTGAATCAACTTTATCCCTCACATCTATGTTCTCATATTGTGGTCATTACCTAACCTCAATCTTGTCCTCTATTCAACTGATAACATTCTCATGAGAGAAATTAGTCCTGAGTATACAATCATAATTAGAATTTGATTTAACTAAAACAATCTTCACCATCTATATATGGTTATGTTGCTTATGCAATCAAGGTTAACTCCACTCATCTTTTTATTTTCTGCTGTGGTTAATGTGAACCGAACAGTGTATGAAGAATCATTGTACATAAGATCACATACACTGATTTGGAAAGCCTGGACCACGTTTCTTAACATCTTGATGCTCAACAGATCATTCATGATCCCATCGTGTGAAGTTGAATAACAAACTGACAGCAATATTAACAGGTTAGCCTAAACTAAACCGCACAACAAAAGCATTAATCAAAGACTTCTCCATTAAATTACATCTTCCGCGGCTAAATGACTCTTGGAGAATAATGATAGAAAACAAGCAGATAAACCTATCATGATCCATCAAACTACAACATTGAATCCAGTGACAAATTGCAAAAAGCAATGCATGTTCCTTAAAAGATTTATGGGAAAAAACTTCAAGGATTCACTTGGCTAAGGGAGTATGTCTTCACACACTTCAACCGGTTATCATATGAGTAAACTCTGCCTGGTGATAAATTTGCTAAGACCATGGTTCCTCTATAATGTAGTCTCAATCGAGAATTCTGGTTTTCTGACCAAAGTCCAACTTCATGCAGACCTCCTTCTTTCCAGCAAATGTTGACTGTCACCCCGCCACGTGCTTTTAATCCTTTCACACAACCACTTGCCCATTTATCCCGAGGCAACGCTGGAAGCAAGTAAAGGTCCTTCGTTGTGCTTTGAACAAGCATTTCTGCAATTGCTGCTGAAAATCTGATACCAAGCAATGTTTTTTATCAGCCAAACTAATTCAGAACTATGGGTATTATTACTTTGTTTCATCACAGGTTAGGTCCCTACTGGAATATATACATGTGAACATCGTGTCCATCTTTCTCTTCATAAACATTCACAAATTTTTATAGGACCCCACGAGAAAGACAAAATTTTCAGTCATGAAGCAAGGTTTCTACATACAACTTTGAAGTATACATCTTCCAAACAGGTGGGTGAACTTTTTAAATAGAAAAAACTATGATGTCAAGGTTCCAATTAAAAATTTAGAATCAAATGAATTTTCCACCTTTTCAGGACTGCTTTTCAATTAGAATGATTCTGTTTGAGATAATGATTGATGAAATTAAGATCCAAAGTCTGGAGTTATAATGAGGATAAGATGCAATAGATTCAACTGGATATAATAATTGCACAAATGTTCAAAATTGAGGATTTGGGGGGGGGGGGGAGCTGTGAACAGGTTGAACCCTTAAATGACAAATTTTCAAAAATTGAAGCCTTAAAATGACGTCTAGCAATTGAAATTCTCCCAAGAATCTCATGGTAGGGAAACTTAGCCGTTTCTGCAACAGAACTAATGAACAAAACCCTCACACCATACCCCTCCTTCCAGAAATGAGAAGAAATATACTTCAGCTCAAGCTTTTATATGATGAAAATGACACTGACAAGATGCAAATATGTTACAGTTCATAGATAAAGATGGGGCTTACCCAAAGTTTGCATCAATCTGGAAAGGGGGATGTGTTGTGAACAGGTTACTGTAAAGTCCTCCTTCGTAATCACTTTCATGATCAGGGTCCACCAAAATAATCAAGTGTTTTATCATGCGATATGCATGCTCACTGTCGTGAAGATGTGCCCACAATGAAGCTTTCCAAGTTGTTGACCACCCTGGACCCTCATCTCCTGTTGCAAGAATGGCAATTACTGTTGAATTATATAATTTCTAATATTATAGATGAAAAATATACAACTTTACGTCATATATACAAGGTTGAACATAAACCTAGTAATCCCTAATCCAATAATGGCATATAATTCAGGAGTATCAATATAACAGCCTTCTAAACTAACTACTGGCTTTTAGACAGAAGACTGTCAATTGCGAAGGTACTCTCGAGTCTCAACACAAAAGATCACACCAATTATTTAAAACCTACCAACACATGTTACTGTCACACTGCACCTTATATAACTATGTTCTAAGGAGACATTAATATTTACATATGGAGGTTTCAGTTCCCAGATATGGATTTTCAACATAATAAATAATAGCAATATATATTACAAGGAAAAATGGAACTAATATCTCTGAAAATAATTCAGCATTTAAAGTTCTAATAAAAGACCTCTTTTAATTAGACTATTATCCACAGCTTTACAAAGGTCTGGAGTTTTCTCAAGACTTATTGTGTGCCCTGGAAACAAGCCAAACAGATGCGAAACATGTCGATGGTGTATATCTGGGTCCTGAAAATCTTCTGCCTGCCAAACAAATAAGGTGTTGAAGTTAACATGGAACTGCTAGCCTACATTACAACTTCACCATTGCAAATCAAAAGGAAGATATCAGATGATAAAAACTGGCCAAATCAACCCTTGAGAGGTGGAGGGAAGGAATGCAAAATTAAATGTAACTGCATACCCATTCCATAATGGAACCATCCCTAGCAATTTTTGTCGGAGGAAGCTTAGACTGAGACTCAGTGACTCTTTTGATAATAGCATCATCTTGTCTTCCCAAAACCTATTTTTGAGAAACTCAGTGACCAAGATAAAATAGGATAATAGGAAAGTAGTATTGGTTTGAGCAATAAAATCAGTTTCACCTCAGCAGCAGAGATGATTGTAGAGAAAACTTCTTTTATGATTGAAATGTCCATAGTTGTTGAGTAGCTCACACTAGCAGGCTTTTGATCAGGTGCTGTGAACATGTGCTCTGGTGAAGTTGACGGGTTAGTTTCCAATAACCCACCAGGGCCTTCAATCAACCAATCCAACAAAAATGATGTACATCCTTCCAACAAAGGATATGCTTTATTTTTAAGAAAATCCTAATAAAAAAGAAAATTAACCATCACTTACGCAGTACTGATACACACACACACACAGTACAGAGAACAAATCTAATTTATGACTTATGAGTATAGTATTTACAGATAAAAAACACATATATATGTGCTACCATAATGATATTCTCCATCCCTCAGTAGTCTGTATCTCATAACTGATCTATATTTGTAGCCTCAAAAAGTCATTGCAAACTACAGCAGTAAATAAATTGCACTCCTAAACCCACAAATCGCAATGAAGAAATCTATCCTCGCGTATGTTTTGCCATGCTTTGTAAGTTCATTTGAAGTTCACAATATTTATACAGTAAGTCGTTCCCTAGAACTATAAGGGCCTGTTTGGTACTTTGGTTTACATTTTCATTTCCTGTTTCCATTTTCTGTTTTCATTATGTTTTTTGTTTTCTGAAATTTTACAAAGGAAAAACAACAAGCCCTTAATCACCACCATAGCTAAACAAGGAATTAGTTGGATTACTATCAGTTTGAAATCTCATTGTGTACCTAAAACACGACAGAAAAAATAGATTAAAGCAGTTATATAGAACCCTATCATAATGTGAATATCAATAACATGTTTCAACATGTCGAGTTCAACTTATAGTAATGCCATGAAAATAGAAGCAGATCAGTTTGCCATGCATGGAACACAACTCAACAAAGTATGACAGTTATTTATCTGTAAATCCAATCACTCAGGGAAATTTAAAATTGTGAAATCCCCCTACACAGCCATTTTCACAAGATAAATTTTGAGCCAATACTTTAAATAATAGTTTAGATAATTTATTGAAAATCCAAAACTTACCTTGTCCATTGTATAAGTATAATGCTCCCATAGATGGGTACAAAGCCAAGCTCCACCCATTGGCCACAAAGCCCAAACAGCCTCACCTCGATCTGGGGATGTTTTAGCCCAAATGTCAGAAACTTGATGTGCAACCCAACCATTTGCTTCATAGTTCACCTGTGTGCCAGCTCAAATGAAATTCTGGATAGAATATATAAGATTCATGACACGGTGGCCAGATGTTGTACAAATGGCAACATGCTAGACTATTTTGCCTTTTTTTTGCTTTGCTATAAATTTTTTGGCAAAGGGGAGGAAGGGAAGGGTACAAAGATACTGATAGCTAACAAGCATAAAGGATCCCATTCTTAAATAGAACGCTGAGAATAATATGAAAGGCAGAATAAAAAAAAATACCTTTGCAGTTTTACTACCATTAACTGACAAAGAGGAAATGTAATCAAATAATGGCTCTTGACACTCATGTAGGTTGCAAGAAAGGGACGGCCAATAATTCATTTGAAGATTAATGTTCAAGTGAGGAGCACCACTGGATGACAAAAAAAGGAGACAAATTACAAAAATCTCATGGATTCTTCAAGAAATTACTTCGAGATATATATTTGATACTCCATAACTATCTAAAAACTCTAAGCCACCTTATAATCTAGAAACTACAGCACCCAAGTACTTTATTGTTCTTTTATGTATTTATTTATTGCTAGAAGAGGAATAAAGGAGAAGGGAAAACATACTCCCATGCAGGCTCAACATCTTTGTTCCATATACCCTGCAGGTTTGCGACCTGCGTTCCAGGACGTGAACAAGAAATTAGTAGATATCGACCATATTGAAACAAAAGCTCCACAAAGGAAGGATCTTCATCAGTTTGAAATGATTTGACTCTCGCTGAAGTTGGAACAGTATCATTGCCTCCCATTTGAGAGATGTTAGTTTGAGAGGAAACTGATTTCCTTTCATCCAAAACAGAATTTCCTAACACAGTCTTGGAGCTTTTAGAGAGTTGCAATGAGACCCGATGAAATAGATTCTGATAGTCATCCAAGTGGCGTGCATAAAGATCAGCATATGAAAAACTTTTCACAGACTTCATTTTACTGAGGGACTCAGAAGTAGGATCCTTCTTAGAGTCTTCAGGCTTAGTAAATGCCCCAACAAAAGAAGAAGCAGCTGTGAGAAGCAAAATTGCCCAATTTGAACCTTCAACTCTTAGCTTCTTATCATCCAAGACATGTATAACCCCCTTGTCATTACTAATCTGTATATCAAGAACTGCAGAAAACTGAATTCCCTTTGGAATGTCATTTGAGTTCACTTTCGGTCGAATCCTGCTGCCAGGACAGCTTCCTTCCATTATTATCTGATTTTGGCCACTTACCTGTGAATTGTGATGTAATTTGCTATCCAAAGACACTGTAAATGATAATGACTCTGACTTGCTTGCGGATAGCTTTGTCACTATCACTTGGTCTGGATTAGAAGCAAAATGTTCTCTGGTGAATTCTACATCACCCACAGAGTATTTTATTTTTGTTGTTGCATTATCCAAATCCAGCTCCCGGTGATATGACTCTTTTGAATATTTGAGATGAGAATCATCAAATTCTAATTTGATATCACCAAGAAGTTGGTACACCTTCAAATCAAGAAATAACAGTTAGTGATGTCTGCCAACATTGTACAAAGCTTCCTTAACTCATGCACCAACACATTTTAAGGGGCGGAGTGGGGTGGGGGGAGGCGGGGAGCAGACAACCCATGAATGAGAATACTGGTTGAATAAAAGCATGAACATATATTGTGCATGTACTCAGATTCATCTGTACCCTAACATCAGTCTAACAAATTGCATAGTTCTTCATAAATTACAATTAATGATTATTATATTAATTGTAATATATTACGTACATCAGAAGGATCTCCTGACAATTTGACAGCTGCAGCTGTAGCTTCAGGGTATTTTCTATCATCAACAAGTTTTCGGACTTCAGCCAGTGCTTCAGGAGCATTTTTGTTGGTGTAGTTGCCAGGCGTGCCAGTCCAAAGAGTGTCCTCTATGAAACAAATTTGAATCTTCACATTAGCAAGCTTTATGAATGAAAAGGACACATGTGATTGGTTTTGCTATGCATAATGCAGCATGACCTTATCCCTGATATCTTAATTACATAAATTCACAACTAGAAATGCCTATAGTGCTTCCCCTATATGCAAAACATTGAACTTTCAGAGCAGATTTTTCTCCCTGGTCCCAATAATCCAATAAAAATCTTGAAGGAATTACAAAATGATTGATGGTAAATTAAGGACACAATGCTGTCTTTCCATCAAAGTATCTACGTGTGATGTGTCACTCACAGTCACTCTACAATATAAGTAATAACAATTAACATCTAGAGTCCTAAAAAAAATCAAGCAATAGCATAGTCTAATATTCCCCAAGCCCACGTTGATAGTTAGAGTTTCTGGCAACAAATTACAGTGCCTATAGAATCATAGATAGCATAGCATAGCATCAAGGACAGCGAGAATAAGCTTCTACTCAGCAGTTAAACTTATTAACTCACAAACTCAATGAATTTTGAGAATATACCCTTTGAAAGGTTAAGTTAGCCATACTTGTGATAAAGGGCAGAAAAAAAATGCTTACATGTGAATAAAGGAATCTTTATTACTAGTAGCATTTCTATTTCTATGTGCATTACTGCCAAACATTGAGAAAGCCCCACTTTTCCATTGGTATTTGGATCAAAGTAAGATTGGAACTGAAATCAAGAAGGTTTTTATTTTTTTTTAGGGTGGTTGGATTGAATTACCATTGAGCTGGAGAACTTCCGATGGCACGCCACCCCAAACCATGGCCCCAAGACGGCCATTGCCTATGGGGATGGCATCGGTCCAGTGCGTTGCAGGCCCAGAAAAAGTAACCTTCAAGGGCCTAGGAGGTTCATCCTCTACATTTGTTAAACTTGGGTTCCACCAGTCCTTCTGTGGGGGGCCGCGCACCAGAACCCATTCTCCATCTCCCATTGCTGATATGAATGTGGAAGAGAGAGTAGAGAGTGAACAAGTCGGTGGAGCAGAGGAAGGTGATAGCTGTTTTGGTGAATGAAGAAGCTTTGAATTGGACACACATTTAAGTCATGGAGGCCCACACTGCCCGCATTTTCTTCAGGATTAAAGTACCTCATTAATTTCATTGATGCCATAAAAGAGGTTATTATGAACAAGAACACATTACACATATTGTAAATCATATATAAATTCGATAACAACAATAATAATAATTATAAAAAAAACTTACTGTCAAATAGTATCTTTAAAAAACATTAAAGAAATGAAAAATAAAATAGAATTTAAAAAATTTCATTTTTAAATTGTTGACGAATTTATGAAATACACTAATTAATATTTATTTTTTAAAGAACAAAAAACAACTTCAACAGCTCGAGTCTCGATTTATAGAGAACAATAAAAATAAAATATGTAAACTAAAAGAAAAACAATACGACATCAACCTCGACAAGATAAAACTGGAATCAGATTCAGGGGTGTGGTTCTATCTTCGTGGGGATAGAAAAATAAATAAATAATGAAATATAGTAATATGCACGTGAAGGTTGGCCATGGAACGGTGAGAGTTGCAGGGCGGACAGCGTGATCACGAGACATCCAAGATTGTCTATCTTTGAGGATACTAATGGTTATACGTTTTATAAAATGTTTTGTTTTTCTAACGAGTCGTCGATAAATTGGCAACTCAAACTGGAATGAGGGGAAGAACTCCCGATCGAGTTCCATACTCATTAAATATACTCTTGAGAAATGATAAGAATCCTTAATTGTGATTAAATTTGAACATATTTGTCTTAATAATAGAGAATATTTATGATTAACACAGAAAAATAATAAAAGTTTAATTGTTTAATATATGTTGATTTTGTTTCAATTTTTTACGTATGACTATTTTTCTTAAAAAAAAAAATGCATCCAACGCATCGAAATTTTCATGGTCTTACGCTTATGATTTATATTTATGAATTTCAATTTACACAGGGTCACGAACGGATGCAGAGGTAGGGGTGTTTATTGGTTCGGATCGATCCGATGAACCCGACGAACCAAACCGAACTATTCAAATTGGTTCGGATTTTTTTTCTCATTCGGGTCCGAACCGAACCGAACCGAACCAATTAGAACCGCTGACTATTGGTTCGGGTAACGGGTTGAGAAATCCAAACCCGTTACCCGAACCGAACCGAACCGAACCAAACTCATATATATAAAAAAATGCGTTTTTTTTTATATTAGAGTTAGTGTTTATGATTTTCATGATATCAAGATATTTGAGGACTAATTTTCCTATGATCTTTAATTAATTAGTAATTTAGTCAATGTGTTAATGCGTTATATATGCACTTATGCTGGTTTGTAATTTTCATGTTTGAATGTTATTTGTAATTTGGTTATCTTACCACTAATACTTGGTTGAAACTTGAATGGTTGGTGCAAATTTGAAGCAACAAAATAGTCTTGTGCCTTTTTTATATTAGGTTATATGTATTGTTTTAGGTAAAATCATGCATTTTTTCTTTTTTTCTGAACTGGTAAAAAATGACATTTTTTGAGTTTCTGATCCGATTGAACCGAACCGAACCAACCCGTATTTAATTGGTTCGGTTTGGTTCGGGTCAATGTAGAAAAAATAACGAAATCTGAACCGAACCGAACCGAACACTTTTGTTTGGTTCGGATTCGTTTTTCCTCTGAAACCGAACCAAACCGACCCGTGAACACCCTTATGCAGAGGGCCCCTCCTTGCTACTTAGTATTATTAACACTAACAAATTATATATATTATTATATAAAAATTATGTTTAACTCTTAATTATTAGGATATTTGATATCAAATATTAATTTTTGTTTATTATTGATAATAAACTATAAAAATATAACAATATTGTGAAAAAATAATTTACAACTAATATGTATTATAAAAAAATTAATAAAACTCCTTAAATTAGTAATTTATAAAAAAATTCGGCCCCATTTAAATCATTGGATCCGTCCCTTGCACAGGATATAAAATATATTCAACTACAAATCAAAATTAGAAAGGAGCAAGGTATGTGTACAGAAACATGATTTACCAACAACTCAACAGTGGGGAAATCTCTATCCAAAATGATGAGCAAAAGTCGCCGCATCGACGGAGATCCACATAAATTATTTGTGATGAGACAACAGACAACAAGCTTAGGTAAAGGTTCAATAGATACGCAAGTGACTCTACGGATATCTGTAAAATAAATTTCCCATTTAATAACTTACACATATATAACTTTTGAATTTTATTATTTTGATATAAGATCGATCATATAAATTATCTGTGGTGGGGAAAGCTTAGGTAACCCTAACAGATAGAGATAAAAGGGTGGCGATTATAATACATGGCTGTAAAACTAACTTATTACCAATTAGTTGAAAATTGAAAGTTTATAAATTAGTTTATAAAATTATAATTAATTAGTAAAATGAATTGTTTATGTAGCTAGTAAATGTAAAATTACGTAAAATAATATATCTATATAAATTATATATCAATTATATTTTTTCATAAAAAATTAAGTTACCATATATTGTTTTAGTTTTTATTAATATTTTAAAGATCTAACTCTTTGCTATTTTTTATATTATACTATTTACTTTAATTATTACATTTTAATTTACATCTTTAATAAAATATTTTAGTTTTAAAAAATAAAAAAATAACAAAATGGAGAAATTAAGATATGAACTGTGTTAAAATTTTAAATATAAAAAGAGAAAAAAATTGCAAATTACAATATAGAAGTTAGTTAGTGTTTCATCATACATTTTTATGATGGTGATGTGAAACAAACATACTAGTATAAATTAAGTCAAATCAATTAGTTTAATGGCATACACTAAATTTGTGGATATCCGTAAAATTTTAGTACTTAATACTTGGCATATATTATATCTCATTCACCTATACTTAATTTGATATGAGATGGAAATGTAGTTTTTAATATTTTACTATAAATCTGTAATTAAATAAATCCACAGTGGTATTTATACAATATTTATTTATATAATTTGATTATTAAAAAATATAAGTAAGTGTTATTTGTTATTCTTGTTTGCTTTTGGTATTTTGTTTAGAAAAAAATATTTATACTTAAGATCCATGATTTCAAGATCAAATTTTTTTCTTATTTGTGTGAACCGAGGGTATCCCCCAGTCGATAACTATAAACTAATTCCTTTCAAAGGCAGATTATCCAAGTGAGTTTTACTTCTCCTAACAAAGTCTTTTTTCATACATATCATTAATGATCGAACCCCTGTCAAGATGTTTAAGGGATTTAACTATATGTCAACAGTGTCGGGTTTTGTTTGATATAAAAGAAATGAGTGTAAAAAAATATAAGAGAACTAAAAAATATATCAAAATTTGCAGTTTGAAATCTAAAACTTAAAAGAAAGCTTTGTGGCACTGACCTTTCCTTTTTGTATATGCTCTGTATGCAAATTAGGGGTATTCACGAATTGGATTGGATCGGTTTTGAGGGAAAAATCACTCAATCTAATAATTTCGGTTTTCAAATTTAATCATTCAATCGGTTTTGATTTTTTGTCAAATCCAGTCCAATCCAATCCTAGATAATCTATAAAATGAAATTATGAAAGCAATATTATGACATCATTATTAGTTTCCGAAATCGTTAACAATTTACCAATTTAAAGTAGAAAAGTTATGTTTTGCCAAATTGTACGTTAATGTTTCTTGAACAAATAAGTTATAACTTTAAATACTTAATTAGATATGAGGGTGGATCTCAATTCTATTGTCCATATAACAATACTCGCTTATGGTAAACCCAATATGATAAAAACATGCAATTATCTTATCATATCCCATAATATATAAATTACTTGATGGCTTTCAATCCAATGATTAAATCTTATTCGTTAAATATAGTTGCACAATAATATTTTTTTACATCATCACAGAAAAATAATATCAATAATGATAATATATCAAAATGTTTAGAAAGGTTTGAATTGGATTGATTCTTAAAGAGAGATCCGAAATCCAATCCAATAAAAAATTTTGATTTTTACAATTTACGATTTTTTATATCATTGTTGCTGTTCCGATTGAATCTCAACAACCTTAATACAAATGCACAGGTATCGTATTGAGGAAGAAGCCTTGCGTTACAATCCACATGTATTTCTCATATATATATATCTCGCTAGTTCAGCAAAGAAATGGGAAAATGTAGGTTGCAATTATTTTTTTTATTTCCCTAACATTTCTTTGTTTCACCAAACCAGGTGAGTTTCTAACTTCTCTTTTTCCGTTTATTTCTTCACAACTCTCATAGCACCAAGCAAAGCATTAATATGAGATATTCACTTTATTAAAAAAATAAACAATTATAATTATTGATCAAAAAAATATAATTATAATTTTAAATGATTTTGTAATTTTATTATATACATTCATGCGCACAGACGTCACACATTTATAATATTTATCATTGATTTTCAAATCGATAATTATATTTACTTAGCGTAAAAAAAAGATAATTATATTTATTTATTTTCTTCTTTAAAGTGATTTCTTTACTTTGAAGGAGGAGACAAATCCAAATTTTAAGTTATAAACTGTAGACAAAGCATTTATTTAAGCAGTGCGCTAATGGCTATAGTAGATAGCATATAACCCTCAGTACCATACACTACAACCTTAGTAGTTGCTAAGCTTAATTAGTTCATTAACATATAGGAGAATTTACATAAACTTCCACGGCCTTTTCTTGTGGTGAAGTTGAATATGGGAGACGTTTCATATTTGAATAGTTACACTTACATGCTGCTCAGGGTATTTTTCCATGAATAAGAGGCAAGTCAACTTCATCGCACCATTCCACACACCTAGTTTCATAATAAGAACCTTTAGCTTGGTTGGGCCAATAGCTAACCCAAAATTCTCCCCCTATCCTCCACTTCAACACACTCCCCTCCATCTCTTTGCTAAGCCTCCACCCTACATCCTCTCCATATTCATCTCCTGCAATAACCACCGACCCGTTTTTATTAAACGGCCTATTTGCCCCGCCATACCGCCCTCTCAGGCCATGAATCGGGTCACCACCCGTTTGGCTTGTGGGCTTCCATGTGCTAACTTCCTGGCCCGTCGTGTTATCACACAAAACGACATCAAATATTGCTGCGTTCCCCTCCGCGTCTTGATCCATTCTCCAACTCCTAGTTCGCGTTCTCCTCGACGACCTCGCTGACGCTTTCACTTTCGAAACCTGTGACTTCTCAAAATTACCCTTCACAACCTTCTGAATTTCCAGTTCCCTCTCTTTGTTCTCCGTGGACCGGCCCAAGCTCAACCCAGCCACGTAAGTCGCTCCGATTTCCGGGCCCACCCAAACCCGAACCCTGGAAGGGAAGTGTTTCTCTTCAATGAAATCCACGTCGTCGTTTTGGTTGAAACCCAGCCTCGCCACGTGGAGTCGTATATTATCGACACGCGCATGAACCTGGATGAATCCATCATAGAATCCAACGGTATATTCTAGCTGCACGTGTGCCTCCAGTTGATGGTGCGCTAGAGCGTACCGGAGTATTGACTCCTTGGCATCGATACCAGGGAATTGACTTTTTTGACCAATGGTTCGCGCCAGTTTCATGGTCATAACCGGCGCGTAGCCTTTCAGAACCCAAAGACCGTGAGCCTCCGTCGCGTAAGAGAATTTCGGATTCCGGCGCGGCGGCGAAGGAACGAGTGTCTGCAATCCTACCCCTACGCCTAACTCTTTTATAATGCACCATTTTGCTATTATGTAACCAAGGGTGCGCATGAAGCACAGCTCCGTGTCCACGCCTACGGTTATAAAGAAGGTTCGGAGAACCGAAGCGAGCTTGGACGACGCCGTTTCGAGCGTTGGAGCGAGCAGTGAGTGGAAGTAGAGCGAGCCTGCTTCGCTGGGTGCGTCGCAGACGCACAGCCAGAAGAGGCGCATGGTAAAGACGAGATTGAAGAAAGTGGAGAAGGATTCTGGTGTGTGAGAGTCCATGATCCATGCGATGGGCTCGGGCTTCAGCTTCTGAAGCTGAGACCTAGGGCAAGTGCTATCATGCGCCGTGGGTGAATGGGATATGATTTCTTGGAGGAGTTGGAGAAGCAGAGGGAGGAAAGGGCTTTCTGAAGAGAGTGGGCATTTTTCAGAGACCCAGAGAGGCTTTTGGGCGTTGAATGGATGAAAGCCCTGCAAGCACACAGTGAAGATAACCACAGCTTCGGAGTCAGACCCGGAGGTTCGCTCGGCTTTCAGGTGAATAGAGGGAGTTGAATTGTCGTCATTGGATGGTCCCAAACTCGCTAGTAGGAACTTGGGGGGTGAGTCAGACTCGTTCCAGTCTAGCGAGTTGGGGAGCTCAGATATCCATGACCAAACATCCATTATGTGTTATTCTGAGTAGTGTGTGAAAAATGAATGTGGAGTGGAGGGGGTTATAAGGAGGGAATGAATGATAACGGGATTGCCAACTTGGAATGAGTACAAGCCACGAAGGGACGAGGAACGGGTGGTTCTAAAGGGTTGTTTGTGTCTTATTTGAGGTTCTAGGTTGGACTCATTGATAGCGTCTGGTTTTCTTTCACTCTCAGATTTTCTCTATACTTCTTTTCTATGGTTTGTAAAATTGAAAGGAATTTGTTGTCCTATCCCAGTGTTAACTGCATGCTAGATTCACATCTCAGATTTTGTTTTGCTTAGTTTATGGGGCATGGCGCCTTACACGTGTACCACTTGACTTGTCAACAAGTACAGGCAATTGTGAATCACAAAAACAGAGATACATACTATTTGTGTTATATAAATAATTTTCTAATTATTCTACAGATATCAGATTATTAGCATATATTCAACAACATATTTATTCATCTCTTGAACTATTAACTAGGTTATTAATAATTTACAATTTTATATGCTTCTATCGTAGTTATTTCTGACAGTTTTAGTGTCCTTTGGCATTGATGTTGGATAAAAATAATTTAATTTCAATTTCGCAAAATCACAGTTTTACATTGTGTAAATGATAAAATAAACGTGCACTTACATTCCAGTATTCCACATACTCCCTTGTGAATTGGTTTCTGTCGAAAATGGAGGAAAAATAAGATGTAATCCGTTTAATTTTCAAAATGATAGAAATATCTTTAAAAAAATGCATGTACTGTTTGAGTGTTTTCTTTTAAATTAAAACGCATTAATTGATGGCAAAATTCAATTTCTTTCAACTCTCTCACAGTCTCACCCTTTCCAAACAAATTATCAAACAAACTCTAATTGAGTTATGACTTATGGGCTATGACTACCACTGTCATTTAGATTGGAAGCCTGTCTGTTTTTACATCTGGAAACTGAAAACGAACGAACTGTGGCACTCTACTGGCCGTGGAATGCCCCCAAAGAAACAAACTCAATTTTTCCTCACATCCTTTTATTAATTTTTTATTAATATATAAAGGAATTATTAAATAATAAATAAATTTAATATTTTAACCTAAATTATATTCAACATTTCCTACATTTAGTAATTAAGAGTACAAGTAAGAGGTCTTAAACATATTTTTTTTTCAATAAAACCAATATAGTTGGAGCCACGGGAGTCATGCCTAGGGGTGGGAATAGGCCAGCCGGTCTGTTAGGGGCCTACGGCCTGGCCTGTTTATGGTCTGGCCTGGCTTGGCTCGTTTATTAAAAAGGTCAGGTCAAGGCTTGTTAAAAGGTCTGTTTAGTTAAATAGGTCAGACATTAGGCCTATGAAAAAGCCTACTGGGCTTAACAGACCGGCCTGTTTAATATAATAATATATAATATATTAAATTAATTATATAAATAACTATAAATATAATTAAAAAATATAATATAGTAAAAAATTAGAATATATTAAATTAATTATATAAAAAAATCTGCTTAAAAGGCCTGCTGGCCTGCATAGGCTTATAGGCCTGTTTGTAGGCCTTGTTATAAAACAGGCTCCTAAACAGGCTTACAGGTCAGGCCAGACTTTTTCGCAGGCCAAGCCAAGGCCTTACAAAAGGTCTGTAACGGGTAACAAGCCAGACTCAGGCTTAAGAATTAGGAGTCAGGCCAGACTCAGGCCTGCCAAAGCCCGACCTGGCCTAGCCTGTATCAAGTAAAAACACTTGCAAGAAATGAAAACATTTAAAAATAATCATCATATTAATTTTAACCGTCCATATTCCCCTCTTTTCTTTCCCATAGTTTTCTTCTCCCTTGTCCAAGAGTCATGGCCATGCGTGCCTTGTTTTGTTGTTCACCACTTCAAATTACAGCAGATGTCATGTTGCGTTTTCGTTGTATTTATTTTTCTTTACTTTATTTTTATTTTCCTGTATACCAAACAAATCTAAAACTCTTGAAAAAAAACAAATTTAAAACTCCTTATTTTTCCAAGGCTCTCATTATGCGTATAGTTTCTAAGTAATTCAATGTCTCCCACAACGTTTCAATGAAAGGGATGTAGCTAGGTGGTAGGCGGAAAGAAATCACTAAGGAAGGGGGAAAGATTTTTTTAAAAAAAAAATTAGAGTAATATGCATTAAATATAATTAAAGGTCATTATTAAATGTTCTCATTTTTTATAATAAACGAGTGTTCTCACTTGATATGCGCTAACAAGTGTTATGAGGATACTAATTAAAGAATTAATATTTATGAAATTAAATATTTCAAATGCAATTAATACCGTGATTTACAGTAAAAATCTTCAATATGAAATCATTAACCAATATCTTTAGTAGTTAGGACACTCGTTATACACACATATATAATATTTATATCCTATTTTGGCACCCCAAACTTTTTGTTGAAGATCCATCACGGTCAATAACGAATATTTTCATTAACTCGTAGGAGTAGATGGATAGTTTACCACAAAAAAATGGCGATGGCTTGCATACACGTAGAGGTGGCAAAATGGGCTACCCGGCCCGGCTCGGCTCGGCCCGCATTGGGTAGCATGTTTGTGCGGGCCGAGCTAAAATACCCGACAAAATTTCGGTCCTGTGAAATTAGTGCCCGAGTCCGGCCCTATGCGAGTAACGGGCTTGAGCGGGCCGGCCCGGTTAAAAAACTAACTTATTCAAAAGTGCTGCTCATTAAAAATTGTAAACAATTACACTTTTACAGAACTAAAAAAATTACAATATAATTATAAAAATCATTTAAAACCATCATCTACCCTAATAAAACACATTCAAATAAATTTAAAACACATTTTAAAAACATTGAAACACGTTCATCCATCAATCCTATTAAAAAAACACATTCAAAACTTTAAATAAATTTCAAACACATGAAAATATATTCATCCCGCTCCGAAATCTATTTTTTTTCATAAGGAAGCAATGAGAGTATTACTAAATATGAGACTTGGTGGCAGCAAATATATAAGCATCAATATAAAAAAAAGGTAAATTAAACTGTTGAACACAACTTACTAACCTCCGCTAACACTTCATTATTTTTCAATGCAGTAAGCGAAAGATCAGACACCCCTTTCTCTATCCAAGCACATAATTGTATTAAGGAATTGAAACACTTGTCAAAAGGAAAAAAAAAGTGTATTTGCAATTTTTACCTTTATTATCTTCAGTGTTGCGTCATTTGCTATTCCTTCACGGCCCAACAAGGCATTTTTTCAAAAAAATAAATTCGGGCTGCCGGTTAGCCCGTTTGGGCAGCCCGACCCAAACCTGTTTAAGTGCAGGCTTTTTTTATTTCCGGGCTAAAAAGCTCGGTAAAAATATGGGTCTCTAGTTTGACAGCCTAAGCCCTCCCATTTTATGGGTTCGAGCGGGCCAGCCCTATCGGACCGACCCATTTTACCGGCTCTACGTACACATACGTTATACTTATATGATCCTAATTAATTAAGATCAACGGGTATCGAAATATGCACAAAAAAAGAGTGATGAAGGGGAGGTGAAAGACCCACGGGAGAAAATTAC
The DNA here is from genome assembly GCA_026901365.1 of Sesbania bispinosa. Classification (NCBI taxonomy): domain Eukaryota; kingdom Viridiplantae; phylum Streptophyta; class Magnoliopsida; order Fabales; family Fabaceae; genus Sesbania; species Sesbania bispinosa. The sequence continues at coordinate 719,372 of QLOH01000286.1, forward strand.
AAACTAATGAGAGCGATACAAGGAGTCCCACAAAAATCATCCGCATTTGCTAAGCAAAATTATGTCCAACCCATGACGGTGTAAGTTGTTGGCGCAGAACGCAGAAGAACGGTGTACCTAAAACGCGATCTAGGCCAAGAGGGGACTCTGGTAGGGCCACAGCCCCCAATTTTTTTCAATTTTTTTACTAATTATATAGATTTCAGATAAAATATTTTATTAATTAACTATTAATCTGGTTCTCCCCAAAATATTTTGTAAATTTAATAGTATTACCTCTTTATAATTCTTTCACTACTTATATTATGTCATCATTTCCTTTTTTTATATATTCTTTATATTAATTATTTTTACTTATTTAGAGATCATAAAGTCTTATTCAAAATTAAAGAAGATTGTGTTTTATTTGAATGTGATTTTTAGATCTGCATGATGAAAAATAGAAATCTTACAAGAACAAAATGAAATTTTCTTAGATTTGATTTAAATTTTACTTTTAGGGTTAGATAATAAAAATAAAAAAATAATAATATTTTAGTTTTTTAAAAAATCATGCAACTTACAAAATTTATCCTTATTGTAAGTTTTTTTCAATATCATTTTTTGTAAGTCGAACTCTATTGTATCTCACCTTAACTAACCTAAAAATTATAAATGTTCAATAGTTGAGGGGTAAAGATGAAAAAAGATAATAAGTGCATCTAAAAATTTGAAAAAAGTATAAGAAAAATGATTAAATAAAATCATAAAAAAATATAGTAAAAGAAGACTCAATATAGTATTTTATTTCGGCTCCCCCAATGAAAAAATCATGGCTACGCCGATCATAGAAAATATAGGTTTTGAGTGTATTTGTAGGACATTAATTCAGATAAAAATTGAAATTATTAGTTGATAATATAGTTTTTTAGGTAATTAATGTTAACTTCTTACAAGTTTATTTTAACAAGCTACTTGAGGTAGCTTTGTTAAAAAAACTCTCATTTTTAATTATTAACTATAAATTTATTCTTCAATAGCTCTAATTATAATTCAATAGTTATTGATATTTTTATATGTTATTTTATAATTTTCAGTTAGTTTTAGTAAAAATTTTAATCAAATCAACTAATTTTTCAGTTTTCGTGTTCGTTTGTGTTAACTTCTCAATAGTGCATAATCAATTAACATAATTGATTTTAAATCAATTTCGTCTAATGTGCTTCATAACGTGTCACTACAAAAATGTGCTGAATTAGACGTGAAAACGTAGCGATGACCATGCACCATCGCTAGTAGCGACGATCCAGTCATCGCTACGTTGTCGCTACAACATTAAATGCAAAGCTCAACGCGTAGCTGTTCAATTAATACGTTGTGACGATCTGATAATTTTCCTGATAATTTTTCAATCGATCAATGTACCCCAACTGCAGTTTTTATATATATATATATATATATTAAAAACTTAAAATTGAAACCTAAATCAATATTAATTACCAAATTAAGATAAACACTCATATAATATATATATATATATATATATATTGTAAGGGAGAGAGAGGCATAGAATAGAAGATAGACGCACAAGGATTGAAGAAGGTGACCGATTCTTCAGTGGTTTGTAATGGCTACCATGAGTAGCTAAGCTCTCCAGTTGGATTGGATGTAGTGGATTCAATCCCCGAGTGTATGTGAATTCTCTTATATTAAATATGAATCTCTGTTTTTATATATCGGTACTTTTATGTTGTTCTTCATGCGTTACTTCCGCGCGTGCGCCGGAGTCGTAGGCTAGTGATCATGATACGAAGAGAATGAGAATTCCGGCTAGTATTAGAGTTTTGGGGAGCCTAGACATAGGAAACCTAACCTCCGATTGCTAAAGGCATTTAGTCATATGGGAATATAGGGAGTTCTGAGAATTGAAGTGTTTAGGCGAGTGACAGCCCCTTCATAGGTGTCCTATAGGAACATATGATTAATTGATAGCGTCAGTTGTAGTAATATAGGTGAGTTTCCCTGAGGATTGGGGGGAAATCCACACCCATAGGGGCCCTATAGAAAATATGATTGACAATTGCTAAGGTATTTTATTAATAAATTCATAATTAAAGAAGGGATTCACATACATAAGGGGTGCGATGAAACGAAGTCTAATCCTACTCCAAGTAAATTTATCTTCCCTTATTTTATTGCTTATTTCTCTTCTTGCCATTTAAATTCTGCACATCAATCATTCATACAAAAAGTTCTCACTTGACAATTCGATCACTGAAAATTTACGAAGTGAACCGCTCCCTGTGGATACGATACTTTATACTTACTATTATACTGCTGAATTTTTGGTACGCTTGCCAGAACTTCATCATGGGCCTGTGCATCGAATGTCCCATCATGGTCTCCGCACCCTCTCTATGGGCCCCTGCAGTTCACTTCCTGAGTTGCACCCCCTCAATTGGCCCGTGCATCTCAGTTACCACACCTCATATGCTCAATGCATCATCATCGTACATATCACACCTCATATACTCAATGCATCATCATCATTATACATCTCATACCTCATATACTCAATGCATTATCATCATACATAACACACCTCGTATGCTCATTAGATCATCACAACTGTAATAGATTACATGGGATATTCATATCATCATATTCATACCACAATCAATGCACTTTAAACATCTAATTAAATCTCTCAATTCCACAAACGATTTGTATAAACAACATCAACAGACAAGAGAGTCATAATCATCACATAAACAACACTCTCATACATAATTGGACCTGGTAATCGATTACCACACAGCTGTAATAGATTATCAGCAACTCTGGGACACAAAATTCACTCTGGCAATCGATTACAAGCCTCCTGTAATCGATTACCAGCCAATCACATCTCTGGTAATTGATTACCACACAGTTGTAATCGATTACCGGCGTGTCAACTCTCTGGTAATCGATTACATGCCCCTGTAATCGATTACCCGCAAGCCAATTCTCTGGTAATCGATGACAGTCCCCCTGTAATCGATTACCAGCAAGCCAAATTCACTCCACGCTGCCCAGAAAACCCTGTAATCGATTACAGACTTCTGTAATCGATTACCCGCGACACCAGACGACAGTTCTTGCGATTTTTACCCCTTTTAAACCCTTTTATTCAACCTCCAATCAATCCTCATTGTTATTACGTCAATCATACACGTTTATACCGAACAAAATCAATAAGAACACCAATCTTTACAATAATTTTTCACAGTTATTCCGTTATAATCCCCCATCGTTAAACCCTTATTTACCCCTTTTCGCTATTCTCGCTACCCTCCTTCAATTCAATCAAGATTCATCAAAATTAACACATTTAAGCTTCAAGCAACACATTTTCATCACCCAACACATAATACACATATCAAATTCGAATTTAAAATCTTAGAGGGTCTTATGGTTGCCCTCACTACCCAAGCACTCCCACATACACATACAAGCAGCACCCTTTCCCCCACCGTACCTTGAAGGTGAAGGTCGAACATCAACGATTGACTCTTTCTTAATGATCACTCTGCAGCAACCTTCTCTTGAGATGTCGTTTCTCCCCTCCTTATAGTTTCGCTCTTTGACTATTTGAAAAATAAGGATTAGGGTGAATTGGTAACCCCTCCTTACTTAAATGCTTAACTGGGCTGGGCCCACCCTCAACCCACTCATCCTCTTTTAATTAGAAATAACATTATTAATAAAAATACTAATGTTACTAATACTATTATTTATTTATTTTTCTTATTTTATTTATTTTATTTTATTTAATAAAATTTGGGATGTTACGTACAATTCAACATTAGATTTTTATGGATTGAAGTTATGATGCATTTTAAATTAAATCAATGGTAGATAATCTCTTACTCACTCACTTTACATACAACCTTACTTTAGATGAGTCTTATTTTTTTTTTCTCATTCCTATCTCGTATCTACACTTAATTATACGAGCCTGCTTCCATTTTTTTTATTAAAGTCTCTTGTTTTTAACAAAAAAAAATTATAACAAAAAAAAAGTCTCTTGTTTAATGTGACCTCCGTATAGTCTAAAATAGCAAGTATTTAATAATATTTTTAAGCTTATTTAATTAAAAAAATAAAAATTGGAAATGTATATATAGAATAAAGTTAACGTTAGAAGTTATAGCTAACATAACTTTCATTTTTATATATTTAAAATTTTTATTAAATACTACTTTTCCTTTCTACATTTAAATTTCAATCTTAAGCTAGAAGAAAAAAATATCACCGTACAGTGTACACCTTTAAAACAAGGTTTAGAGATGCAAAGGAATAGAGCTGGGTGAAGTTAGGAATTGAGGTTAAGGGGAGTCAATATTATAAGTTTTTCAATTAATCAATGTACCCCAAATTCGCGTAATTTATATATATATATATATATATATATATATATATTAAAAATTTAAAATTGAAACCTAAATCAAATATTAATTACTAGATTATGATAAACACTCATAATTTATATATATATTAAAAGTAATATAAAAAATGTTAAATATTTTAATTATTATTTTTACTGATTATTTTAATTATTTCATGTTTATTCAAAATTTCAATAAAAATATTTTATCATTAAAAATGATAAAAATTAAAATTTATAAAAAACTACAATTATAATATTTACCTAATATTATATTTTTTCCTAGAAAATAAAAATAAACTTTATATAATAAAACTTATGTAAATATATTATTTTATGTTAATTAGTTAGTTAAATTAAACATTTCTAATTCAATAAATTAGTTGACTTTAAAAAATCAATAAATTAGTTAACTAACTTTTCTATATCTCTAAATTCTAATTAATTTTTATTATGAAAATTTACTCAATTGTATATATAGTAAATTAAAAATTTAAAAAAGTTGAGGGGACCCGATCCTTGAGTGGCTTTGCCATTGGCATATAGTGACAAAAAAAAGGAAAAGAGTGATAATTAATGATGATTAAAAATAAAAAATAAATAGAATAAAAGAGGTGCTTATAAGGGTAAGGTGTATCATTATAAGAATTCAAGCTAGAAAAGTTTGTGCTGAGTAGATAAGGTTTGTCCTTTTACAATGAGCTTTATGCGGCAATAAAAAGTGGTGAACACCTAGAAGACTTAAGTCAATAAGGGTAGAGGCAACTATTTGATTAAATCAAGAGAAAGTAAATGGATATTAAATATGAGGGGAATTTTTATTTATATATGAGGAAAATATGGTGCATAGTGGTTTGTGATGTCATCTAGGACTCACCTTGGTGAGTTTGGAAGATTTCCTTGGGATGTGTACAATGTTGGCAATTGTCGTGTATGGATCCTCTCCTGTGGTTCTGTCTCTCCAACAGATTTAACCACGGAATAGTTAGAAAATGACTACCAAATTAACTGCGAAATGTTTGCTATAACCACTCATTAACTATACTTGTTGGAGACAGATGCATGACTGGAGAGGATTTGGATCCATAATCTCCCGAGTTTTAGATATGTGTGGCACCATTAGTTATGGTATGTTGTTTAGATTAGATGGTGCACCCATGTTATTTTTATGTTGACGGAGGGAAATGAGAGCCACACTCCAATAAGAATTGGGCTCAATAGCTGAGCTGGACTAGGGCTTAGGCGGAATATGCACTATATGAATTTTTTGACAAATAAAATAAAATTATATGGAGTGTTTAATGATTATCCATTATTAGTGTAAAAATATTTTACAATGTCATATGTAACAATGTATTGTCACATCATCCAAAAACATGATACATTATATGTTATTAATCTCATTATATGTTTATTAATCTCATTGAATGAAAGTAAACAAAATTCTAACATTGAGTGTGAATACCCATTATATCCTTATATAAAATATGATGTATGTAGAACTTATAAAAAAAACTTTCAATATAAAAACACGATGTAATTGTGTTAACTATTATTTTAAATTGTGCAAATTACAAGTTAAAATAATATTTTGTCCAAAAAAAAGTTAAAATTAAGTCCATAGACCATAGCACTGATCTTCATAATGTCCATTTGCCTCCTCAAACCATCACTCCTTGCTTCATTTTTTTTGTTCCTGTTGTGAAATGGTAGAATTAAGAATGCGGTTCTGCTTCAAAATTTCAGATTTGAGTGCTAGCTCTTGATTAGCCATTTGCAATTTGATGCTTTCTCACAGTATTTGCCTATTCGGTGGATAAATTTGCCGCCGATAGCTGAAGGAAATCTGGTGCAGTTAGTGCGTATGCCTGTCCAATCTGGTTAATTTTTCAGGGTGGTTAGAATCTGTCCAATAGTTTTTATTTCCCATTAAGAACGCTTACGTTCACTGCCTTGGCACTATTTGACTTGGGTGAATTTGTGACATCACTGTGTTACCTTGCACAGTTTTTGTTTTTATTACATTATTACATACGTTAGCTACGCTGTCACCCTTGCTTTTCAGGAACAAACTCCATACATATATACATAATCATTTTAAATCATATTAGATTTGTATCACTATTAATATGTATATAAGGAAGCATTAGCAAGTAAGCATATAGTTGGAAAAGAATTATGGTACTAGTAATAGCTAGTAACAATTGCTTTATGTAACTCGAACCGAAGTGAAATGGTGTGCAATGGAGGGCGAAAACACGGTTTTCTCGGGCCAGGTGGGTTTGACCATTGGTTGCCGAAAACCGAAGCCGTTCTTGGAAAGAGCCCAGTCACTCACACTCAGCCCAAGTCTGTAACGGCTGCCATTTACTTCATCTTACCACACACTCATTTCTCTTTTTTTTTTTTCATTTGTTTTCTTTTCAGTTTTAAGGATCAACAGTGACATAAACATGGTTACAAATGTCTCTCACACTCTTTGCCACTTGACACTTGCTTGCTTCTCTCCTTTTATAACCTTGTGCTTCTTCTTTCTCTTTCTCACCAAAAGCCCCCTTCTCTAAAATTCCCCCACCTTTTACTTAGACTCATTCTGATAATTTCTTGGAGTTTTTTCTTTTTTTTTTTAATGGAGGCCAAGGCAAAGGAGGAATTTGAAGTGGACCATTTGACCACACCAACAGGGACCAGTTTCTCTCAGTTACTATTCGGAGATGGTGATGATGAGGATGAAAATACATTGAGTCTTGCTGTGGACCAGGCTTACAACCTTAACCATTCTACTGTTTTCTCCACTCACAACACACCCAAAATGCTATGTTTTGGTAACTATCAAAATGAAGGGGACTTTTTGCTTTCTGAAACCAACGTGACCCCCCAGAAATCTGTCATCACTTCAAGTGATTCTTCATCGCCTTCTTCCTGCAATCAAACAACCACCAACTTCAATTCATTACAAAAGACTAATGTCTGTGATAGTATATATATATTTTGTCTTTTCAGTCAGCAATTGGAGAATGATTTTGTTGGGATTATTATTGATTTTTTTTTCTGTGTTGTTTTTGGTTGAAAGAATTTGCAGAAAAAGAGGAATGGGTCAGGACAAGAACCGGGGACCAGGGGAAGTGTTGGAAACCAGAAACCGCCTAAGAAGACCAAAGCAGAGAACCCCACTTCAACAGGACATGCAAGGGTAAGGAAAATCAACTATGAATGTTTTGCATGTCCTTCTCTTGTGTGAACTAAACACTTGTGTTGTGTCACAGACTCATGACCTGTCCTTTTCTAAATTAAAAATTAATTCAGTAAGTGAGAAACATATTATTATATTATGTTGTATTATATTAGTTTTGACAAACTGTTTGGATTTTGGAATAGCAGAGAAAGGAGAAGCTTGGGGAAAGAATTGCAGCTTTGCAACAGCTTGTTTCTCCCTTTGGCAAGGTGAATGAGATCCAATATTCTTAGAATTTGAGAATTTTATTGTAAATTTGTGTGGTCAATTGAATATTCAAAATGGAGTTTGATTGAATTGAGATTTTGGAAATTGAAACTGCATGCACAGACAGATACAGCTTCGGTGCTTCACGAGGCCACAGGGTATATAAGATTTCTACATGACCAAGTTCAGGTTCTGTGCTCCCCTTACTTGCAACGTTTGCCTGCCTCACAACACCAATTTCAACATCAACCTGTGAGTCCCATCTCTCATCATTCTCAGATTCTTCTATGTTAATGAGTTTTGGTACTATTATTATTGAATTTTATTTTGTTTAAAAACAAAATGTACAAGTAGGCAAGGTCACAAAGGAGAGGGTAATAACATGTTGGTATAGTGCTAGAAGTAAACTCATATTTCCAACCATAGAAATAATAATTTATCATGGAATAGTGCTGGAATATGATAAACTCACGTTTTCAATTAAAAATAGTTGTCAGAGTTTGGTATTGTGCTGGAACATGGTAAACTCAGGATTTTAACACTAGAAATAATTGTGAGTAATTTAAACTTGAATTTAGTCAATTTTAACCCCAAATCAAACACACAAACCCTAAGTTGAAGGGTCCACTTGATGTTGAAGGGCCCACTTGATGGGGACAATACTGCAGATTAGCTTACTTGAAAATGTTGACCCGGGTTAGCAGGTCTTTATGGTGACTCTCACTCAGCACAGACAACTCAAAATGTGACAGTTTGCCATTTAAGGTAACTCTTGATGACTTAAGATTTTAATTGTGTATGCGTTATTTCAGGGGGACGGAGATAACAATGGAGAGGAAGTGAGGAAGGATTTGAGGAGCAGGGGTCTCTGTTTGATCCCTGTGGGGTGCACCCTACACGTGGCAAGTAGCAATGGTGCTGATTTCTGGTCACCTGCTGCTATAGGGAACAATGTTTCACCATCAGCTAAGCAGTGAAACATACATCAATGAATTGAATCCTTTTCAAAATTTGTATCTTTTTGGAAATGGGTTCCTATGTCTGCTCAAATTGGAGTTGTACTCAATATGACAGCTTATTTGGAGATGGAAGGATGAAAAGGTAAACGAAAAGTAAAGGCAAAGATGGATAACAATTAACGAGAGTGGTTCAAAGTTCACACATGGGGTACAAATGAAGGGTCATAATTTTGTCCTTAGTTAATGTAACATCTTGTTTAGGGAGTCGACATCTATATTCTATAGAAGGAAGTAAGGAAGGAAATATTTTTATGTAGGATTTAGGGATGTGTGGCCTTGAACTAGGAGTCTAGCTAGGATGCCATATATTTTAATATATAAATATATTTTGTCTATGTAAATTTCGGTAGGCAATTAAATGAAGTTTATTCCAAAAGGGTTGGCAACTTTTTAGCAAGGAAAAAAAATACAATAATCAAGTCTTGAAAGTGTTGAAATTATTTCACCTGTGTATACATTTTAAAGAATAGCAGATCCAGAATATTCAAATGCGAATATGGGTTGGTTCAAGTGGTACATGCTTCTTTCTTAAGTAAGGTCTCGAGTTCGAGTTTGTGATCCCTGCGGGGAGAGCTAGTCCCACCATAATGTGGATGTTCTCGGCTCGGGATTGAGTCCTGTGGATGAAAAAAATCCCCACTGGGAGAGCAGTCCCATCATAATGTGAATGTTCTCTGCTCGAATAGTATTGCCTCCCTTGGAGGATCCATGTGGTTAAACAAAAAAAAATGAGAATATGAGTGACTATCGAAATAACCATATTAGGGTATTTTATTTGTGGTGTCGTCATATGTGACGGGATTTGTATTGTTGGAGTTAGGGATGACAATTGGACCCAGACCCAATGGGTACCCGCAAAAATTACCCGTAATGGGTTACCCACCAAATGGGTATGAGTGCGGGTATGGGTAATTACCCGCACTTTTTAACGGGTGCGGGTACGAGTACTATGGTACCCTACCCTACCCATACCCGCACTTATATAATATATATAATTAATATAATTTATATACATATAATTAATTTAATATATATATGTGTATTTATATTATTAATTAATATTTTTTCAAAAAAAAAATTAATGTTAATATATATTAAAATCACAAAAAACATTAATATATATTACTAATTTAATTAATTTGAATGTTATAATTTTGTCGTACACACTAAAAATAGCAAAATATGAACTAATTTCCATTTCCCCTCCCATTGTTTTAATCTCTCATCCACTTTCACACATGATAGTTGTTTTATAGGTTAAACTTAGATAATCTATGGATTATTTTTCATTTACTTTTTAATTAATTTTTATTTTCTAATCAATTTATTTTCTTATAGTTAACAAAAGTGCGGGTAATGGGTACGGCACGGGTACTTGAGTACCCAGCGGGTAAGGGTACGGGTATTAGAATCACTACCCACGCGGGTATGGGTCCGGGTCCGGGTATTTTTTAAAATGCGGGTATGAGAACGGGTACTATAGTACCCTACCCAAACCCTACCCATTGCCATCCTAGTTGGAGTGTTGTTCAAATTAATATTGTGGGTACAAAATCAATAACTCTAGGTGCATCCTTCTAATGCGCGTGATGTCATGGAACCATTAATAAGCTTTCGTACTAAGGCGATCGCGATTTTATTGCTACGATGCTGGTGTCATGTAGCAATGTGCATGCTTGGCATGTAATTAATATGGTAAATCACAATTTAATACAGTATGTTATAGTTTTGTTTTATTACTAATACTAGTAAACCTTCTGTATTTCATCACAAAAATAAACCCTGCATTTGTACATTATGGCAATGGCAATGCATTACACCTTGTGCTCTGGGTTGAGGATGGTGGCAAAGCCTCCGAACGAGGTGATGGTCATCTGCAAGCACTCATATGGCCAAGTCAATTGCAAGTCCAGCACATTTTTTTTTGGGGTCAAACCCAGTACAAATTCTTTCAAGTCCTTCTTTTTAATGAAATTATACCTATAGGCTATAGAAGTGGAGCCAAAAGAAAGACTTGCATTTTTCGTTTTATGGGTTAGCCTTACTCTTTGCGGGCCAACTAATTCTTAGGCCTAGCTGGATAGAGTTTAAAACTAGCAGGCCAACTTATATTGGGCTATTCCGTACGAAGACCGTCCTGTTTGATGCGGGCTTAAGGCCCATTCTTTCAGCTCAAAATAGTTGCATGTTATTTTTCCCTCCTTTTGGTCCAGTCTAACTCAAAAAATGTCTTGTTAGTTGTTAACTTGTTATATAAATTCTTCCACCTATTTTCCTATGACAAAATTTTATGTTGGGATATTTAAGAAACAACAAAATAAAATGAAAGAAGATAAAACGCATTCCAAGTCCAACATGTTTTATTCTATCCTATTTTAAACAATTCAAATAATAAAATTTAATATAATTATCTTCTCCTACACTCCATTTCATCAGTTCAAACATCTATATATTCAATATATGTTAGCTTGACTACAAACTTAGTCTTTATTACACTTCATATATAATTATATATGTTTGCTAACTTTCTATTTAATTTTTCTTTGTTATCCTCAGTATATATAAATAACGTGAGAAGAATGCAGTCAACTAAAGTTGTTTTGAGTAAAATTAAGTTATTCAATTAAGGTCGATTTTTTAAAAGTCGTGGAAATTGTGAATAGTTTACACGCAAATTTTCCTGACTAGCATATGTGCAAAATCTTACATAGGGGAAAGACCCACTTTTCTCTTTCTTTCTTTTTCAAAGTCATTGGTAAATTTGTCCCTTGGACATATGAAACATGTTAAATGATAAAAAAAATCCATTGTACAATACAAAATATTTTGTACTTAAGCTTCATGCTGCTCTTCATTTTCTAACCTTCAATTCTTCAATCAGTGAAGATCAATGTCATGGAGATTCATTCGTATATAAAATGGAATTTGGTAGATATTTCCAGGTGCAACGAGGATCATGCCTAGGAATGTTATGAAATCCTGTGCTGCTTGTTATCGTATCCAATACTAAAAGTTCAGTTTCATCTTTTTTGTTAGAATGTTTAGTTTATCTTTTGGACACGTACGGTTTATCACTATCAGCATGAAATTCTTTATAATTATTATTTGTGAGTTGTGACGCGTACTCAAATTAAAATTTGACATGTATGCTAATTGTCAATTACATTGCACTTTCAGATTTTCTTCGTAATAAATTGGAAAGACTGCATTAGACACAATATCAGTCGTTCAGAAAACAAAAGATTAATTTTTTTTTTTTGGAAAGTCATGAATTTTTAGTCAAAATTCAAATTTGAGGTCACTTAATCGGGTAACGACTGGGCTTAATGAAAACAAAGTTTGTACTCCTAATTGAGAGAGTGACTTTCTCGCTAGTGTAGTTTGCATCAGTCTCTTGCTTCAGGTTGGAAACATCGTGAAGCCAATAAATTTGACCCAACAATTTTAATTTATTATCTTCAGGATTCAGCAACATGCTAATTCTATTTGGCTTGGTCTACTCTTTAGCCAATTTATTGTGTGCAAATCAATGTAGATGTGGATAGGCTTCAAAGTTTTTGCTTCATGGTTGACTCATATTTATGAATAAGGACCCCATGTATTAGTATTAATATATATGCTTGGATTCAGAGAGTTTGAAGCCTAAACAGACTGCCGAGTTTGCTTTAGATCATTGACCTGGACACTTATACTAAGACAGAGATATAGGTCAGGTCACTCCTTCAAATTGCTAGGAATAGACCAATTCAAACTCAGTTCCCAGTCTTTTTATCTTAGGCGCTATAGCTAACCGGTAATAAAAGCTTTTGAATTGCCATGCTCTGTTTCTAGAAGGAAATATTTTTTATATTAACAAAATAGAATTTTATTTTGGTGGATGAATTTGTTAGCCATCTTAGTTTACGCTTTTGTTTTATCATTTTCTCTAAATTTGAGTTTGAATAAATTTGATTTTTTTATAAAATTAGTTTTATTTTGAAGTGGGTTTTAAATAATGTTATTCATGTTTAGAAATTTTTTCTTAAGGTAAAATTTAATACATATTTTTTTTTAATTTAACATAAAACTTATTATCTTCATTATACCTTTTGCCCTCAAGACATAGATGAAGTTTGCAAGGCAATTCCAATGAGACTGAATTCTGATGCCAAGGACAGAATGGGACAACCTTACAAAGTAGAGGATGTCAAATTAGCACTCTTTCGAATGCACCCCCTGAAGTCGCCTGGACTAGATGGATTTTCAACACTGTTCTATCAACAATTCTGGGACTTAGTGGGAGCAGATGTGACACACTTGGCTCTTCAAATTCTCAACAACAATCTAGACCCTTCAGGTATAAACAACACATTTATTTGCCCCATCGCTAAAGTCAAGATTCCTCAATCACCCAAAGATTTAAGACCTATTAGCCTCTGCAATGTAGTGATGAAAATTGTAACTAAATGCATTGCTAATAGACTTAAACCCTATCTGGATTTGGTTGTGGGAGAAAATCAGAGTGCCTTTATACCTAGGAGATTAATCACAGGCAATGCTCTAGTAGGCTTTGAAATATTTCACCACATGAAAAAAAAAAGAAAAAGGGAAAGAAGGGTATCATGGCTCTTAAACTAGACATGTCTAAGGCCTATGATAGGGTTGAATGGAACTTTTTGGGGAAGGTATTATTTGAGATGAATTTTCCTCACTCTTTTATTCATCTTGTTATGAGATATGTTAATTCAGTATCATACTCTATCCTCATGAATGGTAAACCAATGCAAAGCTTTTCTCCTAAAAGAGGACTTAGGCAGGGGATCCTCTTTCTCCTTACCTTTTTATTCTGTGTGCTGAGGTATTTTCAAGCCTAATTCATCAAAGCATAAATTTAAATGCCACCCATGGAGTTTCAATAGCTAGAGGTGCTCCTCCTATCTCTCACTTTTTCTTTGCTGATGACAGCTTACTTTTCACAAGAGCAAGCCTTGAGGAAGCAGAATCAATCCTTTCTATCATAAACAGATATGAACTAGCCTCAGGTCAAAGGGTGAATTTTGACAAGACTGAGTTGTCCTTTAGTCACAGTGTACCAGTTAATTGCAAGGATATGATCCAGAACAGAATGTGTGTTCAAACTGTTGAAACTCATGCTAAATATCTTGGTTTACCAACTGTTGTTGGAAGATCAAAGAAGGCAATTTTCACCCTTGTCCAAGATCGTATTTGGAAAAAGCTAAAAGGATGGAAGGAGAAGATTTTGTCCAGAGCTGGAAAGGAGACACTGATCAAATCTATTGCACAGTCCATACCAAATTATATCATGAGCTGCTTCAAGATCCCTTCATACTTATGCTCACAAATTGAGTCCATGATCTCTAACTTTTGGTGGGGACAGAAAGGAAGAGAAAAGAAATTGCACTGGATCAACTGGAAACAATTATATAAATCTAAACAGCAGGGTGGATTAAGCTCTAGAGATTTTGAAAAGTTTAATGATGCTCTCTTTGGCCAAACAGCTTTGGAGGTTGGCAACAAATGAGAATTCTGTGCTGTACAGGGTGTTAAAGCCAAAATACTTTCCTAGATCACATATTCTGAATGCAAAACTTGGGTTTCAACCCAACTTCACTTGGAGGAGTATCATTGGTACAAAAGACTTAATCCTTGCAGGCTCAAAATGGAGTGTTGGAGATGGAATTAACATTTCCATCTGGAAGGACCCCTCGCTGCCTGGTAAACACTCTGGCAGTGTGCTTTCTGATCCTAAAATTCTAGACTCAGATGCTACTGTTAGTGAGCTCATCTTGGCAGATCCAAAATGCTGGAATGAAAGGCTAATTGATGATATATTCCACCCTTTAGAAGTTGAACAGATGAAGCATATTCCAGTACCTAATAATCATTGTCCAGACAGGTTGATATGGAGATTTTCAAATCATGGAACCTATACTGTTAGATCAGTCTATCATATGCTATTGAATTCTTCTAATCTTCCAAAATTTTGTGGCTCAATTTTGCAGCAGAATTCGAAAGCTCTATGGAAACTGCAGCTACCAGGAAAGATAAAACATTTTCTGTACAGACTACTCCTTAATGCATTACCTTGCAGATCAAATCTGAGAAGAAGGAAAATTGAGGTGGTGGATGTGTGCCCTTTATGTCAGTGCAACTGTCAAGAATCGATTTCCCATCTCTTTCTACATTGTCCTTATGCTCAATCAGTTTGGGATGCTTCCCGATTGCTGTCAAATATCCTATCACTTGACACAAACCTATTGGACTGGTGGAGGAATAGCTTAGACAGTTTTTCTGCAAGTAAGTGTGAGTACATAGCCATGGTAATATGGGCTATTTGGAAGTCAAGAAATCAGTTGGTATTTGCACAGAAGAATATATCCCCACAGGAAACATTCATGTTAGCTGAACAATTTTTATCAGATTGGAAAAACTCACAGCAGATGGTTCCCTCAAACACTACAACTCAAAATTCTCATTCTTGGATACCACCATAATAAGGTTTCCTTAAATTGAATTTTGATTATGGCTGGTCGGGAGACAGAGGGACATGATTTGGTCTGGTAGTCAGAGATCACAATGCATCAGTTTTGGTAGCAACCACTAAGTACCAACCAGTGAGATTTGACCCTTTGATTGGTGAAGCTTTAGCTCTCAAATGGACACTACAAATGGCCCTGGACTAGGAGTTGGATCATTTCACTGTTAGCACTGATTGCTTAAACTTAATCAAAGCCTTAGAAGATCCCCATTCATTTCCTTTAATTCAACATATTATTTCTGATTGTTTATGTCTTAGGTCTAGTTTAGATTGTTCTATTTCTTTTTATTTTTGTTCAACCAATAAAGTGGCTCATATGTTAGCTGCTAATGCACACAACACTTGTGATTATGTCTGGTGGACTGAAGCCCCATTATTCATAGAGTTAGTTGTGGCTTCAGATAATTCTATTCATTAATATATTATTCCACCTTAAAAAAAAGACTCCTTTATAATTATTTGGTACTGTTTTTTAATTTATTGATCTTGATTAATATATAGAATCAATACATGTTTTCACATGTGCCCAATTATACTTTTAGAGCGTATGTCCTTTGAAATTTCAAAGGCAGTGATTAACTTTAAATAGGAATTAAAATATTTTAATATTTTTTAATAATTTTTAAAAATTATTAGATTAAAATATTTTTCCTTAACTCATGTGCTTGGTCTGAAAACTGTTTATAAAAAGGATTAGAGTGAATATGATTTATTACGTGAACTGAAAAATAAATTTAAAAGTAAAGGTAATTTTGACTCATAATAATTAAATTCATAATTAAATATCAAAATTTTGTCCAAAATTTTTCTTACACGCAACGCAGCTGTCTAATAAATAACAAAAGTTCATCAAATTTTCAATAGTCGACGAACTTTCTTTCAGTGAATAATAAAGTTAGTGGGAAAAAAGGGATTTCATGATATATACCTAACCAATAACATACAATCCTTACAATGTCTTTCCCCTCAAATAATTTGCTTTAAAAAATAACCATTGACACTTTTAACTTTTTAAGTGTGCTTGACAAATTCAATAGCCAATCTCTGAAAATTTATTTGAGTACTTAAATTAAACACATAATATATAATTATAAGAGGAAGAAAAGAAGTCGAGTTATAATACATTCAAATACCAAACAGCGTCACCACCAGTTACACACCCATTATTTAATATTTATCTTTATATCTCTCTTCATATTATATCATAGTATTTAATTAATATATACTATTAGTGTAAAGAAATTTTACACAGACGTCCAATGATGTATCGCCACATCATTTAATGAATGTGACACCTCATGTATTATTAAATTCAATAAATGATGTGACAGTACATCATTGAATGTCTCTTTAAAATTTCTTTACGTGTATATATATTAAACTCTATATCATATTACATATTACATTTATTACTTCTATCTTTTCTTTTATTATTTTTCTCTATGCTAGAATGTAGATCAACCATTTTTCAAATAAAGTTTAAGGTGAAAAACAAGTGTGGTGGAAAACTTATCGTTTTAAAAAAACACATAAAATTACTTAGATGATAAATAAAAATTTTCTTTAGTGGAAAATTATAATATAAGAATTTGTTTACTTTTAAAATAATTTTATTTTTAAAAAATAAAAAATGAATTATTTTTTAAATGTGTCTTATTTCAATTACTATACATATAAAAATATGCTGAAATGCAATCGATTTTGGAAGAATAGTTTTAAAATTAAATGAATTTAAATATAATTTTCTTCAATAATTTGAAGCAGCATGTTCGGGATAAATTGTTAATGAGTTAGTTAGAGCTCTCATATTACTATGACTCTCTCTTAAACTCCTTAAAAAAAGGTCTTTTATCTCAAAAAAAAAATATGTATTTCATTTTATAATTTGCTTTAGAATCAAATATTTATTGGCTCGGTATATATATCTCGTCATTACTCATTTACATCCCTTATCTCTTTTATTATGTTATCACATATTGTTCAAGGGTCGAACTAATCTCTAGTCAGTGAATTGGGTCAGATGCTTAATGACTTAGTCTGGACAGGTTTAGTCAGATCAGGTCAAGGGATTGGACTTGCAAGAAACACTACAACGCCCAAGTAAGTACGAGTTCGAGTTAGGTAAAGTCGACAAAATAGACTAGCTCGACCAGGCCGGCTCGTAAAAATGTAAGGCTCGAGCCTTTATTTTAGAAACCTGAATAATTCCCGGGGGTTTTAGCCCGACCAGTTAAATCCCGCTACCCACAAAAGCATACAAAAATATAGGGCTCGAGCCTTTATTTTAGAAGTCTGAATAACTTCTGGACCTTTTACATATAAAAACTTACTGCCTACATCGGGTCGAGTAGCCTGAATTACCAACTCTAGAGTTAGGTAACAGTAATTACGGGACAGTAAATACTTAACTGTTCCATTACCAACACTGTGATTTATAGGATTGCGTCATCAACTTGGTGATTCATGGACCCGCTGGAGGCTTCCCTCGGAGCGGGGATTCGATGCGGCATTGTTATGACTTGTATGGACACACTCATGGTGAGTTTGCCTACGTGGCATGACTGATATAGATTGTATGGTTGGGTTGGATGTAGGATCGAATTGGCTCAATCCAGATAAACCGATCGTACACATTGGATTGGACCGTCTCATGAATTGGGCCCAACCCCATAACACTTATCGTACTTATATTTTTTATCCATCTATTTTATATGTATAGTGTCTACGTATCTGAAAGGTGTACACCAAAAAAATATGTGAAAGGTGTGTATTTATCAATTTCTATTTTTTAATTACATATTTTTTACTTAGTCTTACAAAAGCATTTATTTTTGGTCTTGTTCAAATTCCAAGCATTGCAAAAAGTAATAACCTTCAAATCCCGCTACCTCTGCCCCAAGTCCCCACAATAACTGAAGTCAAAGAGCAATTACAAAACATACCTTTTGCAATCTTTGATTCAATAGATCCCCTGCACACACTATATATATAACATTCACTATGCTCCTGGCATTGCAGTTCCAAGATATTAAGTCTTTTGGTTCTTACCACACTTGTCCTAATTATTAGAAGGAACAGCTAAAGCTACAAGACAGAAGATGAAGGGTTACTCTTATATGGTGGCATTTAATGCAATTTCTCTGATGGTCATCTTCCTCCTCTTGCTCTCTTACTCCATAAATGTTGAGGGCATGAGACCTCTCAAAGTCAAGGATCAATCTCCTCCTAGTTCCTTCATAGCTTTAATAATCAATCGGGCTTATTCTGGGCCAAGTCACAGAGGACGCGGTCATTAATTGATGAGCAAACACCTTAACGTTGTCTTCAACTTATTATTCTCATTCTCCTTTCTCCATATATCGCACTAGCTATGTAAGGTTTAATTAACAAACTCTATTTAATGCTTAATTAAGCAAGGAGCAGGATGAAGGGTTTCGGGATGTATGCTTGGAAGAGCCAAATGTGACAATTATATTACACAAGCTCGATCACAAGTCCATCCCTTCTAATTATTAAAGGGACATGGATATAATTTTAATTTAATATGTATGTTTTCACATAATTAATAGCTTTAAGATTTTGGGATTCTTGAATTTATATTTTTGCATACTTTTCTCTCATGAGAAAATATGGTGGGGATTCCCTTTCAATGTCATGTACAGAGGTTAATGAAACGGTATTGAATGAACCTATGTAATTTGTTTTCCAAGTTTAGTTTGAAAGATACAAGATGTGGGGAAAAAAAGCTCTTTTTTTGTCTTCGTTAGTTGTTAGAATGATTGAACGTTTTATGTGCAACCTGATCATATATATATATATATATACCTTCCTTGCTAGAAGATGATAATGAGTAATGACTACAATCTTACGCAAATAAATCTAGCTCCAATTAACCTCCAAGCACATCAAACGCAAACTCTTGAAAATATATCAATTTCGAGAGTTTATGCATACATATGAATGTATAAAGGGAAATTGTATGCGAAACAAACAAAGTAAAGAATAAACAGTAACAGTACACCTATATTTCATATGTATGAACTATGAATTGACAAAAATACCCTTGTTTTCTGTATAGGCAGGTGGCCCAGAATAGCTTGCCACTGTCACAGTGATATGTTCAACACTAGTATCGATGCATGAGTAGTATATTTTTTAAAGTTTTAAAAAAATAAGATACATTGCTTTAATACAATTGTATTGAGACATTTAGATAATAATTTATTTATATCTATATTGTTGGAGTAAAAATACAAATAAATATAATAAAATAAATTAATGAAAAAATTATTTCATGGATAATAAAAATTAGCTTCATAATTATTTTTATCAAGTTTTCCAGAAAAAATGTAATATTATATAACTTATTTATATAAAATAATGTTACAAAAAGATTATATATATTAGAAGTAATTTTATTTCTACTATATATAATTTATTTGTTTTGGAAAATTTTATTTAATTTATTTTGATTTACATGTTTTAATTAAAAATATTTTTTATTATATCTTTTTCTTGATATATAAAACTTTTATTGATTAAAATTCATACAAAAGAATCCATATAATAAAACTTTTATTATATCTTTCTTTTGTAAAACTTTAATTAAGATTCATATAAAACTTTTAATAAAAATATTTTTTATTATATCTTTTCCTTAATATATAAAATTTTTATGATATCTTTTTTTGTAAGTATGATAATATATTTAAAAATTCATCGGTTGAATTCAATTCATTTGCATTTTACTATTCATTTTAAGCAAAGAGTACTTTTGATTTTTGTGTGTTCAAACAACAATGGAACTTTGAAAAATATGCCTTTTCATTTATAGAATTGGGAAATAAATGTATTGTAAATGAAAAAAAATAAAATTTACTTTAATTGATTTTCTATGTAAAAATACTAATAATTATATAGAATATTTTACACACAATATTATTTCCTTATTTTTATTTGTAAATTATGATTAGATATATCCATCATCCTACACAAACATTTTAAATAAAAAAAGTGAAAGAACCCAATTTCAATAGTTTATATAAATAAACTCAAACAAAGAATTGTATATTATGTTTGTGAAAATATGTTATAACATTATTAACTTAGGATATATGATGATTATTAAGCATTATGGCAAAGATATTAAAAAAAATGTAAATTATTTAGACACGCTTATAATATAAAAGTCTTTTGAAAAATTAACTAAATTAATGTTCATGAGAATTACAAATCTTTTACGTTTTTAGTAAAAAAAAATAAAAAATAAAGTCTCATTGTAGTGTGTTATTTAAAGTATAATTAATTAGCATGTAAATATGTGTAGTGGTGATATATATTTTTAGGAATTTATTATCTCTAACTGATAGCTTTTTATACATGTTGTTTCAACTCATTTAACACCACTTCTTAGCATCTTATATATATGTTGTGAATGTAATAGTCGAACCTTTGATATTAAAGCACAAATACAATAAAATTTCTTGCATCTAATAAAATATGGTGTCTTAAATTTATAACTCCACACTTCAATTAATACTAAACAATAATATATGGAGTTATGCTAAATGAAATACTCAGTTAGGACATTTTACTGTTTAATAACACTAATAGTATCATAGTTGAACCTACTATAAAATATATATTGTTATCAAATTATTCAACTTTTGTTATATATGTTGTGCGTAATATTTTTATGTAGAAAATATAAATTCGTACAATTTAAATGACATGTATTTAATAATAATAAATGATTCAGTTAATAATATCTTCATATATATCATTTTGTTTTCTTATACATTCCATATATGTTTCCTTACTTTCTCTTTTCAACAAAAACTTATTCAATTGACTTTGGAAATTTATATCTTCAACTTACAATATTTCTCTTTTTTTTTCACGAGCTTTAATTAAGAGCATATTGTATTTACAACTTTATTTTTTTTTCATTTGCTTATTTTATGAATTTTATTTTGTAATATTTCATAGTTAAACAATTACATAATTCTAATACTATTAAATTATTTATGATATGGGATATCAATTCTTTCTCAAATTAATTCTATTGTCAATGGGTATGTCAGTACATAAATATTGATTAATTTATTACATTTATAATATTTGTTTATTGAAACAAATATATTAAATTCTTATAAAATTAAAACTCATTATTTTTGTACCGTTATATTTCTGTACATCGGATAGGTTCACATGTATACTAGTTTTAATAAAAGAAAAATATCAAAGGGGTGTATTTACTAAAAAGAGGAATGCAAAAATCAACTCCCTAAATGCAATTGGTCACTATATAGTCATTTGTTTTCTTTTTGGGTCCAAAGGTTAACCGTTTTTTTACAAAGAATAATAGTTTAAATCTCTTTTTCCTCCTCAATTAGTATAAATATTGAACTAGCTTGAAGCCTATGTAGCTAGGGATGATAATTGGACTCATATCCAATGAATATTTACAAAAATTACCCACAATAAATAGGGTAATTATCTGTTAAATGGGTAGGGTAATTATCCACATTTTTAAATGGGTACAAGTGTAGGTATGAGTACTATGATACCCAACCCAACTTATATGATATATATAATTAATTTAATTTTCATATATGTTTATATTAATAATTAATTTTTTTTTTCAAAAATTAATCAATATTAATATATATTATGGTCACAAAAAGAATGATATATATTACTAATTTAATTAATTTAAATGTTATAATTATATAACCTTAAACACTAAAATACAAAAACTTGATCAAGTTTCCATTTTTCTTCTGGTTAAATTTTGATGTTCTAGGTAATTTTTTATTTATGCTAAATTTGTTCTTTAATTTATTATTTGTATAGTTAACAAAAGTGCAAGTAATATATAGGTACGGTCGTACAGGTATTTAAGTACCAAAACCGATAAAGATACATGTATTAGAATTGCTACTTAGGTGGATATGGATTCGAGTCCAAATGTTTTTTAAAAATGTAAATATGAGGATGAATAACATACTACCCCGTCAAACCTTACCAATTGCCATCGCTGTATATAGTCGGCCTACTTTTTTTTATGGACATTGCAGACTAAAAGTCTTTAAACTAAATGAATTTGGTTAGTCCAAAATTCTTTGAGAGATAGGGAAAAGGAGAGGGAAATGATAGATGTGAAGAATGACGTACTGTGATAGAAAGAGAAAGGTAAAGAAAAATGACAAAGTGTTAAATGGAAGATGATATTATGAGGATGTAAACCTATCATTACTCAAATTCTTTTTAATGAATTTGTACTTATAGAAGTGCAAAAGAGAGACTTAGCCCAACTCTTTGCGGGCCTACTAATTCTTAGGCCTAGCTGGACAGAGTTAAAAACTAGCAGACCAGCTTATATTGGGCTTTCGACCAAAAAAAAAGCTTATATTGGGCTAATCAGTACGAAGACAATCCAGTTTGACGCGGGCTTAAGGCCCATCCTTTCAGCTTAAAATAGTTGCCTTGCCTTTTCCCCCCTTTTGGTCTACTCTAATCTCAAAATATGTCTTGTTAGTTGTTAACTTGTTATATAAATTCCACCTATTTTCCTGTGTCAAAATTTTATGGTTCTTTTCTTTTGGTCTTAATGGGAATACCCTATAGGCATAGTTGTGGGTTTAACCCCCGAGCCGAGGTTGGTGATTAGATAATTAGTTATGCACTATAAGGGACTCTGACCCTCTAAAAAATGACGACTTCAGGATTCCGAATCCCTGGCCTTACATGTAAAGTCTGTATGGGGTCACAGTCCACTCTCACTGTGATCCACCACAGTTTGTTCAAACGTTTATGTTTGGATATTTAAGAAACAACAAAACATAATGCAAGAAGATAAAACGCAACGAAGTAAAATGTATGTTGAAAATAAAAACCATCATTCCCTTTATAGATATCTCTCTGGCAAAAGGGTAAAAAGACTAATTCATACTTTTATTTTGGAAGGGGAAAAAATGTGTGATATGAAATGGAATGACATGCATCCCAAGTCCAACATATTTTATTCTATCCTATTTT
Organism: Sesbania bispinosa; assembly: GCA_026901365.1. NCBI lineage: Eukaryota > Viridiplantae > Streptophyta > Magnoliopsida > Fabales > Fabaceae > Sesbania > Sesbania bispinosa. The sequence continues at coordinate 742,819 of QLOH01000286.1, forward strand.
AAACAATTCAAATAATAAAATTTAATATCATTATTTTCTCCTGCACTCCATTTCATCAATTCAAACATGTCAGTATTATCTATTCAATATATGTTAGCTAGCTTGACTACAAACTCAGTCTTCATTACACTTCATATAGTCTAATTATATATGTTTGCTAACTTTCTATATTTAATTGACACACACTTTAATATTAAAGAAATTTTACACGAATATTTAATAGTATGTTGTCACGTCATTTAATGAATATGATATCTTATGTAGTGTTATTAAATTTAATAAATATGACAACACATTATTGGATATATGTGTAAAATTTATTTATACTTACCGTGTATATATGTTAAACTCTCTGTATAAATAACATGAGAAGAATGCAGTCAACTAGGGCTGTAAATGAGCTGAGCTATTCATGAACTATTTGAGCTCGACTTGTTAAATGTTCGACCAAGCTCGTTTGTTTAATTAAACAAACAAGCTCAGGCTTAAAGTTTGGCTCGATTATTTAAATGAGCCAAGCTCAAGCTTTATAAGCTTGACATTAAGAGCTTGTGAATAGCTTGCTTATTATATATGTATAATAATTAATTAATGTATATAATTAAAGTAAAGTAAAATTAATAAAAATTAGATAAAGAAAACATACAATTATAAGTTTATTTTTTAAATAAATAATAAAGTAAAATAATTATTCTATATATATAAAAATAAGTATTGAAATATTTCTTATATTAGTCAAGAAGTTATGTATTGAATTTCGAAAAATATAATATTTTAGAATTTTTTAACTATATATATATAATTATATATCATATATTAAGAATATATTTTGATTTTTATATTACCATTTAATAATAAAATATTTATTATATACTAAATTCATAAACTTTAAAAATGATTTAAAGAAAATTTTCATAAGAGCAAAAACAATGAAGTTATAAATGATTTAAACAAGTCAAGCCCAAACTTTGTTTTTCTTTACCAAGTTAAGCCCAAGCTTTAAATTTGGCTCATTTAAATAAATGAGCTAAGCTTGAACCACTCATTTTCTATACAAGTCAAGTCAGAGCTTCATATATTCGGCTCGGCTCATTTACAGTCCTACAGTCAACTAAATTCTGTTTTGAGAAAAAGTTATTCAATTAAGGTCGATTTTTTAATAGTAGTGGAAATTGTGAATAGTTTAGACACTTGCAAATTTTCGTGACTAGCAATATATCTGCACATTCTTAGATAGGGAAAGACCCACGTTTCTCTTTCTTTCTTTTTTTTAAAGTCATTGGTAAATTTGTCCCTTGCACATATATATGAAACATGTTAAATGATTAAAAAAAATCCATTGTACAATACAGAATATTTTGTACTTAAGCCGCATGCTGCTCTTCATTTTCTAACCTTCAATTATTCAAAGTTCAAACTGTGAAGATCTATGTCATGGCGATTCATTCGTATATAAAATGGAATTTGGTAGGAATGTTATCTTTTGGACACGATTTATCACTATCAGCATGAAATTCTTTAGAATTATTATTTGTGAGTTGTGACACATACTCAAATTAAAATTTGACATGTATTCTAATTGTCAATTACATTGGACTTTCAGATTTTCTTCGTAATAAATTGAAAAAATTGCATTAGACTTTAGACATAAGATCAGTCGTTCAGAAGGCAAAAGATTAAATTTATTTTTTTTGGAAAGTCATGAAATTTTAGTCAAATTCAAATTTGAGGTCACTTAATCGAGTAACGACTGGGCTTAATGAAAACAAAGTTTGTACTCCTAATTGAGAGAGTGGCATCAGTCTCTTGCTTCAGGTTGGAAACATCTTGAATCAAATAAATTTGACCCAACAATTTTAATTTATTATATTCAGGAGTCAGCGACAACTAATTCTATTTGGCTTAGTCTATTCTTTAGCCAATTTATTGTGTGTAAATCAATGTAGATGTGAATAGACTTCAAAGTTTTTGCTTCATGCATGGTTGACTCATATATTTATGAATAAGGACCCCATGTATTAATGTATATGCTTGGATTCAGAGAGTTTGAAGCCTAAACAAACTGCCTAGTTTGCTTTAGATCATTGACCTGGACACTTATATTACTGAGACAGAGATATAGGTCAGGTCACTCCTTCAAATTGCTAGGATAGGAATAGACCAATTCAAACTCATGCAGTTCCCAGTCTTTATCTTATAGCCATAGCTAACCAGTAATAAAAGCTTTTGAATGTTTGAGTTGCCATGCTCTGTTTCTACAGGGAAATATCCTTTATATTAATAAAATAGAATTTTAGCTGGATGAATTTGTTAGCCATCTTAGTTTACGCTTTTTTTTATCATTTTCTCTAAATTCTTTGTGTTAACTACGGTATACCCTATTATCCGAGGCAATTCTATTTGGGGGTTTAGTAATAATTAAAGTTCTTCATGTGCACCTCCTTAAGAATGTGTTTTCTGAGGATCGAACACGAGAATTCTTTCCACAATCTAAGCTTGCGTTGCGAATTGAGTTGGTACGTCAACAGGAGGGGGCGAGTAACACGCTACCTGTTAAAATTAATTAACCAATACTCATGCAGGTAGCGAATATCCACATGTACTCATAGGTATCCATTACTATTTAAAAATCCAAAGTTTATATAAAGAAAAAGAAAATGTGTCATATAATATATTATAATATTATATTTTAATAATCTATACCTATATATAAAGGGAATATCCTTTTTATTGTTTCCACTTTTTTCAGATAATAATACCCCTAATTATTTTTTGAAAAACACACCAATAAAAAAAGAGTGAGGGTAACCAAGTAAAAAACCACTAAAAAACAGAATTTAGTATATTATCCAAATTTAAAGAAGAATTTGAACTTAAATTATTAATCTATACTTTTCAAATTATTTTTAAAATTCACGACTTAAATAATAAGGATAATATTTTAAATTTAAATTAAGAAATGGGGATTAAAATTAGAATAGGAAAAAATAGAATCAATCATGATTTGAATTTGAATTGTAAAAAAAGGATTAGTGTTAAAAAAGTTATCATTAAAAAAATAGAATTCAGTATATCATCCAAATTTAAAGAAGGGTTATAATTTAAATTATTATACTTTTCAAAATTACTTTAAAAATTCAGACTTAAATGATAAGGATAATATTTTAAATTTAAATTAAGAAATGAAGATTAAAATTAGAATAGGAAAAATATAATCAATCGGGATTTGAATTTGAATTGTAAAAATAAGAATTAGTGTTAAAAAAGTTATTATTAAAAAAAATCAAATTTCAGTATACCATCCAAATTTAAAGATGAATTTGAATTTGAAGTCTTTGAAAATATAAATAAACAAATTTTATGTTTTTTCCCAAAAAAAATGCGGATAGACGGGCACTCGTGCCTGTCTTTCAGCTAGTACTATATAATATAAATTAACATTATATAATATCCTTACATGTTAATATATCAAAAATATAAAATAATAAAAAATATATTTCATTTCATCATAAAATAATAAAAATTCCCAAATATGTTAATATATTTAATATAAACTATATTTTTAATTAATATACGGGTACCCGTAGTACGGTAATATAATATCCATCATAATCCATTTAATAAATATGTGGATACCCATAGTAAATAACCACAAATATCCGTCATTTAATATAATATCTGTTCTCGTCCATTTGATAAATTAAAAAACAAAGGTGATTTTGACTCATATATAATAATTAAATATAAAAATTTTGTCCAAAATTTTTCTTACAAGCAACGCATGCAGCTGTCTAATAAATAACAAAAGTTTTCATCAAATTTTCAATAGTCGACGAACTTTCTTTCAGTGAATAATAAAGTTAGAGGGGGAAAAGGGATTTCATGACACCTAACCAATAAGATACAATTAATTTGCTTAGTTTTTCAAAAAAAAAAAAAATTAACCTTGACACTTTTAACTTTTTAAGTGTGCTTGACAAATTCAATAGGCAATCTCTGAAAATTGATTTGAGTACTTAATTAAATTAAACACATAATTATAATTCATTCATTAAAGAAAAGAAATGCAAGAGGAAGAAAAGAAGTCGAGTTATAATATGTTCAAATATATCAAACAGTGTCGCCACACATTCCATGCCTCTTATTTACCTTTATATCTCTCTTCCTATTAATTATATATCAAATAGTGGTTGGTTACCATGGAAATACAGTGTGATACTCGGAGGACTTTATTTATAAGGTCCATGTCTATGGAAATTCCTGATTAAAGACAAAAAAATCACATTACATATCACATTTATTAATTACTTCTATTCTTTCTCTTCTTATTTTTCTTATTTTTCACCCTGTCTGGATGTAGATCAATTATTTTTCAAAAAAGTTTAAGTTAAAAAACGCGTGTGGTGGAAAATTTTTCATTTTTTTTGTAACGTGAAATTTAGGGTGTGGGGAAAATTTTATCATTTTAAATAAAATTACTTAGATTGATAAATAAAATATTGTCTTTAGTAGAAAATTATAATATAAGAATTTGTTTAATTTTAAAATAATTTTATATTTAAAAGTTAAAAGATGACTTCATTTTCAAATGTGTCTGATTTCAATTACTATACGTGTAAAGATATGTTGAAATGCAATCGATTTTGGAAGAATAGTTTTAAAATTAAATGAATTTAAATATAATTTTGTTCAATAATTTGAAGTAATATGTTCAGGATAAATTGTTAATGAGTTCTCATATTCTTATGACTTTCTCTCTCAAACTCCTTAAAAGAAAGAAAGATCTTTTATCTCCAAAAAAAAATATATTTTATTTTATAATTTGCTTTAGGATGAAATATTCATTGACTCATCATTACTTATTTACATCCCTTATCTCTTTTATTATTATATTATCACTTAATTTTCAATGGTTGAACTAATTTTCGGGTTAGCTTGAGTGAATTGGATTAGATGCTTAATGACTCTATCAGTCTAGACAAATTTAGTCAGATCGAGTCAAGGGATTAGATCTGCAAGAAACACTAGTATACTACAATGATCAAGTAAGTGCGCGTTCGAGTTAGGTAGAGCTGACAAAATAAGTTAGTCTGATCCGACCCATAAAAATGTAGGGTTCGAGCATTTATTTTAGAAGTTCGAATAATTCTCGGGTTTTTTAGTCCAACCTAATAAACTCCGCTACCTGCAAAAATATATGGCTCAGACATTTATTTTAGAAGTCTGAATAACTTATGGGTCTTTTGCGGGTAAAAACTTGCTACCCGCATCGGGTCAAGTAACCCGAATTGTCAGCTCTAGAGTTAGGTAGCAGTAATTACATACCGTAAATGCTTACCTGTTCCATTAATAACACTGTGATTTATAGGATTGCATCACATGCTTGGTGATTTATGGGCTTGCAGAGGCTTCCCCCTAGAGTGGGGATTCAATGTAGCATCGTTACGACTTGTATGGACACACTCATGGTGAGTTTGCCTACATGGCATGGTTGATCTGGGTTGTACGGTTGGTCTTAGGGATGTCAACGAGGCGGGGCGGGGGGCGAGTAGTGCCTACCCGTATACATACCCGTTAAAATTAATGGGTACCCATGCGGGTAATGGGTATCCGCGGGTATTCACGGGCATCCATTAATGTTTAAAAATTTAAATTTTATATAAAGAAAGAGAGGAAATGTTATATAATATATTATAATATCATACTATATATATAAATAATCATTATATAATACCATTACGTGTTAATATATTAAAAATATCATCATAAAATAATAAAAAATCATAATATTCAAATATATTTAATAGAAAAATATGTTTTAATAAGTATGCGGGTACCCGCGAGAGGGGTAGTATAATATCCGTCGTCACTCATTATATAAATATGCGGGTACCCATCGCGGGTATATCTACAGATATCCACGGGTACGGGTTTTTTTAACATCCCTAATTAGGCTGGACGTACGACCGGATTGGCCGGATCCGGATAAACCTATCATACACACTGTATTAGACAGTCTCATGGATTGAGCCCTACCCCAAAACACTTATCAAATCTATCATTAATTTCACCATTATCTTGTTATAGGTATAGTGTCTACATATATGAAGGGTGTACACACAAAAAAATGTCAAAGGGTGTGAAATCATCAATTTCTATTTTTAAATGTACATATTTTTTACTTAGTCTTACAAAGCATTTATTTTTGGTATTGTTCAAACGTTAAATTCAAAGCATTGCAAATAGTAATAACCTTTAAATCCCGCTACCTCTGTCCCAGTCCCCACAATAACTGAAGTCAAAGAGCAATTACAAAACATGCCTTTTGCAATCTTTGATTCAACACACACTCTATATATAACACTCACTATGCTCGCTCCTGGCATTGCAGTTCCAAAATATTACCTTTTTGTGCCCAATTATTAAGAAGCTAGCTAACAGGAACAGCTAAAGCTACAAGATAGAAGAAAATATGAAGGCATTTAATGCAATTTCTCTGATCATCATCATCTTCCTCCTCTTGCTCTCTTACTCCATGAATGTTGAGGGCATGAGACCTCTCAAAGTCAAGGATCAATCTCCTCCCAATTCCTTCATAACTTTAATAAACAATCGGGCTTATTCTGGGCCAAGTCACAGAGGACGCGGTCATTATTAATTGATGAGCAAACACCTTAATGTTGTCTTCAACTTGCTATTCTCATTCTCCTTAATTTCTCCATATTTTCCAACCATATATTGCACTAGCTAGGTAATGTTTAACAAACTCTATTTAATATGCTTAATTTAACAAGGAGCAGGATGAAGGGTTTCGGGATGTATGCTTGGAAAAGCCAAATGTGACAATTACACAAGTTCGATCACAAGTCCATCATCCGTGAGTGTTTGGATGGTGAAAAAAATAGCATGAATCAAAGAGGTCATATGTATTTAACCTTTCCACAAGTTAAAATTATTCCAAAAGCTCTCTCATTTAACTTCTCCAAAAGTAACTAATTTTAACTTATGGAGAAGTTAAATGCATTTGACCTCTTTGTTCATGCTATTTTTTTCACTTAGAAATACTTCTGCAGAAGCTGAAGTTCCAACCCAAACAAGCTCATAATTTTAATTTAATTAGTATGTGTTTTTAAGTAATTAATAGCTTTAAGATTTTGGGATTGCTGAATTTATATTTTTGCATGCTTTTCTCTCATGAGAAAATATGATAGGGTTTCCCTTTCAATGTCATGTACAGAGGTTAATGAAACGGTATTGAATGAACCTATGTATTTGTTTTCCAAGTTTAGTTTGAAAGATGCAAGATATGGGACAAAAAAAGCTCTTAATTTATTTGTCTTTGTAAAGGGAAATTGTATGCGAAACAAACAAAGTAAAGAATAAACAGTAACAGTACACCTATCTATCATAACGAAAACATTTTGTTATTGAGTTTCTTTTTTTGAACTCTTTATAATTTATTCATACTAACACACCAAATATGTAGATGGATATTGCACTAATTAAAATTGTACGAACAAGAAAAGTAATTAAAATTAATCTAGCTAGTTCCCATTCCCAAACCCTGATTTATAGTCATTCCAAAGTTGATCAACACTTTTCCCCAACAATTGTAGGAAGAAATCAGGACTGTAATAATCCTTCATCATAGCATCGAGCTCTGCCACAAACCCATCCTTAAGCCCATTACAATAATCCAGAAAATAAGCCGTAACAGCATACCCCTCGTCCCATTTACTATCACTCCCCTTTGGAGCCCAATGAGGTGATGCAAACCCAACCTTCAACCTAATATAGTCAGCAATGCCTTCAATGAGGCCACTTGGAGCCTCACCGTTCCCATTCCACTGCCAAACATGCGTGACTTCATGGTACAACATCCCAACAACCTCAATCCTAACATCACCACTAAAACTTTGGATATAATCTGAATTGACAAAAATATCCTTGTTTTCGGTATAGGCAGGTGGCCCAGCATAGCTTGCCACTGTCACAGTGATATGTTCAACATTTTTCCCATTATCAGGACTTTGTTTGAAGCTTCGCAAAATGAAATCAGAGGCAAGTTGCAGGGTTTGAAGGGTGTAAGGGATGCCAATTTCGTTCTCAAATCGAGTGCCTCCTGGTGTTCCTGTGGCATTGTTAATGACTTGGTATTCAACGGCGTAAATTGGAGAAAGAGAACCAATTGCTATGGTTATTAGGAAAAGAGTTGAGATAAAATAAGTAGGAGACATTTTGTCCAACACTACGTAACGTACTTCTTTAATTTCAAGCTTGGACGAAATGACATAACATTAGAAATGAATAATGCAAGGTATCATATTTAAAGAAGCATAAAGTTAATGAGCTAGCACCTAGCATATGGAACATTGAATATATCGATCGTAGATACATATATTGGCACTAAAGACCAAAAAGTGAAATTGCCATAGAGGCAAGACTTTTGTCCCTTAAATTTGTTTTCGTTATTATCTAATCTACCTACGGTTTTAGATAATTAGCACCACAACACAGCCAAGTGGATAATCCAAATGAATAAGTTCGCAGCAAGTGAGAAAGAGTTCTAACTTCTAATCACAGGTTTTTTTTTTTTTTTGAGGTTCAATTTTTGCTTCGGACAAGGAAACGGCAACCCAAATTTCTTAATGGGGACAGGAGAAGAACACATGACCATAGTTTAATTTCCGCCCTCATTTATTCAGCAACATTGATCTTTTTTTGTCTGTATGGGCCTTTGGGCCGAACCAGCCTTTGTCGCCAATATTGATCTTGAGCAATGGCAGCAAGCCTAAACATGTCGCGAAAACTTTGACCAAAAAAAAAAATATATGGAGAAAAAAATAGTTTAACAGTTAAAAATAAGGTGTGTGAAATATAAGGAAGAGAAAAATAGAAATAAAAATAAAATAAAAGGAGAACAAAAATAGATGTGATAATTGATGTAATTAAAGGAAGATAGAAAAAAAAGAATTAAAAGTTGATTTTTTATATCCTTATAAATTGCAGATTGATAAATAGGTGTGTAAATAAGTTAGCTGAGCACAAAGTATTGACCCATTTATTTAAATGAGCCAAATTTAAAATTTGGGTTTGATTTATTAAAAAATCTTGAGTTTGGTTTATTTGGCTCATTTATAATTCATTGTTTTTTATTTTATGAATTTTTTAAAATTTATCAATTTAGTTTTTAATAAATATTATAATGTTAAATAGTAATATAAAAATTGAAATATATGTTTAATATATAGTATGTGCATAGTTAAAAAATTTCAGAGTATTTTATTTTCAAAATTCAATATATAATTTCTTGACTAATATAAAAAATATTGCAATACTTATTTTCATAATTTTAGAATATTTATTTTATCTTTAATTATTTTATTTACTTTATAAAAAATAAACTTATAATTGACTTTTTTTAAAATTTTACTAACCTCACTTTATTTTTATTATTTATATTAATTATATATAATAAGCGACTTTATTAAGCTTATAAAACTTAAACTTAATCATTTATTTAAATAATTGAATCCAGCTTTAAATATGAATTTATTTATTTAATTAAATAAATAAATAAATTTAATCTCATATTTAACCAATAAATAATCAACAAATAATTCAGTTGATTTACTCAAATACCATCTGAAAATTAAACCATTGATAACACTAATTTAGACCTTGGACTTAAGTCGATACCAGAAAAAATTATTAATTTAGAGAGATTATTAATTTATCGAGTATTAATTTATAGAGGTTCTAGTGTCTAGACTATTCCCGAAAAAAAATCATTGGGCCTCATTTTTAATTTACCAAAACTATTTACAAGGTCGGTGCATAATCACTTTAGGGCAACATTATCGGCAAAAGAATGATTTAAGCTTGTGTAAAAATATAATTTACATTTTAGAGATTTTAGGTGAAATAAAATTATTTTTTGATATAATTATAAAAAATATATTTTACTTTAAAATATAGTTATAGTTATCAAAGAGTTGTGGTTCAATTGTCAATGCAGACTGAGATTGTGGGAAGAGCTCCCGAGTTCGATCCCTACTAAACACATTCTTAGGGAGAGATGAGGAGCCATAACTGTGACTAAGCCCCGAATAGGATTACCCCTGACAATATGGGATACATATGGTGAAAACAAAAAAAAAATATAATTTCAATTTTCTTCAAAAGATACTCAAAAATTCTTTTCAAAATAATAAAAAAATGATTTTTTTTTCATATTTAAAATTTTTAAAAAATCTTAAACAAATACACGAAGTGTGTTTGGTAAGTCATTTTAGCTATCTGAAAACCGAAATCATTTAAGTTGTGTTTGGTAAGGTAGTTTTTTTGGGTAGCTACTAACTTTTGAAAAGGTACTTGAGGTAGTTTTTTTAAAAAATTCCTAATTTTCAGCTACTAGTTGAAAATTAATTATAATTTTATCCCTCAACCACCCTCACTTATTATTATTTAATAATCAATGATGTCCTTGTATGTCATTTTACCACCTTCAGCTAGTTTTACCAAACACCTTCAATCAAATCAGCTAGCTTTGGAGCAAGATAGAGTCTCACACATTTTATAGGACATGGGTTCGAACTCCCACGTACTTGTCTTCTTGGGGTGAGATAAATGAAAGTACCTCTTTACATATTCTTTGAGCATGGAGGCCTTCCTTGCCTTCAAGGGCGTAGCTTTTAAGGAGCGAGATAGCCATGAGCCCCCCAAAATTTTTCTAACAATAAAATTTATATATAAACATATCTATATAATTAATTAAAAAATATTTCTACATACTAAAATCTTATGGTGGCTACCCCAAACTTTTTGATCAAAACCCGCCATTATTTGACTTGGACTGTTATCCCCTTACCCTAAGTTTAATCATTACAAAAAAATAATAAAATATAATAAAAGTCCCTCTAAGTTACTCACTAGGACACAAATGGAATGCATTTATCAACCTCATGCGGCTGTCGGTTGATCGACATGCTGTGAATCGGTCCACTTTGCTAAAATAGATAAAATTAAATGTAACATTTACACTAATTAATAATTTTTTATGGAAAGTGAAATTAATTAATAGTAAACATTTATTTATATTTCAAATAATAAATTTATCTTAAATAGACTTTAAGAATATTTGAAGTTTATTGTAATTTTTTTTAGATAAGCAAAATTCATTGAAGAGAGCATTAGGGGTGCTCTAACCCAATACAAATCAGAAAGTCAAATAAAAATAAAAGACCCAGCCAAAAGAAACCAAAACCATAACCATATGTTTCTACCTTTGCCACCAAATGAAACATGTGGCAATTAACATGAACCAGAATTTAAACAGGCAGAAGACACCATTAACCAGGATGAGAACAGGTAGTGGAACCTGAAGTCTTTTGCTTTAAGTCACTTCCAAGAACGTAATTGTGTACACATTTGAAGCAGACAACACTTTATTTGAGAAAATCGCCTCATTCCTGGCCAGCCATAGACTCCAAAGAACAGTTAGTCAAATGACCGACCGCACTTTAGATCTCACATTGAAGTTTATTGCAATTGAATTGACATCAAGTGTCAAATTTTAAGACCCACGCCAATTAATAACTTGTTAGTTGTTATTAAGTATAAAACCAATTGAAGATGATTTGCTAATCACGACACCAATAAATTTAATCGTCAAATTAATTTTTCTTATATATATATAGTGGATCAATTTTACAAAACTTCATACAAATTAAAAATTAATTGGTAACATAATCATCAAGATAATATAATATGATTTAATGGTTAAATTGATTAATTTTATTTGTATAAAAAATTATTAATTAGTGTAAGTGATAAAATTGATCCTATCTCTCTTTTTGCAAAGTGAACCGGTTCTCATGCCAGCCTGAGTTTGATAAATGCATTCCATTTGTGTCCCAATTATGTATAACTCAAAGAGACTTTTATTATATTTGTATAAACATGTGGGGTGGGTTTGCATCCTCTCATATTAAAGTTTTTGTCTATCTCTTTTTTTAACTAATAAAAAATAAATGAAATCATATAAAAATTGTGAGTGTTTATAAAAAAAAAAGATAAATATAAATATTTTATATGACATGGTTATATCAAATTTTAACTATGTGATACATATTTGATTTCCCTTAAATAAAAATATCAAATTTCATTTCAACGCATGGGAGACTATGATGTAAATACATTTGACCTAACCTCCAATAAACAAGTCAATTTTAACGCGTGGGAGACTATGATATATGTAAATGCATTCCGCCTAACCTTCAATAGTCAAACAAGTCGCTGAAGTCAGGTCAAGCAGAGAAAAGATAACGTTCTTTTACATTAATTCATATTCCAAAGAAATAAAAAAAAATGATCAACATACTTTTTATCAATCTTGTTAATTAATCCTTAATGAAAAACTAGCATTATCGATAAAAATATAAACCAAAAGACTAACGTGACCGATAACAACCTTTATTATATTTATATGTAACGTGCATAAAAACAAGTCATTAATAATTAGTGTAAATTGGGAAGTCCATATATATTATTGAGAAATTTTAATTTTGTAAAAATTATTATTATTTTGTTTTTTAGACTATTCTTTTATTTGATAGACGAGAAATTAATCTCCCAACACTTTTTCATATATATAAATTTAATGATCGAACTCAAAATCACATATTTAAATCATTTAAATCGAACCAACACATATTAGTAAAAGATTATTTTATTTAAAAAATGTTTTAATTTTCAATTTTTTATTCTATTAATAATTATAAAATATAAAATTTATTTTAATTTTACTTATATATATTTTTAAGATTTATAAAAAAATATTTTTGTTATTTTGCAATTTTAAAGATAAATAAAAAAATATTCTGATTTTTTTATAACTATTAACAAAAAATAGATATTTCCTCATACCGGAGATCGTAAACATTTATTTCGTTAACACTTTCATAAATTAATTCAATAAAAAATAACAATTAATAAGATGTAACACTAGCTACTTGTTTGTTTAATTAGGTCTTATTAATGAATATTTAAAAGATACTTATTGTATTTAATAAATTTACAATATTGAATATATTAAAAAGTTAAAATATATTATTTATAAAATAATTTTGATTTTTAGATTTCTGACAAGTGTCTTATAATGACACTCGCGTTTATCTTTTTCATTCTTTAGGACAAATCTGGACTCAGGCAAAAAAAAAACACCTTCTGGCAAGAAAACAGAAAGAATTATAATTCTACTAATTAGTAATACCAATTTCAGCTACTATGTTTGATTTTCGACCCAAAAAGAGCTACTATTTTGACTAAGTCTTGAGTTTCATAGGTGCAAGCGAAAAAGAGTTTGAGTTTCTTATGGTGATATATATTATTATGAGTTTGATTGTTAAATTTATATGTATGAAAAAAAATATTATTAGAACATATAATTATATGTATGTATCTTTTTCTCTCTTAAACGTGTGATCTGCTAAATGGAGGAGGGAATTCCATTTCCTCATAAGTAAATAGATATATGCTCTAAGTCTAAGAAACAAAAACTAGCTAGATTGTGTGTTTATGTTTTATCTGTACGTACAAGAAAAACAATCTCCACAAGAAAGAGTCCAACACTCTTTAATTTTTGTTCTTTTTTCCATGGTTTCCCACTTCCCATGACTTTTATGTTTGACCTTTTTCAGGTGTAATAGATTGAGTTAAATCAATATTACTTATCTCTCCTATCGTTATTATAAGAAATAAAAGGTATAATACAGGAGGGAGTAAAATCAATATTACTCTCACAGCCGTTTGTAGTGCATAGCTCCAAAAGGCAATTGGGAGGGAGGCATGGTGGATAAGACAACGGGCCGTTTCAACCAAATGACGGTGTTTTCTTTCAGATAAACCATTATGTTCTGGCGTATGTGGTGGGGTAGTGAGATGAGAGATTCCATGAGATTGGAAATAAGCACGTAGTTTAATAAATTCACCATCATTATCCGAATAAAATTTTTTAATTTTTGTATTAAATTGATTCTCTACTAAAGATTTGAAAGTTGGAAATATTGTAGAGACATCAGATTTAAGTTTAATCGGATATAGCCAGACATATTTAGAAAAATGATCAATAAAAATCACATAATAAGAAAAACCGTCAATTGATTGAATACGGGAGGGACCCCAAACATCAGAGTACACAAATTCCAAAGGATGACTACTAACAATGGTAGACCTAGAGAATGGAATTTTATGACTTTTATTGGATAGACAATCACTACATTTATTCATAGAGGAATAAAAAGAGATATTATTTGAGCTAAGGGCATGGAGAAGGGTTGGATGTGCTGGGTGGCCAAGACGGTGGTGCCAAAGGTCCAGGGATGGTGTGGTGGTTGCGGCATAGGCGGCGGTGGATGGATGGTTGGTGGTTGGTAGTTTGTACACATTGTCCTCATTAGATCCGCGTAACAGCATCACCCTCGTGTCCACTGCCTTTACCTCGAAATGAAAGGGGAAAAATTCAATGGAAACATTGTTAGTTTGGCAAAGTTGAGAAACAGAGATGAGGTTTTTAGTGACTGAGGGAACACATAAAACATTTGTAAGATGGAGTGGGCGAGAGGATGTGGGAAATTTAGTGGAGCCCATGTGAGTGATGGGTAAAGTCTTACCATTGGCCACGGTGAGTGTGTCTTGTCCAGGGTAGTCTGATTTGATGGAGAGATCATTAATGTCATTGGTCACATGATGGGAGGCACCCGAGTCAAGCAGCCAGGTGAGGTCATTGCCTTCAGATTTGTGTGCCATGTGTGCAGAGGGAGGAGTCTGCTTTGGTGGATAGACATGTATTTTGTAGCATGTCTTGGCAGTATGGCCCTTCTTGTCGCAGAACTGGCAGACAAGAGCGGAAGAGGATGAAGACTTCTTTGAGGAGTTGTGAGAAGTGTGTGGACGCCCGCGGTTGGAACCAGAGAGGTTCCGATTGACAAAATTGGCAGTGAGAGGGGAAGATGAAGCAAGTCGATCATCTCGTTGCATGAAGGTCTCAAAATCAATCAGCTTGTCATAAAGTTCATCAAAGGTGATAGGAGAGTCACGAGTGCGAATTAAAGCAGTGAACTCGCGAAAGGATGGACCAAGGCCGTTAAGAGCGTGAATGACAAGATCCAGATCGTCAATAGGGTGGCCAATAAGGGCCAGCTCCTCACCAATATTGCGAATGGATTGCAAATACTCACTTATGGAGGAAAAGCCTTTGATGATGGAAGTTAAGCGCTCCTTCAAAGACATAATGCGAGACCGAGAGCGGCTGGCATAAGCTTGCTGTAGTTTACGCCAGGCTTGAGCAGAGGTGTCAGCAGACGACATAATAGTGCGGGCTTCAGTGTCACAAGTGTCAAGCAGTGCAAGGTAGAGAAACTGATCCTGACGTACCCAATAAAAGTACGCAGGATTTGAAACATCAGCACCATCTTGTTTAATGGTGATGGGAGGGCATGGGATGTCACCGGTTACGTAGCCTTCAAGGTTACGGGCCACAAGGAGTGATCGAAATTGTTTGTACCAAGCAGGGTAGTTCGTGCCATTTAATTTGATGGGTAGATTAGTAGTGGTATTGAACTCGATGAGAGTTGTGGGATCAAAGTTTGAAGAGGCCATAAGGATCGAGATGCTAGTGAAGCAGAGAGACTTCTGATACCATAAAGAAAGTAAATAAATATGATGAAAAAGAACTTAATTCATTTATGATGAGTACAAGTATATATAGGTACAATACAGGAGATGAATATTTGAAAATAGACTACAACAAAATTTTGAATTTAAAACACAAGACTTGTTTGTTACAAAAATATCTCAACCGCTTACATCTATCACTGAAGATGTCTACATGACTCAACCTCCAGGATTCATTCATTATTCTCTTCCTTCTCATGTTTGCAAGCTCAACAAGGCATTGCATGGCCTCAAACAGGCACCACGGGCCTGGTATCATGCGTTGAAGGATTTTCTACAGTCATGTGGATTCAAAAACTCCAAGTCTGATACATCACTCTTTATCTATAAATCCAATAATGTCTTGGCCTACTTTTTGGTGTATGTAGATGATCTGTTGCTGACTGGGAACAATGCAAAATTTCTTCGGCACTTCCAATCATCTCTTGCCGAGAAATTCTCTCTTAAAGATCTTAGTCAACCATCTCATTTCCTTGGAGTTGAAATCATTCCCACAAGCTCTGGTCTCTTCTTGTCACAACATCACTACATCAGAGACATCCTGCAACTTGCAAATATGGTTGATGCAAAGCCTGTTGGCACACCAATGTCAACTTCATGTTGTCTAACACCATTGCCCGATGCTCCTACTTGCGATGTGACACTTTTTCGACGACTGATTGGCTCTCTTCATTATCTAGTCATCACTCATCCGGATTTAGCCTACCCAGTCAACAAATTAGCTCAACACATGCAGGCTCCACAGGAAATTCATATGCAAGCATTAAAGCGTGTCTTACGCTATCTCAAAGGCAGTATCAATCACGGGCTTCATCTTGTCAAAAATTCATCTATTCATCTAAATGCCTTCTGTGACTCTGACTGGGCTGGTGACACTGAAGATCGTAGATCTACCGCTGCTTACATCATCTATCTTGGCCCAAACGCCATATCCTGGTCATGTAAAAAGCAAAAGATTGTTGCTCGATCTTCCACTGAAGCTGAATACCGCACAATCGGTTCCACAACTACAGAGGTTCTTTGGTTACAAGAACTTCTCAAAGAACTAGGAATTTCCTTATCCAGCCAACCCACCATTCTCTCTGACAACATTGGTGCCACCTACCTATGCTTCAATCCCATTTTTCACTCCCGCATGAAGCATCTATCCATTGATTATCACTTTGTTCGAGAATTGGTGGCCAAAAAGGAGCTTCGAGTATCTCATGTTCCATCCAGTCATCAACTAGCTGATCTTCTGACAAAACCGCTATCCGGGCCTCGACATTCCTTTCTCCTATCCAAGATCGGTGTCGTTACCCCTCCACACCATCTTGCGGGGGCGTGTAAGCGGTTGAGATATTTTTATAACAAACAAGTCTTATGTTTTAAATTCAAAATTTTGTTGTAGTCTATTTTTAAATATTCATCTCCTGTATTGTACCTATATATACTTGTACTCATCATAAATGAATTAAGTTTTTTTTCATCATATTTATTTACTTTCTTTAGATATATCATATATGCGTGATATACGATACGATATGCTTTTGGTGACATTAAAAACATGACTTTTTGCAAAAACAAAAAATTAACTAATATTAAATTCATACAGTAAAAATATACAAGAGCTTATACATTACAGTTTTCTCTCGATCTCTTTTCATCACATTACCTATTAAATTACATCCCACATTTTTTTCTCTTACTCTCTTTGTATTACATTTCTCAAAATTTAATCATATACACGAAATGGTCCATCTTCCCTTGTCATTCTTACTAGAAGATTTGACTAGGTCACTGCCTGGAAAATTCAAAGTGGGTCCTTAAAAAATCAAGATTTCAAAAAACAAAAGAAAGGGAGAAGAAGAAAAGAAAAATCAATGGCGTGGAATGACCACTTTCTTGTCTCCGTTTTCTATATATAGCACTCGACACAATCCTTGTTCAGTGTCAAACCAAAGATTAATCTGATTCTCTAATTCAGAATCCATATCCAGAAGGGTCTAAACCAACGCACCCATGATCATGCATACACTCTGTTTGTTAGTATTCCTAGCTGCCACTGCAATGCATGGAACAGAGGCAGTTGAATACACTGTCACCAACAACGCCCTCAACACTCCTGGTGGAGTGCGTTTCCGTGATCAAATTGGAGCACAATACGCCAGGCAAACACTGGACTCTTCCACCCAATTCATATGGAAGGTGTTCCAGCAAAACTCCCCTGCTGACAGAAAAAATGTGCAAAAAGTGAGCTTATTTGTGGATGACATGGATGGTGTTGCATATACTAGCAACAATCAGATTCACCTGAGTGCAAGGTATGTTAAAGACTATAATGGGGATTTGAAAAGAGAAATAACAGGGGTGCTCTATCATGAAATGACCCATGTTTGGCAATGGAATGGGAATGGCCAAGCTCCTGGTGGTTTGATTGAAGGTATAGCTGACTTTGTGAGGCTGAAGGCAAACTATGCACCTAGCCACTGGGTTAAACCAGGGCAAGGACAGAAATGGGACCAAGGTTATGATGTCACAGCTCGTTTTCTGGACTACTGTGATAGTCTTAAAAATGGGTTTGTGGCACAACTGAACAAGCTGATGAGGAATGGTTACAACGATCAATTCTTTGTTCAGCTACTTGGGAAAACTGTTGATCAGCTCTGGAAAGACTACAAGGCCAAGTATGGCAACATAGCCTAATTAAAAGGGACCTATAGCTTCTTAACTTAATAACACAATAAGGGACTATTTATGTCGCAGTCCTTTTCTAAGTTTGTATTGTTATTATAATAAATATTCAGCAATTACAACTTATAGTGGAATGGAAAATTTTCATGTTTGGTTATAAAATAGACGAATAATTTTGATTTGTGAACCATAAGTATATATAGGAAAAGTAGAAGATGATCTTACATATGCGGACAGGTTGAGTAATGTGTATGGTCAGTTTGGATGAAACTCTATGTAAGTTCAAATTAGTCTTTATAACACATCTACTTCAAAAGTTCTACCATTTAATTTTTCCATAAGTAACTAATTTTAATGGAGAATTTAAATTTATTTGACCTCTTTAATTCATTCTATTTTCATCTTCTAGAAGTTCTTCTGCAGAAGTATATATAAACTGAGCCTATATGTATTAACTATACACATTTATAGATATTTTACAAGTCATTATATTGTTTAATAATTTTTGGATTGACCATGTTTTTAAATTCTAAAATATTAGTAAAATTTAGTTTTGGTTTATATTTATATTTATTTTTTATTTATTTTTTATTTTTATATTTAATAAAATCAATGTGTTTTTAGTCTCTCATCAAGCTCTATAAACATATAACTTTTTAAATAATTTTTAAGGATTAAAAACAAATAAAATTTGAAGGTTAAAACCAAAATTTACTAATTTTATTAGTATTAAAAATATATTTAATCCTTAATTTTCCCCTAGCACACTTATTTATCAATATGATATTTAGCATTCCTCTTTAGTATGTTGCTATCCAAAATAATACCCCCTCCGGTCCTTTTTATAAGACACTTCTTACAAGTTCTTTTTGTCCTTTTTACAAGACACTTTACAATTTCAAGAAAGCATTTATTATCATTTTCCTTATTTACCCTTAGTAACTTTAATGTCTTTGCAACTATCAAATAGTAGTGGAGTTAGTTAATGATATTAAATAAAGGTAAAACTAGAAAGTCAAAATATTTTTTAAAACTCCAATAAAATTAACCAACTTTAACCACTTTCATTGGTATGTGTAATTCGGTTAATAGTGTCTTATAAAAAGGACCGGAGACACTCATTTGAAGAGAGGAGAGAGAATTACTAGATTTGATGGGTGATGTAATATGACAAAAAAAAAATAGAAAGAGATAAATAATGTTAAATGAGTGTAGAAAATTTTACGGTGTTTATATATAAATGTTGTATAAGGATTGCAAATTACGACCCACTATTATATAATATCGTCTCAATATCAATATCATTTTACGGTGTAGAAAATAAATGTTTATTTTCGTCCTTTTATTTTTTTTTTTATGTCTTTTAGTCTCTCTAAATTTTTTTCTTTTTAAATTAGTTATCACCGTTATAATTGTTAAAAGAGTATTGATGTGGCCATTAACAGGGGGACTAAAACGAAATAGAGGGAATTTTAGAGAAACTAAATTGAAAATATCTATTTCATTTTAGTCCCTCTGTTAATGGTCATATCAACATTATGTTAACTATTCTAACGATGATTACTAATTTGGAAAGAAAAAATTTTAGGGGGACGAAAATAAAAACATATGTATTTTAGAGGGACCAAAAACATATTTAAGCCTAAATAAAATATGAAAATGTAATTATTAATTACACCATTGATAATTAAACTTATAATAAAATATATGTATGAGTTTTTTTGTCAATAATTATGATAATTTATTTTAACGTATAACTTAAAATCTAAGAGTGTGTTTGGTAAAATTAGCTAAAAATCTAGCTTAAAGCTTAAAGCTGAAAACTAGCTGAAAGCTGAAAAGCTAGCCGAAAGCTGAAAACTGAAAAGCTAGCTGATTTGATTGAATGTGTTTGGTAAAACTAGCTGAAAATGGTAAAATGACATATAAAGACATAATTAATTGTTAAATAATGATAAGTGAGGGTGGTTGAACAATAAACTTGTAATTAATTTTAGTTAGTAGCTGAAAATTGGAGTTTTTTTTAAAAAGCTACCTCAAGTACCTTTTCAAGAAAAACTTGTACCTACCCAAAAAAACTACCTTACCAAACACAGCTGAAATGGTTTTAGCTACCAATTTCAGCTTTCAGTTAGCTAAAATGACTTACCAAACACACTCTAAATCCAATTGGAGGGATGAAAAACTGGTTGACCCGTCAAAAAACGGGGTGGGGTGGGTTGGTTCGCCAAACAAAGTGGACCAACATATATAGCCCACCCTGTTTTAAGGTAGGATGACCCATCTAACCTACCCAAAAAATAAAAAAAATAAAAATATAGGGTTAACTATGTTTTTAATCCCTGAATTATAGTGGAGATTTGATTTTAGTCTTTATAATTTAAAACCAGTGATTTTTGTCCTTCAAAAATTGAAAATAAACCAATTTAGCCCTTATTGCCTAGTTTTTCTACCGATTTTGTTACGAGTTAACTATGAATTTTTATCAATAAAGACTAAATTGGTTTATTTTTAATTTTTAAATTAAAGGACCAAAACCACATGTTTTAAATTACAGGGACTAAAACCAAATCTCGACTATATTTCAGGGACTAAAAACGTATTTAACCCAAATAAATATAATACATAATAAATTTGTAGTGAAATTAAAAAATTATTTATATTTCTTGGCTTTACATAATATTTTTTTCTCAATTTTTATGAAATAGTTGTAATTAAATACTAAATATAAATAATAATAATAATAATAATAAATAACAAATTCTTAAAAAAATGATAAAATTGGTGGGACGGCCCACCTGTTGACCCGCCAGGTTGGAGGAACCTAACCCACACCGTCATTTTTAGTAGGTCACGCGAGTTGGCCGGCATGACCCAACCCACCTTGCTACTGTTACTATGTTGGGCATGTTTTTGTTTGAGACTATAATAGGGAATTTCTTTTCACACGCCTTTTTTTCCCACACAACCATTCCATCTTTCTTATTGGATTATTTTTTTAAGGTAAAATATATTTTTCGTCCCTGTATTTTTGGTCAATTTTGGTCTTCGTCCCTGACTTTTAAAATCTTTGTTTTATAATCTCGTATTTAAAATACCTTAATCGTAGTCCCTAATGTTATTTAGTTTTGTTAAATTACTTACTTGTTTAATAGATTTCCACATTACCCTTTAGTGTTCAGTCTCATTTAATCAATTTGGATGTTGAGTTCATTTATTAAGCAATTGAATTCAGTAACAACTTAACAGAATTAATCACCGTTAGGGACTATGATTAAGGTATTTTAAAAGTATAGAGATAAAAACAAAGGTTTTAAAAGTCGATGATGAATACTAAAATTGACCGAAAATACTGGGACGAAAAATATATTTTAGATTTTTTTTAATACTCTTTTTCTCACACACTTAAAGTTGGTAATCCATGCTACCCGACCTGATGCAGGTTACGGGTTTTTGTAGGCTAGACTAAAAAGTTCGGGAGTTATTGAGGCTTAAAAAAAAAGGCTCTGAGTCCTATGTTTTTTAGGTTTTTTGGTAGGTAACCCAATATTTTTGCAGATTTTGCGGGCTACTCGTCTTTATTATAACTAGTGGAAAAACAGGCACTCAACTCTTTGTCTATCCAAATAATTTTTAGTGTGTGTAAAAATTTATTAGAAGAAATAATATTGAAATTGCGGTGGTTATTACACTGCGTTGGTGATTATTATTCTGGTTTGACTGGTTTTTTAAGTAGTTATTATAATGGTACAATTAGAATGGGAAATATAAACATCAAAATAACTACATCTCCTTCTATCCCTTTATATAGATTACTGACCAAGAAGTATTTATTAAAATCTATACATATATAATTTTAATTCTTTATTTTAAAATTAACATTTACTATTTTTGTTTCTTTCTTTTTTCACTGAAACTGAGTCGTTGTTTAAAAAACCAAATCCTGACCGAATGTTCTTGATTTTCACATACATAGATTACCCCTCAATTTGGAAATGGTCAGACAATGCTCTACTCCAGAACTTAATAAAGCAGCTCTACTATTATTTTCTGATAAAATCTACCTATGTCACAAAGTTGCCCCTTTTCCCTTGGCATTCTTATAATATTTGACTTGGTCATGTGACTGACACCCCAACTGCCTGGAAGATTCAAAGTGGGGTTAATGAAACAAATGCTTTCAAGTTTCAATGACCACTTTGTTTTCTATATATAGTAGCACCCGACACAATCCTTGGGCAGTGTCAAACCAAAAAATTAAACTGATTCCATCTCCAGTAGAAGTCATCCAATCCAAAAGGGTCTAAACCCAACCCAACCATGATCATGCACGCCCTCTGTTTGTTAGTATTCCTAGCTGCCACTGCAATGCATGGAACAGAGGCAGTTGAATACACTGTCACCAACAACGCCCTCAACACTCCTGGTGGAGTGCGTTTCCGTGATCAAATTGGAGCAGATTACGCCAGGCAAACACTCGACTCTGCCACCCAATTCATATGGAACGTGTTCCAGCAAAACACCCCTGCTGACAGAAAAAATGTGCAGAAAGTGAGCTTATTTGTGGACGACATGGATGGGGTTGCATATACTAGCAACGATGAGATTCACCTGAGTGCAAGGTATGTTAAAGACTATAGTGGGGATTTGAAGAGTGAAATAACAGGGGTGCTATATCATGAAATGACCCACGTTTGGCAGTGGAATGGGAATGGCCAAACTCCTGGTGGATTGATTGAAGGTATAGCTGACTTTGTGAGGTTGAAGGCAAACTATGCACCTAGCCACTGGGTGAAACCAGGGCAAGGACAGAAATGGGACCAGGGTTATGATGTTACAGCTCATTTTCTGGACTACTGTGACAGTCTTAAAAATGGGTTTGTGGCACAACTGAACACACTGATGAGGAATGGTTACAGCGACCAATTCTTTGTTCAGCTACTTGGGAAGACCGTTGATCAGCTTTGGAAAGACTATAAGGCCAAGTATGGCAACATAGCCTAATTTAATTCAAAGGGGCCTACAGCTTCTTAATTTAATTAATAACAGAATAAGAGAGTACTGTTTATGTCGCAGTCCTTTTGTAAGTTTGTATCAATTATTATAAAGAAATATTCAGCAGTTACAACTTATGGTCGAATGGAAAAATTTTATATTTGGTTATAAAATAGAATAATATTGATTTGTGAACCGTAAGTATAGGAAAATTAGAAAGATGATTTTACAGATGCGGACGAGCTAAGTAATGTGTATGTGTATCAACACTACACGTTTACAGTCACAGCTATTTTACAAGTCATCTTTTAATCATTTTTCCCGGCCGACTCGTTTATCTCTTTTTTTTTTCCTTCAATGACTCGTTTATCCTTAAGAAAGTCAGCATTCCCTTTCTATGCTTCTATCCAAAAAAAAATGTTAAATATGTTTTTATTCTCTTAAAATATTATGAATTTAGTTTTGGTTTATCATTTAATTTTTATTGATTTTAGTTTTTTATTTTTTAAAATCATATGTCCTTCTTATTAGTGGTACTTTGTTAAGTCATTTTCGTAGCTTCACTACGACTTTTTCTTAATAAAAATTTACAAAAATTTTCTTGTGACTATTTCTTTACAAAATTTATGCGTAGTAAATTTCTAAAAAACTACAATTTTTTTAAATAAAAAAGTTGGTGTAAAATTCCTTTGCTTTGTTTGAAAAAATCTATAGTAAATTTCTCTCAAATTTTGGAATCTAAACAAAATTTCTTTCAACTTTGAAATTTGTAGAAAAATTCGAAGGAAAATTCATAGAAAAATCTACAAGAAATATTACTGCGTTGTTACTTAGAGGAATATAACTAACAAAGGGGACTAAAAACATGTGATTTAAAAAATGGAGGACCAAAATCAATGAAAAAATAAATGTGGGATAGAAACCAAATTTCGCTATATTTTGAGGGACTAAAAACATATTTAACCCAAATAAATTCATACAACAACTCATACAACACACTCTTTTCTTTCTATCTACATCTCTCTATATTTTGAGGGACTAAAAACATATTTAACCCAAATAAATACATACAACAAAAATATACAACAACTCATACAACACACTCTTTTCTTTCTATTTATATCTATCTATGTTGTACATAGGCCGACCCAACATATATGTAGGAATAAAACAAATTATAAGATGGGGCCTAATTCTAAGAAAAAAAAATATTTTTAATTATTATCCATTAACTACTAATTAGTAATATTTTTATATTTGATATAAAGATTTTATTAAGTTTTTGGTAAAATATATTTTTAATCCTTATAAATTTAAGCATATTTAGATTTGGTTCTCATAATTTAAAACCAATGTGTTGAGTTTCTCCTTTCTTAAAATCACCCCAAATTAATCCTTAGCACCCCTCTTGTCAGGGATTAAAAATACACTTGATAGAAAATATTGGGAACTATAAACACACCTGATAAAAACTAATTTGGGGTGATTTAAAAATAGAGAGGTTCAACACACCAATTTAAGCTATGAGAACCAAAATTAAATTTATTTAATTTTACAAAAACTACAAACATACTTGTTGTGGATTGGTTCTCAAAAATCCAATAGGAAATAGGAAAACAATGAGGAAGCAAAAGAGTTGAAACAAAGACACGCTGGCAAGGAAGCTTAATGTAATAGAGAGACTAGAACACTGCACCTTGCAGGAAAAAGCATCAACATAGCTCACAGCAGAGCAACAGTGCAGAAACTGTGTCAAAGGGACAAAAGGAAACATTAAAATAGAGGCACCATTCCTAGCCTAAAAAACCATGTAACAGTAGCACAAAAGGGGAAATAGCACATCTGCACGGGTCAGAAGACGTGTTCCCAGAACTATAAAAATAATTTAATAAGCAGAATCCAATGTAAGAAAGGACTTGGACCCCAGTTTGTTGAAATATATATATATATATATATATATATATATATATATGAGTACAAGGGGTAACCAAAGGGGAGGAACACGTAGATAAAATCTCACCTCTTGCAATTATGCCTCTCTTAGATTAGAACCCATTGATCTCAATCTCTATTAGTTTCATTTTCGATCCGAAACAATATTTTACTCATAATTTTAATATATATAATATTTGAGACATTGTAATAAAAGAGGCCTAAAACTCTCCTTTCTAGTACTGGAAGAGGCATCCAGTAGGAGAGAAAAAGAGAGAGGGTATCACCACATATCCTCTCTCTTTATCTTTATCACTCGAGTACTGGAGAGGATCTATGTTAGTAAAGCGATTGCTTTACCGTCCACTTTACCGTACTTCCCTTGAGTCGGCCCCGCTATACAATGTATTATTGTACAAATAACACTACTCAATAAAAATGCTTTACCTTCCCTTCAGGTTATCGGAAAGGACTAGTAATAGGGCACTGCCACTGCATCTGCATTAGATATAAGTTTGATCGAGACAGTTTAATGGCGTGACTTAATTTTCCAAATGCAATTTGTCTCCTTTTCATATAGGAGTCTTCCCACACCAGTTAACGTGTATAAGAATTGTCAATTACGGCCAATTATTATGCACTGGAAAATACTTTGACACCCTTACTTGCTTAGGTGCTCATGTTTACAAGCAGCAAATGAGATAACTGAGATTTCTAAATTCTAATTGATTATCGTACTAGTAACTTCAAAATATACTATTAGTTGGTTACCTAATGTATACACCTTGTTAATAACTGAGATGCCATTAATTGGTTTAAAAATTGTGTTACCTATTGGTGCGCAAATTAATCACGTCATTGTTTTACAATACTAGCATATTGAATTTCTCATTTTGTGAGGCACTGAGGTGAGCAAGTTGCTGCTTTCAGGTTTTAAAATAAAGTATTCAAAATCTGTTATTGTATCATTCATCTTTGAGTCCAACTCTCTCCCACAATTAAATATAAATTGATATGTGTCATGCAGCTCGAGCCTCCTCAATTCCCGCAGTTTCAATTAACTTCAAACTCCTATATAAGTAGCCTACACGATCTTGTGCAAATTACAAATAATTTCAATGGCTCAATACAATCTTAAGCACACCCTATGCTTGGTACTAACCACTATAGCAGCATCTGCTTATGGCACTATGGCAATAGACTATGTAGTGTCCAACAATGCTGGAGCCAGCTTAGGTGCTGCTCGCTTTGACAAAGAAATAGGTGTGGAATATGCCAAGCAAACACTGAGCTCTGCCACAGAATTCATACAGAGACTTTTTCAACAGAACAATAATGCTCCTGAGGGCAAAGGTGTCCAAACAGTCAGCATGGTAGTTGAAAACATTGATGGGGTTGCATTTGCTAGCAACAACATCATTCATGTTAGTGCAGAGTACGTTGAAAGGTTCCCTAGAGATATCAAAAAAGATATTACTGGGGTGCTGTATCATGAAATGACCCATATATTGCAGTGGGATGGGAAGGGTCAGGCTCCTTCAGGACTCATTGAAGGGATGGCTGATTTTGTGAGGATGAAAGGTGGATATGCAGCAGATAACTGGAATCCTCCAGGTGTAGGGCTTGATTGGAACCAAGGACATGAAGTCACAGCTCATTTTTTGAACTATTGTAATAATATCAAAAATGGGTTTGTGGCTGACTTGAACAACAAGTTGAAGACAGGTTATAGTGAGAATTACTTTGTTGAGCTGCTAGGGAAGCCAGTTACTCAGCTGTGGAGTGACTACAAAGCCATGTATAATAATAAAAATAACTAAGGAAATAATGAAATGGTAGCTTGTGCTAATAAGAAAACAAGATAATATATCTGTGATAACAGAACCATGTTGTGCTCATAGAAAGGGAAAAGATCATGCAGTGATTGAATTTCATCCCTTGTCAAATTATCAATATGAATTTCAAATTTTAATAATTAGTCTCTGAAGTATAGCTAACAAGTAACAAAACAAAGTATTGAAGTGGTGAAATCTAAGTCCTCTATCCGATCAATTAAATTAAACGAAACTTAGATAAACCATAAAATAGTATCTCATTCTCCTTTGACAGATCTTATTCTCTCGTTATAATGGATTTAAATCCGAGAGTTTCAATATTAAAATACTAAATCAGTATAAATAACGCCTTATTGGTCATATTTGATTATCACAATAATAGCAACTCCCTGGTAAAAGAAACAAAATTTTATTATTTTGTACATGTTGATGTTGATGAGGAAACAGTTATGTAGTAGTACACCCACCCAACCAAAATCTCAAGAGGTAAAATACATGATAGTGGCATTGATACAGCAAAACCCTGTGATGACTAGAATTGCCGAATTGTAGAAATAATTTCAGAAATGCCTTCAAATTTTCTTCTTTCTTTGAGAAGCATCTTAGCTAAATCAAGTGCCCGCCGTTCACAGGTTGCCCGTTTAGCAACATCAGTAATGGATTCAAAATCCTCAACATGTGCCACACCAACAATTCTCCTGCCAATCAAATAATTAAAATGCAAGTGTTAGCCTTGCTGCCTAAAATATGGATTTTCACGTTCTTTTGTGAACAAGGGTAATGCAAATTAATCATCTCTTGAAATTCCAATTCATGTTGTTCAACTAAGATCAGGGTACAAAGCTACTCTGGACTTGACATCAACGGGTGTTCTGAGCATTATAGTGTCGAATCTATTTATTTTTCCTCTCAACAAATATAGCCTAGTGAATATAATAACATCAGAACACAATATGCAAAATGGTCCGCTTTTAAAATTCACGTTCCAATAAAGGAGTGCATGGCAATATAAAATGGTGAAGATGGATATGTTCCATTTAAAAGAAATAATATGGGTCTTTTAAAGGGCAAAAGGTATAAGTACTAGGAATGAGACATGGAATGGATATGAAGAGTATCAAACTAGAATTTAGTCCACAGGCACACATATCCCTTTATATATCTATACATATACAGATAAAATGACCTTAGAGAACCCGTGTCAAATATCCAATTAGTTCCAATTGAAAAACCGTGGACATTAATTTGAAATAAATACATTGTTATATTAGTTACCAAAAAGGTTTGCAAAACTTTTAATGAAGATAAACTCCAAACATAGATATAGGGCCAGTTTGGATGCATTTCTGCAGAAAAACTTCTAAGTGAAAAAAAATAGAATGAATCAAAGAGGTCAAATAAATTTAACTTCTCCACAAGTTGATATTAGTCTTTGTAGCCACCTTCTCCAAAAGCTCTCTCATTTAACTTCTCCATAGGTAACCAATTTTAACTTATGGAGAAGTTAAATTTATTTGAACTCTTTGATTCATTCTATTTTTTTCTTTCTAGAAGTTCTTTTGCATCCAAACTGGGCCATAGTGACTCTTACTTTGAGAAGAAGTGGGAGTGCAACAGGCAGACGTTGAAATGGAACTGAGTGATGAAACCATAGGAGAAGATACAAGGTCTAATTGGTGAATAAATCAACTATACAAATAAAAAAAATACTCTGGTGTTCTTTATTAAATTATAATAATGAATATTTTTGGTCACAAAAAATATTATGCTTAAAACCTCTTGCTTAAAGATTGGGAAAATAAACAGTCATTGCTTATTTCTAAATAATCTTGCAATGGACTACACCATGTCAATGACCAACTATCTAAAAAGCTTAAGCTATTGATTGCAAGATCATAATGGGTATATATCAAACATAAACAAAAGAAATCCCAGAAATCATAAACATGCGGAAATTATATAGCATCCTGGTAAAAATGATTATTGCAACCTTACCTTATCATTTTTGTTACAAGAGAAAACAAAATATATTAGAGAGAAAAAGTCTCACCTTATCATTTTGGCAGCACCAAATCCAAGACTATCATGAAACAAATCTGTCATGTATTTCTTCTGTACAAGTAGCTGAACCTCAGGATTGTCATAGATTGCTGGAAGATATGCTTCACCAGCACCATTTCTATGCTCGTCCCAAAGTGCAGTGAATTTCTGGTGAAAAAGATTCCAAGTGTCCTCAAGTGTCTTAAGAATCCACTCCTTATATGCCTGCATAACATAGTGTGTTTTAGACAGGGAATAACACTGTTTTCCCCCAATAATCAATGTTCTTCGGCAATTATTAACAAATACAGTTTAAATGTCAAATCTCATCATTTCATTCACCTCTCAATGCAATGCAGCGAATTGACTGAAAGGAAAAGACCTGCTAAATGAGGTGAAGATACAGCAATAGATAAACACTACAATGGTAGTTCAGCTAACAGCACACTAACTTAATATTCCAATCACGTCTTCAATTTTTTATAAAAGAAGAAACTTTAGAGAAAGAAAGAGATAGAAGTACAAAAGATTGGAGGATAAGAAGTCCTCAACAAAGAAAAAAAATAGGTGGAAAAACAGAAAGAGAAAGAGAACTCATAAAAACTAGTCAATGTAGGAGAGCCATCCAATCTCCCTATATATAAGACGGCTTATATTCTCTGAAACTATCTCTAAAACATCTCAGCTATTACATGGTGTAGTTTTGATTTCCCATCAACATGCATACCAAGGGATACTTCTCTGAATTAGGATAACAATGCACCAGTTATCAGCACCACACATACAAAACAAGAGAATAATAGAAGGTAATTCAAACTATAAATAAGCACAAAGGCAGCGAAATTTCAAAGACTTAATTGCTGGTACAAATGCCTTGATATCTCTAAAAATATGTAGGACTACTTAAAGATAACCAGCCTCTGCCATGAAACCAAACTATGAAAGATATAAATTACAACATTAACAAAAAAAGGAGAGAGAGAGAGAGAGAGATTAAGTTTGTAAGTTAGATTATGGAGAATAACCAGAAATATATGGATAATAACAAATACAGAGTAAAAAGAAGAGTACAAGTAAGGGCCACAAAAGATATGTGGGAAAAGAGGACCTACTTTTCGATCATTTGCTTCATCAGCATGTCCATCTTGAGAAAAGAAAGCCAAAATCAAGTTTCCCAAGAATGCTCCAATATCAAAACCCATTGGTCCAAAAAATGCAAATGCAGGATCAATAACTTGAGTTGATTCACGAGTAACCATCACAGAACCAGTGTGTAGATCTCCATGTATTAGTGCCTGAGCCCTCTCACAGAACCTACAGGAATATAAATTTTTATCATGAAAAAAAAAAGTCTCACAACAAAACTACTGCATAAAAAGGAGAAGAAAGTGAGTCACAGTACTTAGATTTCAGCTCAGCAACTTCAAGCTTTAGCAGATTGTCTTCCCGAACGGCCTCAGCATCACGGTCAAGATAAGGGGAAGTCCAACGATTATATTGAGAAACTTTATAAGGGTCAGAGAATACAACCTGCTCAGTGAGCCTACATAACTCCACGTTCCCACAAAATTCGGCAACTGCATGAAGCCAGTATGAATTAAGGCTAACGGTACCAGGTCTTAAGGTAACATCAATGTATAATTATTTCATCCATTTTCAAACCAAAAGCTTAATAAAGAGGTAAATTTTATTAAAGACAGAGAAGCAAAGCACACACAACCACATCGAGGAACCAATGTTTCCAATGCAAAAATAAACTTAAATAACCACTCTCAGCTCAATTAAATTTTAGGCAAAGTATCATATTAAAAAGGATGATACTGTCAAACAGTAAAGAAGAAAATTGAACTTAAGGGTGAAGATCATACCATCCCGTTTGTGGTCAGTAGTGGAACGGTAAAGGAGAGACGTAAAGAAGAGTGACTTTGCCATGAAATCAGCCATGTGTTCAGCCAGCAAAGGGTACTCAACACCAGCAATCAACCCTTTTCTGAGGATTATGTGTGGGGGCTCCAAGTAACGCATACCAATCAAAGACAAGGTACGGTCAAAGTGATACACTTCTGGGACATGTTCAGGGCACAATCGACCCTCTTCTTTCAGCGCCAGCGACTCAAAATATGCTCTCTCCTTCGTCATCGGCCATGATTCGCCTATGCAACGAACGTACGGCAGAGCCTACAACAAACAAACAACGCCACCAATTTCAACACCCCAGAATAAAAAGTTTGAAATTTGTGATTGCCCATGATTTTCTATAGAGGAATATGAAGTTTGGGTTTTGGATCAGTGGGTGGGTAAGTGAAAACATTACCTGTTTGATGACAAAAGAACCAGCGGAGTTGACGACAATGTAGACAAAGTTAAGGTTGCCATCTCCAACTTCTTTGACGGATAAGTCAGAGAAGTTGTTGCCTCGTTTGGAGGAGAGGGCAGGGACGGTCTTTATGTATTCGATCAACATCTTCTCATCGAGAGGTCGGAATTCAGAGAAAGCCATTGTAACCGGCGACGAGTTTCAAGGAGGGAGAGGAGCAATGGTGCAGCTCCAAAATGGAATTTTGGTTAGCGTAGTTGTAGTGCGATTTACTTTTACTTTCGGAGGAGAGACGCTACAATGAGCATGAGTGGGTGGATTTTACAGCCACTGGGGTGAGGTGGTGAGTGACTTGAAGACTTTTGGGAAGGGAATAACTCCGTAAGTGCACTGAACCTGGTCAGAATTTTGATTAACCAGACCTTGGACTAGGCTAAACAATCACAATTACACTCTTACTTTGTGGTTTGTGTGATTAAACTTAAATAAAAAAATTATGAATGAGATGATTTATTTATTATATTGACTTCGCTTTGGAGAAGTATTTTGTTTCGTATTTTTTAAATAATTTAAATTTTATAAAATACATAACTACATCAAAGATATGTGTAAAGGTTATTTTACAAAATTGAATCAATTGTCTCACAAATATATCAAAATTCATACAAAATTATACATATTTGTTCCTATATTTTTCATTTTCCATTACCAAGAGAAGAAAAAAAAACACAAAATGCTCAAAAGGGTGAGACAATATAAATATATGTGTGTGTGAGAAAGAGAAATTAGAGAAATCTAATAACACAATGGTTGGCATACTATTTTTAGTACATTTTTATTATCACAATAAATGTTATGTAAATGTTACAAGATAATTTGAAATCTTTTTCTATTTAATGAGAAGTGAGAACTATATAAGTTTTAATTAATAATAAAATTATATTTAAAAATATGACAAAGAATTTGTTATTAATATCTTTTTACCAATATATCCATCTCTTGAATCAACGGTGGACATGTTAGTGTAACACAACGTGTTTAATTCAAACTAGCGCCGGATCCCTCTTGATGCATGGATTATTCCATTAGTTAATTATACATTTATATCATGTATATATATATGTAATTATAAATTCATAATTTATATTTATATGAAGCTAAGAATTTTGAAAGTTCATATAACAAATAAAAGAGGAATGAGAAATTATAGTTATTTTTGTAAGTAAATTTGTATAAGTGAAATAATGAAAACTGATTATATTCCTATAACAACTCTAAATGCATGTTTAGATGAGACATAACTATATTCCATAAATTTCCAATAAATATCTCAAATATATATACTCCTATTTTTCAACCTACTCTTTAGCACATTTTATTATTAACTAAAATTAATGTGAGTTTCACAAATCATGTTGGTATTCCTCTTTGTGTGGTGGGATCTATTTCATGTTTTAATACAATTCATGTGTGTTTAAACAAATGAAAAAGACGTGTTTAAAAGAGTATATTATAAACTTCTCCCTTCGAGTTTTATCATATGGAGACATTGAAATCTTAACTTAATTTTAACTCATACCAACAACATTAAATTTTTACTTACTTATTTACCTTGTCACATGTGCAATGATGTTTATAATTCATTGTTAATAGTTAATGACCAACCAATAAATGAAAATAGTGAAAGACTTCAATCATGATGCATATAAATTATAAATGCCTTATAAAAAGTACCCAAAAAACCTTATTTGATAGCATATGATGATTTTTTGAATCAACATGAATCTTTTTAATCTAGTGTGATAATATATATCATTAAGTTCTAGAAATTTGTTATTTGTACAACATGATTATACTATGTACTATTTGTTTGTTTTACAGTTAGACACAATGGATAATCAATTCCACCGAATTGATTTTAAATTACTTTCGTCTAATGTTTTCATAAAATGTGCACCACTTATTTACAATCATTAATTGTATAATTAATTATACTCAATTGTAAACTAAACAAACAATAATCTTTTACAACAAACTTTTTACTTTTCTTACTCCATCACATCACTTATTTTATCACGTATTTCTCTCTCCACCCTCTTTCATTGTAAAAAGTTGTTATAGTGTTTATATAACCAAAGAATTGTGACTTAGTTGTCAACGCAGACTGAGATTGTGGGAAGAGTTCTCGGGTTCGATCCCCACTGAACACACTCTTAGGGGGAGGTGATGAGCCTTAACTGTAACTAAACACTGAATAATTATCCTGGTAATTGGGGACACCTATGGTGAAAAAAAATTGTTATATAATATTATTGTAAAAATAATATTTTTCTTTTTTTAAAAATTATTTGAGTGACCAAGTTAATTGATAGAGCTAAAGGCCATCCATTGGAGCATATTATATTAGTATGGGCCATTTATTTAAGTTTAAAATAAAAGTGTAATATAATTTTTTATTGTTTTTGAAATTTACTATGATTAGCTTTTAATTAAAATATTAAAACAAATTTTTTAATTAAAAAAAACTCACATAATTGTTATAATCTCTTAAGAACCTTTTTGATTGAAAATACAAACAAACGGAACCCTTATTTAGGAGCCTCATCTTCTTTTGACAATTTTATTTTTTTTCTCCCAACTATCTATCAAACATGATAAAGCATGCATGCTTCATGCTTGCCAGTTGCCATCAAAAGATTATGGACTTTGATCTTTGAAGAGTCGTGTTCCCCGACACATCTTATTCCTTTCATATTTAATCATACATAAGATATATATCATCGGTCCAAAGTTGAATTTGACAACAGAAACATTAATTAAAAAAAAAAAAATTGCCACATAAGAGAAGAAACGGAAACAAGATTCGATTAACTTTTTTTCATTAATTATTATAAAAACACCATTTTAATTTGAGTTTAATATATGTACACTCTCAATATAAAAAAGTTTTACACAAACATCCAATGATGTGTTGCCACATCATATATTAAATTTAAAAAACATGAGGTGTCATGTTCATTAAATGATGTGGCATCACGCCATTGGATGTAGGGCCGTAAATGAGTTGAGCTATTCATGAACAATTTGAGCTCGGCTTGTTAAATGCTCGACGAAGCTCGTTTGTTTAATTAAACAAACAAGCCCAAGCTTTTGGGCTCGATTAATTAAATGAGTCAAGCTCAAGCCTTATAAGCTTGACATTAAGAGCTCGTGAATAGCTCGCTTATTATATATATAATAATTAATTAATCTAAATAATTAAAGTAAAGTAATATTAATAAAAAATAGAAAAAAAAACATACAGTTATAAGTTTATTTTTAAAATAAATAATAAAATAATAAACTAAAATAATCACTCTATATATGAAAATAAGTATTAAAATATTTCTTATATTAGTCAAGAAGTTATGTATTAAATTTTGAAAAATATAATATTTTAGAATTATCTAACTATATATATATATATCGTATATTAAGAATATATTTTGATTTTTATATATTATTATTTAATAATAAAATATTTATTAAATACTAAATTCATACACTTTAAAAATGATTTAAAGAAAATTTTCATAAAAGCAAAACAACGAAGTTATAAATGAGTTAAACAAGTCAAGCCCAAGCTTTGTTTTTCTTTAACAAGCCAAGCCCAAGCTTGAAGTTTGGCTCGTTTAAATAAATGAGCCAAGCTTGAGCCACCCATTTTTTTCACAAGCCAAGCCTGAGCTTCAGGTACTCGGCTCGGCTCGGCTCGGCTCATTTACAGCCCTAGTTGGATGTATGTGTAAAACTTTTTTACACCGGCAGTGTATACTAAGTGACCGTTTGGTATAGCTTAATTTTGGCTTATAAGCCACTTAAGAAGAAAAGCTAAGCCAAACAAGTTTTTTTAAAAGCTCTTAAAATTATAAGCAACTTTTATTTTGTGTTAATATTAGGAGAAAAGAAAGATGTTGGTTAAAATTTTGTATTCTGTTATTTTGTATTCTGTTTGGTTTTTAATTAGTTTGGTTAGTTTCTTTTAGTTTGGTTAGCTTCTTTCAGTTAGTTTAGTTTAGTTACATCTAGTTAGTTAGTTTTCCTTTTGTTTAGTTTTCTCTATATATTTGTACTCTTCTTTACACATGAATCAAGATCTATCAGTTTTCTCTTCTTCTACCAGTTTTCTCTTCTTCTCTCAGATTTCAGCTTGTTCTTTTCTCTAATATGGTATCATGAGCCTCTGGTTCATCTCCCTTTTTCTCTTCTCCTTCAGCTGCTTCTTTCCTTAACTACTAATTTTTGTCTTCTCTCATTTCCTCCATGGCGGAATCAAAGAATTCTTCAACCCCAGATTATCTTGTCAATCCCAATAATCCCTACTATCTTCATCCTAACGAGAATCCCGCTCTGGTTCTTGTGACTCCTCCTCTAAATGAATGGAATTATCATTCTTGGTCTCACACCATGTATGTGGCTATGTATTCCAAGAATAAACATAGATTTCTTGATAGCAGTCTCGCAGAGCCTCCTACCTCTAATCCTCTCTTTGAAGTGTGGCAGAGATGCAACAATGTGGTGGTGTCTTGGCTGACTCGTTCCATGATTACTTCCATTGCCAATTCTGTTATGTACAAGAAAAGGGCCTCGGATATTTGGAAGAACATCCAGGATAGATTTTCCAGAGGTGACAAATTCAGAATTGCTGACATACAAGAAGAACTCTCTCTTTGCAAACAAGGTGAATTAACTGTTTCTGAATTTTTTACAAAGTTGACATATTTGTGGGAACAATTGGAAACCTTTTATCCTCCACCTATATGTACCTATGAGAAACCCTGCAGTTGTGGAGTTATGACTACTATTAAGAAAAGAAAGGACGATACTTGTGTGATTAAATTTCTTAGAGGATTAAATGATGAATTTGCTCAAGTAAGATCGCAGGTCATGATGATGGAACCTACTCCTAGCATAGATAGAGTTTTTTCTATGGTCCTTCAACAAGAAAATGAATTTGGAGGTCCTATTTTAAGTAATGAAGCTGAAGAAGTTGCTACTGTTGTTAGTTCTGATAACATTTTTTCAAAAAAATTCTCCAAATGCATTGCCAAAGGTTATGGTAGAGGAACTGGTGGAAAATATGTTAAAAATGGAGTCAAGCCAAATAGGCTTTGCACTCATTGTGGTAGAACTAACAACACCATAGATACTTGTTTCTTGTTACATGGTTATCCTTTGGGATTCAAAGGAAAACAGAAACCAAATGGGAAGGTTTCTGCTAGTCATGTGAACACCAACAGTGAAGAAAATGATGATGTTTTTACTGTGGAGAAGAACGAATCCAAAGATATGAGGCAAGAGCAATTTTCTTTGTCCAAACAGCAATATGAAGGGCTTCTAACCTTGTTGCAGCAAGTCAATGTTGGTGACTCACATTCAACTAATCGCATACAAACCACTAATTTGAACTTTTCTAACTCAGGTACATCATTCCTTAATTGGGTTCTTGACACTGGTGCAACTGACCATATATGCCCCCACAAAGTCTTCTTTTATTTCTTTGAATAAAATTTTCCCTATTTCTATTAAACTTCCAAACAATGAATATGTCATAGCTGAATAGTCTGGGCATATACAGTTGAATGATATAATTCTGAAAAATGTTCTTTATGTTCCAAATTTCAAGGTGCATTTGATTTCTATATCTAAGTTAACTATGGCTCAGAATTGGCTTGCTATCTTCACTAACTCTAACTGTTTTATTCTCTAGAAAAGTCCATGGAGGATGATTGGTTCAGCTAGTAGGAGCAATGGGATTTATATTCCGAATGACTCTCTTAATCTTGCCAAAGATAGTATAATAAATGACATTCCTTTTCTTGGTGATATTGTGTGTAATAATTCCTCTTCTGTATGTTTTCTGCCAAATACTAGCAAAAATTTTGATGCTTTGCATTCTTGTACTTCTCTGGCTTGTAATAGCAATAATAATTCCGTTGACATTTGGCATTGTCGCCTTGGTCATGCTTCCAACAATGCGATGAAAGAGATTTCCATGCAATATCCTTATATTCCTTTTTACAACTTACATCCCTGTGACTTTTGTCATAAGGAAAGATAACAGAGATTACCTTTCCCTATTAGCGCAAGTCAATCTAATAATCTTTTTGATCTTATTCATGTTGATATATGGGGCCATTTGGCATTCCCTCCTTTGAAGGTTATAGATATTTCTTGACCATTGTAAATGACTACACTAGGTTTACTTGGATTCACTTGATGAAACACAAATCTGATGTTAAAATTTTGCTTCCTAGATTCATTCTTGTAATTGAAAATCATTTTAGTGTTAGACTTAAGAGAATTAGAAGTGATAATGGCAAGAAATTTAATTTGTTGAATTTCTTTTCAGCTAAGGGTATCATTCATGAAACCACTTGTGTGGAAACACCACAACAAAATGGTATTGCTGAAAGGAAACATCAACACATTCTTAATGTTGGTCGTGCCTTGATGTTTCAAGCCAACTTACCTAAGAAATTTTAGTCTTATGCTCTTACTTATGGTGTGCATATCATTAACAAACTTCCCACTCCTCTTTTGAATAAAAGGTCTCCCTTTGAGATGTTATACAACATTAAACCCAACTTGAATGAGTTGCGTGTGTTTGGGTGTCTTGTCTATGCCTGTACTCTTAAATCTGGTCGTACCAAGATAGATCCTAGGTCCACCAAGTGTATCTCCCTTGGAATAAAAGATGGAACCAAAGGGTATATCTTGTACAATGTTAATAATAGAAATTTCTTGATATCAATAGATGTTTGTTTTTATGAGAAGGAATTTCCCTTTTCTGCTAACTCTTCTATTCAGCCTTTTCATGAATCTGGACAACATGATCATCAAAAATTTGCCCCTATAGACTATCACAAATGTGATGAAACTTCAGCAACTTTACATGAACCTGGTTTTACTACATCAGCTGAGGATGATTCTGATTTGAGTAGAAAAATTCAAGGTCAGACATGTGAAGAAGGACAAGAGAATAATGATAATCTTTTGCAAAATGAAGATTCTCTAGCTCAGGATGTGAACATCCAACACAACAATGAGACTGCAAGAAGCTCTACAGGAGTGAGAAGACCACCTCAGTACCTAAGAAACTACATCTGTGATTTTTCCAATTCACAGATTTGGTCTCATTGCTTAAAGAGCAATTCTCTCTATCCCTTGTCCTCTTTTCTTTCTCATTCTAAATGCTCTCCTAATTATTTATCTTTCTGTGCAGCTATATCATCTATAACAGAACCAGAAACCTACCGTCAAGCTATAAAAGAGGAATGTTGGAAAAAGGCTATGACTGAAGAATTAGCTGCTCACTCACAAAACAGAACCTGGGTTCTTGTAAATCTGCCACCTGGAAAGAATCCCATCAGCTGCAAGTGGGTGTATAAAATTAAACACAAGGCTGATGGAAGTATCGAAAGATATAAGGCCCGGTTGGTGGCAAGAGGATTTACTCAAACTCAGGGAGTTTATTTCTTTGAAACTTTCTCTCCAGTAGCTAAAGTCACTACTATTAGGTTTCTTTTAGCCATTGCTTCATGCAAAGGGTGGTATTTACATCAGCTAGATGTAAATTATGCTTTTTTGCATGGAGATTTGGATGAAGAAGTTTATATGTCTTTACCCCCTGGTTTGCATCCTCCTCATCCTAATATGGTGTGCAAATTGAAAAAATCTATTTATGGCATTAAACAGGCCAACAAACAATGGAATTCAAAACTTACCGATGCTTTGATTCAAATAGGTTACATCCAAAGTATAGCTTATTACTCTTTATTCACAAAGCACAAAGCCAATTCTTTTACTGCTCTTCTAATTTATGTTGATGATATGGTTTTAACTGGGAATGATCTAAATGAAATTAAATTTGTGAAAGAATTTCTTAATGGTACTTTCAAAATTAAGGATTTAGGGGAATTAAGATATTTCTTGGGCTTAGAAGTTGCTAGGTCTAACTCTGGTCTTCTTATCACCCAAAGAAAATATTGTCTTGATCTAATTTCTGAATGTGGTTTAATTGGTTGTAAACCATCTTCTACTCCTATTGATTCCTCATCTAAATTACATACTGACTCTGACAATCTTCTTCCTGATCCAGCTGTGTTTAGAAGACTAATTGGAAGACTCTTGTACTTAACCACCACCAGACCTGACATATCCTATATTGTGGGACAAGTATGTCAGTTTGTTGCCTCTCCTACATCTACTCATCTTCAAGCTGCCATGAAGATTGTTCGTTATTTAAAAGGAACACCAGGCCTTGGATTATTTTATCCTTCATCCAATGAGGAGAAGATTACAACATTCTCAGATTCTGACTGGGCTTCTTGCCCTACCACTAGAAGATCTGTAACAGGATACTGTGTTTTCCTTGGTTCTGCCATAGTCTCTTGGCGTTCAAAGAAGCAACAGACTGTGTCTAGATCATCTTCAGAAGCAGAGTATAGAGCTTTAGCTTCTCTCAGTTGTGAACTTCAATGGATTCAACATCTTTGCAAGGATCTCATACTTGATATTGCTATTCCTTTTTCTGTTTTATGTGATAATCAGTCTGCTATATACATAGCCAAGAATCCTACATTTCATGAGAGAACAAAACATATAGAGGTGGATTGTCATGTAGTTAGACAAAAACTTGTTTCTGGGTTGATTCATCTTTTCCATGTTCCTACTAATTCTCAATTGGCAGATATTTTTACAAAGGCTCTTCTCCCTGGAAGATTCAAGACTAACTATATCAAGTTGGGTCTTTTAAACATCTATGCCCCAACTTGTGGGGGGGTATTAGGAGAAAAAAAGGATGTTGGTTAAAATTCTGTATTCTGTTATTTTGTATTTTGTTTGGTTTTTAATTAGTTTGCTTAGTTTCTTTCAGTTAGTTTAGTTTAGTTGCATCTAGTTAGTTAGTTTTCCTTTTGTTTAGTTTTCTCTATATATTTGTACTCTTATTTACACATGAATCAAGATCTATCGATTTTCTCTTCTTCTACCGGTTTTCTCTTTTGCTCTCAGATTTCAGCTTGTTCTTTTCTCTAATAATTAAAAAGGAGCTTTATAAAAAGTAACCTTTTATAGCTTTTGCGGGGCTTTTCTTAATAAGACTACACTTCGATTCTCAAATCTACTGCTATTTTGAATTTTTAAATTATTTCTTTTATCATTCTCAGTCACTAATCCCCTGTGACTTTTTCTTTTACCAAATCCCTCTATAACTTTCATCGGGCCATTGCAAACCACTGTGCCACTCGACATCAACGTTAGCCCGCAAGAGAATAAACATATGATGCGTTTTTTTATTTCAAGAAAAGAGAAATGGTAATGCAGGCATGTGAGTGAGTTGATTAAACCGGATCTTCTTGGCCTTGAACTTCAACATGTTAAAAGAGTGTGTGAATCAACTGAGGGATGTGTGACTGAGATTTTTCCCCTTTCACTGGGTGAATTTTGGTAGTGATGATGGTGGATTTTGTGAATCTGCATTTTTTTTCTTTTTAATTTGTTCCGATCCTAATCTCAATTAAAATTGACAAAAAAATCTCAATTAAAACATGATTTTGATAAAATATTTTACCAAACAAATTTTAATGTAAAATAGTTTTTAAGTTAAAAATAAATAAAATAGTCAAACAACTTTAACTTTATTTTTAAAAGCTCTCATATTTTACTTTAGTTTTGAAGTAACTTATAAGTAAAATAAAAGCTAGGCTTCCTTTTCTCATATATATATTTATGTATAAAATAGTAAAACGACTTTCTATAATTTTTACTTTTTAAATCTTTACAAAAAATAAAATAAATTAAAATAATGTGACATTTTTTTATAGTTATCAGTAAAAAATCTCAGAATAAAGATGTTCTAATATTCTTTCTAAAATAAACTGTACCCAAATGCATAAGTAATGACATAAATAAGCCTCATTTCAAAACATTAAAGTAAATAATACATTTAGAGTATATATTTATTTAGAAATGTTCTCATTATTAATATACAGTTTTAAAAATTAATTTTCAAAAGAAGACAAATTTTGATTGGAATTAATTCTAAAAAGAGATAAGTTTTTTATACAACAAAAAACATACAACAACTCATACAACACACTTTTTCTCTCTTCATCATATCACCCATCACATCCCACATTTCTCTCTCTTTTCCCTCTATTCTCTCTTTCTCTCTCAATGTTGTACATGTACAACATGTACAAAGATCATTTCTCTTTTAAAAATTAATTTCTAGAAGTAAGTGGGGGCAGGTTAAAAAAATAAAAAATGAGAGGGGTGTAAATAAAAAAAGAGGTGGAAAGTAAATCCCTAAGATTAAGTGAATCAAGCAACCAATAGCAATCCACAAAAGATTGTGGGGCCAAATAGGATGGATTTTATTTATAAATAGTTGAGTGTTACGAATAACTATGATATGGTTGATTGTCTATCAGATTCATTCTGATATGATATGACTTTACCTATTTTCTTTAATAGAAGGAATGATATTGAGAAGATATTGTATAATTGTAGGTTATTTAGTTTCCTCAATTGTAGATTATATAGTTTCCTTTATTATCTCCCATTCACTTGTATAAATACCCCTTATGTGAATGGAATAAGACACGACCAACTCTCGGTCTCTTCTTCTCTTATCTTTCTCTCTACTATTTCTCTCTATTTTTATATATTATCGGCGTTAATTTTATAACACGTTATCAGCACGAAGCTCTACGCATTATCACAAGAAGATCTATGATTCTTGCACAAATTAAAGGTATTATTATTACTAGAAATCCTATTTTTTTGCAGAAAAGGTATGATTAGTTTTCTTGGCATTCTTATCATAAATTGAAATATATGTTTGAGTATGAAATCATGTCTCTACCTGTTGATCGGGCATATAGATTTTTATAATATTTATAAATATGAAATTATGCTTTGGCCTACAAATCGAACATATTTAGAAGGATGAAATAGAAATTTTATTTATTTGATTTTATCTTTTAATTTATTTAAAATAAATATTTAAGATGTGTTGAATTTTTTTTATATTCATGTTTCTTTTATCGTGAAAAATATGTGTAATACATTATATTCTAATCATTTTAAATCAATGATAATTATTATCATTGTTATTATTATAATTGTTAGAGAAGTTAAATGAAAATAGATATTTGATACGTAAATGTGGATTTATGTATTTATTTAAGAGATATGAATTTTATTTATGAGATATTTCTTACATACTTAAATTAGTAAGTGGAATAATGCATGATCTTATACAATGTTGGTTTGGATATATGCTGTTAGAAGCATTTCAAATTATTATATAACATGTGTGACGTGTTTAGAATAATTATGATATGGTGGATGCCTATCAGATTTATTCTGATATGATATGACTTTACCTATTTCCTTTAATAGAAGGAATGATCTTGAGAAGATATTGTATAGTTGTAGGTTATTTAGTTTCCTCAATTGTAGGTTATATAGTTTCCTTTATTATCTCTCATTCACTTGTATAAATACCCCTTATGTGAATGGAATAAGACACGAACAACTCTCGATCTCTTCTTCTCTTATCTTTCTCTCTACTTTTATATATCATCGGCGTTAATTTTATAACAATAGTTGATATGTTTTAAATATGTTTTTTTAGAGGTGGTAAAACGCCGACTTGATTTGGGTCGGTTAAAAAAATGGTGTCCAAACCTAACAAAATATAGAACAAGTGTGGTATTTTAGCATACTAAACTTGTTATTTTAATAAAATGGATTGGCATAAACAAATCAGATTTAATTCAACCTAAATTTTTAAAACTCAAGCCCCGTAATTTAATGGGCGAAATCGTTAACCATTTACAAATTTAATGTCAAAAAGTTATGTTTTGCCAAATTGTTAATATTTCTTGAACAAATAAGTTGTAATTTTAAATACTTAATTAGATATGAAAGTGGATCTCAATTTCATTCTCCATATAACAATATTCGCTTATGATAACCCAATATGATAAAAACATGCAACATAATATACAAATTACTTAACGACTTCCAATCCTATGATTGAATGTTATTCGTTAAATATAGTTGCACAATAATAATTTTTTATATCATCACAGAAAAATAATATCAATAATGATAATATATTAAATTGTTTAGAAAAATTTGGATCGATTTATATTGGATTGGTTCTCACAGGCAGATCCGAAATCCAATCCAATAAAAAAACTTCGGCATTTTTGTGATTTGCGTTTTTTTTTCAATTTGCAGTTTTTTGAATCGGTTGTTGCGGTTCTAATTGGATTAGATTGGATTTGAACACCCATACCTAGAAGCAATGTTGCAAGAGAAGGCAGAGGTGGAGCCATCGAGAAAGGAGAGGAGAGAGTGGAGGTAAAGGAAGGAGAAGAAGCCATGGAAGAAGGAAAAAGAAAAACTCTTACTATGGAAAGAGGAAGACCCACTTAAAGTGAGGAGAGATCCTCCATGGCGGGGAGAAAGTCCCCCCAAAGTTGTTGGAGCAGTTGTTTTTTTTTTACAAAAAGGCCTGATAGAGTAAAGATGGGGAATTGAGTTTCTAGTCCTTCACTGGACTCAAGTGCGCGTGGATTACTAGTCCAGCCCACACCAAGAATCAAGATTCAACTCATCCGTGCCACTGCTAGTAAAACCATTTCTACGGAATACATGCGTTGTCCCGTGAAGCTTCCCCAACTAAACTCTTTCGAACATTGCAACAAAAATAATTCATGCGACGGAAATTCATTGCATTTCTAATTGAGTGTGTTTGAAGTGACTAATATGGGAGGTTTAACTTAGACACCACCGTGTGATACTACACTACTGCCATTCACCTCCGAGGACGTAGGTAGGATGACGGAATGAGAGGAAAAGGTTAAAAAAATGTTAAAAAGTTAAAAATATCATCAACAAATTAATATATCAATTTTGGACTTTTTTTCCTGTACTTTGCAAGTTTGCGTGATTTAAAAAGTATCAATATCCTTTGAAAATTAATAGCTAATAATGTTAAATACATAGTATTATTTTACTCCGATTACAGATATAAATATAAGAAAATTATAATTTAAGTAAGTGAGAGACGTTATAGTTAAAAAAACACTGACTTAAGTCTGTATATATTTAATAAACGAT
This sequence comes from Sesbania bispinosa, assembly GCA_026901365.1. Lineage (NCBI taxonomy): Eukaryota > Viridiplantae > Streptophyta > Magnoliopsida > Fabales > Fabaceae > Sesbania > Sesbania bispinosa. Next base: position 787,525 of record QLOH01000286.1, read on the forward strand.
TTGTAAGGAAAATACAAAAGTATGAGAAATTTTTTAATTTCAGTACCAAAAAAAATAAATGAAATAAAATTAGATTAAATATAACTTATTAATTTAATTTCATTTTAAATAATAACACTCACTCAATATTCATTATTCAATAGCATTTCTCTGTTCTCTTCTCCACTCCTCCCCGGAATTCCAAACGTGACCCAAAAGCAAACGATGAAGAACAAAAATGTTCCGTGTTTTAATTTTAACCCACGAGCGAGCGAGAAAAATAGCTATTAACCAACGGTAAACAGTTGTGAATAGCGCAGTGGAGGTCTTATAGTTACAGGAAATTTTGGCAGTTATATAAATGACGCGCCGTGTAAGGCGCGTGATGGGTTATCTATCAGTCTAACCCGCGAGCATTTTTATCAGTTATATAATGGTAGCAGAGAGTATCGGGCTTAGCATTGGTGGAGAGTCGAGAATTTGGGGATGGGGAGGCTGTGGACGACAGTGGCCATAACTGTCTCCATACTGTTCTTAGACATCGTTTACAGCTTCGATGGGGGCACCCACCCCAAACAACAATACAGTCTCTGTGAAGACCTCATTCTTCCCTCCGGTTACCCTTGCTCCGAATATACGGTACGCTACTTTTCATTACTCTTTCTCTTCCGTGTCAATTCAATGCCCCTTCACTACATAATCCAACCGATGATGAAACTTCTGTCTTTTGATCCACTGCACATCGCACAAAAAATAAGTCAACCACCTCTTCTTTTATTAAAAAAATATATTTTAAATTAATTTCCTTTGTAGTCGCAGGAGTAGAGCGTTTTGTATCTTTATATCATTGCGTTCTGTTTTTTTGTTTTTTTCAGAGTTAATCTAAAAATTGAATTACAGAGATTTTGAGATTTTTACTCCTTTATTTGTCATCTATAGTTTATGTGATGGCTAACGGCTAAGTGACGTTTACGTTTTATTACTTTTCAGATTGAAACGAAGGATGGTTTCTTGTTAGGTCTTCAGCGTGTCTCTTCTTCTTCTGGTCTTCGTCTAGGGTATGCTGGAGAACGAGGCCCTCCGGTTCTGCTTCTGCATGGACTATTCATGGTCACCTCATTATCTACTCTTAATTTACTCTTTCTAATGCCAATGCCATTATTACGTTAACAACAATACAGCATGTTGCTGGTGTGTGTATCATGTTCAATATTCTGTTTTCTATCTTAACACAATTGGTTGAAAGATTTGAGTGACGATCTTTCATAAGTTACTTATTTTCACACTATCACTGCGGAAGGAAACATATTTATCCAAACGGCACAGTAATGATATTTGATGTCTTCCTATTGATTATAGGAAGTTTCAAAATGTTGTAACTAAGTCCGCTTTGTCGTATTTGCAGAATTTTGGACTATGTTTGGATTAATTTTAAAACTTCAAAACTCTACTCCTCTATGCGACAAAATTTGCATTAAATTTTATCCTTTGTTTTTTTTAGGGGAAGGAGGGTTGCTTAATTCCTTTTAAACCTTCGAACCGTTTGATTGAATCTCAACTTTTATATTTATGGATGCTATTTGATATGATCAGGCAGGTGATGCATGGTTTCTAAATACTCCAGAGCAATCACTTGGCTTCATCCTTGCATATCATGGTTTTGATGTTTGGGTAGGAAATGTGCGTGGAACACGTTGGAGCCATGGGCATAAATCTTTATCAGAGAAGAATAAGGTGCCTGGTTTGCTTTAATCTTCATGTTATAAAGTTTGTTGAGTATGTCTCAGCTGTGTGTGATAGTTTTTATGGTTTTATTAATTTTTGCTTAAAAAAAGTGTAAGACATGGGAGAATTATTGGGTTAAATGGGAAGGCTCTCTTCATTTCTCTATAAAGTCGGCAGGGTATGTTTCTGAAAATTGAGCATTGAAAGTGCTTTACTGAAATGTTTAGTTATGAAATCAACAACTAACTTTTTATTTTGTAATGTTTGAAAAGAATTATAATACAAGTTCTGGATGAGTATTAAGGGAAACTATTGCCATTTTAATAATAGAAATGAGGTCATACTGAAGGAGGCTATATCATTCACTGATTTTAGGGTTGCCGCTGAATGTTTTCAGCACCTTTCCAGTTCCACTTATATTAATAAGCACCATTAAATTATAGTTCATTCACTATATCATTATTAGTTGTTTCTTGTCAAGGCTCAAATATTTCCATTTCATTAGTGCCTAATGGAAGAGTAGGATTCAGAATTTGTAATGCATTTCCCCATGTCTGTCATGTGAGTCATATCTTGGGACTAATTGAGCTTTGGTCCCTTTGTAGCACTTTTGGGATTGGAGTTGGCAGGAATTAGCCCTATATGATGTTGCAGAAATGATCAATTACATCAACTCAGTTACAAACTCAAAGCTATTTGTAGTTGGACACTCACAGGTATTTATGATTCTTGTACATCATCCTTTTCACTTGCTATTTGGTGGTTGCGATTCCATACATTTTATATTATCCTCATTATTCTTAGGGGACAATTATATCCTTAGCTGCCTTCACTCAACCGGAGATAGTAGAAAAAGTTGAAGCTGCAGCTCTTCTATCTCCAATATCTTACTTGGATCACATCACTGCTCCTCTTGTAATTAGAATGGTTAAGATGCACATTGATCAGGTATTTCTTACTTAGTTCTTTTAATTTTCACTTTAAAACTGGATCTATGGAATGAGAAATGATTGATGGTTTTGTTCAGATGATTCATACCATGGGGGTTCATCAACTGAACTTCAAAAGGTTTTATGTTTCAATTTTCCTTCTGTTCTGTTTCTCTCTTTTACTTTTGCATTTGTTCATCAATGTATTTCTAGTTTAGCAAATGTTCACTTTATGTATTTTTCTTAACTTTTCAGCGAATGGGGAGCCAGTCTCTTGGTTTCCTTATGTGATACCTGTCTTAGTTGCAATGACATGCTGTCATCCATTACAGGTTCATGTCTCTCAAACTGGCTCTGTCTGTGTGTCTGTGTTTAGAAGGATTTGTCTCTGAGTTCACATGCTAGGCTGTGATGAATGTTCTTGCTGATTTATCTGTTTGTTGAGACTGTTATTGCCTTCTCCAATTTGGAAAACTTCAATCTATTGTGCTTGTGATAGTGCTAAACTGTCAAATCCAAATAATATTCTTCACTAAATGGAGCTTTCTATTTCCATTCTCTGTGGGAGGATAAAAAGGATCAGTTTCTTTTTTCTTTGTTGGATGCACTGTTGTAAGCATGTTCAGTTATGGAATACTGTGGCTGAGGCATTTTGTTTTTAGTTTATATGCGCATAGAGATAGGTGAATGTGCATCATATGTGAAGACTATTCCTATCAATTTCCATGAAAGGCTTTCTTAATCTATTTTCCTCCATTCTCCAATGAGAAACCATGATATTTCCTGCTTATGTAGGTACCAGGGATTTACAATTTAGACCATGACTGAGTTTGTAAATGAATTCAACTTGGTCCAAATAAAAGGATTGCAAATTTCTCAATTTTTAAACTTTTTGTAGCATGTTTGGATGGGTGTTGGGAGTACCTAGAATCATATTTGAAGATGTAAACGTGATTTAAAATCCGTGTCAAGTTGAAAAATTTATGTTGATTTTTACTGCAAACTTACTTTTAATAGAAAAGTTTCCAAACATAAATCACATCTCTCCAACCTCACGGTTAAGCAATCAATTTTAAAAAATCAAATTTGCAAACGCTCACCCATACAAACACTTAAATGGATGGATTGTTGAGTTGGATATTATGTGAAGGTTTGTATCTTGTAAAGTGTAGAGAGTGCAGCCTTCTCTGATTTTGCAGTTGATATTTTTAGTTTAATTAAACGGTTGTATGGCAACAAACATGTTCTGCCCATAGTGTGAAACTTTACAACCCCGTCTAATTTTTCCTAATAACTAGATTATCATTATGCAAATTAAAACTTGAAATTATTAAATCATTGTCATGCACTTATTTCTTTCATTAAATTGAATTTTCACTTCAGTGTATTATATTTGGATTTTGTGTGGAAATCCTTATGTGCATTATCTGTCTGTGTTACTGAGATGCTTCCTGCCACGTCATATCCTCAGGATATGAAAAGTTGTCAAGGATAAGATAGTAGACCAAAATGCCCCAATTAAGTGTATTTGGTGTAATGTTGCTTCAGCTTGCTGCAGTCCTAGACGTGCAGCTAGGTCTGTGGTGGAAATAAAGCTATTCCTTGATTAGAGCTTAGGAAATATTTGAAAGGAAAAAGGAGTGGCATTTATGGTATGGATAATGAAGATGTGGTATTATAGATTTTCATTTATTTTGTTTTTGTGGAAAGCAAGAAAATCATGGCATTTAATATATATGCTGAGTAGAAATTCATAGTTTCATGGAATGGAATTTCTTGATGCGTCATACCAGAAGTCTACATTCCTCTCGTTTTTAGGTGCATATGAAAGATGGAGTAATATTAACTTATTAAGTATGAAAAGAAAATAAACAGAACCAATAAAGTGTCCTTTCCTGAAAAATAATTCTTGCCATATTCTGGTGACTAACCTGTTCAGATCTGGTTACATTTAATGCTTCGGAATAATGCAAAGGCTATTCTCTCTTCAAGAGCTGATAGAAATAGTCTGCTAACTGATTAACTATTTCAGTAACTTGTTTGGACCAATCGGTTGGAAGTTGCTCTTTTGGCTCATTCCTACATGTTTCAATAGTTATATTATGTTTCTTTTTTCTTTTTTTTTTTTATAAATTTTCTTCTCAAGATACTTTAATGAAATTACAGGGAAGAATTGTTGCTTCAATGAGTCACGTGTGGAATTTTATCTTGAACAAGAACCTCACCCATCGTCCTCCAAAAACTTGAACCACCTTTTCCAGAGTATGCTCCATTATCTTCATGTGGTAGCCTTAAGTGACAATTTTGCTATGACTGTCCAAATATGTACAGTTAACAATCATAATTTATTATTATTGCTCTTACTTATGAATACTACTGCTTGTTTTTTAAAATGAAAGATTTTCCTTTGATCATGTCTGATAAATGATCATAGGGATGGTACTAGTATTGTTATCCTCTTCATGAGTATGATTGATCACCGATTTAAGACTTGGCAGCATGCATCAAAGTAATGCTTATTACAAATACATGTTTACAAGAGTAGGATGAATTGGATGATTTCCTCTAATGGGCCAGTATTATGCACAAAACGTGCAAGTAGATTAGCTGGGCATATTCTGCTATATTTTCTTCTTTTTTTAGGTAATATATATTCCGTTACCAGCATCTGCTTAGGTTGTGTGTGACATACTTTATCTTGCTAAGGACCACATTTGTACCAAGATTAGTTACAAAGTAGCACCTGCCATCAGCCCATCAATTCCTGGGTGGACTGAAATTCTTTTATCTATCAAATATCTGATTATTTCCAAGAGCATGTATTTTGAACTCAATTCAGGAATTGCTGAAAGGACATTTCATGTTTGATTATCTACTTTCACTGTGTTATTCACCCTGACTGACTGGCTTTCACTTTTGTATGACATTTTAGGAACTGATTCATGTGCTATCTCATTCTTCTTTATGGTTATGTTATGTCTCTGATGACCTCATTTATTCACCAGTGATTCGCAAAGGAACCTTCTCCAAGTACGATTATGGAAAGCTCAAAAATCTGAAAGAGTATGGCAAGTTCAAACCACCAAAGTTCGACCTTAGCCGCATACCCAAGTCATTACCTCTGTGGATGGCTTATGGGGGAAATGATGCTTTAGCAGATGTAACTGATTTCCAGCACACACTCAAGGATTTGTCATCCACACCGGAGGTGGTTTATCTTGAAAATTATGGTCATGTTGATTTCATTTTAAGCTTGCAAGCAAAACAAGATCTTTATGACCCTATGATTAGTTTTTTCAAGTCAACGGGCAAATTTAGTAGTATTTAAACTTTGCTTCCTTCCGTTATGATGGATGTAATATAATGGTTATAGGTCCTTGGATTATTAAACTATATGTAAAGTTAAAACATTAAATATACTGTGGAGCCCCCCTTATTATTCTGCCCGTGATATGTAAAGAATAAAGATGATGGCAAATCCATATTGTTTAACGTTTAACCTGTAAAGCATCCTCTACTTTTTTTATTTTGTCTGATACTCTCTTCTTGTCTTTTTCTTAAGAGTGAGTTAGAGCCTTTCGTTATACTAATTTTTTTTTTAATCACAAAACTACTCTCACAATTGACATCCTCTGTGTCGGCCATTTCATAGATAGAAGTAAAATATTTCTTTTCTCTGTTTTTTTAATAAATAATTATTTTTTTAATACGGTCTTGGTCAAAGAAGCCCAAAAGGGATGAATTGCTCCGCGGGGTTGAAGATTCGGGTGAACGCTATTGGCTAATAGCTATTACTTACTTCTTTTACTCTTCTCTCCATGACTTGTACCGGGTAATATATATTGTGCCAGTTAGTGAGTAAAGCATAATTTTTTATTTGATAACAACTTTATTTTATACGTATAAAAATATTATACTATTAACATAATGCAAAAAGTTTAATGATCAAATTAAAAGTTGTTAAAATCAAAGTGTTGTGATTTAATTAGTAACATAGACTGATATTGGTGAAAAAAATTCTCGAGTTCGATTCCCACTTAGAGAGAGGTGAAGAGGCCTTTTAATTATTATTAAGTCCGAAATATAATTAACCCTTGTAACAAAGATAGTCGTGCTAAAAGAAATTGTTAAAAGAAGCTGATTTGAAAAAGTTACTTTACCCGGTGTGAATTAATTGACAATTTTTTATAAAGTTCTAATTTAGGTACATAAAACAGTATTTACATATTTTTTCCCACGATTCTTATGCATAAATCAGCCGTTTCTCTCTCTATTTTTTTATTTAGTTACACAGTGGTACAAATTATGTACACAGTGTTATGTATTTTACTCATTTCCGTTTTATACCGATGTATTTAATAACTATGTCAAATCATACATGCGGGTGTAGGTAAGTGGCCAGATCCGAGTTATGTTTGACCATTCTTTCATCCCAACATCGTAGATTCTGAAAATTCTACATCCACTAAATAATGATCACGACATTAAAGGGCCAAATCATCAGTATGTCCATAATGGCAATGTCTAAAGAGTACAGAGAGCATTTACATTACATTTATTATGCTTCCAATTTTTAATTGGAACATTATGAATTGAAATCGTTGTCCCTTGTTCTTTTCTCTCCTCCCCCCTTTCTTTCAATAAAACATAGAGAATATCTCAGCAAAAAAGTTTTAATGATTAAAAGAAATAATATTAATTTTAAAAAGAGAGATTGAACTTTTCTGAGATACTACTATTTATTAGAAAAAAGATAAAGAAAGAGATAACAACAAGGAAATGGGAGGTTTCAATTCAAAGATGACTTACCTACTACCACTATATACTTTCTCCTTTTAATTCTGCACAGATTTATTTATTTATGTGTACCCTGGTCTATACCTGCATTTTATTTGTCTGTTCCACTTAACAAGGACATTACACATGAAGATCCTTAATTACATCATGTGAATGTTAGCAGCGCTACGTTTCTTAATATCTTCCACAAATGCATCAAGATTCTTGTCAGAGGAGCCACCGACTGCCACCGCTGCCTCTGCTGCCTTCTTCCACTGCAACGCGTTTTGCTTCAACTCCTCTGCTTTTGGCCCCACCGTTGCTTCCAATAAGCACCTCTTCACCTCATCTCTGTTTACTATTTTCTTTTCAGCATGGCTATAACCCAACCTTATCCCTACCCCAAATACATCAACCAAAAACTTTGCATTTGTGACTTGGTCCCCCCATGCTGGAAATGTCAACATTGGCACTCCTAAAGTGATTGCTTCCATTGAAGAGTTCCATCCACAATGTGTCATGAAGCATGCCACTGAAGGATGAGCCAATACTTGTTCTTGTGGACTCCACTGCACCACTTTGCCTCTCTCACTGGTTTCTTCAAGGAACCCTTCTGGCATAACATGTGCCTGAAGACCCACTACCTTAGGAGGTGGTTTTATTACCCACAAAAATGAGAGTTTAGAGTTCAGAAGACCATAGGCAATTTCATTCACTTGTTCTTGTGGTAGGTACACAATAGTACCAAATGAGATGTACACCACAGACGATGTGGGCCTTGAGTTTAGCCACTCTATGCAATCATCACTCTTCATGAAATCACCACGGATGTTACTTGTGGCTATTGCTTTGGGATTCTTGAACAGAGGACCAACAGGCCTTATGGGTACAAACTTTGACATATAATTGATGTAATCATGCTCTAGTTCCTCATAGGTGTCCACTAATACACAGAAAGGTTTTGATAAGTTCTTAAACTGTTCCAATATGAGTGTCCCAAGAAATGGAAATGGACTAAAAGGGTGTAGAAAGTCTGGGATTTCATTGTATTTAAGAACTGTAAAGGGTAATTGAACATCTACATAAGGCTCTGCATCTGAAGGGAAACGTACCAGTTTGTGGAAATAGTTGTAGTAAGTGGTGAAGACAGCACAAGATTGAATCCAAAGCAGAGCAGAGGGAATTCCATGTTCAGTGGCTACATCACTAAGCCATGGAATAAAGGGGTTGTTAATGATGCAGGAAATTGGCTTGTTTGACTCAGCTTGATTCTTGATCATTTGGGAAACATATTGCTTCCCAACAAGTTCTAGCTGTGCTGAGTAGTCACTGAGACTTACTCTGATGGGATCATCATCTGCTAAACCATCTTCAAAGAAGTCAAACATGAGAAAACCATCACCAACTGGAGTGGCTGATTTGTCAGTGATGTTGTTAGCTGCTCGCATACTTTTGCCAGCGTTCTCTGTGGTAACGAAGATGACAAAGGAACCCTTTGCAGCAAGGCATTTGGCTAATCTAAGGAGAGGGTTTATGTGTCCCTGTGCTGGATAGGACACCATGAGGACATGAATGGGAGATTCAGACCCCATTTTCTTCTCCTTCAAACGGTGCTTTTTGACTTGGAGGGTTATACGGAGAACTCAAAGATTAAATATATAATGGCAGCAGCAGAATATCCTTGTTGCGGTACTATATATTATATAATCACCATATGAGACATGAGATAATAATAATATATTATTATTATTATTATTATTATTATTATTATTATTATTATTATTATTATTATTATTGTTGTTGTTGTTAAGAGCCAAATTTGCTTTTACTTATTCAAAATTAGTGAATTTTTTATCCTTTAAAAATGAAAAGAACTAATTTATTGTGAATTTTTATTAATAAAAAACTCAAAAAAAATATTTTCACTTTTCATAAAAATTCACGGATAAATTCATAGAAAAAATTGCTAGAAAAAGAATTAAATTGATATGTTTTAAATTTTTTAAGGGTCAAAAATGTTAATTTTAAATTATAAGAACTAAAAATAAATTTTAATCCTAATTTTTTTTAATTTATGTGAAATGTAATGAGGTTTGAACATTATACCGCATGTTTATATCCCTTTGAAGTTGTGAAGGCGGAAGGCGTGTATATATTAGTGGAAGGTTAAGTTTTAATATTTTAATGCCGTTTGAAAATAACTAATAACAGACCATGTTAATTAAATTTATTCGTCTTTGTGGTAGATACCAATCACAATCAAAATCAAATAAAGAAAAATTAAAGGGACAAAGACAACTTTTGTTAGTTGGATTTTACAAAAACAAAAATAAATCTATTTGATTCAACAATTTCTATATATAATAAGGAAAGTTTTCAACAGAGGGGCTTTGTGTTAATGAAACTAGTATATATATATTAAACTATTTTATATATGAATGTAGGGTGAGAAAATGAGAATTTCTGGCTTTCGGGTTAGCGGCCATACCTAGGTCATAAACTTTATGGTGTGTTTGTTAAAACTAACTGATAAGCTAGCTGGTAGCTAATAAGCTTCTACTCTTAGCTTATAAGCTCTGAGCTGATAAGCTAACTTATTGAATTAGAAGTGTTTGGTAGAACTAGCTGATAAGTTAGTTGGTAAATATAAAATAACATTAAATGACATAACTACATAAATTTTATTATATAAATTTTATTTGTATGTTCTAGAAAAAATATATTATTATGTAATTATAATTTTATATTTTTTAAAAAATAATTAAACTCTTATTAAACCTTTTAGTGATAAAATATTTAGTTATAAATTAAAATAAATAATAAAATTGATAAAATGAATTGTATAATATAAAAATAATTTCATAAAATAGTGAAAAGAAAATTAATTCATAATTTTTTAAATTACGTATTATATAGGTAATAATAAAAAAAATTAAAGGTTTTTGTCACTAAAATTGAAAATGAATAATAATAAGTAAAAAGAAATTAAGAATAATAAGGGATAGTTGATGAAAGAAAATTAAATAAGCTATAAGCTAGGTAAAGTGGCTTTGTAGTTAGGTGAAATAGCTTGTAGCTTATAAGCTAAAGCTCCTAAAATAAGTTACTTTGAGATATCTTTCCAAACACTTTTGTATTGGTCAAACTAGCTTATAAGCCCGTCAAATAACTAGCTTATTGATATTATCAAACACATTCTTAGAGTTTAGTCATGACAACGACTATTGGGCTCACGCTAATATTTGTATCTGGCTGTCATCTTTTATTTGAATTAGGATTTTTCTCATATTGAAATTTTACAAGATGATGTTGTCTTTAAATATTGTCTCCATCTCTCAATTCATAAAAGTTCATGGTTTTCAATATGATTTCACTTATTTAATACTCCCAAACTTCCTATTTATAAGATACCTTCTAGAAAAATTGAGTGTCCCTTAATATAAGACCTTTTGTAAATTTTTAGATGAATTAATCATTTTTTTCATATTTTCCATTCATTAATATTTAATTTTTTTAATTCTCCGTATATTGATTAGTGTGAATAGTTAATAGAGTTTTACTCACATGATCAATTACACCATTAGAAATTGACTTTTAGAGTTTTCTATCGTGTGACAATTAATGTCCCTAAAATCTAATGACTTTTAAATAGGGATAATTTGAAATGCTATATTTTTTAAAAAAAATCAATATATTAACCAACTTTTCTTAAATTATATCAACGTATGCAAAAGTTTGTAATAAGGGAGGAAGGGAGTATTAAAGGGCACATATCACAAAAGAAGATTTGAAAGGGCCACCTTGTAGCGTGCTCCATGAATACTTTGTAGTGTTTGTTAGCTTCTCCTTTATATCAACATCTCCACAACCCTATTTGTCTTGGCTGCTTCCCTCTCTACGAACCTCGTTTCATAGTCAATAACGTCAACTTACAAGGTAATTTTAGGGGGATATTTTTTTAGTTTGATTCAATGGGATTTGGATTTGGTGAATTTATGAATTTAGGTGAAGCTCGACAATTGATTTTATATTTAATGGTTAAGATTTTAATATATATTAAAAATAATTTTCCTATCATAAATTCAATGATAAAATCTTCATCATTGAATTGAAATTAATAATTCATATTCGATCTAAATCAATGACTTTGTTGTTTGAAAGCCACGGAATTCGTGTTCAATTCTATCTATATCCTCAATTTTATAATATGTATTACCAATTTTTTTATATTAAAACTGATATTATTTATGATAAAATTTTACTATAAATTATTTTTTTAATCTATGTTACATCCCTTTTTGCAAGCACAATCATACCATCCCTCCCGGGCCAACCTTAATCTCATGTTTGGTAGAGTATAAGTTGAGTGAAAATGGAGGGAAAAGAAGAAAAAACAGTAAAAAATATTATTTCTTTTATTTAGTAGGAGAGAAATGGTGATGAGAGAAATAAAATTAATTATTTCCATTTTTTTTATTTTTATTTATCTAATACCAAACAACCTCAATTTCTTTTTTATTTATTTTTATTCACTTCATTCCTTTAAAAAAATATTCTCTCCACTTTATTTCTTTATACTCTATCCTTGACCTTGTTCACCAATAGAACTCGCTGAGGAACGTGGCAAGATTTAACCTTATATCACAAAGGAAAATGACACCCATAAGGCTACAATCTTATCGCGAATTACTTGTTGACTGATGTTTCACGAATTACTTTTTGAAAGAATTAAAATTACTTGTTTCTTTGAAGTGTCTTTTAATTGAAACGAGCACATCATATAAAGGGAGGATGAAATTCTGTTAACCCTGGATTTAGGGCTTGTTTGAAATACTTTTGTTTTTAATTTTTAAAAATAGTTTTGTAAATGCATTTTGTAAACTGTTTTGAGAAGAAAACTAAAAAAAAAATTCGTTTGGCAAGTTTTGTTTTGAGAACTGTTTTTTAAAATGGAAAAACAAAAAAAACTTGCTTGGTAAAGTTGTTTTTTAAAACTGTTTTTGAAAACTAAAAAATTTGAAAACTTGTTTGAAACTATATTTTATAAAAAAACTGTTTTTGGTGTCTAAAAATATCAATTGAAGATTTTTTAATGTTGTTTTTTTAATTTATTGAAGAATTTATATTTTTTTACATTAAAATTATTTTTTAATTTATCAAAAAACTTATTTTATTTTTAGTACTTATATTTTTAAAAAAATTATTTGAAATTGTATTTTTTAAAAATTGTTTCTTGTGTCTAATGATATTGCACCACAAGAAACCTTGAGATGTGCTACGACAAAAATTGTAGCTAATTTGTAGACAATTCCAAGCAAAATATGTAGCTTCAAGATAACTATAAATTAGCTATAAAATCAACGGTAGCATTAATATTGTAATTTTAGGCATTAAAATTATATTGTATTTTTTTAATTTTTTGGAGTTTGTAGCTACGACATTTCCCTAGCTAACCCGTAGCCAATAATATTATAATTTATATATACAAGTTAGCTAGTATGATTATCAATCACATATCCTCTAACCCAAAACAAGTGATGCAAGTATCAGACCAAAGATTTTCTTAAAGGACTTAAAACATGACATTGTAAAATGACAGAATCAAAATATAGAATAAGTACCATTATAATAAAGTATAAACTGAGTAATAGAGAAATCATCCATTTCATATAGCCAAGTATATATAACACCTACCATCATGTTTCTTCATCAAACTCCTAGCAAATAGCAAGCATATAATAAAAAAAAGCCACCCCAGCTGCCCCTCCTAATATTATAGCCACTGTCTTCCCTGGATTTTGCCCTGTCATTGCATCCATTAGACACATATCACTTAGAAATTAAAAAATGTTACACATAAAGTTGCATCATTGTTTTTCAACATAAGGTCAATGACAGAATGGTAGTGCAAATAAAGCACTTGTGCAAATAATGACGATGACAGAGTGTCTCCCTGGAACCCCATTTGGGTAATAACTATAGCTAATGAAGCACTTGTGCAAATAGACTTGACCTGAAATAGAGCTCCCACATTCAACTTGAGCTCTCTGCACAGAAAATTTCACACAGTCCCCACAATATGAATCACCAACATCTCCCTCACATTGTCCCATCACATACAAGGACTAGTAGTTAGTAGCATAAAAGCCACGACCACTAACCACCCCATTTTCCATCACTGAGAATGAAGTGTCCCTTTTCTCTTCAAACCCACTTCCAGCTGCATTGGTTGCCTCACCAGCCTTGTACAGAATTTGCATTTCTAAGATTTGTGCAAAACCAGCAACCTTATACAACATATAGCAACCTAATAGCTGAACTCTAGCAGCTATGGTCTTGCCACACAACTTATCAGACAAACTGGGAGCTTGCTCACACAGTTGTAGCAATTAGAATTGCTGAGATCCCCTTTACATTTTAAGAGACCAGTTATGCTGGTTTGGCACTACCACTGGTGGTCTTAAAGAACTTGCCTTTGGTGGATTGTGAAACCAGTGACCCAAAAAGTGCAGAAAGGGCTTGTGAGTACAACCCATTTGGATCTGTAAAGGTTTCCTTTGAGCAACCCTTGTAGACCAAAGTTGTGTAATCAGAAGCAGATTGGGATGGCCCCAGATTTGTGAACAAAACCAAGAACAAAACAAGGAACAGGGACTTTCTAGGAAAACCCATTTAGGTGTGTGTGCAGTGTTGAGACTTGAGAGAGATCAAATCATGGCAGTTTTGGGGGTAAAAAAAGGGATGCAAGTATGAAGTGTATGATTATAATGCCTCCTCTTCTATCTCTATAAGCTCCTCTTCTATCTCCATGGTCAGATTCAAATCAGGCTAGATAGAAGAGGTTTGAGCTTCAATTTTGATTCCTCACCACGAATCAATATATTCAAGTTTTATTAATTAATTGTACTCACTTCTAAACATGCCTCATGCAAGGATGCATAAAACTAAAGCCATAATGTAGCATTAGCATGGGAAATTACCACAACCAGCTAAGCCGATGACTAATACTCATGAGGTTCACTACAAATAGAGTGGATACCAGCAAGTATATTTTGTTTCTTATGGTGAATCATCATGGGAGCATGCCATGTCTTATATACATCAGAGGCAAAAACACAAATACAAATATATTGAACATGTGACAGAATTCACAATTCTCTGCATCATTCATATATCTAAATACAAATTTATGAGAATGGAAAGACTGACTTTGATGTATCTAAATACAAATCATATAAGAACAAAATGGATTCCAATTTAATCCTGGAGATAGTTGGTAGAATGGGTTTGAAAATTCCACCAAAATAAACAATTCCACTTCCACCGTAGTTTTCAGTGGTAATTACTATATATTATTTGATCTGGAAGTTAGAATATATGCTTTGAGCTTCAACCATGCAATTTAATTTGTACAACCTGTCACTAATATCCCCTTCACATAAAGTGACATGTTTTAAGAACTTGGCATGTTCCCTTTGGGCTCACTAACAGACAACTCATTTCAAATTCAAACGTTGTCAAGGATCAATGAAGGATGCTTCATCAGATGCATCAAGAGGTTCTCAGGGAACTATCTAGGCTTTTAAGCTTTAGAATTGCCTTAAGCTTTTGTTCAGTACATTAGTTGAAGCCCTCAGTTGTGTTCTGCCATAAATCAATGTTTTTAAAAACAGTATGAGCAGCATTAGGCTTAACCTAAATTATAAAATATCAATAGGATTGGAGACTAGGGATTTTTGCTTCTAGAATTATGACTCATTGTTCCCTCCTACAGTCCCAGTACACTTCTAGAATTATGATTCTCTTTTGCATCTCTTGCTTCAGTTGGAAATCCTAGGGGATTTTTGTGCTGAGTTGTTCTATTAACTATCATGTGAGCATCTTCATTCATTAAACAAAGTACAAAATTAACTTAATTAATTAGAAGACCATAGAGCATGTAGCAGATTTTACTGAAACTAAAATATCACCCACCTTATCTACAGAGCTCCATGAAGTGGTTTCTAAACTGTACATTCTGATTTTTGACTTATGTGTAATACTGTGGCAATAATTAACAAAATTTTTGACATTAGATACAAACATGGCATACATGGGATTCTTATCCTCAAGTTATATTAAATTGCTTGACATTGATAAGATCTGACAAATTCCTTTTTCAACTACCTCCACCTCTAAGAAGCTCAATTCCACCACCTCCACCCCTAAGATCAAGAAGCTGAACTTCACATGAAAAGCCCCCACCCCTTCCTCATCAAAACCAAGCTCTATTTCTATTTCAAGCAAGAAATCACTGGATCTCGTGAAAGCAAGTAACAAAACTACAAAAGCCACTGCCACCACTAAGGACAAAGAGAACCAAAGACACCCAAATGCCTAAACCCCACCTCAAGCTCAACAAAATTATAATCAGATCACTAAAGCAACAAGCAAAGTTTAAATTTCAAAATCAAAGTCAAAACCTACAAGAGATTAGCAATGGTTTCAACAGTCTTATTGATCTCAGCTTCATAGCTCCTCACTATGAATTTCTCCGTGAGGAGAAGAGCACACACAGGGGAGGTGGAGAAATGAAATGAAGAAGATGAAAGAGAGAGAAAAACCTGCGATGCGATTGAGAACGAGAGGGAGAGGTTGATGGCGATTATGAAGAACGGGGAGGAACGACGCAGCGTCACTGTGAGAAGATGACTCAGATCGATTGTCTTCGCGCAAAGCAATCAAAGGTTCAGAAAATCAGTTGAAACCCTCATCATATTTTATAAAAATTACAGACAATGCCATTAATGAAAATTATCAATTCTCCGTGTGTTTTTAATTCTTAGTTTTCAAAATTTAAAAACAGAAATTGAAAACCAAAACAACAAAAATCTGTTTTTGATTTTTTAGTTTTAAAAACTAAAATTTGAAAACAATTTTTAAAACTTAATTTTCAAAAGTGATAATCAAACAGATATTTTAGTTTTTAAATTTTTAAAAACTGAAACTGTTTTTGAGAAGTGTTTTCAAACAGAATCTCTCCAACTTAGAATTTTCAGAAATTTTTTCATTTAATATTTCTATAAATATCTAATTTTAATTTACTGAAAAATCTATTTTTTTTATTTTCATGAATATTTATAGAGAAATTTATCCAACATTACTCTAAATATGTTTTTCCCCCCTAATTTAACATTTTTCATTTAACTTCTTCTAGTTCAACTTAATTGTCAAAAGTAACGAAAAAATTCGCATTATTAAAAAGAGGTGAAAAGCCTTAAATATAACTGAGTCTCAAATAAGATTATCTTTATAATTAAGGAATACATATAGTTAACATAAAAAAATAATAAAAAAAGTCATCTAATAAATAAAAAATCACAATTATTGTCACCTTATTACCTTAAGTTTTCGAAACAATTATAAAATTACAACCTTATTATCTCGATCGACATAACACATAGGCACTGAGCAATTTAATTCTTTATAAATAATAATTCATCTTGTCCTGATTATAAGATAATTTAGACCAAATCACATATATTAAAAAAATAATTAATACATTGATTTTTAAAAAAATACTTTTTTTTATAGGCAATTCACAATTTAAAAAAAAATTACTCTATAATATTACAACCCCAATTTAAAACTTATTCTTATTTATCCCAAAAATATTTTAGATTAAATAAAAAAATACAAAAAAAACAAAAAAAAAATTCAAACAGACCTGTTCGACCGGTTCTGTGACACCGGTTTTCACCGGTTCTTGACTGGTTCCCACCGGTTCTGGAAGCGGCGATTTTTTAGAGTGAATGGACCGGATACCGGACCAGTTGAACCGGCCGGTCCGGTCCGGTTTTAATTACTATGGTGCTCAACGAGATCAACTCCTCTCCGGTATTTGCAAATGCAAGTGTGTGAGATAAAGACTCACATATTTTGTGGACCCACAAAATATGTGAGTCTTTATCTCACATACTTGCATTTGTAAGTACAGGAGAGAACCCAAGTTCAGTGCTGAACATCGATAAAGCAACTCCTCCAACATTTGCTCTAGTGGTAAATTTTACTTTCAACTTTTTTTTTCCTTTTATCTAACTCATATTATTATTGTTGTTATTATTATTATTGTTTGTTTGGTTTAAATTCCACAATATATAATTATTTCACATAATTAATTTTAAATTAGTTTTATCTAATATATTTCATAAAAATTATATCATTCATTTTTTAACTATTGATTTTAAAATTAATTCTATCCAATTATAAATTAACGGAAAGTTAATAGTAGTAGTTTTCAATTGAAAATATAGTAGTAGTTTTCAATTATGGCACTTTCAGCAAAACTTGTTTCTCCCTACGTCATGACAACTCTGAGACGGAAAAGCCGTGTATATAGCAAATTTCAGGCTGGAAGTCTCGTGAAACTAAGGGTGGGAATAGGCTAGGCCAGACTGAGCTTTGATTAAATAGGCCTGACCTATTTTATAAATTCAAGGCCTAAGTCTGGCCTATTATGATAGGCTTTTTTTTTAGGCCTGGCTTGACCTTTTTAAAAACCTGGTCTGGCCCGTTAGCCTATTTAAAGGCCTTTATATGAAAAAGGACAATAAATCGATTTCTAAGCCCAAAAATTGCATGTATCCTGATTTTTCTTATCTAACATCTTAGTCAATACTCAATACTAAAATACATGATATTGGGCCCGCAAAATCCTTAACTCAAACCAATACAAACAAATAAAATATAAAAGCAATTTACAAATTATAGATATATACTAATATAATAATATTAAGTGTATTCAAATTCGTTATAACTTATAAGTTACAAGTAATTAATATTTATATAATTTTAGTATATTTACTAATTTTTAAATATAAATAGGTCGGCCTATGAGGCTTTGTAGGCTTGTGAGTTGGCCTAAGCCTAGCCTCTTTATTTAAATAGGCTTTTTAAAATGCCTGAACCTGGCCATTTTATTAAATAGGTTGGGCCAGGCTAGGCTTTAATTAGGCTAGGCCATAGGCCCCTACCGGCGGCCTGGCCTATTCCCACCCCTACGTGAAAATATAGGAAATGTTTTTTCATTATTTAGTTGCATTTTTTATTTCCTTGGAGTGTGTATAGTCATTTAAGTTTTTTTAGAAAATTACGTATTTTTATTTTTAAAATTATATAATTTTGGTTTATCTGTCAATTGACTTTTTCTTAAAACTCCTAAATTCTCATTTCGGTTTAAATGATTAGAAGTTAATGATTGATTTAAAATATGAAATAATTTTAAAGATTTAAAAGTAAAAAATTTAATAAAAATTTAAAGATTTTTGGTAGGATGTGAATTCAGAGTTTAAAGAGGACAACTTTTTGAGATTTTTTTAATTCTGAGTGACACATTTTGATTAATTGTTTAAGAGTTTAATATATATATATATATATATACATTGTCGGTGTAAAGAAGTTTTATACGGGTATCAAATGGTATGTTGGCAAATCATTTATTAAATTTAATAATACGTGAGGTGTTATGTTCATTAAATGATGACGGCCACCATTGGATATTTGTGAAAAACTTCACTGAAAGTGTATATCAATTGAATCCATTGACATGAGTTGTTAAAAGTAAATTTATATAATTTTTTATATTTTTTTACGTTATTTTTTTTCATAATTTAGATGATTTATTAATTAATCTTATACTTTAATCTAATAATTCTAAAAGTTTCTTAAATAAATCCCAAAATTTACTCTATACTTTTATGTATTTACAAAAATCATGGCTGGCCAACCCCAAAACTAGTAAAGTACTGGTTTTAAACCCCCCCCTCCCGTTCCTCAAAATGGTTCCAAAATATTCTTTATATATTAATAATTTTTTAAAAGTTATAAAATAGTTAATAATTACTTAATAAATAATACTAATTTATTAAGAGTAATTATTTTTTTCCTAATTAAAAATCCCAATTTATTGGGACTTTCCTCTTGTTATGAATATTATATTAATTATGCATTAAATAAATAATAATTATTTTTTTTCCTTTTTATACACATGATAACAGATAATTTTGTTATTTCTCCATTACATTTTTTTATAAGTAAAAATGAATTGATAAAGAGTACAATAGGTACTCCAACTCAAATACAAGTCTAAATAAGAGCAACTAAACCAACAATTACCAAGATAAAATCCAAACCAAAGTTGTCACAAAAAAAAAAAGCTTGCCCTAAGTAAAGAACTATGCTTAACTTGCACTGCAATTGAAAGCTAATCTTAACAAAATTCAACACCCATAAAGCCAATAAAAAAATGTATTGTGGCAGAATGTGATTGAACCAATAACCAAACCACTAGAAAGCTCATTCAATTTACGAATTGGATATGCTTTTAAATCAGGTTGCAATTTTCACTAGACAGGCAGATCTAGACCATGCATCAGAAAAAAATTAAGTGTTCTAGCAAGATTTAATAGGCTTGAGAAATTTATTAATTCATGAGATTGCCAGTTGGATTAGAGCACCAGAATACAAAATCATACTTGAAGGAACTATGTTTTCCACTTAACCATCTCCACGACCAAACCTGAACCAAGAGTACCATCTCATTAACAGAAAGTTTACTTGAAGAAAATAGTAACCCATTCCGAGCCCGCCGAAGTGACCAAATTACTGACATCCAAATCCTGTCCCAACAATCTTTTTTAGTAAAAGGACACTAAGACAAACTAGAAAATGAGCAAAATGTGTTTCACAATTATTATGGAGAGTTGCAAACCAGTCCTAGCCAATTAAACATGACATCCAGAGATGATACGTAACATCATCAAAGAACACATGATTGGTAGTTTCTACATTAGCCCTGCAATGCAAACATTCCAATTGAAAACTCTGAATATCACCTCTTCGAAAAAGATTTTGTTTAGTGGCAATCATGTCCAAAATAATCTTCCAAACAAAGGCTGTGACTTTTGTTGGAACAACCTTTGACCAAAACCTCTGAAATTAGTTACTTGATGAGAAAATTTTGTCATTCCTGATAACTTTATAAGCTGATTTATCTATGTACATCCCTTCATTATTAGCTTTTCCATCTCCATTGATCAACAACTTTTTTCCGTAATTTTATGGAACTTATTTCCTCTACAACAAAACTTAAAAGTTAAGAATCCTGGGACATTAAGCCTCTACACCACCTCCATTACCACTCAAGAAAACCATTCTTCCCAACAGCCATTTTTGCAACTGTTGCATTTTTATTTTCTGCTGATTGATACAACCCACTAAACCTCTACGCTAAAGTACTAGACCCAACCCACATATCCGTCTGAAACATAGTATCATTATCATCCTCAATCACTTTATAACAATTGTTAGGCATAAAATCACCAGTCACCATATTCATTCTACATAAATCAACCCACGATCTAAAACCCTTCACACACTCCTCATTAACAAAGGACAACCCTTCCCCATACAAGGAATGAAGAACCTTATCCCAAAGACTATTTAGTCTGTCAATAACCTCCATCTCCATTTCCCTAATAGTGCTAAATTAAAAGCTGTAAGATCCCTAATCCCTAAACCTTCTCTGTTCCTATCTCTACACACATCATCCCAAGCCACCCAATGTATTTTTCTGTGTTCGTGATTCCCACCCCAGAAAAAAATTTAAACAAAGATTCCAGAGAAGTGATGATACCTATTGAAGCCTTGAAGAAGGAAAGAAAGTAAGTCAGTATGGAATGAATGACGGACTTTTGAAGAGCAATTCTTCCTCCAAAGGACAAAGTTACACACTTCCTCCAAAGAACCGGTTGCCAAGTTTTCAAGCGTCTATGATTTGCACCTATAGGTAGCCCAAGATAATTGAATGAAGTTGTGGCTTCCGCCAATAAAGAATCGATGCCATTGACTACACCCATTAATGTGACTCAACATTGAAACCCATAAGTTTGCTTTTGAAGAAATTCTCTTTTAACCCTGATGCTAGTTCAAACAGTCTTTAGCTGATTTAATAACCCATACATATGATGCTAAAGCCTTCTCTATAATGATAGTGTCATCAACATATTGGAGGACATCAACATGAACTTGATCCTTACCCACTACACAACCTTTAAACCTTCCTAATTGACTAGCTTTCTGAAACAGACTAGTCAAACCTTCAGCTGCAATTAAGAATAGAAAAAGGTGCCAAAGGGTCACCTTAGCACAATCCCCTTAAAACACTAAACTCATCTATTGGACTGCCATTGACTAGAACAAAAATTCCGGATGTTTTAAGGCATTCCTCTATCCAAGTACACCACTTTGAAAGAAAACCCATTATGGACATCACATATTGCAAAAAAACACCAACTCACCGAGTCGTATGCATTTTCAAAATCAACCTTGAACATGGGACACTTTTTCTTCTTCCTCCTTACTTCCTCCACCACCTCATTAGCCACAGGAACACATTAATTACATATTAAGTTACACTAACTGTGATTAAATTTCTTTACCTCCAATTTTGAAAGCAAAAATGAGATAAGGAGGTAAAGTGGTAAAGTATTGATCTGTTTAAGATACACTTCATTTCACATATTTATTATTATTATTATTATTATTATTATTATTATTATTATTATTATTGATATTAATATATAATGAGATGAAGGGTTTGGTAGTCCGAATTGCTAGCTCTATTTTCACACTTGTTTTTTTATCTCTTCACTTCCTATCATATCCTTCATCTTATCTCTTTCCATTTTATTTTTTC
Organism: Sesbania bispinosa; assembly: GCA_026901365.1. NCBI lineage: Eukaryota > Viridiplantae > Streptophyta > Magnoliopsida > Fabales > Fabaceae > Sesbania > Sesbania bispinosa. The sequence continues at coordinate 809,668 of QLOH01000286.1, forward strand.
TTTTTATCTATCATTCTACGTCTAAAAAAATGAGATGTTAGAGTTTTAATACTCTTAAAAAAAGAGTAATAATTGTTCACACTAATTTATTTTACACTTTTTTACACCTACTCTTTTTATATCTCTTCTTTTCATATTACATAAAAATATTTTTTTAATAAACTTAACACATTAAAATATTGCTTTTTTTTATAAAAAAATATTAATTTTTTTTTCACCATGAATAATTTAAAGGAAAGAATACCACTTATTTCCTTAAGAAGTATTGATGATTCATGTATTGCGATTTGCGAGGTTAAATCTATCGATGTGGTTGTACTTGGGTGTGTTTGGTAAAACTAGCTAATAAGCTAGCTGGTAGCTGATAAACTAGTTCCGAGCTGATAAGCTAGTTTATTGAATTAGAAATGTTTTGTAGAACTAGCTGATAAGCTAGTTGGTAAATGTAAAATGACATAAAGGGACATAATTACATAAGTTTTATTATATAAATTCTATTTTTATTTTTAGATAAAAATATATTATTATTTAATTAAATTTTATAATTTTTAAAAAATAATTAAATTCCTATTAAACCTTTTAGTGATAAAATATTTAATTAAAAATTAGGCTTAAATATCATTTTGGTCCCTACATTTTTTTGTGTTTTTTGTTTTAGTCCCTGCCAACTTTTTTTTTTAAATTTAGTCCCCACTTTTTCAAATGTATGTTATTTCAGTCCCTGTCAATTTTTCGTGTTTTTTGGCAGGGGACTAAATTGAGTAAATCGTCAATTTGATCCCTGAAAATGTTGCTCGCTGTCAAGTTAGTCCCTGAATTGGCAGAAACTAAAAATTAGTCCCTGAAACTGTATTTCGTCCGTCAAAGCAGTCCCTCTGTTAACAAAAACAAATCTTTCAGGGACTACTTTGATAGTGGTTTGATAGTTTTAGGGACTTACTTGAATTTACGTACTTTGACGGATTAAATACAGTTTCAGGTACTAATTTTTAGTTTCTGCCAATTCAGGGACTAACTTGACAGCGTGCAACACTTTCAGGGACCAAATTGATGATTTACTTGACTAAATTAAAAAAAAAAGTTGGCAGAGACTAAAACAAAAAACGCAAAAAGTTGGCTGGGACTAAAACAAAAAATACGAAAAGTTGGCAGGGACTAAAACCAAAAGTGCCAGGGACTAGAAATAACATACATTTGAAAAAGTGGGGACTAAATTTTAAAAAAAAGTTTGCAGGGACTAAAACCAAAAACACGAAAAAGTTGGCAAGGACTAAAATAACATACATTTGAAAAAGTGGGGACTAAATTTAAAAAAAAAGTTGGCAGGGATTAAAACCAAAAACACGAAAAAATGTGGGACCAAAATGATATTTATTAAAATAAATAGTAAAATTGATAAAATAAATAGTATAATATAAAAATAGTTTCATAAAATAATAAAAAGAAAATAACAATTTAATTAATTCGTAATTTTTAAATTAATTATTATATAGATAATAATAGTTAAAAAAAAATTGAAAGGTTTTTATTACTAAAATTGAAAATAGGTAATAATAGATAAGAATAAAATAAGGATAATAAGGAAATTGTATTAAAATATAAGGGATAATGATGGAAAAAAATTAAATAAGCTAGAAGCTAGAAGCTAGATGAAGTAGCTTGTAGCTTATAAGCTAGAAGCTAATAAATAAGCTACTTTGAGGTACGTTATCAAACACTTTTATGTTGGTTAAATTAGCTTATAAGTTAGTCAAATAAGCTAGTAACTAGCTTATTGGTCTTGCCAAACACACTCATTGTATATTCATAGTTCTTTAACAAAAGTATATAAACATCCAAAATTTCATAACACCCATTTATTCATCACATCTCTCTATGGTTTTTTTCTTATTAAATCATATCATTTATCATATTTATCACTTTACTATTTTCTCTTCTTATTCCTCTTTTGATGTTATTAATTAGGACCGGTATATATGTATGTGTGTGTGATTTTGTTTAAAGTATAAAATTATATTATTGAGAATGTAAATTCGGGAAAATGATTTTTCCTGTTTGATTTAAATTTTAGATAATATTTCTTGGTATTATTGATTTCCGGAAATATGTTTTAGTCTTTTTTTACCCATTATTTTTCTCCCTTTCACTTTATTTTTTTCTATTTTTATTTTTTTTAATTTTTAAAATAAATCTTTTATAAAAGTATTTTTAAAAATATGGTTTATATACCTTTGAAAAAAACTCATTCAAAAGTTATTCAATGATACATTATCTTGCTGTTTAATGCTGGATTTGGTTATTTTAAGGGTATGTTTGGTTTACATTTTTATTTCTTATTTTCATTTTGTTTCCTGTTTTCTGAAATTTTACAAAGGAAAACTGGAAATGCTAGAAACAGTAAAATTTTGTTTCCAGCATTTCCAGTTTTTCCTTTGTAAAATTTCAGAAAACAGGAAACAAAAAGTAAAAACAGAAAATTTTACGGATGTTGTTCATTGTTGGTGGCCGGTCACAGACCTATTATGAATTAAAGGGCACATTGAATTTTAGGCTTTTTTGACGGAATTTTTTAGACTTTTTTTGGTACAATGGAAATAGATGGTGAAGTTTTAGGCTGTCCTGATTCTTGAACTTTCAAACTGATAATTAAATAGAAGTGATGCAATTCAGTTTTCTAATAAGAGTCCTAAAGGGTAATAATTCAAGAAAGATCACAAAATGAATTGATAATACACTGAGGATGAAATATTTTGATGTTTGAATTGAAAAAATAAAAAATTCCAGAAAGGTGGAGAGGACCACCATATTTAAATGATTAACGTGTTGCTGAACTAATACTATTTTTTAAATACTTAACGCATGTCTTCGAATAAATATTTTAATTATCTTAATATTATAATTCATTAAATTACTCCAATCTCCCCTCTATTTTGCACTTCCAATACAAAATCCCTTCAATTTTGAAAACCTACACAAAACTCCTCCAATTTTAAAAGTACATTACACTTAAACCCAAATTTTTATGATACATTTAATAGAAATTTTAGTCAACAGTCAACAATTATCTTTTATATCAAATTGACCAAAATACCCTTACTAATTATGGATTTTTCTTTACTACATAAAAATCCCTCAATTTTTAAGCTTTACACAAACTCCTTATATTTTACAAATAGATTATTTTTTGGGTTAAATGTGTTTTTGGTTTTGGTCCCTCATTTATTTTTTCATTGGTTTTGGTCCTCTATTTTTTTAAAATCACGTGATTTTAGTCCTTATTGTTAGCTATATTCCGTTAAGTGATGACATAATAATATTTCTTGTAGATTTTGCTATGAAATTTGCTTCGAATTTTCCTGCAGTTTTCAAAATTCAAAGGAAATTTTATTCAAATTCTAAAATTTACGGGAAATTTACTATAAATTTTTCTATAAGAAAACCAAGACATTTTATAGCAGCATTTTTATGTAAAAAAATCGTGGTTTTTTGGAAGTTTACTACATATGACTTTTCTAGAGAAAAGATTACAAGAAAATTCCTGTGAATTTTTACCAAAAAAAAATGATAATGGAGCAGCAAAAGTGACTTAATGGAGTTTAGTTACACAAGAGAACTAAAAACACTTGATTTTAAAAAATGGAGGACCAAAACCAATGAAAAAAATAAATCAGGGACCAAAACCAAATTTCAATAAATTTACAGGGACCAAAAACATATTTAATCCTTATTTTTTTTCTTTTGTGTCGATGAATAAAAGAAAACAGAAAAAAAAAGAACATCATATATTTTTTTTTCAAATGACATTATTTTGAATAACAAGAATTATTGTTTCATACCAACAAAATAAATAAATTTATTTTAAAATTTGTCATATTGAAAAATTAATTAAAAACTCAGAAACTAATAAAATGAACCAAGACAATTTATTAAGATTAATTTTTGAAGTATCAATATATTAAAAAATAAATTTACTAAGATGGAACTTAATATAAAAAAAAAAACTTCATAATCTATCAAAAAAACTTAATATGTAAAATAATAAACGTTAGGGTAATGAGAAAGAGGGAGAACAAGAAATGAATTTTGCGCAAGAAAGATTGAGATTTTTACATTGGGGTTTTATTGCATTTTATCAATTCTGATAATTCAATTAGAAAGGAAGGTGGTGTTTTGAGGGTAATGTTGGGTTTTTCAAAAAAATATTTTTAATAGATAATAAAAAATATATCAATTGAGATTTTGTGTAGGTTTTTAAAATAGAAGGAGTTTTGTGTTGGAAATGTAAAATAGAGAGGAGAGGTTAGAGTAATTTACTCTTATAATTTTTATATTTCATTTTGGAGAGTGAGACACTCACTCACCCTACTTTCATCCTCAAAGATTTTTTAGCATTCTCTTTTCTCATTTAATGGTGAATTTCACACACCGTTTCTGAGATTGAGATTCTCCCTCCTAATCTCCTTTCTCTTCCTATTTTAACTTTTAAATACTAATACTAATAAATGATAATCCTATACTTATAAATTTATTAAGATTTAAAATCTTATCTTACCATTTATTCTATTCAAATCCTCATTTTTAATATAAATTTTTATTATTATAATTTTAATATTTAGTTATTAGAGAATAATGTAAATTATACTTCAATAATAAAATATAATTTATTATTATAATTTAAAAATTAAATAACTATTCAGAAAATATTTTTAATTTTAAAAATATACCTTTATGCGTGTGTATTACGTGATTAACATACTAGCTAGTTTTTAATAATTTTAAAATTCTTAAATGTAAACCAAAATAGATTTTTTATAACTTGAAATTACAAACGTCACTTATGTTCTATCTCAATAGTTAAAAATGAATAATGATTCATTCATATCTAATGGGTGTGTTATCTTGAGAGAAAGATAGGATAGACAAGTATGCTCAATTTAAATTAATTTTTATAGAATAACTTATTAAATAAGAGAATAAAATGAATCCGATTTATTTCCCAAATTAAATTAGTCCGTGTAATTCAATGAGAGAAATTGAACTTATTAATTATTATATGGTGGAAACTTATCATGTGCTATGGTACATAACTCAGCGGTTCCTCACTGAGTGCTTGAGTTCGGATAGGAACTTTATCATTACTATAAAATATTTATAGCTGACAAAATGGATTGGTTAGTAAAAATGTAGAGTTCAAACTTTTAGTTTATATATACTCAAATAACTCTACACTTTTTAACCAATCCGATAAAATCTGCTATACATAAAAGCCCACAATTTTCACGGAAAAAAACTCACACTACTTGTAAAAAGCTTATCAAAATATAAGAGTGAGACTTTTACTTTAGAAGTATGAATATTTTGGAAATTGGATAGTCCAACTTAGAGATGACAATGTGTAACTGAGTTTGGGGATATTCATGAGGACTGACTCATTTGGGAACCCGAGAATGGGGAATTTTCCCCTGCAGGAATGGGGACGAGGATAAAAATTTCCCAGAAGCATATTTGGGGATGTGGTGGGGATCATTCCTCCCGCCCCCGTGGGGTCCCTGCCCTGCCTCTAATACATGTAAAATAATTAATATGTGTGTAAGATTGACAATTGCTCCTACGATTTTAGGATTGTTATATGATCTACCTCATTTAGAACTTTGTATTTGGAGATTTTCCCACTATAGGGATAGAGTTAAGTATGGAAAATCGCTCCAAGTATATTTGGGGATAGGATGAGATCATGCTCTTTGCCTCACAAGATCCATAAAAAATTAAAATAACAAAATTATCCTTAATTATATACATATATATAATTGAATTTTAGCCTTTGCTTTCATAATTAATCTAGCTATGGGGAATGAGGATGGGGAAAATATTGCCCTGATGGAGAATGGGGAGATAATTGAGAGGTGGGGGCAGGGAGTGGGGAGGTAATCCCTGCCCGCCCCGGGCGGGTGTCATCCCTGCTCCAACTCATAAAAGGTCGTTGCTCACATCAAGTCAAGCGGATGGGTGGTCTGAATTGATAGTATTATATCTCAAACCTTGAATCAGTGGATGAGTATACTAGAGCTTATAATATAAATTCATCGTTCAGCCAATGTCACCAAAAGGGTACAATGCTCATTTGATTTATAGTTGGTTAGAGAATTTATTATAGAACCGATTATTGAAAAATAAGTATGCACAATTTACGAGATACATTAGACAGAAGTGATTTAAAATCAATTTTATAGAATTGATTCTGCATTGTGCTTAATTGAAAAAAAATGAGCACATGGTTGTTTTATATCTTCAATTTAGAATTTGGTAGAAAAAAATTGTATTTATGTAGAAAATTTGACATATAAAAAAAGACAATTTTTTTAAAGAAATGTTATTCGTATAATTATATTTGTGCAACATTCTATACAATAAAAAAAAGATAGGAATACAAGAAAGATGTGTAAAATGTAATATGTGATGGAGATAAATATAGATAAAAAATAAATTTGTATAAATTGTTGTATAAATAAATTCTATAAATAAGATAACTTTTATAAATAATACAACGATTTTAGTTGTAACCTACGCCGGCTGGGAATCTCTCCATCGACGGAGCACTACAAAGTACAAACTTAGGGCCGTGTTTTTATTTGTCATGTCATATCACCTTTTACCTTTTATATTTCATTCTACTCTTTCTTCTAATTCTATCTATTTTTTTATTTTACATGATATTTGTACAATGATAATTTTTCCAAACACATGGGCAAATCATCCCGATTGCAGTGGCAAATATTGTTCGACTGATTAAAGACTGTGTAGTGACCTTTGAAAAGTTTCATATTAGTCAATAGTCACATTGTTCGGGAAGGGAACTTTGCTGATGATCATCTTGCAAACGAGGCGTATTCAAAGCCTTTGGATAAAAAAGCTGATGTAGAACGTTGTAAGGAAATACTAAAAAGTATTTAGACGCCAGTTTAAGTCGTATGATAATTCCTATAGTTTTGCATTTTGAATATCTAACCTGTCCATTTCAAAATTCAATTTACCCGGATGTATCAAAGTTTACTTTAATTATTTGATGGTGAACTAGAATCATGACTAACTGAAAACTAGAATCATATCATTCAATAACGACAAGACAATAATCATATCGGAGTTTACTTTATGCAGTTGCAAGAATTTCATCAACAAATGATTGGATATTCCATTCCGATGAACCACCTTCAGCCACCGCTTCCCTTGCAGCTTGTTTCAGCTGTAATGCATTTTTCTTAAACCCTTCAGAGGTTGGCCCCCCAACAATTTCTTCAATCGCTCTTCCCACTTCCTCTGTTTCAACAAAGCCTTCACTGTCCTGTTTGAGGCGAATCCCCATTTGGAACACATCAGAAATGAGTTTAGCATTTGTGGGTTGGTCTGTCCACTGTGGATACGCAATCATTGGCGTCCCTGCAGTGATTGCTTCCAAAATGGAATTCCATCCACAATGTGTTAAGAAACATGCTATTGCAGGGTGAACCAACACCTTTGTTTGCGGACACCATGGCACCACCATGCCTCTGTTTTTTGTCTCTTCCTCGAACCCCTGTGGCAGTGGCAGAGACTCTGCTCCATCTGGACGCTTGATGACCCAAAGAAAAGGGCGGTTACTATTCTTCAGAGCATTGGCTATGCTCTCCATTTGTTTATCAGATAACACTATGAAACTTCCAAAGGAAACATATACAACCGAAGATGGAGGTTGATGGGTGAGCCATTCCATGCACGAGTCTTGTGGCTTCCACATTTCAATTCCAACATCTTCATCTTCATCTTGGCCGAGTAACGATGGAGGAACCAGTGGACCCACCGGTTTTATAGGGTATATCTGAGCCATGGAATCGATGACCTCCTTCTCCAACTCATAGAATGAATTGGCCAATACCCACTTCAGCTTCTTCATGTCTTGGAACATCTCTGCCAATACCTTGGTCACTGTTCCAAAAGGATTCGATGGAAGAACAAAAGATGGAAGGTCTTGGGGTTTTAACAATGGAAAACCTGGTAACTGGGTACTCATGTCAGGGTCGGCGAGGGTAGGGAATTGATTGAGGTTGTTGTAGAAACGGTAGTAAATGGCATAAAGAGCACAGGGTTGAATCCAGAGACAGGCACAGGGGATTTCAAACTCTGCAGCTACATTTGCTACCCATGGAACAAAGGGGTTGTTGATGATGCAAGCTACCTTTTTAGAAGCGTCAAGAAAATGGTGTTTGATGAGGTTTGAGAGGTTAGCGGGTCCAAATTTTCCTATACATTCCATGTATTGATCAAGATCAAATTTTTTGCGGTTTGGGTCGTAGTTAAGGCCGTCAGAGAAGAACAGGATCTGGATTCCATTGGTGGTGAAAGAAGTGGGGACAGTGGTACTGTTGTTGGGAGTGGGAGAAGAGGATTTGAAGACGCGGTGGTAAACCAATTCAGTGGTGGCGAGTGTAACATGAAGGCCACTGGAGAGGAGGGTTTTGCCGAGCCTGAGCAAAGGGTTGATGTGACCTTGGGCTGAAAATGCCACCATGAGAACATGAAGGTCCATGGTTTGAGATGGAAGGGGAAGGTTTGATAGTTGGCTTATAAAATGGGCAATGAGCCAGCAGACCAGCCACATACGGACACTTACCTAGGAATCTGCTTCATTAAGATTCGTCCGCGGGTTAAAAAGGACAATCTCTATGTTTGGATTGTAGTCTGATTGAATCCAAATATATTTATAGAGATTAAAATATATTTAAAGACACACATATATATAGACTAATTACTTTTTACTATTGTTTTATTTACAATAACAATAAATAAAATTAATTACATTTAAAATACAAAAAAAGTCTTAATAATATATTATTAATTTACGATGTAAGATTGGATAAATTATTACAATAAAACTTATTAATGATTAAATCATAGGCTAAAAATAAACAATATATGATTAAATATTTAATAAAAATAATATTATTTAAATTATTGATCAATAGTATTAAAATAAAAATAAAATATATCTAAATTATTGTGTTTTTAGATGTAAAAAAATTAGAAAAAATAATTAATAAAAATGAATACATTTTTTAAATAGGAAGTCCAGCCAAAAATGGGGTGATGGTTATTTTGTGTGAACATGTAAGAAGTATATTGGAGATTGACTCATCTTCAAAATGCTTAGACAAAAATTTATGGATTTAATTATATACACCGTTAAGGTAAAGAATTTTTATACAGACATTTAATGTTGTGCCGCAACATTATTTAATAAATGTGACACCTCATATGTTATTAAATTCAATAAATAATGTGGCAACACATCATTGGATGTCTGTGTATAGAATTTCTTTACATTGACTATATATATATATATATTACACTCTAAATTTATTAACCCTGGGTTGGTTCAGCGGAGGAGGCTGATCCAAGCTTAACCAAGGTCGGGGGTTCGAAACCCGCCTTGAGCATGCAGCTCCTTTAAAATCCAGGGCCAACTATCCCACCCATCGAGGTGCCTATACCCTGGTCAAGTACAAAAAAAAACTCTAAATTTATTGGGCTTTGCTGAGAACAAATTAATTCATTCAGGTTATGAGATTAGGGTTAATTTGTACTTTGGAAGATCCTTTATATAAGGACACCAAGCATGGCTGAGGTTGTTCATGTCCTTGATACCATTAGAAATGTATTGAAATCTCATTGACCAGTAAGAGAGCTTTTCTCTTTACAACTCAAAATTAAGATAATTGCTTGATTTGTTAAATCCTTCTAGGAATGAAGCTATCAGAATCAAATGGAGCATACATACAATAGACCAAGCCTTCAACCAAACAAAGAAATGTGATAAAAGATCTTGGACTGAATTACAAAAATGAATCTCAACTGTTAGATTCTTTACACTAGGTGTTAATATCAAAAATGAGAAAATATAGATCTTCATTTCTTAATGGAGAGGATCTTTACGCACAACATACTCAGGGCTATTTGGTCGTGAAGTTGGAATGTGTTTTCCTACATAGATGTTATTTTACACACGAATTAATACACGGAATAAAAATACACGATGAAAATATTCAAATGGATCAAAAACATGATGTAGAACATTCTTTTTTTGTATAAAAAAATAGTCTGAGAATATAAAAAAATTGTTAAACATTTATTTGTTTACTATTTTAAAAAATAGTTTTCTGTTTTTAAAATAGAAAGTTAAAAAATCTGTTTAATAAATATTCTTTTAAAATAATTTTGAAAATTGTGAATTCTTTTTTAAAAAGAATAAAACCCTGAAATATTTCTATTTTCTTGAAAATTTGTTTTTTATTTTTATAATAATAATACTGTAAATAAATCATTTTATAAATTATTTTAGAAAATAAAAAAATCAAAATACGCGCTTAGATGCCAATTTAGTGTGTGTTTGGATTGGCGTTTGTAAATTTGAGTTTAGGTGAACGTGATTTATTGAACTTGGTTTGAAGGGAACTTGAGTTTGTATAAACGTGATTTCTTGTTTGGATAGTTTGTTGTAAACGTGAGTTTAAGAAAGTGAATGTTGTTTGGTTGAAATTTTATAAATCACGTTTGCAGGTATAATTACTAAAAAGGACATGTCTTTGTTTGTTATATAGATATATATTTCATTTTATTAAAATAAAGTATATAATTGATTTAAATACTAAAAAATAAAGATATTTATACCAATTTTTATTTATTTAGAAGTATTAGTAATATGCATGATATTTTAACTATTGAAAACATAATTTTGTTAAAAGCTTAGAAATAAAATAAAATAGCAACATAAAAGTATTGTTAATGGAAACAAATAATTACATAATAGGCAAGAGAGGCAACCAGAAACAGACATATTATATTACATAATGTTAATGGAAACAAATAATTGCAAGCTATAGCATGCATTAAGTCTTATCCTACTTAGGAGTACTGATATATCAAGCTAATATAATAGTTTTGAAATGTATAAGTAACTTTGCCGCAACTAAAAATAGCATAGCCTCGTCAAGGACTAAAAATTTGTTTTGGCCATTTCAAGGTTCCTATTGCAATCTCTGTTACGCTTTTTGAAGCTGTATGCTTATACAAAGGAACTGTGGAATAGTAGCTGGTATGGTTGGTGGGCTACTTGGTTTAGGAGGTGGCTTCATTTTGGCGCCAGCTACCATTGTTTCTAGCTGTTGGAATGCAGGAATGGCCAAATTACCAATTATGAACTGAGTTCTGTTCTTTTTTAGGAGGAGGTTTTGAAATGGGTTCTTGATGGCCTGTGCTTTTTTGCTGGCTTCACCTAGCTGCAGCAAGCTCGCTCATTACACCAAAGCTAAGAATTTAGCTTAAACCGCCCATAGAGACTTTAATACATACCTAATTCTTTAATACCTATACAGAGACTTTTTGCCAAAGAATTAAACGAAAAGGAACCCCAAAAACAATAGTCATCTAGCGTTGAACATGATTAAAACAGAGCCAATAATGCAATAAAAGAAACTAAGATAACAACACTTGCAAAAGAGCAAGGCATTAGAACAAAATTCATCAGCTACATAACCACATTAATGTACCACTATAACCCCAGAATATTTTACTCAAAAAATTCCACACCAGCTTAGAAAAATAGAAAAGTCACCATTGTAGCACCAGAACACCTACCAGATCAAGAAAACTTCATGATATCAAGACAAATAATAATAATACTAGGTCCTTGGTTTTTTCTTCTGCTCCCTCATGTATTAGCTTGGCTCTTTTAGCAGATGCCTCGGTTTTTTCTTAATGATATCACTTGAGAAGTGGGTCCTCTGTTTTTGTCCTCCCACAGATTCCAGACAACAGAGGTTTCATTGTCTCATATACAGTAGCCTTCGTTACTTCCCCAGAGAAGCACCATTAAAGCTCTTGTGAGCAGGTCGCGGGAAGAGGGAAGACAACAAACATGAGTTTACTCACTAAGAAAACAACAAACGAAGGTGATGACAGTGCTACGAGGTCGCTGGAAAATACAGCACCTAGAATACTCTCATGAACATGAAGGGTAGAAATGAAAACTGAAAAAACTCAGAAAACGTAGCCGCTTGAATCACGTATTAAAAACGCAGAAGCTTGAAAATGTTGCATCTGAGAAAACTTGAGTTCCCTTCCAAACTCACATCACAAAATCTTAAACAAACAGTCCTTGAAATTGTAAACTCACGTTTATTGAACTAATACGTGCGTTCATCTTAATGAAACGCCCATCCAAACACACCCTTAATTTGTATGATATATAAAACTAGTATTTTAATTAAGGTTAAATATGTTTGTAGTTCGTGACGTTTTACCCGAATTTGGTTTTACATGTCCCTAAACTTTAAAACTGTTAATTTGGGTCCTTTAATTTCAGAAATCATGTAACTTTAGTCCTTACCCTTAACACCATTAACTTTGATGCTGACATGACAAACAAGTTTTTGTGTCAGTTTGTCCAATTATTTTCAATGACCATGATGTGACAATTGAATTATTACAACGAAGCTCATCCAGTTAGTTTTATGGCCTTCCATGTTTATGAAAAATGTGAAATTAAATTTAATAAAGCCCTAAATGAATTGAAGTGTAATTCAATTGCCACAACATGGTCATTGTAACTGGCTGGACAATCTTATAGAGAAATTTGTTTGTCATATCAGTATTAAAGTTAAAGATATTGAGGGGGACGAACTAAAGTTACGTGATTTCAGAACATGAGAGACTCAAACCAACGATTTTAAAGTCTAGGGACTAAAACCAAATTCGAGTCAAATTTCAGGGGACTGAAAAATATTTAACCCTTTTAATTAAATAAAATAAAATGCATAATGATAAGAATAAATATTTATACTATGAATAAGTATTGAAATAGAAAATGATAGGATAAAATTTTGAATCTTAATAAATTTCAAAATTTAGAATTAGCATTTAAAAATTCGAATAAAAAATGAGAATATTAATATTAAGGATTAAGAGTGAAAATCTCATTCTCGCAAATAGCGTGTAGTGAATCCCAATTAGAGAAGAGAGAATGCTAAAATCATTTAGTGGGAGAAAAATGTGAGTATCTCAATCTCCAAAGTGACGACTCAAAATTATACTCCCTCTCGTCCTTTTTATAAGATACATTTAACCTAATTTCACATACCAATAAAAATGATTAAAGTTAGTTAATTTTATTAGTGTTTTAAAAAATAGTTTAACTTTCTAATTTTACCCTTATTTAATATCACTAATTAACTCAAGTACTCAACTACCCTTTGATAGTTGAAAACATTAAAGTTAATAAAGGTAAATGAGGAAAAGGATAATAAATGCTTCATTGAAATTGTAAAGTGCCTTATAAAAAATATAATTAGAACGTATAAAAAGTGTCCTATAAAAATGAGCAGATGGAGTAATATAAAAAGTTGATTGAATATATAATATAGGATCTAATATATATATACACTGACAGTGTAAAATAGTTTTATACAGTCATCGAATAATGTGTTGCCACACCATTTAATGAATTTAAAAACACACGAGGCGTCATGCTTATTAAATAATGTGACAACACATCATTGGATGATAGTATAAAACTTTCTTACACTATTAGTTTATACTAATTAAACTCTATAATTTATATCTACTGTTTTTCATTTTCTTAATTTCAATATGGAAAAATTTGTCGGTTATTTTATTTTTAAAATGTTTTCTTCAACTTTCTTTCATATCCAAAGAAAGCGTAATAATAAAGGTACTATCGAATTAAGAATTTTCCGTTTAATCTCTAAAAACTAAAATGTTTAATTAATATACATTTACATTATTATCTACATTATTAGATAATAATGTACTATTATATCATTTAATAAATATGACATTATATGTATTATTATTAGAAATGTATAATTTTACACTGTCATCCAATAATATGTTGGCACATCATTTAATGAAATTAATGAATTATGAGGTATTATATTCATTAATTAATATGGCATAATATAATTGGAAGATAGTGTAAATTTTTTTTATACTGATAGTAATTAAACCCACATACTATTCCTATTAATTTTTAAAACGACAATGTATTTAATATCTAAAAGTTAAACGGTCATGTACTATAATTTAGTAGTATAATATATGATGCTTTATTAAACTTATTAAATAATTAAATGATGTGATGTATAATATTTTTTACGTTGTCATCACTCTTTTCAATACCTAATCTGTCCACTTCAAAATTCAAATTTTCCTGGATGCATGGAGTTTATTTTATCCAAAAGTCTAAACATACATAAGTGGATATAATAACTGTATCACTGTGTTATGTTAATACTCTCAAAAAAAGAGAGAAATAAAGAGGGATTTGTGCATAGAGCTCCATGTGGGAAAAAGATGATAGACATTATTTTATATATGTCAATCAGTACTCTTATTTTATTTGCTGGTAAACTATACAATCATGAAAAAACTAAAAGGCTTTTTGACCCAAGAAGGATAAAAAAGTTTTAATTACCAAAATAATGTAGGAGCAAAACTATTTACTCAAATGGGATAGTTTTGTACACCCTGTAAAGGATTCGATGCAAAGGCACAAAACCAAATAGTGTCTTACGCAAAATGCAACTTCAAATAGTGTCATGTATATAACTCAAAAACGCTAAAAGGAATAGCGTCTCACATGTAACGCTAATTGAGTTAGGGATTTACATTACTTGCAACGAACAGAGATGCGCTTTCTCGTTCAACACATTTCAAACACAGGAAAAAGGTAATAGACAAGTATAAGGTAATAATTAACTAGAAAGCTACTCCCTCCCTCTTTTTATCTGTTGTTTAAGGTTTTTGCACATAGATTAAGAAATGCAATAAATGTGTTTTTTAATTTCATTGTTCACAAATATACCATTTCTCTCTCTTATTAAAACATTTAAAGTTCTCCATAATTTCTAGTCATATGCAATAAATACTCCACAATTTAATAAATTTAGAAGAGGGTAAAATTGAAAAATTAACATTTATTGTTGTCTTGATATGTGAAAATGACACTTATTTAAAAATAAATTTTATACTTTAAAACGACTATTAAAAAAAATAACAGAGGGAGTAATAAACAAGCACACATATTTCTAAAGTTCAAATTGTACCAAAACTACGTAAACAAATTTTTGCTGTCAGGTAAAGGTTTAAAATTAAATATTTTTTTATTCCGATATACAGACTTATTTTTTGAGATATTTTTAAGATTATTGGTTTATTATTTACTAAATACTTTCATGTTGGTGGATATATATATTAAAAAGTAGACAAACAAAAAAGAGTAAAAGAGACTGTCTAGAATAAATGAGTGGTTTTTTTAACCACAACTATCCTTCACATGAGGCAATTCTGTTCGAGTCTGGAACATCCACATCATGGTGGGTTGATTCAAGTGATACATGCGTGTTTCCCCCTAAGCAAGATCTTGGGTTTGAGGCTTGTGGATGCAAAAAATCCTCGCTGGGAGAGCTAGCCCCACCATGATGTGGATGATCCTGGCTCGAACAAGATTATTGCCTCCCGTGGAGGATAGTTTGGTTAAAAAAAAACACTCATTTACTTTAGACCATCTCTTTTACTCTTTTTTCTTTTTTCCTGTGTCTACTTTATAATATATATCCACCAACATGAAAATATTTACTAAATAATAAACTAATAATCTTAAAATATCTAAAAAAAAGTCTGTATAGAAATAAAAAAAATATTTAATTTTAAACCTTTACCTGACCGCAAAATATTTGTTTACATAGTTTTGGCACAATTTCAACTTTAGAAATGTGTGTGCTTGTTTATTAGCTTTCTAGTTATTACCTTATACTTGTATATTAGCTTTTTCCCGTGTTTGAAATGTGTTGAATGAGAAAGCGCATATCTTGCAAGCAATGTAATCGCTAGCTCAATTAGCGTTACATGTGAGACACTATTCCTTTTAGCGTTTTTGAGTTATATATACTAGTAGGTGATCCGTGACTTCGCACGGGTAAATTGATGGTATAATTTATGTTGCCCTTGTTTCGCACGGGATAAAATATTAGCTATCATAAATACTTATATATTAAGAGAATATATATGTTTTAATATAATAATAATAATAAATTAATGTATGAGAAAAAAAAAGAAAAAAAATGGTAAGAGCAAGACTGTCTCCCGCAGTTCATTAAAAGAATTACTCTTATATAAACAAATTATATGAACGAATACCCGCAGTTCATAAAAAATTTATTTTATAATGAACCATATTAGTAAAAACGAATAATAAGTGAAAATGTTTTAATATCATAAAAAAATAAAAAGTGAGATAAAAAATAAAAAAAGGAAACGATAGGATTAAGACTGCCTACTATGGAAGATACCCCTGATTTATAAAAAAAAACACTACAATATAACCTAAATAAATGGAGATATAATTTTGATAAAAAAAATAAAAAGAAAGTAAAAATGATGATGTGATATTTTTTAGAGGGAAAGAAAATGACATGATGAAGACGACCTCATGTAGAAGATCACTTCACTAACGTGAGAATGAAGAAGAATAATATTATAAGAGAATAATTAATTAAAAAAAGTAAAAAGGAGAAAAAATACCACAATAGAAGCTAAAAATGAAAAGAAGGTAAAAAGGATGATCCAGTTTTTATCATCTACCATTTCTGATTTTTTATTACATTAAAACATTGATGTACATTAAATTTAATATAAGAATAATAAAAAAGAAAATTAATGTGTGAGAAAAAATAAAATGGTAGAAACATGATTGTCTTCCGTGGAGAATACCCGCAGTTTATAAAAAATTTCTTTTATAATAAAACATTTTAATAAGATGAAAGTGAGATAAATAAAATAAAAGAAAAAAGAAAACGACAGGATTAAGACTATCTCCCGTGGACGATACCCGCGATTCATAAAAAAAACACATCAATAGAAGCTAAATAAATGGAGATATAAATTAAAAAAAAATAAAAGAAAGTAAAATGGATAATAAAAAAAGAAAAATAATGTGTGATAAAAAATAAAATCGTAGGAACATGACTATCTCCCGTGAAGAATACCCGCAATTCATAAAAAATTCTTTTATAATGAAACATATTAATAAAAACGAATAATGAACGGAAATATTTTAATATCAAAATAAAAAAGAAAATGAAAGTTAGATAAAAAAAATAAAAGAAAAAAGAAAATGACAGGATTAAGACTGCCTCTCGTGGACGATGTCCGTGATTCATAAAAACAACACTACAATAGAAGCTAAATAAATGGAGATATAATTTTGATAAAAAAATAAAAAGAAAGTAAAAAAGGGTAATAAAAAAAATTAATGTGTGATAAAAAATAAAATAGTAGGAACAAGACTGTCTCCCGTGAATAATACCCGCAGTTCATAAAAAAATTCTTTTATAATAAAACATATTAATAAATCAACAAATTTATTGTATTTTCTTAACATGTGTTTATATGTAATGAAACATATAAATAAATGAGAGATATTTTTAATATAATAACAATAATAATATAATAAAAAACAAAAAAAGGAAAGAACAAAGAAAATTAAAAGAAAGTGAAAATGTAAGGAAAGAAAGAAAAAAGAGACAGAATACGGACAAAAGGAAATCATTAAAAAAATTAAAATAAAAAGAAAAAGTGTGAGCCAGGCGTGCACAGTAAGAAGAAGGAAAGAAAATGAGGAAAAAAATTAAAAAAAAAAAAGAAAAGAATGAGAGAGTGACGCGTGGCATGGGCGAACTGTTTTCTTATCTATACCTATAGATAAAGAGAGTAGGTTTTTTTTCGTTTCCATATTTTTAGGACAATACTACCCCTAATTTAAAAATAAAAAACGCACACACAATAAAATAATAAGGATATATCAGTAAATGGCACCACAAAAAAACAGTCAGTTTAGAAAAAACCGCTTATCTCTGTACCCACTACCCGTGTCTAAACGGTTTACGTTTTATCCCTGTCTTTCCCACATCCTCCACTCATTCTCTCTCCCTTTTCAATCTCTCATCAACCTCCCTCATTTATTTTCCGATTTCTCCAATTTCCCATTCTAAAAGCAAATAACTAGTGATTCTCATTCTGAGCAGCAGAACCCTAAGCGAGAGGGGTTAGCATGGCCACCGCGGATGCTTGCGCGGCGGGAATCACGTAAACAAAGATCGGGATCGATGCAGCCTCAGAGTGGCGTCGTTGACGGGGAAGGGGCCGTGTCGGAGGAGGAGCGGCCCAATCGCGCTCCGACCGTGGAAGGAGATGGGATGGCGCAAATCCTCCTTCAGAAACCGCAACCTCCATGCCTCCTCCTAACAGTAGTGTGCATGACGGTGCTCGGTGGTGGAGGTCATTGCTCAACCCCTAATTCAAATTTTGATCGATGTTCTCATTCACAAAAAATGCCAATTTATTCCACTTTACTTATTTATGTTAGGGCCTAACCTAAAACATTGTTATTGTCACCCACTTGACAATGGTATATGCTACGCAGAGTCCCGGCATTAAAAAACACAAGATTTGGGAGCAGAATTTGCAAACACTGTTACGTGGTAAAAACAGCGTTTGTTTCCCTGAGATTGCAAAAATCATTTCTCCAGAGTTCAGCCATGGTCTAATTAATCTTAAGGATACGAATATGGATTCTTTCACGGATAACACGAAGGGGAAAGCCTCACAGAAGAAAGGGTAAGGATAGCATTGTTGCTCAAGGGAAGCGTCGTTACGACCGCAAACAGTCCGGTTATGGTGGTCAGACTAAGCCTGTTTTCCATAAGAAGGTAACGCCTTTTCATATCTCTTTATTAATTGATCATTACAATTGTAAGTTCATCATGTTTTCATAGGAAATTATTTTGTTCTTTATTTAAATTGAATAGGCAAAAACCACCAAGAAAATTGTCCTGAGGCTAAACAGAAAAGGCTATTTTACATTGGGGAATAAAGGTCTGTTTTGGAACTGCGGTTTTCTCCCTTCTTTTTTGGCTTATTTATGTGCTTACAAGTTATACAAATTATGGTTGTTGTATCAAATCTCAGCTTGGGATGAATTTTGCGGCTACTCGGTCAGAATCATCAATTATTCATGTCTTCCCATTCAATTCAGAGAAAAAAAGAGGCGGAGTTGCAATACAGACGGTACTATCTTATTGGCATTTTAATTCATTTATGTAGATATTTTGCTTCTGTTCAAATTCCAATGATAAAGAGTCGAGTCTGACCAGGGAGAATACTATCAATTACGCAAAGCTTAATGTATGTCAGTTATTGATTGAAGTACTGAACTAAACTCTATAAAAAGTTAGATCACTGCACCTGGGATTTAACTATTGTGCTTTAACCCTCATCCTGTCACATGAAAATGTTGGAAGTCAATCACTTACCATTTTTTTTTCTATTCTATAGTTTGCATACTTTTAATCTGGCATTTTTGTTGTGACATTATTTGTTCTTATATATTTAATTTCAGTTAAAGTGGGGATTGATATAATTGAATTGAATTATTAGATATGGAAACATATAGTGAAGATCTTATTCTAAATTATATGTATTTTTCACAGAAAGCTCTTTTGATATTATGTTTGCCTCTCCTCTGACACTGCATATGCCTTTTGATAGCAATCTCTTTCTAAGATTGGTTGTGGAGCCTACTACAAGAAGGAAACAAAGAAACACTCCCTATGGTTTTTAACATTATTTATCCTATTTGGTATACGAGGAAATTGTGGTACTTTCCAGTCCAAATGAATGGATATCTCTCAAGTCTTAGATAAGGTAGCATCTATGCTTTGCTAGACTCAAACAACTACAATTATTCCTAATTCTCACAATTTATTAAAATTAATTGATTCATATAACTCCAGTGTTTGTGAATGTGCTACAGTGGACTGAAGTTGCAGAGTTCATGGAGGCATTGTCTGTCCACGTGTGAGCTATTTCTACCCAATGTTTGATTCGACTATGGCTGTATAAATCCCGAAGGTGATGGATTTTATTTTCAGTAAATATTAGTTGATTTTGTTCTCTCTTAAGTGTAATATATGTGCACTGTGTGGTTCTATCTAAGTTGCTTCCATGTTGGAAATCAAAGTCGTCCCTACCATAAGAGCTAAACGAACTCTGACAATTTCTTTTACATAATGGCATTATAACTTATTGAATTTCTGAGAGATAAATTTGATTCTACTTAGGTTCAATATGGTATTAAACAATTACTGTACCATAAGTAGTGTAGTTTTGCACTTTAACACTTATTTAAACTGAAGATGTATGCTTTCAGTTATATAGGAACTATTCATTTAAATGTCATCGACAAACTTCTCCCAAAACTTTTTCAGAGTGTTGGTCCTCATGCTGGGTGAAAGCTCATAAGAAGAGAAAGGTTTGATTCAATAATCAACTCAATGTTCTTAGTAGATAACCCTTAGTGTTATTTTTTCTCATAATTTGTCTCTTTTAACTTTCCCTGTCTTAATAACTTAAAGAATGTCATTGTTTTTCCTAAAAAATTAATTTGTTGGTATTGGTACTGATGAGTAATTTTTTTTAATTATTTAAAAATGTCTGGTTTGCATAAGGATCTAGAGTTTCTTTCAAGGAACTCTTCTTGGGATCTTTTTTCAAAAAAAATGTTTGGTTTTCAAGGAGTTCTGAAACGATATGCATCATATTCCAAAAAATAATTTCCATGTTAATACAAAAATTGTTTGGTGAAGCTGCCTTTACTAACAGAATTAGCGTTTTCACCGTCTACCTCCTTTACAATCCTCTCCCATTGTGATGAATGGGTGGTAGTACCGCATGGCTTTATGCCTCTTCTAGCAGACTAGCAGGAAATTGAAACACTAACTTACTGTTTATTCAGACGATTATTGATATTCTATATCTGGAGAAGACCATTCTTTTTCATTCTTGTAGGGAGAAGTTTTTCAGGCCTTGGCTACCTTTGATCATGATAAAACTCAGCAAGAAGCATTACGCCGCTTTCAGATTTTATTACATGACATAAATACTTCTCTGCTTTCAGCCAACACCAGAAGGGTAACGATGAAACTTTTTGGTCAAGATTGTGGTGTCTTTACTCTGATTCTACTTATTTTTGACATGTATTAATATTTTCAAAATATTTTTTAGGCTGCTTATATAGTTGTAATGAGATTGTATTATTTTCCTGTCTACTAAAAACATTTACTTGCTATGATTGATGATTGATTGTTACAGGTTCCCTTTCGAGTTTGGTAGAACTGAGAGGGAACTGCTGCTTGAGTCATCACACGGAACAGAGAAAAATGCACATATTCTGCACAATATGCAACATGTATAGTGTAGTGTGTGAAAGAATAAGAGTGAACTCAAATCATTATTATCTACTCTTCATATATACCAACTTCTCATTTCAGAATAAAGAACATATAACATGCATGCCCATCCTGACCAAGATTATTGTCACAAAACATTTTCTCTGCATCTATTGTTTCAAGTTATTAAACTTAACAACTTTTTCATGTATCTGCATGTTTCTTGCCCAGCTTATGCTTGCTGACATGAATAAAGAACTCAAAGAATTGAGGTTCTATTTTAATCTTAACCATTTTATAAAGATCGTTCCACCTTTCTGACCATTTTTTGTTAATATTAAGTATTTCTATGGGATATACTTCTCTTTTTTAATTTGATATAAGTTTTCTTGAATTCAAAATTCCTTTAGAAGCTTGAAAGCTCCCCTTTTCAATAATTTTCTATGTTAATTATTAAAAACATGAGCACTGCCTCAATTGTATTTTTTTTACTTCATTGTTTTTTTTTTTCGGATTCTTAGTATTTGTTTCCCTTTAATTTTAAAATTTTCCTTTTCTTTATTTTTTAATTGAAGATTATTTAGATTCTATCTTTGCATTTTCTTCTTTGGGTCATGTGCTTCTGTACATTCCTTTAAATTGTTGTTTTGCAGAGGGCCTTCCATGATGATGCCTAATGGAATTTGTGTCTGGCCCTCTGTTGTCATTCCATGAGGTGCCAATGGCATTTTATTTTTCTAACAAGAACATCTTTGAGGCTGCCAAATTATTGAAAACATGAGCGCTGCTTCAATTGCATTTTTTTACTTAATTTTTTGCTTTATTTTTTATTTGCTCATCTTTCCATCAACATTCGAACAATGTATTAATAAAGGTAAGATGAGATTTTATTTAATAATATGAATATTTTTTAATAAAAAATAGCTATATAATTAACGTATCTCGGTAAAGTACAATGGTAAAGAATATAATGTTCTGAAATCATAAAGAGAAGCAAATGTTCCAACGAGATTTTTAGATTAATCATTGTGTGATTATTTATTTAATTTTTTAGGGTTAATATTGTGTAATAAACATTTACACTTTCCGTACCAAAAAAATATCTATACTTTGCGCTTATTATAAATTGAAAAAAAAAAGTAATCATCACTTTGAAAAAAAGTATACAACATGCAGCACGTTAACTTAATATATTTTTTTATTAACTTATTTTTTAAAAAAATATGTTAACAAGTAAAATATATATTTTTCCAAAAATCGCTATTTAAAATTATACACTTTACATATTGTTAAAATTTGGCCCAATCGAAATTGGTTCAAGGAGATTGTAAAAGAAAGCAAAGAGGCTTAAAATAATAAGAGGAGGGAGAGTGGTTTTGGATTGAGGTGTTAGTGGTGGATCGATTTTAATGTAAAAGATCATTTAATCCAATTATTATGGATTTATTTTTTTATTATTATCTTAGTTTAATTGATTTAAATAAGACTAGCGGATAGACAATCACGAATTATTTTTGGGAAAAAACAAAAACTTTTTTATATATATTGAAATCTATATATAATTAATTTGCATAAATTATTTAAAATTATATACAACATATTAAATCAATCACAATGTAAAATAACAATCTTATCCAATTTAAATTAGATTTGATTGGTTTTTAATTTTTTAAAAGAATAATAAATATTACATAAAAATGATAATATTCTAAAATAATTATGAAAACAATAAAAATTAAACATTATGTGTGACATTATGATATAATCTAATACTTCATAGATCCTGAATATATAAATTATAACACGTCGAATATATAAATTATAATATGTTGCAACAAGAATTTCAAAAAATAGAAATTTAAGCCAACACAAATAATAAGACAATTTTAAATATTTTGATAATGAATACAATTGGAAATCACCTATATATATAATATTGGTTTACATTAAAATATGTATAAAGTAGATTTACGTTTTTTTTCCAAAAAAGAAAAAGCAAATGTGGACGAATAAGTATGGGAAGTACATTAGAGAAAATATATGAGATTCCCACTTAATTATATGACATTTTGTGACTTATTTTGTAGTTTTCAAATTCTAAACACTCATTGATAATGTGATTTATGAAGAATTGACAAAAAATATTTAAAGATAAACAATTATTCAACTTAATTGCTATTTTATTCTAATGATATGTTTCATATGGGTTATTATATGAAAAAAAAAGCAATAATAATAATTTATATGAATAAATTATTATTATTATTATTACACAATTTATTATATGTAAAATTTGTTTATTTATATTTTTAAATATCTCATATAATTAATTTATATGAATAAATTAAAATTATATTCACCATTCTAAATTAAAATAAAATCATATATAACGTACAGAATTAAATGAATGACAATATAAAATATAAAATGTATTTATTATTTATTATTTTATAATTCTTAACCTTTTTCGTACATTATATTTTCAGCAAGATTTATATTTTTTCCAAATAAAAAAAATGCGGATAGACAGGCACGGCGCTAGTATAGATAATAGAAGACGCTGTTTGAAATTGCACTTTGCCTAAGACGCTATTTGATTTTGTGCCTTTGCATCAGCCCCTTTCCACAATGTATAAAATTACCTTACCCAGGTAAATAGTTTTGTTGTTACATTATTTTGGTAATTATTATTTTTTTATCCTTCTTGTGTCAAAAAGCCAAACTAAAAACTATAATAATTTCACTCAATAAGGGCAAGACAAGAAATATTAAAGATTCATAGTATATTAGTATTAAAATTGTTTCTGATCCTGCCTTATTCAATGAATGCCGATCACATCATCTATTACCAAATGCAGTTGCAAGAATTTCATCTACAAATGATTGGATATTCCGGTCCGATGAACCACCTTCAGCCACCGCCTCCCTTGCAGCTTGTTTCAGCCGTAATGCATTTTTCTTAAAAATCTTAGAGGTTGGCCCCTCAACAATTTCTTCAATCGCTCTTTCCACTTCCTCTGTTTTAACAAAGCCATCACTGTCCTGTTTTAGGCGAATCCCCACTTGAAACACTTCAGAAATGAGTTTAGCATTTGTGGGTTGGTCTGACCACTGTGGAAACGCAATCATTGGCGTCCCTGCGGTGATGGCTTCCAACATCGAATTGCATCCACAATGTGTTAAGAAACATGCTATTGCAGGGTGAACCAACACCTTTGTTTGTGGACACCATGGCACCACCATGCCTCTGTTTTTGGTCTCTTCCTCAAACCCCTGTGGCAGTGACAGAGACTCTGCTCCAACTGGACGTTTGATGACCCAAAGAAAAAGGTGGTTACTTTTCTTGAGAGCATTGGCTATGCTCTCCATTTGCTTAGCAGATAACACTATGAGGCTTCCAAAGGCAATGTATATAACCGAAGAAGGAGGTTGATGGTTGAGCCATTCCATGCACGAGTCTTGTGGCTTCCACATCTCAATTCCACTGTCTTCATTTTGATCTTGGCCGAGTAACGATGGAGGGACAAGTGGACCCACCGGTTTTATAGGGCATATATGAGCCATGGAATCGATGACCTCCTTCTCCAACTCGTAGAATGAATTTGCCAATACCCACTTCAGCTTCTTCATGTTTTGGAGCATCTCTTCCAATACCTTCGCCAAGGATCCAAAAAGATTCGATGGCAGAACAAAAGATGGAAGGTCTTGGGGTGTTAACAATGGTAAACCTGGTAACAGGGCACTCATGTCAGGGTCAGCGAGGGTAGGGAATTGATTGAGGTTATTGTAGAAACGGTAGTAAATGGCATAAAGAGCACATGGTTGAATCCAGAGACAAGCACAGGGGATTTCGAACTCTGCAGCTACATCTGGTACCCATGGGACAAAGGGGTTATTGATAATGCAGGCTAGCTTTTTAGAAGCGTTAAGAAAATGGTGTTTGATGAGGCTTGAGAGGCTGACGGGTCCATGTTTTTGAATAAGGTCAAAGTAGTGATCAGGGTCCAATTTTTTTGGGTCTGGGTCGTTGTTAAGGCCGTCAGAGAAGAATAGGATCTGGATTCCGTTGGTGGTGAGAGAAGCGGGGACAGTGGTACTGTTGGGATTGGGAGAGAAGGATTTGAAGACGCGGTGGTAAATTAATTCAGTGGTGGCGAGTGTCACATGAAGGCCTTTGGAGAGTAGGGTTTTGCCTAGCCTGAGCAAAGGGTTGATGTGACCTTGGGCTGAAAATGCCACCATCAGAACATGAAGGTCCTCTGTTTTGTCCCCTGAAGCCATGGTTTCAGAATTATCTCAAAAGCAATGCGGGAGAAGAGGAATTGGATAATATGGAAGTAGCGTTCAGGGAGGATGAATATTTATAATGTATTATATAAAATAAAATATAATTAATTTAATTTAAATATCTTATATTTTATAATACAATGGAATTAAATATATTATTATATAATATTAAATATATTAATATATTATTTAATAATCTGATATTATATAATATAAAATTATATAAATATATATATAAAATTATTATATAATGTATGAAATTTTATATATTATTATATAAAATAAATTATATAAACAATTAAGAGTAAAATAACTTTTTGATCCCTATCACATACTTTAGATCTAATTATCGTCTATGGAATTTTTTTATCGCTATAAAATCATATATTTAATCACGAAATAATGGTAACTATTATAGATATTCGACACATCCATAATTAATAGAAAAATAAACACCAAAGACTAAAAAAATAGCTTAAAATTTTTAGGAGGATAAAATAAAAAAGAAAAGTTTTATAGGGATGAAAATCAAAACTCGGGCATTTTACAGGGACGAAAAAGTTATTTTATCTGATATTTAAATTAAATATATTATTACATGATATTATAAAAATATATATAAATTTATTATTAAATTATACATATTGAATAATAATTATATACAAAATATATAATTTTATTTTATATAAAATTATAGTTTTCTTATATAAATTACTATATAAAATTATAGTTGTATAAATACGATATTTACGGGAAATTTGGTCTATTTGTTTACAGTTTTAAAATTTATTTTTAAAATAGAAAATTGGAAATTTGGTCTATTTGTTTACACAAAATTTATGATACATAGATTACATATTAGAAATTGAATTTTTGGTATATAATTTGTTATTACATGATAACCGAAAATTGAATTTTCGTATACAATTTTATTATCTACCAAAAATTAATTTTTCGGTACATAAATTTAAAAAGGGTAGCAAATTGGTACCCTCTAGTGTAAGAGGGTTTTGGTACATTTTTATTATCTTTTTATTGAATGGAGGTATAAAAGCCAAAAGTACATAGGAACAAGTCATGTACTCCGTCCTAAATTATTTCGAAGACATAGAATAAATTTTAAATGAGACACATGTGTATTGTAAATTAGAATGTGAAAAAACGAGGGAATACAATAAAAAATACAGGATAATGGTTATAAGGGGTTAAAAAGTCTTTTTAAAAATTAAAAATACAAATTCTAATAGTTAAATATTGTCTCATGACTATAAAAATACTAAGACCATTTAAGAAAGTTGAGAGAAATTGATTAAATAATTAAAGAAGGTACCAAAACCCTCTCATGCCGGAGGGTACCATAGAATTTGCCATTTAAAAATATATATACCGGAAACTCTGCCCAGAAAAAGCGCCAATTACTGTGATGGAGACTATTGGAGAGGAAAGGGAAAAAAAATTGGGAAAGGGGAGAAGGAGTAATAGAGGAAAATAAAAAAATCCAAAAAATGAATGGTGTGAATAGCAAAACATCGTGGTGTGAGTAGAAATTCCCACTCAAGTTTTAAATGCTCCTACGGTCCAACCTAACTTCGTTTTAAATGAACATAGTTGGCACATTTTTCGTATACAGCAAGAGAGAGATGCGAGATGTTAATGGGGCGGGGTGGGTAGTGAATACTAGTATACATACCCGTTAAAATTAATGGGTATCCATGTGGGTAATGGGTATCCGCTAATATTCACGAGTATTCATTAATATTTGAGAATTTAAATTTTATAAAAAAGAAAGAGAGGAAATGTTATATAATATATTATAACATCATACTATATATATAAATAATCAATCAATATATTTACACAAAAAAAATCATTATATAATATCATTACGTGTTAATATATTAAGAATATCATAAAAAATATAAAATAAATTATATCTCATCATAAAATGATAAAAAATCCCAATATTCAAATATAATTAATAGAAAAATATGTTTTAATAAGTATGCGGGTAACCGTGGGGCGGATAGTATAATATTCGTCCGCACTCATCTATTTCTTCTATTTCTTACTGTTAATACTGTTTACATTGTTAACACGTGTCATGTCCTGATAAATTTACTTTCCCGCCTAAAGATCTAAATTTGCTTTCACTCTTTTCACTCATTATTTTTCCTTTCTTTCCTTTGCACTCTGTGCAAATCTATATCAAAAGTGTGATTCTAACAATCTAACAAAAAAAAATAAAAATGGATGTCTTCAAAAAGAAGGAAAGCTTCTCCCTGCAACTCTTGAGCCGCTGAATATGCGTGCAGCAGAGTGAAAAACTTTTTCACAAAACAACTTTTTCATCTTTTCCTATCTCATCATCAGATTGTGAAGAAAACAAATGAAAAAGACAAAACGGAGACTATCTCTGGAAGCGTCCTCATTCTTCATTTTCCAAGTAAGTTGTTCAAAGAAGAGGTTGTTTGAAAAGAAAAAGAAATCGACTATGATGAAACCGGGTGAGGAGATCTCCATAACCGACTCTACCTTGCCGATTTTCTCCTCCCTTATTCTGTTTTTTTGTTCTTTCTGTAGCATCAATCCTCTCATGTTTCTTTTCCTTTATTTTTTCTTTTTTTTCCCCTCAAAACCTCCATAGCTATTAGCTATGTTGTTTTTTTGAACCCGCAGAATCTTCGTTGTTCCGAAGTTGTGTTCTTCATAACCTGAGGTAGGTAAAAAAAAGATCACACCTTTCTTTTCTTTTTCTTTTTCTTTTTCTTTTTTCCCCTCCAAACCTCCATAGTTATGCTTTTGTTTTGATTCTGTAGGATTGATCTTCCGAAGCTGAAACTCATTTGCTGAAGGTTGTCTCTGGCGAGGTAAGTTTTGAGTGAGTGTAATGTGTTTTATATGTTCATTCTCTGTTTTCCATCTTATATATGTATCATTGAATTCATGATCTGTTTGCATGTTACATCTTCATCATTGAAATCATTCTCTGTCTGGGACTATTTCAAGCCATGGTCTTTATACATTTTTTACTTTCTTTTTGTGCGCTATCGAAAATGGTTTTCTACTAGATGTCTCTTTCTCTCATTTTGCCACGTGTCATATATTAGCCTCTTTTCTCAATTTGCCGGAGCATATTTTTTTCCTTTTTTCTTTGGGGGAGAAGAAACACTATTAACACAAACACTAGAGTTTCAAAGAATCACGATGATGTAGAAAGAAAATGATTATAAACTCTGATATCAACTGGAAATAGTTTATTGACCAGCTAAGGAGATGGTATTAACCTTCCTGAAAGTTGAGATCGATCATGAACTCTGAATTCTGGTGGAAATTGGGTTATTTTTTTATTTCTTCCATTTGTTATTGGTTCATTGCATGTCCTCTACATGTGTTGCAGAACACACGGATATAGTTCCCTTTTCATGATTGTGTTATATATTTTTAAAAGAATAGTTTGCAAATTATTGATAGGGTGATTTGAATTTGAAAAAATTAGGATAAGCTCTAATATGTGAACTTCAGCAAATTATTGATAGTCCAATTTCAATTAAAATGCTTTCATATTTTCTTTAACAAGTTAGTGGAGTGATAAATTGGATTACTAATGTTAGCAAGTAATTTTTACTCTGCCTTTTTCAACAATCATTTCAATGGTTAATGGTTCATGTTGCGTTGTTAATTTGTTAAGATCGAGTAGTTAGAGTCTCTCATTAATTGGTTGTATGTGGAACCAGGAGCATCAATGAAGTTTTCTCCTTGTGCTTTTTCTTTTGGTTCCTTCAATAATTGATAACAAATGTATCAAGCAGTAACTTACAAGCAATCATTTTTTTGGTTGCTGACTTTTATTACTTGCCTTCATGTATTTCTTTTTTATGCTCAGAAACTTGCAGCAGCCAGCAGGAGTTGTTGTTCCTTCAGAAAAAAAAAAAAACTCATGCTAAAAATGGCACTCTAAATACCTTAGCAAAGATAGGTAAGCCAACATCCAGATATTGAATTAATCCTTGAATTGTGACTAAATTATACATGTGGACAATCATTCATTTAGTTTCGGATAGGTGAACTTGGTGACTTCAACTTTAAGCTCAGGCTATCTTTTTTCCAACTTGGAATCAATGCTAAAATAATGGTGTTCATTATTATACAAGTATACCTCTTTCATTTATTGAGTTTGTTAGACAAATATTTGTTGCAAAATTTGCTTTCCAATACTTTGAAGGCCAAAGGAATCTTTTTGTTTGAGCTTTAAGCATCATCATAAAGTAGGTGATGCTATTAAATATGAATATAGTGTTTGTCTTTGTAAAATGAAGTAGATCATTGAAAAAGTTGCTCTCGGTACTTTTGATTATAAATGGAGAGAGGTAGAAGGCAATCTCTCTTAACTATACTTTATGCTGTGGAAAAAGACTTTTTAAATTAACTTTACTTTAGCTTTTAGTGCTCATTGATACCCTGCAAATGCAGGACAGTTTAATGTAACTATTGGCAATAGGAGTTTAATTAGTTTGAGTAACATTTAAATGGGACCGATTTAGTGCAAGAAACTTTTTTACACTAAAATGGACTCTTCTATTTTAACTGGGAGTTCCCATCGCATTTTTTGAAACTTGAATCTTTTCAATAGATGCTAAAACTTGAGTGAACATATATTTTCATTTGTTAGAACCTGATGGAGAATTAACACATTGGAATTGCTGGATGAATTTGTAACAGAACCTTTCATTTGAGCATGGTAATGAAGGTGAATCCTTAGCTTAGTTTTTTAACAATCATCAATCAGCAAATGCCTGTTGGTGGCAGATAGCTTATTGTCTAATGATCTGATAAGCATCAAGAGCAACTGTCAATTCAGACCTTAGCCTTAGTATTCTTGGTGGAAGGATTTGCATTATGATGTGTATAATATCTTTTAGTTGCAGACTTTCATGTCATTTTTAGAGGGATTACAAGATTTATTCTATTCTGAATAATAAACTTTTTATAGTAACAGTTCATTACAATATTTTTGTACCTTTATTCCTCATCATAATGTCTTTAATCTAATATTAGCCTTTCATTTAGGAATTTAGGTAACCGTTCAAAGATGGCATGTATTCTATTTTGGTTTGTTCTAAACTTAGTTAAGCTTAAGTTCTAATAACTTGACTTTCGGGCCCAAATTTTTACTCAATCTGACCACTTAGTCAAGCCCAGCTAGACTTTCATGATCTTAATCTGAAGGCAGTGTAGGTTGACTCTCATACTGTCCAACAGTGTCCTTGCCATACATGTATGCATAAAGAGATACAAGCTAATCAGTAAATAAAATTCAGCAACTGAACAATACAAAGTGAATAATAAAGGGATAGGTCACCTAAGCAAAGGTCTTGGAGGGTACTGGTGATGTTTGAAATTAGTGTGGCTCATTGCAAAGTGACTGTAATTTTGCCGGACTTTCCAACTGAATAATCTAATAGTCATACTTGAGTATTCTGAACGTGTTTTTCTAACTTGGTTTATTGGAAATGTGGAATTATTTCATTAACGATTTCTAGCTACTGGTCAATTGGAAATGTGGAAATATTTTTCTTTTTAATTTGCCATTGTTGCATTCCCTTCCAACGGTTTAATTGGACAGGAGGACTTTTGTTCAAATAATAATAGGTAATAAAAGATACATTGATTGAAAAATGAAAACAGTAAAAAAAAGTTTATTATGACACAAATTTTCTCTATCTATTCTATCTATCTATTACTATTAAAAAAAGTAAATACAATTTTTTTCATCACCCATTATTGATTTTTCATTATATAAAAACACATTAAGAAATATAATATATGTTTTGACTCACATTAAATTTAATATGATTTTCCAATATATCATTTATCTCTCAATTTTAAACATTAATGTTTTAACTTAATTATATCTCTTATTTATTCCATTTATTTATTCTATTTACTCTATATTAAAATTTAAAATTGTTTCTACACTATATGTGTCGTGTTTTTAAACTTCCAATTTTCTCTATTAGTTTCTCTATTTTCACTTTAGTAGAGTGATTTTTTTAATCATAGGTATTCTCTACAGGAGACGGTCTTACTCCTGTCGTTTTCTTTTCTCTTTTTATTTTTTTGTCGCACTTTCATTTTCTTTTTTTATTATGATATTAAAAATTTTTTCTCAGTACGTTTCTATTAATTTGTTTCATTATAAAAGAAACTTTTTTATGAAAGGGTATCCTCCACGGGAGACAGTCCTGCTCCTCCTACCGTTTTCTTCTTTTCTCACACATTAATTTCCTTTTTATTATTATTATATTAAAACAATTTTTGTCATAATTCATTTCCAATTTTTTATTACATAAAAAGACACATTAAGAAATATAATAAATGTGTTGATTTGTATTAAATTTAATGTGATTTTTTAATATATCATTTATCTCTCTATTTTATGCATTAATGTTTTAACTTATTATCTCTCTTATCTATTCGATTTATTTATTCTATGTACTTTATATTACAATTAGAATTATCCCACGATACAAGTGTCGTGTTTTCTAACTTCCGTTTTTTTTCTTTTTTTTTCTTTTTTTTCACTTTAGTAAAGTGGTTTTTTATGTAATGAATCACAAGTATCATCCACAGACTGTAGTTTTGCTTTTGTCATTTTTTTTATCGCACTTTCCTTTTCTTTTATTATTATTATATTAAAACATTTTCTCTAATTATTCATTTCTATTAATTTATTTCATTACAAAAGTATTTTTTTATGAATCACGGGAGTCAGTCTTACTCATATCGTTTTTCTTTTTCTTATTTCTCATACATTAATTATTATTATTATTATTATTATTATTAAAATGGTTTCTCTTATCATACATTCCTAATTTTTCATTACATAAAAACAAAAATTAAAAGAGAAATATGTAGTTTGCACACATAAATCTTCATTATGCATATCGTAATTAAGAACAATTATAAAATTTTAGAACTAAGCATTACAATCTCTTTTACCCCATGCATTGGATGAACTTGGAGGGAAAGAGAGGCTGGACATGACTAACATCGTCGCTAACTTGGAGAGGATATTGACTTTTGTTAAGGATTAGTGCAGTCAATATCTCTATATTAGCATCATGAAATGAATTCTATAAAGATCTTGATTTACTTTAATTTATAAGTATTTATAGTAGCTAATATTTTATTTCGTGTGAAGTACGGACAACATAAATCGTACCATCAATTTACCCGTGCGAATGCACGAGTCACATTCTAGTTATATAAATATGCGGGTACTCATTATGGGTATATCCACAGGTATCCACGGGTACAAGTTTTTTTGACATCCTTAAATGCGATTCTCTCAACAGTAAACAAATTAGGATACATTTTTGACCAAAAAAAATAGGATTCATGAAAAAAAATTGATTGGGTAAATATCTTTTATGTTGGTTTTCATTCAAAAAATTTTTTTGGACATTTTCAATCTTTTACTTG
Source organism: Sesbania bispinosa (assembly GCA_026901365.1). NCBI lineage: Eukaryota > Viridiplantae > Streptophyta > Magnoliopsida > Fabales > Fabaceae > Sesbania > Sesbania bispinosa. The sequence goes on from QLOH01000286.1 coordinate 842,766, forward strand.
TTTAATAGTTTTTCCGACAAAATAATATAAATTTTAAATCTTTTAAAAATTAAGTGAATATTCATTTAAAATATTTTAATTAATACTGTCCAATTAATATAAATTATAGTACAATTCATTTTCATATGTTTGAAAGTAACGATTTTACTTTAAATTCACTTTTAAAAACATTAATTTTATAAGATTAAAATCGTCTAAAATAAAATTTATAAACATTTATTCAAACACAATATAATAAATGGAGAGTGTGCGAAATAAGCCCCTATCTATGATCTATCCTACTAACTTTTATTACAATTCACACTTCGTGTTATGATAATTAAGGGGGTCAAGATATGATAAACTATCCTATTTCTCTCTTCATTCCCTTAATTTCACTATATATGTAAAATAGTTGTCAGGCACCCTACTGCCAATAATCATCTCCAACCAGTTTTTATAATTTAAAAAATGCACTATTTATGAAAATCCCATCATTATCTCTAATATTAATCACAAAAGCATATGTAGTTATCAACTCTCACTTTCTCGATAATCTCTTTAATATTCATACAAACACTAAGGAAGAAATAACACATGCATATAATCAAGCCAATCTAAGTATATGTTTAATTTAGGGTTAAGAAATTGACAAAACTCAAATTTAGATATCTAAATACTTATCTATAAATCTAAACTAATTATTTTATCACTTTTGGTCCACGTAAACTATGGATCACCTTATGAATCTTAAAATAAAATACCAAATTTAGTTACCCCAAGAAGAATGATACATTATATGTATGAAAAAAGATAGTTTAAGCCCTTCTAAGGTGTATACATAAATTAAGAAGAGGGAATTAAGAATAAAAGATACAGAAATAATAAATATATAATATGATAAAAAAATAAAAGAGATGATATATATAAGGGGAAAGAATATGAAAATATCATATAATTCTAGCTAACTTTTTTTATATGTATATTGAGCAGAAGAGTGTAACTTTTACAAATGACGTTACTAAATTTCATTATTTAGACTTAAAAGGGCTAGGAGGCAGCTTAATATCCTAGCTCATATATATCACGCATAAAAAAGACAAAAGACATTCACTATAAAAAATAACAAACATACATGATGACGATGAAGATGACAATGACATATCATACCACGCCACTACCTAGAATGAAATATTTCAAATTTCATAAAAACAAAAAATTTTAAAAGAGTGGTAAATTATAATGAACTTTCTTGGTAATGAAGCTCTAATTGTGGAGTTGAGAGTTTCCCCGTAAATGCCCCTGTCCATCGGGGCTAGGACCATTGTTGTCAATTTCTAGTTTCCTAATGATATTCTTCTGGCTATTCGAGCTTCTCATCACATGATCCATGTGTGGTGACTCCAGAAAGATACTACTCTTTGGTACTTCTTGATCAGCATCTCTATGCAGAACCAAAGTGTTCAGTGGCCGTGACATCCCATGTAGGAAGGAGAAAGAAAGAAAAATAAAGAGAATGAAGGCAGAGTATTGGAGTCTTCTAACCATGATATTGGTATTAGCTAGTAGCTTCAAGCAAATGAACCACCACGTAATGAATATTGAGGTTTTAAGGCTATTGAGTATTTGGGCGGTATGGTGCACTTCTATTTATAGTGTTGTTTGGGGGGAGTTTGATTTGACCTGTTTAAAAGCTAACTATTTATTGATAACATAACGTGACAGTGCCCATAACCTAAGGCCATCATCAACACATGAAATTAAGGTTCTCAAGCAAATTAATGTGGTTAGCTAGCTAGTTAATTTAGGGCCCAGGGAATTGGAAATTATAAATATATATATATATAGTTTAATATATATACACTGTCAGTGTAAAGAAGTTTTAGACAAACATCCAATGATATGTTACCACATTATTTATTAAATTTAATAACACATGAAGTGTCATATTCATTAAATTATGTGGTGACACATTATTGGACGTATGTGTAAAACTTCTTTGACATTGTATACTAATTAAATCCATATATATATTACAAATTTCCATTGAGTATATATAAACAAAATTAATTCTATTATCGAACAAACAAAAAAAAGGTACATAAATTAATTACAAATTTGCCGTTTCCAAAATTAGGATAGAGAAGTTTCATCTAATTCAATTCCCACGTTGAGAAATAAGGGAATTGAATCGTTACATCTACAATTTGAGTGTGGAATTAGGACGACAGTGACATTCATATTAGAAGTACGTAGTAGATAGAAGAAATAAAAACTGTTCAAATGCAATAAGAGTGTGGAATTAATCAAATGGATGAAGCACTCATTATTCATGTTATTAGCCATCGCTCAGAAGGGATGACTCGATCGACTAGATACACTGCATTCCATTTCCATATACAGTGAGGTGAAGTAGGTCATTCTTCCTTAAATCACATGACAAGCCACCAGTTTGGTCGATAAGCATCCTCCATGAATTACTTCTAGTCTTCTGGCATGAGTTAGTTTGGATGAAACTTCTGCAGAAGTACTTGTAGGTGAAAAAAATAAAATGAATTAGAGCCTGTTTGGGTGGAACTTCTTCTGAAGTACTTCTAAGTGAAAAAAATAACATGAATCAAAGAGATCAAATGCATTTAACTTCTCCATAAGTTAAAATTATTCTTGGTAGACCACCTACTCCAAAAGCTCTCAGATTTAACTTCTCCAAAAGTAACTAATTTTAACTTATGGAAAAGTTAAATGCATTTGACATCTTTGATTCATGCTATTTTTTTCACCTAGAAGTACTTCTGCAAAAGTTCCATCCAAACAGGCTCTTAAAGAGGTCAAATGCATTTAATTAACTTCTCCACAAGTTGAAATTAGTCTTTGTAGCCCACCTACTCCAAAAGTTCTTCCATTTAACTTATCCCTAAGTAACTAATTTCAACTTATGAAGAAATTAAATTCATTTGACTTTTTGATTCATTTTATTTTATTTACCTAGAAGTACTTCTGCAAAAGTTTCATCCAAACTGACCTCATGTACCAATCGACTTAAACATAATAATTAAACCAAAATCCATGAATACCGACCCACCTTGATTTTGACGGAGAAAATCCCCTTTGCTAGAGTTCATAGAAAATTTGACCTCGACCGAATTTTGACGGGATGAGGGCATGTTTGTAGGTGCAAGTCTCCACACTAAACTCGACCTCAAACTCGCCCAATAAAATAATTAAATAATAAGTGTAAACTTACATATTTTTTAAAATATGATATAAAATTTTTAAGTTTCCATTTTTTAAGATTCTTAATGTCTATTTATTTATATTATTTGAATTAAAATGTATTAGAAATATATGACTTATTTAAAAAGATATGCATTTAAATTACTAAAATTATAAAAATTAAAATAAAAAATAGAGTAGGATGTGATTGGGTTCATAATTTCAATCATGCTCTATTTAAACTCAAACTCGAACCCGCTCTTACTTTTACGGGGTGGGGACGAGGAGAGCAAAACTCGTCTCCGACCCGCTCTGTTTACCATGCCTAAGTCTGACTTTTTATGTAATGTTTTTCTTTAATTTTTGAACTATAATGTATAATTTTCTTGGTAAAGCTAGCACGGTGCTCCAAGTTTAGAACCTTGTGTTAATTTTTTTATTTTTTAAAATAAGCACCAATTTCCTACAAAGTATATATTATTTGATGTCATTTCTTTTTCTCCCTTTATCTTTTTATTTTTTTATATTTTATAAAATCTCGTCGGTATGAGTAGCCAAGTTTGAGTCCCTTAAACATATAGTCTTGAGTTCGATCCACAGATTCATGTGTATGAAAAATACTTTTGGGAGCGATTCATGTTTTGACGCCTGACAATACTGTTCTAGGAGTCGGGCTCAATCCATGGAATGACCAAACCCAACATGCACTGGGTGGGTTACCGAGACTAGGTCAACCCGACCGTACAAGCTCGGACCAGTTAATTGCGCCACCTAAGCGAGTTCACTATGACCATGAGCAAGCCCCTACAAGCCACACATTGATATTCCACGCTCCTAAGAAGGCCTTCCTAGGCCCATGTGTCACTGTACCCATTACGCAATCCTATAAATCACTATGTTGGTAACGAAATATGTATATATTTACTGTCCCATAATTATTGCTATCCAACTACTGTCCCTTAGCCTAAGCTTACTTTGGGTGTTGGAGTGTTTCTTGCAGGTCCAACCCCACGACCCGACTTGATCACGATCATCCGGAACGAGTTATCCCATACTCGGACCGATCGACTTCACTAATTCAATCTGGAGACGAGTTCAACCTTCGAATAATTACTTCGAAAGATTATTCTCTCACTTACCGGCTGGGAGCATAGTTTGGGCTGAAAAAAAATCCTATAATACGATAATTTTAGACTTGTGTATAATACATGTGCTGTACGTGAAGGTAAATGGAGCTAACACATTACCTTGACATCTTCGTGCAACTTGTTGCTTTCATGATAACTGCTGATCAGGTGGAGATTAACGAGCCAAATTTCGCCGTGCAACGTCATCCTTTGACTGATTGTGTAATATGTATGTAGAACACTTCTCTCTACGTACTCCTCTTAGGCTGTGTGACTCCACGAATGCAAATGAACTTAATTTTCAATGAGCTAGAAACATTAATTTGAGAATGAATTTCATTGAAGAAAGGTAAAGACCCATCTTATTTTGTCTAGCACCGTTTATGACAACAATCGTTTTTAAGGCAGCAATCATTATCAACAACCCAGCCGTGAAGTACACAGGCGAAATCAAATTACCAATTGCTTTGTCATCAACGGAAAATTTGATTATATATATAAATTATTAATTCAAATTTCAAAGTCAATGCACGCTGCTAGGTTTTAATGATTTAAATGTGTGTTTTGTGTCAACAAATAAACTAAGGGTGCATTTGGAAAAACCACTTAATTAATTAAGTGTTTATCACATAAAAGGTTATGTCTTAAACATCTAATTAAAGAGAGACGGAATATTCAAACTCTCAATAAACTATTTTTAAACTACTGAGTATCTTATTGAAATAAATTAAAAAATAGCTTATGAGAAGGTTATAAACTCTTTTTAATTTATCCAAACATTTTCATAAGTGATGATGTTTTAAAATAAGTTCTTTCAAACATTCATAAATTAATTAATTTATTTAACTAGGTTACAGCTAGTGTGACCAAAACAAATATTGTAAATGAGTTTTATTTTACAAACTTTTAGTTTATAAACTATATATAAGTTACTTCAACTAGTTATATATATATATAATTTGATGTACTATAGCTTGTAATTTATTATTTTTCTTTTATTTTTATTTTTATCAGTTTAATATATATAGTTATATTTTACCCTTTTTTTCTTAATTTAAGTTCTTAGTAATCTTTTAAGAGAACATATTTTATTAGAAGTTAAGCTAAATAGTTTAATAATTAAAATAATATTATAACAAATAATCCGAAACAATAGTAAAAGTTATTTGTTTATATTTTTTAATTTATTTTAAATATTATAATATTTAACTTTTAAATAAAATATTTTATATTTAAAATTTTAATAAAAATTTAAAATTAATAAATAAAATCTAAAATTATGATTACCTAAAAATATTTCTTCCAATAAAATAAAATAAAATAAAATTGTTGTTTTATATCATTTTATATTTATCAACTATATAAATAAATAATTTTATCAAACACTTCTAATTTAACAAGTTAGCTTCTAAGCTTTCAATTTTTAACTACTACCTATTCATCATCCACCAATTGGTTTTATCAAAGATAGTCTAATTATATTAATTCAAAGGGATATAAAATACAACAATATAATTCATAAAACACATTTTTCTCTCTCTATCTCTTTTCATTACATCACTCATTTCTCTCTCTTCTTCTTTTTTTTCTCTCTCTCTATGTTGTACATGTACAATTAACATTACTCTTATTTAAATGATCAAAATGATTGTCGATAGAAAAAAACCTAAAATTTAATGCACCCTACATATTGTTAGTGACCCATTTATCCATAATTTTACTCACACTTAATTCAATAAGTTTACTTATTAGAATAAGTTAGTTTATTGGTAGTTTTTTTTCTTGACAACCCCGTGTGCGTTTGTGTTAACGTTGACACCCGTTGAATCCTCACATTTTTCCCAAAACAACACCAAGTGGGCCCACATGAGGTGTGTTTATATCTCTCTCCTACTGGAAGTGTCTAGTAAATGGAATTAGGGTCGGGCCAATATGGTCCAATATGTAGTGAGGCCTCAAGCAAACTTTCATTTTGAGGTCTTTTTAAATATATGAAGTGAAAGAAATGGACCTTAAAAGTTAAAATTCATTTAGCAAGGATTGGACCATCAACCATTGAGGAGGAAAATCAATTTATAAACCAATGAACTAGACCTAATTATAATAATATTTTTTTTATATAAAGGATGTTACTAACAATCAGGGGCCTGAAGCAAGGGCTTGAGCAGCCTTACCTTGGCCAGCGTTGGAAAGGATCCATTTCCACTCCAAACACATTGTTAGTCAATTAGTCATTGATATATATATAAAGTGTGTAAATCAACTTATATATAGCATATGAGAGTTCAGTCATCGTTAGCTATTTATGTTGTCCTTTCATTCCAAAACATTGTAATAAAGATTTAATATAACGATAATTTAAATTTGATAAATAGATATTATAATATAATTGATTTGAATTAGAGATTTAATTTAAATTTATGTTAAAAAATTATTTTAAATTTGAACTATTAATTAATAAAAATCAATTATTTTCAACCGTAACAATTCGTATAAATTTTAAAATTATCATATATTTTTTTTGTGACAATTATCATATCATTTTACATAATTTAAAATTTGAAATATTAATCAAATATCATATTAATTAATTCAATTTTTTAATTTTAATCACTTATTATTATAATTATTAATTGATTATTATATATTATTCAATGATAATGATAACAACTTCATTTGAATAAAAATAGGAAAAAAATAGTTAAAGATTAAAAACATAAATATTGATATTTCAAAATATCTAATTTTTTTTAAGAGATTGAGAGAGATTAGAGGGAATATTAAAAAAATTACAAAAAGAGGTGTTTGAAACATGCACTCAAAAAATATGAAAAAAAATGATAAATGACTTTCCAATGACTGATGAAGTTTTACACAGACATCCACATGATGTACCGCCACATCATTTATTGAATTTAATAACACATGAGGTGTAATATTTATTAAATGATGTGACAACACACCATTGGATATCTGTGTAAAATTTCTTTACATTCACATTGTATACTAACTAGTGTATAACCCGTGCAATGCACATGGATCACTTAAGAAATTGATTTCGATAGAATGGTGAGAATATTGGTTTTTTTAAATTGAATTTTGTGTACATGTGGATGGTGCGATAGTAGAAATACAATCTAACTAAATGATATAGGTTATAGGGAACTCAGGTGGTAATATATAGGATCTAGTAAATGTTTTGTAGTAAAATTGTGTATATCCACCTGGGTTTGTTTTAGTCAATGTGACACCGGTAAGACTTTAAAAGGATATCATCATTATATCACATAAGGCTAAATGCAGGAATCCGAGTTACTGACTCTATGTATTATTTTGTTATTTCATTTTGCTTTATATATTGATATATAAAGATAAAGTATCAGAACACTCTACCATATTAACAATCATTGTTCCATGTAGCAAACCCTAAACCCTGAATAATATCTCAACAAATAAATTTGTACTCATGTGTATGTTGATGATTAATCTCTCGTCTCTTCCAATTTTTTTAGTACAGTTTTTTATTTAGGGTGGTTTGGTTCGGTTTGGGTAACAGATCCGGTATCTTTAGTCCGTTACGTACCTGAACCAATCATTGACGGGTTTGATTGGTTCGGTTCGGATCCAACCTGATTTAGCTAAAAAAATCCAAACCAATCAGATTGGTTCGATAGGATTTAGGGTTTATCGGGTTTGTCGAATTGAACCAAACCAATGAACACCCTAAATAATATATTAGGAAAATACATAAGAAATTTGATGTAAATCAACACATTTTATTATATTACCACATCCAAACTTTAGTATCAATCTTAACAAATTTATCTGTACTCGTGTGTATCAATATCTACAAATTAAATAATTTTAATGTAAATAAAATATTAGGAAAATAAACAATAAAGTTGATGTAAATCAAGACATTTTATTATATTACCACATCCAAACTTTAGTATCAATCTCAACAAATATATTTATACTCATGTGTATTAGTATATATAAATTAAATAATTTTAGTTTGATAAAAGAGATTACACGACTTTTGATAACAGAAAAGTGGTAAAATAGGCTTAAATAACTTTTTGGTCCTTGTAAAATATTCGCTTTTTGCTTTTGGTCCTTATAAAAATATTTTTATTCTTTTGGTCCTCATAAAATTTGAAAATTTTGAAAATGGTCCTTATTATCATTTTTTGATTATATGTCATGCATCTAGACACGCCACATCATATGCCACCTCAACATGATTACTTATGTGGTATGGTTGGATGCATGACAAGTGGCAATAAGGACCTTTTTAAAAGTTTCTGAATTTTATGAGGACCAAAAGAATAAAAATAATTTTATGAGGACCAAAAACAAAAACCATATATTTTACAGGGACTAAACCATATATTTTACCTATAGAATTGTATAATTATAGATTATAGATGGATGTAAATCAACATATTTTGTTATAATACCACATCCAAACTTCGATATTAATCTCAACAAATTTATATGTGCTTATCTGTATCAATGTCTGCATCTTAAACAAATTTACTTTAAATAAAAAAGATGACACGACTTTTGATAACAAAAAGTAATAACAATAATAAAAAAATAACTAATAAAATATTGTAATAAATTGAATGAATAGTGAAAAAAATATCAAAATACCTATAGGATTGTATAATTATAGATTATAGATGGATGTAAATCAACGTATTTTGTTATAATACCACATCCAAACTTCGATGTTAATCTCAACAAATTTATCTGTGCTTATTTCTATCAATGTCTGCATCTTAAACAATTTTACTTTAAATAAAAAAGATGACACGACTTTTGAGAATAAAAAGTAGTAATAATAATAAAAAAATAACTAATAAAATATTGTAATAAATTAAATGAATAGTGAAAAAAAATATTAAAATACCTATAGGATTGTATAATTATAGATTAAATCCTTCAAATAAATATATTTAGGTTCCAAAAATATAATTAAATAACAAGGGATTGAAAATCTGAAGGTAAAGTAGATTTGATAAAGAATTTTCAGTAGAAAACATCTTATTCAAGCTACTTCCAGAAAATAAGTCAACTTGATGTCCCTTTAACAATACCGTTCTGGGTCTTAACCCGGCCACAGCCCACAATATACAAGGGAATTTGTTACTTCTGCAATCTGAGTACGTAGTGTGGCAATTTGAAGTTAGAATTAAATTTGAAACGACATTATTGGAACAACAGTTACATTTATATAATTAGAAGAACAAAATATTTTGTTGAATGCAAGTTGGTTGAGTTGAATTAAATGGACGAACCACATTCATGTATGCATGCTAGCTAGCCATCATTCAGAAAAACAGGCTAATGCACTGTACATATAAACGTTGAATACCTTTTCTAGTAGCATGAACTATGCCACCAGTTTGGTCGATCGGGAAGGAACTTCCATGAATTAGTACTTCTTTTGTGCGTAGCAAGAAAATTTTTATGCATTTCTTTTTTTTTTTTCAGACAATTGTTTCAATTATTTTATCAATCAGCTATTTTTTTTTGTTTAAATTACAAGTATTCTCCGCCGAAAGCAATCTTGCTTGAACATGGAACATTTACATTATGACAGCGGAAATTTTTTCTATTCACGAGACTTGAACAAAAAAATTTTACTTAAAGAGAATAAAACATATACCACTTGAACTAACCCCTTTCATGACAAAATTTCTATTTTGAAGCCACTTATTATTTTTCCCTTGATCCTATTTTATTATTTTGGTTATATTTCATTAAATCCAAATTTGATGATCATAGCAATTGGTGGAGTAAGCTACGCACGTTGCCTAGAGATTTTCCTCTCTCTGTCTCACACTTTTCGCTTTTAACTAGATCTACCTGTGTTAATTCCCTCTTGGCTTGGAGTGGAGTGACTACAACACGCAACGCAATGCAAGCAGATGGATTTAACTTTCAAATTTCATTGCGAAAAAGTGGAGACCCCATTTTATTTTGTCTAAAAGAAAATCTTTTCATGGCAGCAGCAACCGAATAAGTATATATTTTGTTCTTTGTCGACCTCCTGCTTCTGTACCAACCCCATGTAACTTATTCTTCACATATCATTCAAAAACCAACACTTTACTCTATTTGCAATTCTTGGATGCAATTTTAGGGCATGTTTGGTTTGCGTTTTCATTTCCGGTTTCTATTTTCCGTTTCCTGTTTTCTGCAATTTTACAAAGGACAAACTGGAAATGCTTTTGTTTCCAGCATTTTCAGTTTTTCCTTTGTAAAATTTCAGAAATCAGGAAACAGAATGAAAACAGGAAATGAAAATAGAAACCAAACAGGCATTTAGAGTGCGCGTAAGAACATTTCTTTATTCTCATCTGTCACTAATTAATAATTTTGATTTTTACGTAAAGGGTTGACGGTCTTCACATGAAAAACAGAGTAAGTTAATTAGAGTGATCCATTTATTATTGGATTGGACCTACTTAGGTTGATCTGTATGGTCTTAGTAGCCTACGGTGAAGGTTTCTAGGATTGGATTATATATATATTAGTGAAAATAAGATTTGAACTTCATATAAATAATTCAAACCCCCATCACTAACTCAGTTTTATAGTGGCTTAACAAGATATACATACATGTGAAATATCTTGAGTTCTTGACTGGTAGGGCTTAGGTTAAAGAGAGAAAGACCTAGCTCCTCAAAAGTTTTGCTCAATGGAAAGATGGCCTAGACTGACATGAATATCATCAATCTCATTTAAGTAATATATGTAGAATTTTATAATCATACATGATCTCAATTTGAATCTTACACCTTAGTTTATGTTACCTCTGTCTTTGAAACTCATGAATTAATACACACATAAATAAATCAATTCACCTATGTCATGATGCTACCCTTTTTCTCCCCATTCTATATAATTGGATATTTCTTTCTAGAGTCACATTAATGGTTTGGATCAAATGCAATTCTCACACACCATATATATTGCTACTTGCTAGACTTCCTCGGTTATTTGCATTGATCCTCTGTTCAAAGCATACTACTTTTCAGCTTCCACTCCAATCACATGGAGCACAAGTATACTTTAGGAAGATAAGAGGAAACATGGTTCTGAAATTTACTTGGGCAAATCAGGGACATTTAGCCATTGTTATTCCTTAACCCTTCAACAAGAGCAACTGAGCATGATATAAATTCTTTTCTTCTGTACTACCTGAACAATGTGACTTAGATGACTTGGAACTAACTAACAATATACTATGATGCTTAGTGTACAAAAGTTAATTAGTTGTTAGTTACTGATAATTCCTAGTTCCTAATCATGTAAGTTGTTCTTAGCTTGGCTTATGTCTCTATTACCGTTAGGGTGCGAGGGGAGTCTAAACCAGCTCCAACATAGGACTAATGAGCAAACGAGCAAACCACACGAGTGAGCTAAACACCACATCCAACCCAAAACCTTAAGGCGTTAGATTTATGGGTCTTTCCACTTATATATTATTCTCCTTACTCATTCCTATCCAACGTGGAACTAATACTTAACATCCCAACAATTACTCTATTACATGTTTGTTTTGTAACTTCTTTTTTTATCAATACAATAAGAATTCATTTGCTCTTCTTTTCTTTCTTATGATTATTCTGAAATAGGGAAAAGGTTATGGATGAACCATAATTTAGACTAAATCTTTGAAATTGGTCCAGTTCCGAACAAAACTGCACGTGTTCACAAATAAGTTGCTCCCACCTATTTTATTCTATTCTATTGCAGAAAATGTTGTGTGATTTCAGAACTTAACTGAGACATAAATAACAAACTAAGAGAACAGCTGTATCACGCCATATTACTTCCAGCTTAATATATAAGACTCTTTAGTTTGCCAAATGCTTCTTGGTAAAATTCCTGTAAAATTATTTGAAGAAACAATACCATGCTTCAACATGAAATCATATATAGAAGGTGGCTAGAAAACAGATGAATTAAATTATAATTTAAAATAGCAATTGTCTTAATTATACACAGGTAAGGAGTTAAACACTTAAACGAATCTAATCAAGCGGAGAAGAGTATTTGAAGCTCAAGAAGGTAATGCTAATTAAGTTTAGCGTATTTATTTAAATAAAATGAATCAAATCTAAAATTTTAATTTGATTAGTATGGAAAATACAATTTTAATTTAATTTAATTTATTTTTTTCATCAAAAGTCAAAGCCTCTTTTCTAATGTATTTCTTTTTTTTTTTTTGCATATTTTGTATTTAATATATATTTTTATGCTAGAAGATGAAGTAAATACTAAATACTATAAGGGAAAAAAGAGAGTAAAATTATCACATAAATACATAATATAAATCTCATGCTTATATGGCAATTTTTAGTTTCTATGTCACGAGAATGAACACTATTTAATATTTTAGTATTAGTTTTGTTGGAAAGTCCCACATTGATCGGGGATAAGGCCAAATTATGGTATATAAGCCTTGGGCAATCCTCACTCTATAAGCTAGCTTTTGAGGTTGAGTTAGGTCCGGTCTAAAATATAATAAGTTTACTTTTGAAAAATATTTTTTATTTTTATTTTCTGTTTTTTAATTTTAATTACAGAAAATGACAATTTATTTTTTATTTATTTTATTTCTTTTTTTAATTTTTGGTTCATGAAATAGAGAAATTAATATAAAATTATTTTCACTATTTCATGTACAAAACTTTGAATACAAGAAACAAAATGAAAATAGTGTGATGAATAACTTTCAGGTTTCTTAGCACGATTCGATAAAGTTTGTTATCCGCAAAAGTTTGTAAAACCCGTAAAAAAACTCGAGCTACCCGTAAAAGGATCACAAAAATGTAAAGTTCAAGTCTTCATTTTGAAAGTTCAAATCCGCAAAAGTTTGTTATCCACATCGAGCTTGGCTTGGCTTGGCTGTATAGCCCGAATTAACAGTTCTGGATATTTTTATAATCAAAATGAAAGTATTTTTTAGTTAAAAGTTAAAACTAAAAAAAATAGATAATCAAAACTGAAAATGTTTTCTAAAACAAAACAAATGACCCCTTAAGTTTTGGAAGAACAGTGATGAAAAAGAAAACTTTACAATGATCGCAACAAAACTTGCTTATTTTACGTGGACTCAATCACTCAAAATATATTTTATCTTAATATTATTTGGATTTAAAGAAATTTTACATAGACATCTAATGTGTGTTGCCACATCATTTAATAAAAGTGACACATCATGTGTTATTAAATTCAATAAATGACGTGACAACACATCATATTAGATGTATGTGTTAAAAATTTTACATTGACAATGAATATATATTAAACTCATATTATTATTATTTTTAAAATTCAACATAAAACATTTGTTTTCGCTAACCAATTCTTCATTTTTAACTAATCTAACTCGCTGATAAGATAATTAAGCTATAAGCCCAGCCATCACTGTTGTGTTGTCGTCGGCACCTGCCCATTAGTTGTGATCAGTCAAAGAGAATACTAGTCCTAACGCTTGTATTAGTATCTATTCTATTGTCATATTCATTCATTACATTACATCACGTGCTTTCGGCCTTTTTGGAGTCTTCCAAATTTATTGTGGAATTTGTTCACCAAACTCCGACATTCTTTCTTTTTATTTCTTCTTATAATTTTGCTTCACGGGTACAAAGCAATATATTAATTTGAGATAGAAGATCATTGAAGGGCTAAATTCCGGTTAATGTATTTTTGTGGAATAATTTATGAAAGGAGAAAAACAATTCAGCTTATTTGTATTTCGTGATAATTAGCATTGATTCATTCAGAAGAATGATATGAAAATTGCCATTAGGTGTTTCTACCTAAAATAACATTTTCCTTTCGTTAATTAGCTTCTTGGCACTCTTCCTTCTTAACAAGAGAAGAAAATGAAATAGTACGGCAACTTATAAAGTGCATATATGTTAAACAAATATATGTTACAATGCAGCGCCCATCAAGTATTTTCTCAATATGATTTTCTTAATATCTTTGCTATAGCATTCATCAGAAAAGAAAATAATCTACAAGTGTAACAAATGAACTGTATAGTATAGATCAAATCAAACCCAAGTTACAATGTAGCCCCCAGTATATGTGTATTCTTTTAGTTAGTAACAAGTTCAGTGGCATTGTTATGCACTGATCAAGTACTCGTAGGTAACAAGTACTCCAGGATTATTATATAATTTCATATGCACTTAATTATATATTACCTGATCATAACAATAATAATACTAGCTAGTTAAAATGGGAATGATGACATCAGTAGTGTAATGCTGCTAATGCAAATAAAAGCAAAAGAATTGGCAATTTATGAGTGGTTGTTGGTGATGTACTTATGTCCAACACCTGGACTAGGACCAGAATGTGTAATCACTCCAAGAACTTGAACAGTTTTGATTCTGTTGCCTTCAGAATTTTGAAGCTCTTGAAGCTTGTGACCAATACCAGGGCTTGGACCAGACTCCTTCATCCCTCCAACATTCTGAAGCTTTTTAAGCCTATGCCCAATTCCAGGGGAAGGACCAGAGCCCTTCAATGTCCTGAACACTCCATTTACCTGATCTCCACCATCTTTGCTACTAAGCAATGGCCTGGCTTCAGATACAGGGACCAAAGAGGCAAACAAGGAAGCAAGAAGAATAAGAGTGAGGAAGGTGACTACTGAGTTGAGTCTTGTATCCATGTTGAATGAAGGGTCAAGGCTTATTAGGTGATGAGACTCACTCACTCTCAGAAGTGTTAGATTTAATTTGTATTTGCTGAAGTGGCATCATGGAGGTCCTATTTATAGGAAAAGAAAAGCCTACTATATGCTATGAATGGGGGACTCTTAAGTCTTAACTCTTAACTATTTAATTTAAGCCACGTGAGACTATTAGGAATAGTGAGGTGGTGCCGCCAGCCAGATCTAGTTCAATTCATATGTACCCTTTGCCAAGGAAACCCACAAGGCAGGTTCTTGATTTGAAAAAAATGAAACTTTTGAAAGGGATGTTACTTTAAAAGAAAACAAATCTGGACGACTTGAAAATGACAATTTGATAGAACAAAGTCAAAGTAATATTTATAATATCTCATGCAGCCTCAAACTGAGATTGAAATTCCTACCACTGAGAGAAGTCCATTGAAGAACTCAATTATATTATATACTTCTTTGGTGAAACTCAATTACTGTTTTCATACACCAAAAGATTTCTTTTGACCTAGGAAGAATCTAAGTATAGGAAAAGTTTTTCATAGAAAAATCATGAGATGGCTTTGAACCTAACTTCTTCAAAAGCCCATGCCAGTTCTGAGTGATCAATTAAACCGGCCAATTGAAGTTTGGATGTTAAGGTTAATTAATGGATAAGTTTAATTTTACAATACTAGTTTTAATCCATTAGCCTTCTTCCGAGTCAGATTCCTTGAGGAAGTTAAATTCCTCAACAATTAGTGAGTAATGGTTTTATTTTAACATAAAAAACAAGCCCCTATTTGAGTTATTGACTTAGAATAATGGTTTTAGTTAATTCTTGAAGCCACGGTTGAGCAAGAAAGACAGTGACAAGCACAAGGTCTACAACAGAGGAAAAGGGTTACTTATTGGCTTAATTAGTTCATGCAAGTAACGCAATTGACCGCATAGCAAAAAGCCATCGGTCTAGGTGTTCTGTATGCAACTGACAGATCACTGCCTCTGCCTCTAGTGGTGTATCTAATGTAATGTAATATCCAACTGGAAATCACTCCATATTTAATTTCCTTTAATAATAGTACTAATAATGATTATTGTGTCAGATCAGTCCATATTAGTTTCCGTTAAATAGAATGGAGTACAACTTTAATAAGGGAACTAAGTTATGCAATAAGTCAAATCATTTCTAAATTGGTGTTAGCCCATAAATTTGCCAATTATGAACACTGTACATATGGATTAATTCCAGCCAAGGGAATAAAGTCAATATTTTCAAAACTTAATCATTCTTCTGCAGTCTATTATTTAGTTCGATACTGTACCACCAAAGAATATTTATTGAACGTGGGAATTAAAGCTGAAGGGACAAAGTTGAAATGTGAAACTTGGGAGTGGGACTTACTCGGCTCCGACCCATAACTTCAAAAAGAGGGCAAAAAGTATCAATTTGGTTTAGAGTTGAGTAGAATTGATTTTCGATAGATTTATAGAATCAATAACAGGTATACGATTTACGAAACATATGGGACGAAAATGATTTAAAATCGAATCTAGGGAATTGATTATAAGTGTTATGAACTAGAAACCAAACATACTAAGTGTCCGTTTGGTTTACAGTTAAGAAGAATTGATTCTAACCATCTATGATTGAGATGAGTGATACACGTTTTACGAAGTACGTTGTACAGAAGTGATTTAAAATCAATTCTACGAAACCATGGTTTTGTATTGTAGTCTGTAGCAACTGAGAAACAATCGGGCTATAAGTTAAGTGTGAACCAAAGTTCTTTTTTCTCGTACACTTAGAGGAAGTGTTGCAACTTCCAAAGAATCATTGTCAATCGAATCTTTTTGTAGATTCAGACGGTGGAGCATTTTCGTAATGAAGCATTACAGATGAACCAACCAAAATATGTGGCAACTTATTCTTGTTGATGTACTCTACACCTGGTACTTTGGAGTCAAATTTCGGTACAAGGAGAGAAAAGGCAAAAGGACGCCAATCACCTAAAACTAAAAGTCTACAACTGAAAAGAGCCACGCAATCTAAGACAGAATTAATGTTAAGAGGAGGAAATATTTGTTACCAGAAAAAGAAGTGGAAAATGTAGACAGACCTTTCAGTGAAAAGGAAATCAGTGACAATGGTCTTAAGCTAGAGCCACTTTCATAAGCAACGTGTCAACTGAGTGAGCAGGGTTTACACAACAGTTTCTTTCACACACTGTCCATTCCAAAAAGAACTTTATTATTACCATATACTACTATTACAAATAGCGTATGGTAGGTAATTCACAACATTCCCCAACCAAATTATAATGCTTGAAGAAAAGTTCATATACTGTTTATAACTTTTTAACAAATGTAAGTTACCTATACATTAGCTTATAATGTATCTCACAAAAAACCCTGAAAAGGTTATAAATTTGAGACTTGTGACACCTCTGTCTTGTGTGCTTTATCATTCACTGGTTAATTCCTCCCTACTTTTGAGGTATGCAAATTTCAACAAGGTGCAGAGAAATAAACTTTGGAATTTCTTGCGAAATGAAATTTCATGATTATTGCTGCACTATTTAAGAATCTTTAAGCTGAGACTCACCAAGATCTAAGGAATTAGGGAAGGATTAATGTAGGAAGTCTTTTTTAATCTGGCCTCCAATGCAAAGTTAAATCCTATCCCATTTTATAACTTGTTTGGTTTACATTGGAATCAACGCTATTTAATTAATAGCGTTAGTCTGGATCCACGTTTAAAGTTGCGTTTGTGTATAAGTGAATCGAAACAGGAATTACAAAGTGCTAAGTTACCTAACTCTGTACCAACACCTTTTAATTGGGATAATTTGATTCTAAACACAGTTCTCCTCAGTTCAGTAGCTTGGAGCTACTAAACCTCAAAAAGGAAAAGAAAGTGATAGGTAATATCCTTCCAGGGGAAGTGACTGTTTGGAGCTGAACTTTGATTAAAATATTTTCATATACATTGATTCAATCTGTTTTTTTGATCGTGAATGTCATGATTACCACTCACTTACACAAACATCAAAATCAGATTTCAGTTGGCTGTCACTAGAACCTAATTTTGAACTTAAGAAAATCTAGTAGATACTGAATCAGGTAAATGGCCATTCCTTCTTAACTTGTCAAACCTTCCCAATTTTTTTTTTCATGAAATTAAACGAAAGTATCACGTCAATTGTTAAAAACCGGAGTGAGAGTGACTATCAGAATTTACAGATGATGGCTACAATGCTACTTAATTGCTTTCAAGTTTCATCCATCTATGTTAATTGTTTTGAGTAAAGTAAATGCACTCTTTGACTTTCAACAGTGAAACTGATACCAAAATATCTTGTCACAAATGAATTTAGAATGAGAGAAAAGTCTGCAGCTTATACTTATACTAAAAAATAGACCAAATTGGATCCAACAGAGACTAGTTGATTGAGATTATCTTACAAAGAAACCAATGAATTCCAATAGAGAGAATATAAGAACCAATGTAACAAAAGAAATATAAAAAATATATCAAGCCAAGTGTTGAATTATGCCAAAGTATAATTTGGGATGGATAAGCCTATGTTTATTTATGAATTGTTTCAAGTCTTGATGAAAATATACCAAAAGAAAAGGCAAAAAAAGAATATATAAAATCTCAAATTTTCAGGGCCTTTAACTTGCACCTTTCCCTTTTTGTCTACTCTTTTCCCTTCTTGGGTTTAAACATTATGTAAAAGACTAGACCCTCCATTTGGTCCCAGTGAACACTAAGGATATTTTGATGCCATAGACTGATCATCAATCAAGGACTAAATTGATGTAATAATATTTTGGTGATTAAATTGACGTTCCAACAATCTTCCAAGGATCAATAAGGTTTAGTCTTGAAACCTATGCAAGAAAATTATCCAAGAATTTTCAAAGCTTGTCTCTGCATCAAGTTCCAGATGAAATGTTAATGCAGCATGAGATTGAGGTCAAGTTGTTTTTTCAATTGAGTGTCATATATATAGATTAAGAAAGGTAGGAAAAAATATATATCAAGACTTCGTTGTTTAGGTAACTTGAAGATAACACCTTTGGGTGGTAAATTTTATAAGAGGTATTAGAATTGAAGTCAGGTTGAGCTTAACCAGCTGGTTGAATCTATGTGCTCCGCAGATTGTCAACCAAATTCAAATTTGGAGTTGAGGGACTAATAGTGTGTTTTGTTTACACCGGATCAAACGTGGATCGGGCCAATACTGTTATTAGTAGTGTTAGCCTGGATCCACGTTATTTTGATGGAAACCAATCACACACTTCGGTAAATACTCTCAAACAAAACCTTCCCATCTGTAGGCCTAACTAGCCTTAGATAAATCAGAAAATTTCATGTACATGATTCAAGGCTAAGATCACTGTTTGAGTTCCAATATCTCATTTTCAAAGCGTATCATTTTCATTCTTTAGCATACCTTCTAACTTGTTCAAACCTCAAAGTACATTTTCATGCCTTTTCTCCCCTCTCCAATTAATCTTCTTCTAGTTTTCCACCTCTTCATTACGAACTACAAAATGGATTCTCATAGTTTCAAACAATCAAACTTAATATCAATTATCAAGCCCATGTACATCATTTATATTCTTTGATGATCTAAAGTATTATTCAGTTCTGGTCATGGGATGGAAATAAAAGTAAGGTCTTTCTATGTTAGTACTGCCCTTCCACTTGGCCACTTGAGGTTAGGAAGTTTGATCATAGCACTGTTCAGGATGTGGACAATGATATCATTATTATATGATAATATGTAAGAAAAATAACAACTAGTCCCCCTTCTGTTTCTGAAGATGATCCTGATATGCACCTTATGGCCTTTCTGTTAATAAAACATATTTAAATGTTATCATAATATTGAGAATACCTGAGGAGTGAGGAGTACCTGATTAAAGTTGACTAGTTCATTAGAGAAGCACTGCTAAGGCAATGAAGCTACACTATATCAACTCCCACCTAATAAATTTGGAACAATTACCTGCCCAATTGATCATTTGATCATGTCCAAATGTAATAATAAGCACCAAAATTCAGTAATGTTAATCAGCTGAATTCCCTGCAAGTGCTTTTGCAAATTCAGTAACAGTTCTCATATTCACATCACACCCCTGAAATTTGTATTCAATCTTTACACTGGTTCATGATGACTCAATTATTGGTTAACAATGTCCAATAGCAAAATTAGATACCTACTATTAAAGTAAATTGGTGGTCCTTTTGCACATAATAGTGGGATCAAATTTTTGAGGGGACTAAAATCATGGAAAAAGATTTGGGGGACTGGAATGGACTATAACAGAGGGACTAAAAGTACAATTAAAAATTTCATATATATTTTTTCAAAAAAAATTAAATAATTTAAAAGTGTTTAATAAAAAATACTAAATGTTTTTTTAACAATTACTTTCATATAGAGATGATAAAATGAACTACTTAGCCCAAATTTCGAGCTGCAAGCTAAAATGGGTCATGTAAAAAAAGCTCAAATTTAATTAGGACTTAAAAAATGGAATCTAAGTCCTGTAAAATGCAGGCTAGTCCTAGCATTTTAGCGGGATAAGCCAGCCATTTTAATAAAACGGGTTTAGCTAAAAAAGCTCGATGTTGATTCAGGCTCAATTTTTAAAAAACAAGCTCTACGCGGATTCGGGTCGATCCAATAGATTTGACACATTTTATTACCTCTACTTTCATATGCTTGTCAACAAAATCTTCATTTATCATAAC
Organism: Sesbania bispinosa; assembly: GCA_026901365.1. Lineage (NCBI taxonomy): Eukaryota > Viridiplantae > Streptophyta > Magnoliopsida > Fabales > Fabaceae > Sesbania > Sesbania bispinosa. The sequence continues at coordinate 863,557 of QLOH01000286.1, forward strand.
AAGTAATAAAATAATCGTATCATAGTGTCCATGTTCCAACTTCCAACCTAAGTAACCTCAAAAATCATTTTAGGGTCGAGAAATTGTATTTGTGAAATAATATTGTATAACACTCTCATATAACTTAATATCTATGAGAAAGATAAAAATAAAAAATAAAGAAATATGTGATGAGATAAATAATATAATGGAGAGAGATTGTGAATAATTGTATATTATGAGTTTATTGTATCAATAATGAGTCTATTTAACCATGGTCGCAGTGGAAGTGACTATGATCCGGGGTGAACTTTACCTATAAGGTCAAATGTTCGAATCTTACCGTCATCACTTTTAGAAGGACTTTATCTAACCACCATCCCGAACCGAGAGTTAAACCCACAATTATATTCGTGTGTATTTCTTATCAAAGAAAAAAATAATAATACTCTTTAAAGGACGAATTGAACTAAAGCAACACGAAAAATGTAAAATGGATGATTAGGATGGCCTACATGTGGACGGCCGGTAACGCTAAGCCCTCACAAACGCTGACACCATAGACATTGTTAAGATTGATTGGGATAGGCACCGGTAAGAATGATTTGTTTTTGGTGAGTAGCATTGGTAAGATTGGTTGGCACTATGGCCGGGATGGGACCACATTCTCTCATCCTAATCCTTCAACAATTTTACTTTTCCTATGCTAGCTTATCATGTTTGGTTAATTATATGTAAACTCAAAATTTCACTTACTATTTAACTCTAAATTGATTAGCTTGCTTTTACGTCTACACAGTCTTGTTTATCACTACAAATGTTCTTTTTACCAACTAGACCTGCTCTTGCCCAGATCTTGTTTCTAAATGGCAGTCTTTATATAAAAGGGAAGAAACAACCCAGGTTGGGTTTTTACTTTTAGCACCTAATCTCGAACTCCTTGGTATCAAAGTTCTTGATCAGTAGAGACCTGGGGATATTATGCAGTTCTTTTTGACGGTTTCTGGCTCTGCTCCCCCCCCCCCCCCCCCCCTCATTTGTAGTTTTCTTATTGGCAGGTGCAAGAAAAGTCTAATGGTAGGTGATTTAATTTCTTGAGTAGGTGCCTGATCTGGAGGGTTTTGCTACTATCATTTACATGTTTTACATGACGGTTGATATTTCAGTTAATTGAAAGTTGAAAATAATAGCTGAAACTATTTGTGTTTGGGAAGGTAACTTTTTTGGTAGCTACAAGTTTTTCTTAAAAAGCTACTTGGGATAACTTTTTTAAAAAAGCTTCAATTTTCAGCTACTAGCTAAAAATTAATTACAAGTTTAACTCTCAACCACTCTCACTTATCATTATTTAATAATTAATGTTGTCCTTAAATGTCATTTTACCATTTTCAACTAGTTTACCAAACACATTTAATAGTTTTTCAGCTTTCAGCTAGCTTTAATCTTTTAGCGAGTTTTTCAGCTAGTTTTACCAAACACACTTATAATCTTATTTTTCAAATTCTTTTAGTTAAGAAAAATGTTTTAGATCAGTTGATTTATGCGTTAGATAGTACTTTATTCTTTTGTTTGAATGTAATATATTTTTTTCCTTTAATATATTTTTTTCTTAAGGGTGACTCAATTTGTAATACTATTTTTTCTATTTGAATAATACATATTATTTTCTAAATTAAATACAAATTTTTCTACCTTTGATTTGAACATTCTTATTCTCGTCTTTTAAACTTTTTAATCCTATTTATGTCTTTATAATATATATTATAATCATTAAACTGTTAATTAAATTAAGTTTAATAAAGGAAAAATTATTTCAAAAATTATTTATTAAATATTCATAATATATGCATAATAAAAATGATTTATTGTTAAAATATAAGATATGTCATTGAAACTTCTTAAAATATTCTTGAAAGGCATGAAAAACGGAACCGGATTCTCTCCAGCCCTCTCTAGCCAAGTTTAGCTACGAAATAACTAGGAAATCAAAATCCATAGTTATTCCGTAACTAGGCTTGGCAGGAGGGCTAGAGATCCTTATAGTAGTTTCAATGAATTTAACTTTACAAACTTTAATATTTAACTAAATAGATTAATTTCAAAGGATTTATACTTTTTCACGGTAAGAAGAGTATTATTTCTAAAAAGAATGGGATATATACAAACAACTTATTAATATTATATTAAAAGTTTGTAATCTATTTATATAAAATAAATGCTCCATCATTTGTATTAGGGGTGTTCCTGGGCCGGGTTCGGGACTTTTTTGGGCCCGACCCGAGGCACGGGAGACGGGTTGGGTCGGTTCGGGTGGGGAAGAATTTATGGGCAAAACCCGACCCGACCCGACTCGCGGAGTAGGGAGTCGGGTCGGTTTGACTTGGTCGGGTTGGCCCTCTTGTTTTGAGCAAAAAAAACACCCAAAACAGTTTTTTAAAATGATTTTTTGACTTGACAAAAAAAAAAGCTTATTGGGCCAGAAAAAAATTCTTTGACAAAAAAAATAGCTTCTTGGATAAAAAAAAGGCCAAAAACAACTTTTTTTGTATATATATATATCTATTTTTTTTGTGAATTAAAAAAAACAGCTACTCGGGTTTGTCGGGTCGGGTTGGCAAAACCCAAACTCGTTACCCGAACCATCCATGCTCGGTTTTATTTTTCTCGGGTCGGGTCTACCCGAGAACCCGGCCAACCCGGACCCATCGGGTCAGGTCGGGTTCAACCCGCCGGGTTGGTCGGGTTGACCCAACCCATGATCACCCCTAATTTGTATGTGATACATGAATGAAAAGAAAATCAAAACTAAAAAAACTAAAAGAGATAATAAATTCATACAACTGAAACATATATATAACTCATACAATATATATTTTTCTTTCTATCTATCACACCTCACACTCCTCTCTCTTCTATTTCTTTCCCTTTGTTAATCGTATAATAATTTTGTACATGCATGTTGTATGAATAGAATTTATCATACTAAAATCTCAAGAACATTGATCCCACTTAGGGATGGCACCCACGTGGGGCGGGAGCCCGCTCCCCGTCCCCGTCCTCCCCGCTCCCCGTCCCCGTCCCCGATCCCCACCTCGGGGTAATTTTCTCCCCCATCCCCATTCCCCGCATCCCCACGGGTCCCCACGGGGACCCCATAATTATAAAAATAAAAATATATATAAAATAATGAATAAAATTAGTAAAAATAATATAAAAAATTAGAAATTTACTTTTTAAATTTAAAATTAGGATAATATAAAATAGAAATTATATATATTATATTATAGTATATTATATATATCATATAAATAAAAAAAATTATATATATGTGGTGCAGCGGGGACCCCACGGGGCAGGGAGAATGATTCCCGTCCCCATTCCCAAATCTGTCTCGGGGGGATTTTAGTCCCCGTCCCCATCCCCACGGGGGAAAATTCCCCATCCTCGGGGCCCCATATGGGGCAGTCCCCGCGCGTATCCCCACATGCAGTACAAAATTGTCATCCCTAATCCCACTATACATCAGCCAACAAAAAGTGATAAGCAACAAGAACGAGAATTATCCAGTAACACATAACAATCAAATTTGAATTCGTGATATCAATATGCACTCACCCCAATTTTGATAAGAAAACCCGTTTGACTGAGGTTAAACCCTACCCGGTCCAAATTTGACAACACAACCACGAGTTTGGGGTACAAGTATCCACCCCAATATAATAATTGAATAATAAAGATAAAATTTATATGTTTTTCTTAAAATATGATATAATTATTATCTTTCGTTTTTTAATATTTTCATTGTTTATTTTCGTATGTCATTTGAATTATAATGAACTAGATATATATTAATTATTTAAAAATGTGTATTTAAGTTATTACACTAAAGAAAATATAAAAAAATAGAGTATGGTAGGACTTCGCGAGTATCTTTAATCATGATGGGGGATTGTGTTGGTTTTATAATTTCATACTCGTCCTCTTTAAACTCGTTACTGACTCGCCTCATTGCCATGCCAAAGTGACGACGTCATGTTCAGAGATAGGGATGGCAAGCCAGGCCCAGCCTGCCTAACTTGCCAAAAATAACATGGTGGGTTAGGTTCCTCCTGCTCGCCGGGCCAACAAGTCGGCCGAGCGTGAGCCAACATGTCGATCTAACGTACCAAATTTAACATTTTCAAAAAGGAATTGTTATTTATTATTACTTGTATTTAATATTTAATTATAATTATTTCATGAAAATTAAGGAAAAATGTTATGTAAAGCCAAAAAAATCTAAATGAATTTTTTGTTATAGTTTAAATCTATTATGTATTATCTTTTTTATTTTTTATTTTATAGGCATGCTAGACGAGCCAACACGTCTCGCCCCATTTTTTGGTAGGTCGGACCGCTTTGACATCCCTACTCAAAGATACTTTACACAGTGCAATCAAGTGTATGTTTGGTTTGGCGTGACCAAATTCAAATTTGGATCTTTCAAATCAAATTTTTGTAGTGTTAGAAACATGAATGTATCACGTTCCAATATTAAACCAAAAAGTTATATAATGAAGATTGAAAAGTAATGCAACGACATCTTAAATATTAATGACTATATAAATAATGCCATATAAATTGGTTGTAAATCACTTGGAACTATTAAAACTTCCTAACATGCCCAGATCCTCTCTACTCGTGTTGTCTCTCAAATAGTATTTGCTACATAATAGCTAGGAATTAATTACCATTTTAGCTATAGATTTTTCATAGCTAATTCCTATCTATTTCGTAGCTATTCTTAGCTATTTGAGTCCATGACATGAATCCAACCTATTTACTTTATATAGACTTTATTTTACGGCTCAGTCTAGCCTATTTAAAAATATGACTTGGCCTAAAAGTTTATTTAAAAGCTCATCATTTTATAATAAAGTATTTAAATATTTTTTTGTCAAATAAAGTATTTGAATATGTCATAAACATATATTTGAATGAAATTATAGGAAAAATCTTGTATCTAAGACAACATATTCATATATTTAAATAAGTTAATAAATATATAATTATAAGATACTATAATACAGATCTATATAACAATAATAGCAATATAAAAGTTATTACTATTTATTTTATATTTATTTAAATAGACCAGTTTGTTTAGCTATATAGGCTTTTAAAAGAAGCAATCGATTTAGCCTAACTCAAGCTTGATGTGGGCTAAGCTATACACATTTGACAATCGACTTAACATATTTCTACTCCTAATTAGGTGGAGGATAAGAATACAAAAAATAAAAATTTTTATTGAAATAAAAAATATTTCTTGTTCATTTATATTTATAATATAATTAATTAATATTTTTTTTAATAAAAATATTTATTTTTATAGTCTTGTATGTTATCAAAACCCAAAAGAATAAGTTTAAATCAGTTTAATCATTGAAAAGTCCTCTGTAATCAGTCCATTAAATCTTGACTTCTTTTGGTATACATAATAAACCTTGACTTTACAACTCATCAAGAATGCCATAAATTCTACAATACAATGTCAGAGATTAAAAAAAAAGTGAAAAAATATTTTACCAGACAAAAAAAACAAGAGTATACAAGAAAATATGATAGAGTATAGAAGAAAAGTTTACAGTTTTAAAAACTGTTTTATATTTTTAAAAAATAAAAAATATATTTGACAAAAAAATTTTTAAAGCTATTTTAAAAAGTGTAATTATTTTTTAGTTTTTAAAAATTAAAATTAGGAAACTACTTTAAGATATTTTAAAAAAGTGTTGTTTTGTTTTTTATCTTTATATTGAAAATGTCGATAAATAGTATCATATAAAAAACAATTTTTAAAAATAGTTTTATAAAACAATTTTTAAAAATTAAAAAGTAAAACCGTATCTAACACTTATAAAAATATTTCTGACAATCAAATTCTAACTAATTAAGTACTTAAAATTAACTCCATAACTGTGTACCGACAAATACATCACATCATCATTTATCACTAAATACACACAAAAAAAAACGTTTATTTAAAAAAGAAAAACATTGAATGATATAAATGTGTTTTGAAAAGTACAAGATCACCTCAAATTATAATAAAACTCTGCTATAAAACATAATTTTTTTTTCTCACAAACTGATATAAATTATTATTTCAGTTATATAAAATCTTATATGGTAAGATTTTTGTTTTTAATTTTATGAACCGGGTCCAAAGAGCCGAAGAGGGGAAGTTTACATCACATTTTCACATGGGATGGGGCAGGAGCACCTGCTGCTTGCACCCTTTAGCAATCATGAAAACGTAGAATGTTGAAACTGAGACAATGATTAGTATACGTGTATGGCTCAGAGAATGTCTTAATTCCAAAGCTTTGGTAAAGGGTCGAGAAATATCTGTCCAGCGTGATCACTAGCAAGCAATCCTTAAAAAAAAGTTGGTAAGCCACTATGCTCAATAGTCAATATCCTCTTTTTTTTTTCATTTCCTTTTTAAATGGCACAACAAATTCAACTGTTGAACAACGAAATGGGAAAAGTTTGGTATCTTTTGCTTTCATTGATAATTTGGCACCACAAATATGATCAAGAAAGTATGTGAAACCAACGCAGAGAAAATAAAATAGATCACTCCTCTCAATAAACAAACACCAGAACAGTTGGGTATATAGGCTTAATTAACATGTCCAGACTCTTTCATGATATTGTTGTGTCTTGTTTGTATACTTTCACTGATCAAGTTTGCTGCCTTTGACATCCACAACAAACCTATATCTCACATCATTCTTCTCCAATCTTTCCAAAGCTTTGTTAACGTAATCCATAGTTACAATTTCAATCATGGAATTCAGTCCCTTCTCTTTCCAGAACTCTAGCATCTCCTCTGTCTCCTTTATGCTCCCAATGAAGCTTCCAGTGATTGACTTCCTCCCTGCACAACACCAATATAGATAATTGAAATTGCCAAGTCAAAAAAAAAATTATTAATTGATACCACAACTGAAGACATAACAATTATCACACATAAAAGATAAGGCTTACCTAGCATGACCATGGGGGAAACAAATTGAAGAGGAGTGTTTATCACACCCATCAAGATCAACTTGCCATCAAGTTTGAGCAAGGAAAGATAAGGCTCAAGAGGGTGACCAACAGGCACAGTGTCAATGATATAATCAAGTGATTCAGCAGCTTCCTGCATGCTAGTGGTATCTGAGCTAACCAGATATGCATCAGCTCCAAGGTGCTCAAGAGCCTCTTGCTTCTTCCTATCAGAAGAGCTTATCACAGTCACATGGTGACCAAATGCCTTTGCAATCTTCACCCCCATGTGTCCCACTCCTCCAAGCCCCAAAATTCCACCTCTCAGCCCGCTCTGTTTCAGCCCAAAGTGAGAGAGTGGACTATACACAGTCACACCCGCACACAACAGTGGTGCAACTTGCTCTGGCGCTAAACCCTCTGGTATTTTCACAACAAACCTGGTACCCACAAACACATAATCAAATTAAATTTGAAAAAAAAGTCAAAATTGCTGCGAAAAATGCTTGATTTGATGATGAATTCAAATGGGTTATCAGGGTTGGCTCAAAGCAGGGAACTTTAATTTGAAAAACAAAATAAAACAAAAAATCAGAATTGAGTTGATTACTTTTGCTCAACGATCATGGTTTCAGCAAAGCCACCCTGTGTGGGTTTTCCATCTGTATAAACATCATTGTAAGACCAGATCTTCTTGCTACAGTATTGCTCAATATCAGATTGGCATGCGTTGCAGTTTTTGCAGCACCCAACAAGGAGTCCAGCTCCCACAATCTCCCCCACTCTGAACTTGGTAACATTAGAGCCCACCTCGAGTACTTCGCCAACAACTTCATGCCTGTTTTTGGGTATAAATAAATAACCATGAGTGAAAAACTCACAACACAATAGAGTGAAATCATTAACAAGGAGAAAAGTCAAACAAGTGTGTGTGAAGAGTACCCTGGAACCATGGGATAATTGGACATGCCAAGATCATTTTTAATTTGGTGGAGATCAGAATGGCAAATTCCACAGTAATGAACTTTGAGGTAAACATCATCTGGGCCTGTGTTTCTGCATGTTTTCACAGAGTCAGAACCAGATATAGAGGAGTATATATAAAACATAAAAAAAAAAAAAAAATCAGAATGAGATCGATCACCTCAGATTGTAGGTGTATGGAGAGAGAATCCCTGAAGGGTCTCTTGCTGCCCATCCAACAGTGGTTCTTTCCGCTTCAAGGCTACCCATGGATACTTTTTCAGAAGCAAAAGGTGAAGAGAATTTGAGAAAGGAATGGAGAGACAAACAGGACAAGTCTATGAGTGGCCTTGGTGAGTGGGGTTGAGAAGATGCGTTTATATAAAGGTGCCAAAACCCAAACCATAACATGCGGAGTGGTGGGGCCCACTGGTGCGGTAGGTGAATGGAGCTGGTTTTCATAGGAAGCGTTATTGTGTACACTATGGGAGCATCTCTGCCTTAGATCAATGAAAGTGTGTAAGTGGGACTCACGAAGTAATTGCATCAAACGGTCACAATTCTCCTTGAGGAAGATCCTCTAGTAGTATTTAATAAGTTTCCCTTTTATCCTCTGTTTCCTTTTACAGATTGATTACGCCTTTGCTTTCGTTTTGTTTGATTGATATTATTTTCAGTTTATATAGTAAAGTGTAAGGAAAGCGATTTGGTTGAAATGTAAGGATTCACCAATTTATTTTTCATTTATTACATTGATAATTTTAAAAGACAAAACATTTAAAATTATAAAGGAGATACATACATGAGGAGCGTTCAAATTATACCGGTGTAAGTTACACAAAGTATTACACCACTAATAACTATAAATTGAATATGTTTTTAGTAATCCAACCGTTGAATCATGTTTATTCATCATCATGATTATATGTGTCAAATTTCATAAAATTTTGACACTAATAACTTGATAATCAAATGATTGGATTATTTCAAATGTATATATAACGTTAATCTTGAGACATCTCAATGACATATCAAATAATTTCGGATTAATGTAAAATTTTATATGTATGATCTATATGATAGTAACTTTCAATCCAACAGTGGATTATTTAATACAATAATTCGTTAAAAAAATAGTCAGAGGTGTAACACTTGGTGTAACTTACACCGATGTAATTTGAACCCTCCTCTAAATGTATATTATGAAAATAAAATAAATTATTATTTATATCTATTATTTTTTTTTTGTTATTGACCGGGAATTCCCCACAAGTATAGTTGTGGGTTTAACCCTCAGGCCGGGGCGGTGGTTAGGTAAAGCCCTTCCAAGAGTGGCGACTCCAGGGTTCGAACGGTCGAACCTCTAACTTTGCAGGTAAAATCCGTCTGGGTCACAATCCACTCCCACTACGATCGATCACTGTTTGGTATTTATATCTATTAATTTGATGAAATATGTTAATATTTTAATTTATAGTTATAGAAAATTTTAATATTAACACGTTTAAAATTTATAACTAATTGAATTTAAGTAATAATATTTAAAAGAAGAGGAGGGTTCAACTTACACAGTGTAAGTTACACCAAGTCTTACACTGCCGAATAACTTTTTAACATATCATCGTATTAAGTAATCTACCGTTTGATTTAAAGTTACTATCATATAATCATATATATATAATTTTACATTAATCTGAAATTATTTGATATGTCATTGAGATGTCTCAAAATTAACGTCATATATACATTTCAAATATATAAAAAAAAGGACCATTTGATTATTGGTTTAATAGTATTCAAATTTTATGAAATTTTACACAGATGATCAAGATGATGAATAAACATAATACAACGGTTGGATTAATAAAAATTACATTCGATCTAGAGTTATTAGCGATATAAGACTTGGTGTAACTTACATTGCTGTAAATTGAACCCTCATCTTAAAAGAAACATGATCAAGAAATTAGAAAATAACCATATATCATCACAGGCCACAGAATGATCATATAGATCAACATCACATTCAGGAAAATATTAAGATATGAATGTTTAATCATGCATGTAAGAATAAAGTTGTGGACGTGGCGGGGGCATGGTGTAATTTATTATAAAAAATCATTAAATAGTATTTGGTAAAAAAATCCTAAATGATATTACAAATTAAACATTAAACACATATAATAAAAGCCACATTTAGTATTTAAGATATGAGAAATATCCATCTATTTCAGAGTAAATTTTTCTTTCTTGGTTAAGACAACATGTTTTTAAGCATTGCAAGCAATTCTCATGAGTTGCTTCATGTTCTTCAATTGCTTCCTGAAGCAACTTTTAAAAGTGATAAAATAATAATAATAATAATAATAATAATAATAGTTAAAGAGATATTGGAAGCAAACATAAAGAGTCGCTCTATTATAGAGATAAAGTGTTTAGGTGTTTGTATTGCGAAGAGTAAAATTCAGTTATGTATACAAATGGGTCCTATTGTAAGCACCCAAAGAGAGTTACTCCATTGTGGATGCTCTCGGGGGACTCTGGTCCCTTTAACTCTCAGACTAACATGTGTTAGTTAATTTAGAATGTGTTTGGTAAAACTAGCTGAAAAGCTAGCTGAAAGCTTAAAAATTCGCTGAAAGCTGAAAAACTATTAAATGTGTTTGGTAAAACTAGCTAAAAATGGTAAAATGACATTTAAGGACAACATTAATTATTAAATAATGATAAGTGGGGGTGATTGCGGACTAAACTTATAATTAATTTTCAGTTAATAGCTGAAAATTAGAGCTTTTTTAAAAAAGCTACTTGAGAAAAGCTTATAGCTACCCAAAAAAGCTACCTTCCCAAACACTGCTGAAATGGTTTCAGCTACTATTTTCAACTTTCAGCTAGCTAAAATGGCAAACCAAGCACACTCTTAGAGTAAATTTTTACAAACTTATTATACTTTATTTTTTAAATATGTATTTAATAGATTTAATTATGGAATCATGTAATATTAACATGATAATTCTACACATTAAATTTTAAATAAATTAAATATTTAAAAAGTATATTATAGATTGAAATAACTAAAAAATTATGGTAATTAACTAAAATTTTAAATGTACACTAAATTAAAAATTATAAAATATAATCAAACTATGGAAATAAACAAAAAAAGTGGAATTAACAGCCGGAGAGAAATCTTCTCGTTCATGATTAGGTTGGGATAAATATGGTTTAATTGGGAAAAAAAACCCTCTAAAGTGAGGTTGCGTGTAAAGTGAGCAAATAAGGGGTTATTCACCCTTGGATCTTTATGAATTGAGATTATGATGCATTTTAAATTGAGTAAACTAGCACATCGGTCCTAACTCTTGGGGGACCATGCAGTTTCATTCCTAACTTTCTAAAATAGCATTTTAGTCCCTAACTTTATTAAAAGCATGCACTTTAGTCCTTAAAGTGCATGTTTTTAAAACAAGTGAAGGACTAAAATGCATGTTTTTTAATAAAATAAGGAGTAAAGTGCATGTTATAAATAAAATCATAAATTAAAGTGCTATTTTATAAAAGTAAGGGATGAAACTGCATGATCCCCCAAGAGTTAGAGATCAATGTGTTAGTTTACTCATTTTAAATTATATGAATGGTAAATAACCCTCACTTGCTCACTTTACCTACAACTTCATTTTAGCGGAGCCTTATCTGGTTTTTAATTTGTGTTTTATAGTGACTTTGTTTTTTTTGGTCGAATGGTGAGTTTGTTCGTGCTAGATAAGTTTGCATCATGCATACGTCAGTTGTCTATTTGTCTTTTTTTTTTTCTCTTTTGACTATTCTTCAAGATATTTAGTCACTCATGTATTTTTTTTCCAAGGCACGTTTATTTAATTAATTTTATTGGGATTTTAAAAAATAATATAACTTTCTAATTTTGTGTTTATTTAATGTTGTTGACTAACTCTACTACTATGTGATAATTATAAAGAAACTACAGTTTTAAATAAGGGCAAATAAGTAAAATAATAATAAATAATGCTTACTTGAAATTATAAAGTGTCTTATAAAAAGAACCACATAAAAACTTCAAAAATCACTAAACTTGTGGATCAGTTGGCAAGGGGTTGTTTCAGCTTAACTCGTGAATAAAACCTAAAAAATGTGCCTTATAAAAAGGATTGGAAGGGATATTATTTAGGTAGCAGCTTTGCAATTTCAACTTTAATTTTTTCAATTTTCCTTCTCTACATTCTCTTTGGGTTAAGTAGTGGAGAAATAAGGGAAGATAAGTATTACAGCAGTGCATTATAGATTAAAATAACAAAATAATTGGGCTTTAATGGTGGGGAAAGGCCCATTTGTAAGAATGTATGTCAGCGAGACATGGTAGGGGTGGATAGTATACTTTCTGTATCCATACTCGTTTAATTGACGCGTATCCATATGAGTAGATAGTATAGTATGGGTAGTTGGGTACCCATTAGTAGTTAAGAGTTTAAAAATTATAAGAGAAAAGGATAGAATATCATAAAATATACTATAATATTATATTATGTTAATATTATAAAATATAAATCATTATTATATAATATCATTACAAAATAGTATAAAATAAATTTTATCTCATCATAAAATAACAAAAAATCCTAATATTTTAACATATTTAATAAAAAATATATTTTAATGAGTATGTGAATACCTGTGGGACAGGTAATATACTCCCTCCAGACTCGAATATAAGCAACAAAAAATCCACTTGTGGTGGTCTAAAATATAAGCAAATCTCAACTAATTTTATCTTATTTAATGACCTAGTACTAAAATACCCTTTATTTAAATTCAGATTTTATTTTCCAATGATCCTATTTAATGAACCATGTAGAGAGATACTTGAAACAAGTTTCAATAAAATTGGAGTCTTCTATGAAGGGCAATTTAGAGAATACAATTCATTTTTAGATGATATCAAGGAAATTTAATGAAGTTAACTAACATTTCTTAATTAGCGCGAGTTAGTTTTTTTTTGCTTATATTAGAGTCCGGAGGGAGTAATATATGTCCTCATCCATTTTATATATATGTGGGATATCTGTTATGAGTATATTTGTGGATATCCATGAGTACGTGTATTTTTTTCATCCATGTCCTTTTATCTACTGGTTGGGTTAAAGTGCATAGGAAAGGGGGAAAAGCACAGTATCAAAATGCACATGCAAATGGGGCCTGATATCTCGGGAAATACTGGGATTTGAGAATGACTAATGTTAGGAGCCATCCACTTTTTTTTAAGTGTGGAAGAGATGAAGCCTTGGCAACCGAGTAATGAGGTTTATGCAATTATAGTCATGTTCTTGTGCAAGGTCAATGGCCCAGTAAAAAAATATGACATTAACAAAAGTCAATGTCAACCATTGTTACTAGTTGGTGTGTTTTTACCGAAACATGTTTTTTTCCTCATAATCAATTATATGTTGCAATGTCAAGGGTATCTTCAAAAGAGAGTCTCATGATTTTAATATGCACTAAAAATCCAGTTCCTAGTAGTATCTTTCCAAATTATCAAAGGAGAGTGAAATTAGTTAATGATATTAAATAAAGAGTAAATTACTCTAACCTCCCCTCTATTTTCCATTTCCAACACAAAACTCCCTCTATTTTAAAAACCTACACAAAACTCCCTCTATTTTAAAAACCTACACAAAACCCCAATTGTTATAACACCGTTAGGAATATTCTGTTAAATACAACTTTTTATTATTTATTAAAAAATAATTTTTTCAGAAACCCAAGATTGCCCTCAAGTAAACCCCTTTCTGATTCAATTATCAGATATAGAAATGTAGTAAAACTCTCAATGTGGAAAACTGTCTCGCGCGAAAACCTCTGCGTCTCTGCTACTTCTCGTTCTCCTTGCTCCTGCCTTCGTCGCTCACCATCGCTACCGGCGTTTGTTCATCGTTCTCCGTCGCTGTCGATGTCTGCTCGTCGTTATCTGCTCGCCATCCATCACGTCCAGCGATCACCAAAGCTTCGAAGGTACATGAAATAACACATGGAAACACTAAAAGGGGGGTTGAATAGTGTTTCAGCCGAAACCTTAATACTTAATAAATTTTAGTTAGAAATTGTCAGAAAAATCTTCAGATGATGAGATACAATCTGAAGTTTTAGTATAACTTCTGAACTTATGTTCTGATAAAATTTAGTTCGCAACAGTAACTTTGATATACAGTAAAGTTCTCAGAATGAAATACTTTTCACACCCCTCTTTGGTTAGATGAAAAACAAAAACACAGAGTTAAAGGGAAGAAGAGAACACAACCGAATTTATATTGGTTCACCCACTTCACCGTGAGCTACGTCCAGTCTCAATGGCAAACCACCAATGGCTTTTCACTATTCTTGCAAGAATGTTGAGTACACCAAGCCTCTCCAGGCTATCACAAAGTATTCTTTCTTACACCAAGCCTCTCCAGGCTCTCACACAAGTATTCTTTCATACACCAAGCCTCTCCAGGCTCTCACACAAGTATTCTTTCTTACACCAAGCCTCTCCAGGCTCTCACACAAGTATTCTTTATTCCTCCAAGCCTCTCCAGACTCTCAGACACTTAACCAAGTGTATAAACCCAAGTATTCTTTAAACAGAAAGCCTCTCCAGGCTTATAACCCAATCTGCTTAACTAAACAGAGAGTGTTCTATAATATTATCTCAGAGGATAGCTAGAACTCAAGTACAAACTGAGATTAACTTAGGATATGAAAATAAGATTGTACAAGAATTTTTCAGAGTGTTATTGACAACATTTTTGCAGCGTAAGGGCTCAATGAATATTTCTCTATTTTTGTTCTTTTGTCTTTAAAGACACGAGCCTTTAAATAGCCTTTGATCCTATTTTTCCCGTTGTCAAATAGCATTAAATGCGTTGAGACATTGGACTTCTTTTCAGTATTCATGGGATGCTTTTCAGGTATAGGTTCTGCGCACATAAAGCTTTTTGCGTTGCAGGTGCAACATGCATTACAGACTTTCCTCATTTGTGCAATACTCTTGAACGAGGTAGAAAAGCATTCTTGTCTCTTATGTTGAATTAGGTTAGACCAAGAAGATGAACGTTCTGTGTTGACAGCGATGTCTTCACGAGGTCTTCATTTGAATCTGATACCTTCAGCCTTCAGATGCAACTGATACTCTTTGTCTTTATAGATTTCAGACGGAGAAGCTCTTCAGATGATGTTGGAATTTAAGTTATTCTAAGACTCCTTCTTACAATCCTTCTCAGCATTATTGATGTGAAAATAAGCATAATATTTGTGAGAGGATATTCATATAGTGGTTATTATGTTTTATATCTGTAATTCATTAAAACTCCAAGGGCATGAGACTCGAGATAAATTTCTCAAATTTCTGATTTTATCTTCTGAGACTCAACAGTACAATGGTCATTGCTAGGTTTATTTTCTAATTACTTGACTCTTCCATAACTCTGTTTTTGTGGGAATTAGAGGGAGACACGGTTCTCTGTTCGTAAACATTGGTGTCTGTTTTTGTTGGGTTTAAAATGCAAAATGCAAAAGCTAATTAGAGGGAAGAGATTGTAGTTGTTG
This sequence comes from Sesbania bispinosa, assembly GCA_026901365.1. NCBI lineage: Eukaryota > Viridiplantae > Streptophyta > Magnoliopsida > Fabales > Fabaceae > Sesbania > Sesbania bispinosa. The sequence goes on from QLOH01000286.1 coordinate 879,127, forward strand.
TGCTGTTTGTTTCCCTAAATTTGGCTAATTTTTCACGGTTTCCTCTGTTCGTAATCAAATTTGGCTAATTTGTAGTTGTTGTGCAATCTGTAGTTAAATATATTGGAAGTAAAACCCATCCTCCAAATTTGGATAGTTTTAATTGTTCCATGATTTTAGGTTGAGGAAGCAACATGAATAAGGCATCAGAATCTTCTAGTGTTGCTTTTCCAAAGGATGACAAATTTGGCTAATTTTAATTGTAATGCCAAGGCATCAGAATCTGTAGTTAAATATATTGGAAGTAAAACCCATCCTCCAAATTTGGCTAATTTTAATTGTTCCATGATTTGGCTAATTGTTATGTCTCATGATTTTACAGGTTGTATACAGGACGCTTTTTTATTTTGTCAAGATCCATCTTAATATTAGGAAATTTATTTTTTAATCTATTAATACTTGAGAAAGTAATCTTAATAAATTATATTGGTTTATTTTATTAGTTATTTATGTAACTATGTTTATAATTAAATTTTAAATATGAAAAATTTTAAAAATAAATTTGTAGTCACCAATAAAAAAGAAATATTTATAAAATATAAGTAGTTTGTGTAAAGCTTAAAAAATCGAGGGATTTTATGTAGTAAAAAAAATCCATAATTAGTAAGGGCACTTTGGTCAATTTAAGATAAAAGATAATTGTTGACTGTTGACTAACAATTCCATTAAGTGTATTGTAGAAAATTGGGTTTAAGTGTAATGTAATTTTAAAATTGGAGGGGTTTTGTGTAAGTTTTCAAAATAGAGGGGGTTTTATGTTGAAAGTGTAAAATAGATGGGAGGTTAGAGTAATTTACTCTTAAATAAATATAAAATTAAAAAGATAAACCATTTTTAACCCACTTTTATTTGTCTATGTAATTTGGTCAATTTTGTCTTATAGTTAGAAACGGAAATTGTGTAATTCCTATTAGGAAAATGCTAACGAGTGCCCTAAGGACACTTGTTAAGAAACCAATAGTGAAATTTTTTTATTAAATTGTGTAACATTTAATGTTACATATGTAATCACTATCGTGATTTCTAATAAAAATCTTCTCCTTATGGATCCTTGATAAGTACCCTTAAGAAACTCGTTATCAATCAAGGTGGACACAGATAACAACTTATCAAGTATCAGGAATAAATGCTCAATCTAGTGATTATACAAAACGAAAGCAAATCTGATTCCCTCATTCTCAATAACTAATCATTAGTTCTCAAGATATCAGTACATGGTCAATTTAAGTAATTTGACAGCCTTAAAAATTTAATAAAATAATGCAAAAGAAATTATTAAAAATAACATTAATCTCCTAATAGTTTTTTCCTCTTCATTGTCCTTTCATCACATCCATCTTGTTGCAGAAGCTTTTTTTTTTTTTTTTTTTTTACAATTTTGATGTCATAATAAGCTTGCAACCTTATGTCTTTCATCTTCATGTTACTTTATCGGTGAAAAATAGTTAATGAAAAACGTGAGTCAGAGATACATTCATTTAAAAAAAAATGAAGAAAAAAGTCAATAGTAGACAACATTGTGATTTCTGATCTCATGTGTAAAAAAAATCCAATCTATTATTTCTTGTTTGGCGCTCAAGATTAAATTATATCCCTTCCCCACCTACACACCATCCAGAAAAACAGAGAAATTAAGTGGATGTTTAATTACTAGTTCATACAGTGCAAAATCAATTCTCTCGTGCAGACTAAACTGAAACTAAATTATACACGAATGGAATAGGTCGAGCCGAGCTAGGTTTTTTAAGGTCTGACTCTGACATGCATCTTAAATCCATGGTCTGAGTATGACCTGTTTACCTGATATAGGCTTTATTTTATGGTCTGAGTCTGACTTATTTAAAGCCTGACATGACTTGAAAGTCTGCTTAAAAGTCTATTTTATAATAAGTTACTTTTTTTTGGGTCAAGGGATCATTCATTGAAAGAAGCCAAACGACACTTACAAAGCTTGAGAATGCTAAATAAAGAGTGTTACAGCAGTGCACTACAAATCAAAATAACAAATCAAGCACGCATACTCAGATAATGTAAACTATTTAGCAATCCTAATAAAAACAACAAAAAAACAAAGTCTCCTATTACACAAAGATACTGAAACAGCCCAAGACATTTTATCTTTTTTTTTTATTCCTTCCAGATCAGCTTATGTCCAACATCAACTTCAAGCAAAGATCCACAACATCATCCACAACCAATCTGAGTAAAACAGCGCTGCAAAATGAGCTCTAATGGTGGAAGAGCATTGAAGGCAGCAGTCTGAGTAAATCAATGCTACATAAAATATGGCTCTAACAGAATCTCATAGAAGATGAGGGGGTCAAAAGTTATGGAGATGGTGGCTGGAAAGGGGAGGGAGAGGTGGTGGTGGGATGTAGAAATGAGAAGGAAGTGGAAGAAAAAATAACAAAACTCCCATTAAAGAGAGAGAAAAACTCACCTTGAGTGAGTAGAAAACCCTCCCTTGGAGGGAGGAGGCCCTCCCATGAAGGGAGAAAGCCCCCTTGAGTTGGGGGAGGAACAGTGGCCGCGGCGCTTAGGGTTTTGGAGGAGAAAGAAAACGACACGCTACTTGAATAGTAAGTTACTTGAATAGCACGTATTTGAATAGACTTATAAGCCCAATTTTTTTAGGTAAGACAACATACTTGTATATTTACACTGATTAATAAATATATAATTATAAAGCAATATAATAAAAATCTTTATAATAATAATAACAATATAAAAAACCAGTATTTTATTTATGCTTAGTTAAATAAGCCGGATAGGCTCAAAAGGCTTTTTCGATCGCCTAAAGTCTGACCTGTTTTGCTATATAGGCTTTTGAAAAAGCCTTAACCTGATCTATTTAATAAATTGATCTGATTTGGCTAGGCCTAATATAGGTTAAATTGTAGGCCCTTGACGAGCGGCCTAATCTGTTGACGCCCCTGTGTACCAGCCTTAACGACTTAAATTTTAGACTTCTTGTTTAGTCCATGTCTGATTTTGTCCAGTTGTCAATGAATGTATTTAGAAGAGGAAAAATGTATTATTTATTTATTACCTCTCGTGTAGCTAGCTGGTTTTGCGTTTAAATCAAATTCCCGTCCTCTCGCCCTGCGTCTGCTTTAGGTTAATAAAATATTCGAAAGATATTATAAAATGACGCGTTACGTCTTAGCATGTACTAAGCATTTGGTATATTGGTTTTTAAGCTTATCCTATCTCAGATGATTAAGCACAACCTGACATTAACTTTCATTGTCAGTCCAACACATTTGTTAGTTTTACCTACTTCAGAGAAGAATACCCCGACAAAAAAACCCCAAGATATATGATGATTAGTTATAGTTAATGAACTGCAACTAAAATTTAATAACGATTTTTCAACATGTATAATACTCCTATTACATAAGATAATAAATAAAAAGATTTAATTGATATAAATTGTCAGTGTAAATAAGTTTTACATAGACATTCAATGGTATGCCGCCACATCAATTAATGAATATGACACCTCATGTGTCATTAAATTCAATAAATGATGTGACAACATATCATTGAATGTCTATATAAAATTTCTTTACACTGACAGTGTATATATATTAAACTCTAAATAAAAAATAAAAAACTTTTATTAAAAATTACAACTATAATAACATTTAATGTTATTGATAATGTGAAATATTACATTTTCCAATCAAACATTTACTTTTGATTTATTATGATGTGTATACATGTTAGAAAAACCAATTTAACAACCCTATTTTGTTTAAGTCTATTAACTGCTGTGGAGTGGCCTAAGCTAAGAATAGAAATTAGAAATAGATGCTTTTTTTTGTCCTGGATTAGAAATAGATGCTCAACTTGAATAAATGAAGTAGACTTGGCTCCTACCATATTGGACGAAGGGTTTACACTGGCATAATTGGCACATGATATTGATGAGCGATTAGTTTGTGGTATTGAAAATTAAGGGCATGTTTGGTTTGCATTTTCATTTCCTGTTCTCTGAAATTTTACAAAGCAAAATCTGAAAAAATAAAAAATTGTTGTTTCCAACATTTCCAGTTTTTCCTTTGTAAAATTTCAGAAAACAGAATAAAAACAAGAAATGGAAACAGGAAATGAAAATGTAAACCAAACAGGCCCTAAGGTTTTTGGTCACGACACTTCTCTTGAATAACTCGCTAACAGTTTTCATCTTCAGCTTGGGCAACAGTGTTACCTCTAGCTCGAACTTGCATTCTAGTTTCATCAATGTCCTTGATACTTCAGGTATTCCTAATTATTTTTCCGAGCCTTTTAGTAATTCATAGCATGCCCAAATCATCCAAACACCCCCCGCCCCCCCCGGTATTGTCCGAATGTGATGGGGATAAATGTCTCTTATAGCTATTGATACCTAACCTGGCTTCTGATGACTACTCAAACAAGTTAACCATGAATCCATATGCGATGGGGACAAATGGAGAGTAAACGACCCCTTTTATTCGAATAGCAATTAGCAAGTATATAGCCTGATGAAAGAATATACTGAAAAGCAAAAAAAAAAAAAATTGTGGGGAGGAAAGATGCCGGATTAACAAAGAAAATTCATTACAATGAGTATATTCATTTGAACAATATTCTATTTAATAACTGTAAAAAATACATTGGCTACCCTGACTTACTACAGTCCAACATCGATTGGTAGTGGCAGAAGGCCTAAAATGAGGCATTGCCGGGCCATTGCATTCTCCAAACAAACAATCAAACATTCACTAAAGCCTTCTCATGTTGTAGTCTCTGGATACTTTAACCTCAAGCACACTGACAGGTCAAAAGTTTTAGCAGGAAGATTATATTTGTCGACTGAAGTACATGTTCATAAAGTATCTAGAAGGATTGAAGCCACTCAAAATCACTGCAAATCAGAAATTGGGTTCAGATGTCATATCTACACATCGTGAAAAATAGAAATGGCAGACACATTCAATACTTAGTTACTTACAAATGGGAGAAAGGACGATCACTACACCAATTGGGTACAGGAAAAAGGTGGTCCTCTCCAAAAATGGCAGAACTACAGCCAAAGATGTCAATCAATTAATTTAACGTCATTCACAGTTCACACCAATTGAAAACCAAAACATTCAATTTCAGAATTATCTTATATATGCACTCGGGGAAAAAAGTTTACCAAAAACACATTAACACCTTAAAACCCATTTATTCACACTATGTTTACTGTCACATGGGACAGAACCCTTGGTTCAACCAAGCATGAATTTCTACTCTCCATAGTCCACATCATACAATTGGGATTTAGAGTTAAAAACACAGGAAAAGGTTCACTGCAAATATGCAAAACAGCACAATGACTAATGCTTTACTGTATGATTGACAACAATTAAAATGGATTCACAGCAAATGCACAGATTTATGAAGATCTAAGTAAACAGGTGGCTTATAACTTATAAGGTGGACCCTGTGAGTCTTAGACCATTGGCAGTCCTTTAAAATTACCCAGTACTACAGGTTTTATTATTAACTTTTAGTTTTGTACAGAAAGTAAAGTAATTTGTTAACACTGCAATATTTTCCTTGAACATTTGGAAACAACTTTCCTTTTCAGCAGCACTGACAAAGAGGCCTTCAATTAAATGACCACAGCCAAGGACCAAAAACACACCACCCCTGTCCTTTGAAACACTAGCATTTCTTATTAGGTTCACACTGCGCTAACAGACCTAAGTAAATAACCAGTCCCCAGAGAAGAGTTGATAAGGTAATGATTGAATTGGCTTAGTACTTTTGGTTTCTCCCCACCTTGGATAGCAGCACCGAATGCAACAGCCTCACCAGGATTGATGCCTTTTTTTTCCATCAAAGAAGTCCATAAGAATTGTTGCACATTGGGAATCTGGATGCTGCCTCTGAATACAATGTCATATATCTGTCTTTTTCAACCCTCTGGTCCCATGGTCTTCATTAACAAAACCAAGTTCAACTCCACAAATCTTGCTCTTGTCAAAGGCTCTGAGAAGTCAATGCCATTAACAAGAGACTCAATTTCTAATCAGACTGGGTGCTGGCTACTCAAAGCTCTCTTAGCTCTTTCACATTCCCATTGATGCTTCACAATAGCTCTGATATCCTTTCTAATGTCTTTTAGATGCTTTTTCTTTATCAATGGGATGAAATAGTCCATAAGCCGGTTGTCAAAGTCCTCTCTTCCCAAGTGGGTGTTTCTTTCTTGAAATATCTTCCCGCCGGCAGGAGGTGATATGTCTAAGATTAAAGTTGCAGATTTTGAAGGTTCTTACCAAAACTAAAATATCAAAGGGCCCTTTTGCAAATAATTGAAATATTTGAAAAAGAAAGTTACAATTTTAAAATACATATGCTTTACATTTTTAATTTTTATTTTTTATCTCCCATCTAAACCATTTATTTTTCTCACAACCATCCAATGGTTTTTATATAAGGGTGCACCAGTGATCGCATTTTCGACACGACCATCTTAAGTGCTGTCAAGTAGATGACCCCACCCTCTATATGCATAAGATACTGTTATTGAGACAGCAGCCACACCCAAGGATACTGCACTAACAAGATATCATAAGATCCAAATGAAGAGAAAGAGAGAGAGTCTTACCATCATAACCTAAGAAATTTAGATAATGATAGTATGAAGCGCCCACCATGAATAATAGATTTGACAGCAATATTGGAATGAAACCATGAGCCACCAATAGAGGAGATAGAAAATAATGGATCACTGTTTAAAGGATCAGGCATCAGTACCACTCTAAAGCAAAACATTTAGCTGCCAACATCATAAGAGAATTCATACTAACCAAGAAGTCAGAAATTACCATATAGCAAAACAAACATTGGGAAGAAAGAGTTGCAGTGCACATCAAATGCATACATCCTTCAATGGAAAACCAAAAAATATAATCAGCTATTGGAAAATAATTCCATGCTTACCAAGGGAATCAAACATTTGAAAGAAGCAATGTCAAATTAACATTTTAGCATATATTAGGAAGATCTCTCAAAATTGAAGATGTAAACAACTAATTCAGTTAAAATAACAAGTGAAACAAGCAAGAACTTTCTTGAACTTACCATTCAACACGCTGTTCAACCACATAACTGTTTGGAGCTTCTTCTCGAAGATAAGCATTAGTCAAGAACCTGGAGAATACAAGGGTCAAAAATATACACCAGCTTTGGTATCAATATCAAGTGATTTAAAAGAAAGGGATGTAATATAAAATATTTATTATAGCAAGTAGCCTTACCAACAAAAAGTTGCCAGAAGTACACCAGTCAAAAAAAAGTGGAGAAGCAATACTGAGAAGACAACAAGAAGTGCATGTGCAGCACTATGATCATACCTGAAAATGAATGGAAAATTAGGGAAATAAAAGAAGTTTGCAGAGGCCCAGAGAAGAGAGGCACTTACTGAACTCAATAAGGCAGCAAATAATAAAAAAATTAAGTAAAATGTAGATAACGAATCATTCAATCACACTAAAACCTTGGTTCGCGATTCACACTTTTATAAAATTCATTCATTCCAAAGTATAAGTAATAGGTTGTTTCAAGAAGAAGGGAAGTTTTCAAAACTTTTATCCTTTGGCTAAATAGATGAAATACAAGGACTTGCCAAAATTAGTTACTATATTATATATTCATTTTGTTTTACAACAATATAGCCTTTTTTAAGCTAGCCATTTAATTATGAGGATCCATCACTATCAAAATGTAAGAGAAACTTACGCTGCACAATAAGCCATCGTTGCAACAGCCAAAAGAAGGCTGCAGATCACAACAAATGCAGGGTCGTCACGTGCCCATTGATTCTTGGTTTCTAATATCATGAAGAAGAAAATCAATGAAACAAAATTTCATAACTATCAAATGCATCAATTATATAATAAAACCCACAGCTTCATTTGTCCCCCCCGGAGCATTGCATAGTTACATATCACCAAATTAGATTTGTCTGCAATAAGCCAAAGTTCCTCAGGGCTCATGTTCAAAAGTAGCTGATTATTAAAAGATTTAAATGCACATTTAAAGGAACCTTTTTATTGAAATAAAGGTGAACTGTAAAATATAAAATTTTATCATACATTGGTTGTTTCTGTCAATCATTGATAGGAAATATAAACTTATAAAATTACTCAAATGCTAATAGGCAGTGACCTGCTCCTACTAGGAGGGTATATGTGAGGAGAAATAGTGGAAGAGCAGAGGATCCTAGCCTCTGAATTAGTTAAAGCAGTGTAACAGAACAAACTAACTATTAGGATGATGGGAGGAGAGAGAGTAGGCATCGTGTGAGGTCAATTGCGGGAGTCTTGGTTCTTGAATATCCAGGGAGCTATTCTTTCATTGTATTCATTGTATTTTCTGCTCTAGCCTAACCTAATTCTGTGTCTGTCACCCCACTGGTACAGAAATTGGGAACTAGGATTCTTGTTAATAAAATCAGTTTTCCTTAATTCCTTCTACATTCTGATTCAGTTTCTATCAAATGTATTCATAAAATAGTTTCATAAGACCCACATCAGTTGATGAACGATTATGTTCATAACTTCTTGTGTCTGAACAACATTGCCAGCCCAAGTAAGCAAAATCAGTTTAAAGGGATAAAACGATTTTCAGCATACAATGAATAATTGATATCATTGGCATCATTTATCACTAAATTCATTTCCAACCTGTTACTGCATGTAAGATACTGAGATCTTTTCAGAAAAGATAACATCTATCATTGTCCCTAGAACATGTGTCACATGCATGCAATTAGCCTAATATACTATGATTATTGCAGATAAAGGCTAGATAAGTAACATAGCCTAGAAAAACAGAAACTCAATAAATATCATTTTACCATTCACTGTTCAAAAACACGTACCAGTAAATCAAAAAATAAAGATATTCATGAATAGTGGACTTACGTTTATGATATTTAGTATGCTGATAGCTGCATCCATTGTACAGTTCCATATCAAGTGCACCAAAAAAGCAATCAGAGAAACAAGTTATTCAAATTTCCAACCATATACACAACCAAAGGGGTAACTAATGAATAGAAACTCAACCAAGAACTGTTAGAACATGCCCGTGTGTGCAGTGGAGAAATAAAATTGGGCTGATATTGTTGTTGCATCAGATCATGATAACAATGTCTGATTTACATCGTTAAAAGGAGGGCAGAAGCTGGTTTTTTATATACTTACACAACTTTTGGTGACGTACATAGATGAAGCATTTGCCAAAAAGTATATTCAACATCCATTTGTTGCCACTACAATGAATAATAAAATTACAGAGAGCGAATGTAAATGAAACGATCATTTGAACTAAAAATACAGTGAGTAAATGGTAAAACAAATAAATAAATAAATTGATTCACATGGCAGCGGTTCTGGGGTTTCACATGGTGCAGATAATTATGAGTGTTGATCCTGGGCTTGGGAAGGTTATAGGTACATCATTTTTACTGGCCAATAATTATTGGGGTATTGCACCACATTGCAGTGGCATTTACAATCTTGAAATAAATAAAGTAGAGAATTGGATCTTTGACTCAAAATTGTGAAATAAATGAAGAAGTTGGAGAAAAGGACGAGATCGGAACCTTGATGATTCTGCGGAAGTAGGGAAGCAACATGGAATTAGGTCGGGATGAGGAGGACGAGGTGGAAGGGCGTCCTTTGGAAGCGGTGGGTAACATCTTTGGTGACTCGATTCCTTCAGCTCTGGGAAGGATCAACGATTCTATTGTCTTTCTTTTGCTCTGATGTGAATGTGAAGAGTTGCCAATTGCGATCTCGCTCGCTCCCTCTCCGGTAGCTTGCTTCAGACTGAAACTCAGATGCAAGATGGCTGGCTGAGGACTAAAATGTAAAAACGACTATCCCAAGCTGGGCTGCCTATATAATTTTTGAACTGGACTCATTTTATGACCCATGACCCACTCAAGTTCGGCCCTTACTTTTTCCACCCTCGTTTTTGCTATTTCCACCCCCAAAAAATATATGTTATAGTTATCAAAATTGTAAATGAAATAATATATAAGAGAATATATAATGATTTAAGAACTATGTTTTCTAAATTATTATTATTTCTATATTAATGTCATGTTCTTGGTGAAGTATTTTATTCGATTCCTAAGCATGATGTTAAAATTAAAATTAGTGCGGGAGAGTTTGGATATTGTGGATGAGGTTCTAAAATTAAAACTCATTGCTTCCATTTTACGAAAAAAGAAATTCCATATCACAGTTAAATAATGAATCACACCATGACTAATTTACCCTTTTTACAAGTTATTCATGATATTTTTTCTAAACTCATGTTACGGGTAAAATAGAATTATTGTCTTATATAGGGACTAATTCTTATTTATCTTTCTACACCATGAGAAATTCATCTTTAAAAATTGAAAAATACTTAATACTGCAAAAAGTAATTCATAATTCTTGTATAAAAATATAAATATAGAAAAAAATCTCTTACACCTTGTTCTCCCTAGAATTTTTGCTTTATTCTATTCTCATATATATTCTTATTTTCACGTTTTATTTGTACCATTTATCTAATAGCAATTAGTGGTACACCATTTTTTTTTATAATAATTCACTCCAAATCCAACCTTTCCACCACACTCAACCCAAAACTTCCAAGCATCCTCAAGGCTATCAAAAAACATATCCACTTTTGGCTTCCAATCTTCTTGCATCTTCAATCAATAAATCTTCATTTCTCAAAAAATAAAATAGCGAAAGATTGTCAATCATGAGTTACTTTATTAGAATCATGTATTGTTAAAAATAAAAAGAGTTCATCGGTGATTACAAAGACTGGCTTAAAAAAACCTCAAAGATTAGATTACAACATCAAAGACAATAACAAAAATTCAATCATATGTCCAGATATTTTTTAGAATCAGAGACTAGCAAAAAAATTATTCTTCCAACCATCGATTACATTTTCATAGAACCAAACTTCTCATCCTTAAATGATTTTCTAAACTTGTAAGAGTTCTCAAAATAATTACATCCATAAATTTTTGCCTTTTAAACCAATTTACAGCAAGTATTGTTGTTGTTTGCCAAGCACTTTCTTCATAAAAATCTGCACTTGACCAAGGGTTTTCAATGGCATAGTATGTGCTCTGTTTTTTTCGAAAGTGAGAGTCTCACTTGTGTAAAGCATTGGCGCGAATTCAAGTGAGACGTATAGAATTCGCTTCATTTCTCTGTCATTTGATGTATCGGACGGTGTTTATTTAACATTTCGTTTTGCTTTTAAATATTTTACACATCTAAATTTAATGAACGGTGAAGATGGAAAATATTTAAATCAACAGTCCATTTTGTTGCTGCAGAGACGCAGTAGACAAAGCTGCTGTAGAGGTTTCCGAAAGGAAATAAGCGTGGGAATCATCTTGCTAACCTACTCACTCACCTTCTTTTGATTGTTTTTTACACCCATCCTTATGTCACTTTGATAGGGAATATGCTCAAGGTTTACCTTTTCCCTATTTTGTAATTCTTCCATAGATTGTGTTTTGGGCTTTTGGCATAAGCCTCATTTATTAGGGAAAAAATTGTGAGTTGTGTAAACCAACTTTTTACTTGTAAATATTTCTTCCTTTTTCATACACATGCATAAAAAAAAGTGTAAAAATTCATATTTAAAAGATGTAAATGTTTTCAATTGGAATTCATGAAGGGAATTACTTCAAAATGTCAATATAAGCTATCAAGAAAGAATAGAAAAATGTTTCTTAAATATAGTTTTTTTTGTATAATTTTTTTTGGTACTTGACCAGGGTATCCACCGCCGACAGCAGTGACTAATCCCCTCGCTGATTTGTAGGCACCTCGATGGGTGGGACAGCTGGCCCTGAATTTTAAATTGTATAATTGAATAAAACAAGAAATGTATTTTTTAAAATAATATTAAAGATTTTTTAAGACAAAAAAACCTTCAAAAATGGATATTGTGAAACGCGAAATGCCTCTAAAATTCAAGCAGCAAGCAGATTTCAGACTCACTTCCACACGGTGACACAGCCGCGTTTTGACACTTTTGAGTTAGGGTTTCCTTCACTCAATTCAGACTCTCTGCGCTGCGCCTCCCTCTCACTCTCTCAGTCACCAAATCAATTCTCTCATCCTCAACCGCGTTTCTCTGCGCCTCCCTCTCTGCGGCTGCCGTCGACTCCTCCTCATCCCGGCGCGGCGTCGATCGTTTCTCTGCCTCCCACCGCGGCGCGCGCCTCCCTGTCCTCAAACGCAACCGTAGCAGCCCCGCCCGTCCGCCCCTGTCCACGAGCACCCTGCAGCACCTGGCACCTGCAGCACGAAGCGACTCACGGACGACGGACCAGCGCACCTGCAGCACCTCTGCTGTCCAAGAGCTATATTTAAGGTAGCCTCTTCTTAAGCTCCTTGTTTAAATCAACGGTGGTAGTGTTAATTTCTCTATCATTGCTTACTCTGAATTAATTCTTGCTCAGGGTCAGTACAGTAGTGTTAATTTTAAGCTAAGGTCTCCTCATTGTATCATTTGTTCTATTAATTATAATATAATTGCTGGGTTTATGTATACAAATGATCTCTCCATTTTTTTTTCTTACTTTTTAAAACAAATATTCTAGCAAATAGTCATTACCTGCTGGTTTGTAATTTTCATGGTTGAATGTTATTATGACACTTAATTAGTAATTTTCATGTTATTTTTTCTTGACACTGGTTGAATGGTTGGTGCAAGTTTGAAGCAACAAAACACAATGTCTTGTGCCTTTTTATATCAAGTTATAGTGTATTTTTTTAGGCAAAACCATGCATTTTATTTTTTCTTTTTTTTCCTGAACTGGTAAAAAAATGGGCATTTTTTAGTTTCTGATCCGATTGTACCGAATCGAACTGACCCGTGAACACCCATAATTAACCAAACCTTGACCAGCTTCTAAACTCTCATAGTCTTCTTCGACACAAACCCCAAATCAGAGACCAATTACTTAGAACCCTAAATCCCAAATAGGCAAATACGATGTTACGAACCCTAACCAAATCGAGATTCACGATTTTATGAACCGATTATCATAACTCATTTGCTCTTCGTTTTCCTCTCTACTCTGCTCGCCGTTTTGCTCTTCCGTTCGAGTTTTGCTCTCTGCGATCTGCTTGTCGTTTTGCTCTTCCGTTCGAATCGTGTTCCGATTTCTGGCCCTGCAGCGATTTTGTGATTTCTCATTCCCAAGTATTACCTGTAAGTGTTTTGTTCATTCCTTGAAGAGATTGTGTTTTTGGGTTTGTGCTTGTATTGCTCATTCCCAAGTATTTTCCGATTTCTGTTGCTTTCGATAATTCTTATGCTCAGAAAACTCAGAGAGGAATATATTTCATGATAATATTGATGAAGAATTTCACACTCTCAAATGGAGTGGTGCTAGGCTTAAACTAAATACAACTCAGAAGAAGGAAAGAGAAGAATAAAATTCTGTTATGACCACTCACGCAGGAGCTGTACAGAAAGAGAGAAAAAATCTTCCTAGGATCCTACAAAATATTCTATACAATCAATATGGCATATTCTGCATAACAAACTATTTGGCATATTCTGATCAGACTAAAAATGTTACAGTAATAATTTATGCCTTGACAGAAGCATTGCAAGAGATCCCTGTTGTTATATATTGGACTATTGCTGCCATTGTTGCTTCTACTGGCAACCTCATTGGTGTATCGTAAGTTGTGCTCTTATAATATTATTTCTAACATATAATGTGATGTAGATTTTAGAGCAAACTAAACTTCCAAAAGAATGCCACTAACTTTAGATTTGTGTTACAAAATGCATAATTACAATTTTTTTCTATTTTCCAGGGACTATAGATTATCAGATTATAGAGAAAGGCTTTCTGATGTTGTTTAATTTAGATTTGAATCTATAGATTTCACTCATTCTTATTTCCCATCCATTGAGATTTTGTTTAATTTTTTTTGTGTTTTTTGTTTGAATTAGTTTGAGTTAAAAGTACTATATATGATTTGAATCTACAGACATATATCTAAATTTTCTCACCCTATTCTCCTATTTGAGGTTAACTAATGTGCAGCCAAACGAACAGAACTTGCAGTAACATGTTCCCATCTTAGTTTGTCTTGGTTGCTGCTGTTATGACTTGGAAAAAATTATGCGGTTCTGTTTATATCCTAGTAATATTGTATTCTGCTATTAAGCTACAATACTGCACCAAATATTAGAATATTTAATCTAGATGAATACATGCGCGAGAAAATCAAGCTCAGGCTAAATGCTCTTGTTTGGAATTGAATAAGTAGAATGCTAATTGAATCCTCCTCTTAGGTTTTCAGGGAATGCAAGTCACGCTAGTTGCTAATGCACCTTATTTGTTGTCCCACTGACTCATTTACTATTACCAAGCCCTTTCCTTAGTTGCCACAATTTTTTTTATCTTTCTCTGTTTGTTTTATACTTTAATATATATGACTGCCTAATTTGAGAAAATTGAATTCTCTCTTACTATTACTCAAGCTTCTTTGAGCTGGGAGTGGCAGCTTCCCTTTTAATGGTAATTGTTTTCTTCCATTCTAAACTCATGGTTTTTCCGTGTTGAGTACAAATAGATGATTAAATTGCTCTGTTTGTGAGTTTTGCGCTTGGTTTGTGTAAATTTCAATTTCATTTCCTCGAATCGTAATTATTCGATTTTTATTTGAGTTGGGGAGCTTCTGGATGCACACTGTGATTTGGTTCCAAATTAAGCTCCTCGTTTTGATATTTTCTTGGACCTTTGTTGGTATGTCGTAGAACAAAATCTGTGCAAAATTGGTGTCAACAGTCACCAGTTCTCCTCTTTTACTACCCACTGGGTCCCGGAATAACAAAATAGCTTTCAATTAAAAATATGTATAATCAGAAGAGGGGAAGAAAAAAATTGAATGGTGGTTAAATCATGTACTTTTATTTTTTGGGTGATTTATTATTGGGTCTCTTATGTTTGAAGACTTGAAAAATAAAAAGGAGTTCATCAGGCAAAGTGGCCACTGCAATCTCCAGGGTCCAGGTGCTTTTAAATAAAAAACTTCTCATTCTCTGAAAGACTTGGTGTTGTTTTCTTTAGGCCAAATTTAAGTGATTTAAATGATAATGGAAACAAAATTCCTGTGTTCTAATTTTTACTATATGTTTTGGTACTCACTTGTTAGCCAAGACATTACCTTGGGAGTATTAAGAGTAATGTTCTTATTTTTATGTATAGTTTATGTTAGAATCATGCTTCTGTATCTATAGGTATTCTGCATTTCTGTACAACTAAGCTTTAACTAAGTTTTGGTATTTTTCTTGTTTCTGGATAATAAATATTTGGGAAATCTTGCTGTTTGAAATCTTCTCTGTAGGAGCATAATAATAATAGTTTCTGTTGATTTAAAAATTTGGTTCTGCTGCTGGCTACTGTTACTTTTTCTGCTTCTTTCTATTATTATTTTAAAGTTTTATTTTGCACATCCTTCTTCCTTTTCTTTCTGTTTTTGAAATCTTATTAGTCAGGGGACCATGTTGTGGCAGGAAAATAAGGTTTGACAGAACCAGTTCAGAGAAGACTTCAAAATAAATTAAAAAACCAGTTCAGTAAAACCAGTCAGAAAAACCAGTTCAGGAAAAGCAGTCCAGGAAAAGCAGTTCAGAAAAACCAGTTGAGGAAAACCAGTTCGGTTTTTAATTACTGAACCGGTTAACCGAATTACAAGAACCGGTTCAGTACGGTTCGGTATAAAGGAAACCAGTTCGGTTCAGTTTCATAGAACCAGTTTCCAATTCACTATAATTTGGAACAGTTTGGAACAATTAATGTACCATGAACAGCCCTATGGCGCAGTCCCTTGCCATTCGAAAGGTCTGAAGAACAGGTATTCGGAATTAGTGTCTAAGAAGTAGAACCAACCCACGGTGCGAAATTGGGGGTTTGGGCTTGTCTGAACTCTGAAGTGAAAAATTAGGGTTTTGGTAAATCCCAAAAATGTCGATGGGCAAACCCAAAGACAGTGACTATCAGGTGGTTGCAGTGCCCGCAAAGTCGAAGCCGCCCCTACCGCCGGCATCAGCGTCAAATGCGATAGTAGAATATACTCCGGTTGTTTTCAAGGAGGAAGAGGAGGACCTCGAAGTCAAGCTCCGACGGATTATAGATAATGTCCCAGTCCGTGTCAGCAACACTTCCGGTAGTTCTGCCGGTTCAGGCTCCGGAGACTTCCACCAGGTAAAACTTATCTCCTCTAATAAAATTAAATTCAAAATAATAAGGACTTGCGCTTGTGCTTGAGTTAGCCCTAAAAAATGCGCAGGTTTGGTAATGGGAATGCATATTATTGTTAGTTAGTTGTTACCAAAAAGAAAATTCATCACTATCAGGGTAACAATCATTTGCCAATTATCATCATTGGTGGTAGTAGGTTTGTGTAGGAATCGTGCATTTTAGTTGTGGATGTAGCTGTTGCCTGTTAATCATGCCCCATTTTGGGTTCATACAATAAGAACAAAAGAAATATAAAGTAATGCTGCAATTGGACCTGTTGCTTGGCTCTTAGATAGATCACTATGGTGGTGATCATGATTCATGAGTGCCATGGTGGTCATGAGGTGGATGCATTGGTGAGAACACATCATGTTGAAGGGAGATTCAGAAAGACTGTATTTAGACATTTAGTCTAATTGTGGAAAATCTATGAACTAAAGGCCAATGGGTGGGAGGATTTTGCTGGTTAATATGTGCAGGGGGTGAGATGTGGAGGGTTCGAAGTGTTTGAAATAAATTTGTTTTCCACTTTTCCTGACAAAGGAATCTTATAGAAAACAATACTTTTAACCACATACTACTTTGCTATTTGGAGATTAAACTTAAAAACTACATTTTATAAAACGCTACATAAAGGTTCATATAGCTGTTGGAAGTAAACCGGTAGGCAAAAACATCATGCTCCAATATAGCAAAGGCTACTTGCTCATTGATTGGTTCTTGATTTTGCAGCTGTTAAAAAACTTATTTTATAAAACGCTACATAAAGGTTCATATAGCTGTTGGAAGTAAACCGGTAGGCAAAAACATCATGCTCCAATGTAGCAAAGGCTACTTGCTCATCGATTGGTTCTTGATTTTGCAGCTGTAAGTCTGTAACTAATAATTTGATTCGGAGGGTAACTGTCTAATGCATAAAATTGTCAAAACTTTGGATGATTAAGGGGATTAACCTTGCTTGTTTTATTTATTTTTAAGCAGCCTTGTAATTGAACCACATTAGTGTTAAGGAATAAGGACACCATTTCTTGTCATTGAGATGTTCGTTTTTTTTTTTGTCAAAGTCATTGAGATGTTCCACCCTAAATTATATCCTTAGGACATCACTTCATGAAATCTTGTATTATTTGGGTGATATGTAATAACATAGATATGCATACTGAAGTGCTTGCTCCACCCACTAAGTGTTTTTACTTAACGCATGATATATAAGCTTTTCACTAGTTCTGATTGTTTTACTTGTATTTTTCAAATTCTGTTTGCAATAGTATCGGCAGATGAGACGCAAGGAGCAAGATCGTCTTGCTAGGATGGAAGTTGACTACCAGAAAAGGAAAGAGGTGGCAGAATTTAATTTGAGAAGGGAGGAAAGAATAAAAGCTGCCGAGGAACGGACGGCAAAGAAGCGAGCTAAACGTCAAAAGAAAAAACAAAGGAAAAAGGAGAAAAAGATGAAACCTAATGCTGGGGAACAGCAGCTAGAGAAGGAAGATTCTTCTGGTGAAGAAGACTCTGATAATGACGAGGAGGCGGCACCTTAAAACAAGCTTCTGGTTGTACCCAAACTTTTTTAATTTGGTTCAAGCTAAGCTAGGTGGATATGTCTGTCTGAGATGAAACACAGTCATGACTCCGGGTTTCTGTTATTTGTATCCTGCATTAATTGAGTTGTGATGTACTGTGTTTGAAGGGAATGCTTTATATTGTTTCAAGCAAATTATATGGAGTTTTTCAGAGAACAAATATTACAAGCTTTTTTATTACAGAATCCAGCATCCAGCTTGGCACTCAGTGAGTGGAGCGATGTAGCATAAAAATAAATGCTAAGCCTAAACCTCACAACCAAGATGTCACACTAATCAACTCAGTAATGTGCAGTACTATTTGACATAAAAATAAATGCTAAGCCTAAACCACACAAACAAGATGTCACACTAATCAACTCAGTAATGTGCAGTACTATTTGACTCAGTATCTATACTCCCAGTTAGTCTCAAATTCAATACTATAGAAGTTTCTCTCAAGCTTACGATAACGTGGGGTACTTTTTAGAATTATATTTTCTTTTTAGAGTGTTGGTTAAAGTTAAAACTTGTTGAAAGTTGAAAAGTTAGATAAAAGCTAAAAAACTAGCTAATTTAATTGAAGATGTTTGATAAAATTAGTTAAAAATGGTGAAATGACATTTAAGGACATCATTAATTATTAAATAATGATGAGTTGGGGTGGTTGAGGGATAAATTTGTAATAAATTTTTAGCTATTAGTTGAAAATGAGTTTTTTTTTTTTAAAAAAAGCTAAGCTACCTTAGGTAGCTATTCAAGAAAAACTTGTAGCTATTCAAAAAAACTACATTACCAAACACAATTGAAATGGTTGCTAAAATGGTTTCAGCTAATAATTTCAGCTTTCAGTTAATTCAAATGGTTTACCTATAGGTGGCAATTCGGGCTACCCGGCCCGCCTTGATGCGGGTAGCGGGCTTTATCGGGCTGGGCTAAAAAGCCCGTAAGTTATTCGACCTTCTAAAATAGGTGCCCGAGCCCTACCCTTTTGCGGGTAGCCCGGTTTTTTGCGGGCTACCCGTCTTTTTTTGCGGGTACTGGCCTTTATTGGGCTGGGCCAAAAAGCCCGGAAGTTATTCGGGCTTCTAAAATAGGTGCCCGAGCCCTACGTTTTTGCGGGCCAATCCGGTCGGGCTAGCCCATTTTGCCGACTCTTTACCACACACACTCTTATGTTTTTTTTTCTGTGTTTAATTACAAGCTGGTTGTATAAGACTTGTTTGGTTTTTTAAAAAAAAAAAAACAAAAGTTTTCATTTGTTATTTTTTATTGATAATTGTAAATGTCATATTATTTTTATTACACAAAATATGATAAAATTAACTACATGTTTTTTATATATTTTTGTAAATAAAAAAATGATATAATATTTTTACAATTCAGAATAAAATTATAACCCAAATAGACTTTTTTTTGGTCGAAACAAATACACTCATACTTACACTTCATCTGGAGTTGCTTTTAGCACCCCTATTTGCTATTCGCACCCCTATCACTCCCCCACCCCTGCGTCACTCTCATTCCCGTCCCCCTCCTCTTTTCGAATTTTTTTTATAAGTTTTTGGGTTTAGAGACCAAATATTTTCGTCTCTAAGAGCTGTCCCGTAATAAACCCAGTTGTTGCTGATACTTTCTTCTCAATCCCTTCTTCCATAACCTGAGCTCGAAGAGCAATTTTACTTTGAGAAAATTCAAGTTTCCGAAAATAATTCGGGTGCTTTCGGAAATAATTTCCCAGAGGCTTTTGGATGACTATTTTCGAAAGATTATATTTCCGGAATTTAACATCCGAAAGTTATCTATTTTTAAAATTAATTCTGGAAGTAATTTTTATCATTCGGAAGTTGATTTTCGGAGGTATCCGGAAATAACTTCCGGAAATGTGTGGGGGTATCATTGGAAAAAACAAAATAGCGGTGCGAATAGAAAAATAAGAGGTGCAAAAAGTAACTTCCTTTCTTCGACGTTGCCTGCGGTGTGTGGGCCAGAAGAGCCCAGCCCAGCCCATGAAACGGCAGGTGAGAATGGATGTCGTTTTCCTCATTCCTACAGCAAGACCAAAAACGGAAGAGGAAAGAGCCACCGTAACCGTAACTGCACTGTTACTAACATCTGGTTTGTTACTCGCGACGCAGCACCCATCACCAAACTTCCCCAATCGCCATGGGAGAACCTAAACGGATTTCCGTTCATCATACTCTCGGCGCTGGTTTAGGTTCGTTCTTTCTCTCTCTATCTGATTTCCTTTAATCCGCCATGGATCTTTGACTGATAGTTAGCATATAACTTTTTTTGGAATTTAATGGTGTATCCGATAGATTTCTACCTAGAAATGAAAATCGGAGCTGATTATTTTTTTATTTGATTTGTGTTAGTTGCCGATGTGCTGCTTTGGAAGAACTGGCGTGGAGGAGTTTCGGTGCTGGTTTCGGCTACAACATTGTGGTACCTATTCGAGCGAGCCGGTTACAATTTCTTGTCCTTCAGCGCCAATGTGGTTTTACTTCTCGTCGTGATTCTCTTTTTATGGGCCAAAGCTGCTAACCTTCTCAATAGGTATGTCACTTCCCTGTAATCATTTTGCATTTCCAAGCATTTCACCTCGGAGAGATTCTTGTTGTGATTTTTTTAATTCAAACTGTTCATGTCTAAACTTAGAAAGAAAATTGTTTTGAGAAAAATAAAATGCATATAGATGCCGTATTAACTGTTCTAAAAGATTGTGCTCATGAAATAACTGTGAAGAAGACAAGTCCTGCAAAAGTGCAAGAGAGATGTTATAGTGATCATTATACTTCAATTGAAATTAATTTGTTTTATGACACAGACCTCTTCCTCCACTCCCTGATCTAGAGATCTCAGAGGAAACTATTGCCAGAGTTGCTGATGTACTTCAAATTTGGATGAATCGGGCTCTGTCTGTTGCACATGACATAGCAATTGAGAGGAATTTGCTGCTTTGCCTCCAGGTATGGGGCTATATTTTATCTTATCTTTTGTGAGTTTGTGTTATGCTTAATATGATGAATTTAAGCAGTACATAATTTTTTTTTATGTTGACACTTCTTTATGTGAACTTGGTGAATCAGGTTGTTGGTGTATTATGGACAATATCTTATATTGGTAGCCTGTTCAACTTCCTGACTTTGATCTATATTAGTAAGTTCAATGCTTCCATGGCTTTTACTGATTCCAATTATCTTTTTGTGAAATTCTCTCAGCATAAATTTGCTTTTAATATTTCAATAATTTTCTTGATAGGTGTTATTCTTAGCTTGTCTCTTCCTCTATTGTATGATAAGTATCAGGACCAAATTGATGACAAGCTGTATGTGATACATGGGATTATTCAGACACAGTACAAAAAGTTTCACAGTATTGTTTTAAGCAAGTTTCCAAAATTCACAAACAAAGAAAAGAAGATGCAGTAGGTATGCAGTAAGATCATTCTATTCATTTACTTGTGTGCTTGATGCAGATAGTTACTCAAAAGCATATCCTACTTCCTTATATTTGTCTATCAGGTGAAGCAATGTCCATAACTGTACTATCAAAATAATATTATTTTAGTTCTGCTTGCAGTAGAGAAGCATCATACTAAGTAGGCATCTGTGCCTTAGTACTGTGTTGAGAAAGTTTCTATGTGGCATCTCTCAATTTAAGACAGATAACTAGTTTACCATCGATATTGATGCAAGGTGATAGATAACCCATTAGTTAGTTAGTTACAGTTAGTTGGTAGCATGAGGTAGATAGTAGGATTTCATAGTGTATATAAATCATACAAGAGAAGAGAGCAAAATCATCTTGCCATTTGAGAGATATTTGGGGTCTTTGGGGCTAGGGAGGAGCAGACCCTCCAAGTCCAACATTTGCATTGTTGTTTAGGGGAGATTTTCCTGTTTCTTTCTAATACAGATACCGGGTTTCTAGCACAAGGTTTAAGGAAATGTATATGTGTACATAACTATATATGAGGCTTTGTACTGCCGTCTCCCCCCCCCCCCCCACAAACCAAAAAAGTCTTATTTTAACACATGTTTATCATGTGCCACTCTCTTATGTTAGCTTTTAATAAGCTTCAATGGCAATTAAGAAGTCACCATATAAGTTATTTACCGTGAAACTGAAATAACTAGTTATTAAAGATTATAAAAAGGTGAAAAAGAGCTTGGAGGAAGGTTATGCTTTATTGGATATAAATGGTGTGCATACAAATGTCTAATTTGGTATATTCGGTACTTGTATCATATTTGTGCTAACTCCAGCTACATAATTTACATTTGATAATACCAAATACAATAGATGATTTATATGGAGACATTTTTTGTATAAAATTTTCAACTAATAATTCTAATTATTTGATTTGATTTTTATAAGCAAATTAAAACTAAATGTTTCAGTTGTAAACTGAAAATTTTGGGATAATTTCTTCCGTTTGAAATTCAGGTTGCAAATGGATAAGTGAAATCTAGTTAGGAGCATACAAATGGGTGCTTAGCATAAGGAGTACTTGAGATTTTCGTTTGGCTGGGAAGCTGTTGCCGTTTCAATTGATTGTTAATGGTGTGGTAATTCTTCAGAAGCAGGATTGACCAATATCTTTGACGTAGGTGATTATTCTCTTGTGATTTTCTATGTACCCCTTGGAAGATGCTTTTTATGAATTTTTATCAATGGGTATGTTACCCTTGTTAAGCTTCACTTTGGACTAGATTATCAGAGGGGAAAAAAAGAAAGGACGTGGAGAACTTGCACATCGGTTTGTTTCTTTAGGATGGTAACATCATGGTTTTGGCTACAGAAAGATTTTGGTTGACTTGGATATATGATGTATTGCTGAAGGTGTTTAGTTACTATTACGTGTACTATGATAATCTTTTAATTCTTACTGAGTAGGAATGCAGCACTAGAAATAATAATAATAGTAACAGATTGTCTTGCCACTGCATCGGCATTATTAACGTGTGCTTCCTGCTAATATGATTGCTAATTTTTTTTTTGTTGACTACATTTGAGTCCGATACGCTACCAAAACTGCAAGGGCATTTCTTTCCTTTTACTAGTTTCTGCTTTTGATTTACATGGAAATGTGACAATGGCTATGTTATGCACAGTGCAATGAGGCCAAGGATCTTCAATTGTACATATGTGATATCGGCCAAGAAGCTTATTGGCCGATACCGCACTCTTCCTCATGGATGGCCCCCAAAACTTCTAGTTTATATCGTGGGAGAAATCATTTAATCACATTGAAAGGATAATGTTCGCTGAAGGTTAAAATCAAACAGGATAAGAAAGAAAATAAAAAAGAATAAGAAGAAAGTTTTTAATAATACAATCTAAAATTTAGAAATTTAAAAATAAACAATTAATTGATTATGTTATCGACTTGATTTTGTTGAAAAAGATAAAAGTGAAAACCATAACTAAGCTCTAACTAGGAATGTTCTTGATAATAGGGAATGCTTAAAAAACAATTTGATTAGTCTAAGACTAATTTGGGGTGATTGTAAATTTTTAATTTTTAAATGTGAATTTCAAAGCAAAATATATTTAGATAAAATGGGATTAAAATGGGTTTTAAGTTTTAACCTAATTTTAAAAATGATTTTACTCTAATTTTTTTAAAAAAAAATATATAAATTTATAAGTGAATTTTAGTTCTAAAAATTGCATCTCATAACACCATCACTCTACCGCTATCACCCAACAACTTTCACTACTATGAACCACCCAACACCATTGAAGCCGCCACTCGGTACCCTCTACCATCACTGCGCAACACCTTCCAGCCACCACACTAACTCCTTCTATCACAGCTCAACACCTTCCAGCCACCACACTAACACCCTCTATCATTGTCACCCAACACTTTTCAGTTCCCACCACCACTGCCTTCCCCAGGAATGTCATTTTAGGTTAGTGTTTATAAATTTGGTTTCACTTCGAAGAATTAATTTTGACTACAAATTTGATTGAGTTGAAGCAACTCAGTAGTTTTGCATTAAATTGAAAACTTTATACCGAGTTTTACTATAAATACACATTTAGGTAAAAAAAAGAAGAGACATCCAAACATAAATCATTTATTTTACTTCCAGTTTTAACTAAAATCAGTTTTGCAAAATCAATTTCATTCAAAATAAATTTTATAAAGGCTCACTCAGACACTAAAATCCCGCACATAAAAACGATATTGGACAAGATTTTGATTTTGATGTCTAATAAAAGGTGATGCAAATGCAAGATTATGAGCAAAAGCAAATGCAACAATACATTATGAGCACAAAACCCTAACGGGAAAATCTCCGTTCACCGCACCTCATACGGTCACTATTTTGAACGCATGACAGGTCTAATATACAATCATTTTCAGTGTTGTCTTTTGAATTTCTACAGTTGACACTTACTGTAGACAAGCCATGAGAGAACTAAGTGGTGACGTCAGAACCCGGACGTGCCATGGATCTTGAATTGTTGAGGTGTTATCATGCTTATTAACATTTCACGGGTTCTTTACAACTTGGAAATACATTATGTCGATCGCCTAGGAAGCGGGCCTTAAAATGCTGTATCAAGACTGAACACAATTCATTAAAACAAAAGCCACTAGAAATGAGGATACATTTTTTTTGTGTGTAATTTCATCCTACTAGTCTTGAGGCTCGCCTTACGCAAACTTTGGAAATGGAAGAGCTTCTGAAGGCGGTAATGTGACTGATCGCAACAACTCTAGTGAGAAAACAAGGCCAAGGAAATGAGAAAGAATTGTGTTCGCTGAAGCCTGTAAAACAAAGAAGAAAAACATACTCATTTCTTGATGACTGGCACCTTGCATTCAGACAACATTGCTATTGCTGATGACCATATGTTGTGTCCAACACAATCAAAATGTTACCCACGTTAGTTTGTTGTCTCTTTTCATTTTCAATTTGATATGTTTCCACTAATAATTACAAAAAACTACCTAGTATCCATTTCATTTCAGATTTCGCAAAAGAAATCTTAGAAACCAAAATAGCAGCCTTTTAATTACTAGGGAAACCATATCAACCGAAAACAAAAATATAAAACTAAAACTAAAACAAACCGCACACCCCCATAGTCTATCCTATTTTCCGACGTGATTTGCATTTCATACACTCTAAAATGTTTCTGATACTAGAGAACTTTGTCAGAAGTTCTATACAATAAGAGTTTTATTATTTCTGCTCTCAATCCTATTGTCAAGTTATGTTCCACTAATCCATACTTCAGCAGCTTACCAAGAAATATTACTCAAGACATGTCTACAATTTCCTACTTAGTTTTTAAATTAGAGAAGAAAGCCAATTCAGATGCCAGAAAACCATACATATAGCTAGTTGTTCAAAATGGCCATTAAGGGGAGCTAAAAAATATTGAAACCCGGAATTTCAACCAGGTTGGCAGTTGAGACCAAGTCTTACTGAAGGACAAGTTTTTGAATAACAGTGTAAACTATGCAGGTAAAGTTTGCAAAACCCGGGGAAGAGGGGAAACTAATGGAAGTGGCGTTGATAAAAAAACAATATATTATTCTAAAATTATAGAATCTGCCTCACCCTCAAGTGCAAACCCGGAAGAAAATAAAACTAAAATTTCATCTATAGAAAGGAAACTTTATACCAAACCTATAAGTTTTACCTGCACCAAAAATACATCCAATGCGAGAACAGGGCTGTAACCAGGAGAAACTCCCTGATAATATGGGTTGGCTGAAGAAGTGAGAGCCTTTGCAACTAACAATCCAACCGTGGCTTGCATCCCAAGAATAGCAGCACCCATCCCCAGAAGGTTCACTACAATACCATTTTGCAAGCTTCTCACTACATCAGCGCGAGGGGGTGCCTGAAAATTGTTAGAACAATTAACATCATTTAGCTCCCTAAGCAAAACAATTAACATCACTTAGCTTCCTAAGCAAAATTATTTATTCAAGTTTAAAAAAGAAAAAAAAAACACCTTGGTGGGTTCATTTGCAGTTCTTCGAAGCTTATCAGAGAGGCGAATATAGCCGAAGGACCAAAACACAGAAATGAACGCAGCCGCTATTCCACCGGCAGTAGAATAAAATGTAGCCGGCGATGTGACCTTTCCGGTCACAACAACCGAAAACGACAATATAACTGCTGCCACAACAGTGCACACTAGCTGACCCCAAAACCCTAAGCTACCCAAACGCTTGAAATACCTCGCCGTCTTCTCCAATCTCTTCGACACCTGCACCACCACAACAACAAAACCGCTATAGTCACACCACATTGCCAATCGTAGCCACTCAAACAACAGTCTCGAACCCTAGAAATGGAATTCGACACTGCAATCGAATAATCTAGAACCACCGAGAGCTGAAGTTGTTTCAGGAATTCAGAAAACCCACATTCATTGTTAGGTGAGAGAGAGAGAGAAGGGAATGGTGACGAAAGAGTACCTGATCGAGTTTTGCCTTTTCTGATTCGTCATTGGAGGGAGTGGAAACTGGAGACACTTGGGAAGAAGCGCTTACAGTCAAGTGATGCTTCCATGGTTGAAGAGCAATGAAGGAACCGAAAGAGGAAGAAGAGCGAGTCAATTTGAGAGGGAGTGAGGGCAGTGAATTCGGCCGGGGAAGTGATCGGGGGAGACGAGGGAGAGCGACTGCGGAAACTGAAAGCTGAAGCGCCGGAGGCGCCGCCGTGAATCTGCCGGCGCGTGGTGCCGGCGGAAGAAGCGTTTGCATTGGTATTGTTACTGTAAAAAGAAAGGGAATAGTATCTGTTCACCTTCTCTGGTGTTTCTTCGTCTCCTGGTTTCTCTGATTCTTACACTTTTGAATTCGGAGTAGTCATTGGGAAGGCCCATATTAACTCATGGGCTTTTCTGGTCCATTTTCTCTTCTTTATGGGCCTTGTGCCTTTCCTTTTTTCTGTTCCCTTGAATGAAATGCTTCTGACAAAAAAAAAAGTAAATAAACTACCTTCTAGTTTATTTGGATCCAGCTAGATTTTAGAGTGATAATCTCTCTGTTTTGTTAGTTTTATTTGTTTAAGCATTAGAGTATCACTCTGTGTTTGATCCTGATGTAAGTGACATTTGGCAAATATTAATCTAATCTCCTTCGACCATAAAAAAAAACTACCTTCTAGAGGTGGGAATAAGTCGGGCGGGCAGCCTGATCTGTTTAAGACCTGACCTGACCTGACTCGTTTATTAAAAAGGTCGAGCTAAGACTTTTTAAAAAGCCTACTTAGCTAAAAAGATCAGACTTCAGGCATATGAAAAGGTCTGTTAGGTCTGACAGACCGACCTGTTTTTTTTTAACAAATAAGTGGAAAAAAGAAAACAGCAAAAAAAAAAGAGAGAGAAGCTACTACATGTGCCCTCTAGGAAAACAAATTCCCCTAGCATCAGTTGCAACCAAGCCAGAAATACTAGCAGGGCACTCTAACACTATATATAGACTAGTATCAGACAAAGCTCCAAGCTTTGCTAAGGCATCTGCATATTGATTTCCCTCACGGTGTATGTGACTGAACTTCATACTCCATTCTCTTTGTTTGAGCTTGTAAATTTCATTTATAATACTAGCATATCTATGGTAGGTAGGCAGTACCCCATTTATCAAGTTGATGGCAAGTAAGGAATCATACCAACATTCAATTGATCTATACCCATCATTCCAAGCAATTTGCAAACCAGTCAGGATACCAAGCATTTCGGCCTGAAGAATTTATGAAATTCCCATAGAGCTATGAAAGCCCTTAATCCATTGACCATGAGAGTCCCTCAATAGACCTCTAAATCCTGCTAAACCTGGATTCCCCAAGGAGCTTCCATCAACATTTAAAGCAATAGATTCTCCATTAGGAGGGATCCATTTAATATTGAGATTGGGGTTCATGGAGTGTTGACAATCGCTTGTATAAATCTGTTTGAAAGGAGCATCCAACCCTTTGATCCTAATGAGAAGCTAAGCTATACATGTCTGCTTGCCTTAAAAAAAATTCAAATTTCTAGCTAACCAAATTTCCCAAATCCCAGATAAAAACAAAGTCCCATGATTCTTGCAACACCAATATAGCCAAGCATAGGTATCTTGGATAGACCAAAATTCTGATTGATCTGTCATACCCAAACTCATCCATACCTGAGCAATAGATTGACAATTTCTTAGATAATGTAGTACATCTTCAATAGTGTCATAGCAGCAATTAGTCACAACAGATGTAATAATGTGTCTGTTGACCAACGATTGTTTAGTAGGAAGAAAATCATTTGCTGCAAGCCAGATGAGTAACCTTACAAATTCAGATCCCTGTAATTTTCATATCCAAGCCCAAGGTTGACGAGTGGATAAGTCCATAACCTGCTTCAAAAGCCAATGATATACTGCTTTGGTTGTATATTCACCAGGGAGAGAGTCTTTCCAAATAATTCTATCTTGAACACCAGTAGAAATAAAGGGTTTGATCAGTTGGATGTCATCAATACAATTATCAGGTAGGTGATTCCACAACTGAACCAAATTCCAATTCTCACCATTCCAGACCTCTCTAACCTTTAACTCAATGTCATGAGAATTAACAAAGCCAATTCTGTCACATATTGGCTCTCGAGGCAGCCCTTGATTTATGGTAAGTTTGATGATTTTACTAATTAATATTTTAAAAGTCATATAAATGAAAAATCATGATTAAACATCAGTGTAAAACTCTTTTACATTGTCAGTGCATACTAATTAAACTCTTAAGACTATTGTACTCACATTTATACTTTTTTTATCTCAATTAAAAGAGAAGTATGTCAAATCTCCTGTACATAAGGGCTTATGCACAACTCAAGTCTAATTGACTTAACGATTTTGGGAGATTGATGGGCAACATGTACATGTATTCACTTATCGAAAGGTTAAAACCGATTAGAAGGTATAAGAATAAGACCATTCTCATCAAGTATCACATGAGGATGGGCCTAAATCTTAATGTATCTCATGATATGTTAAGGCATATGATAAATGTTGTTAAGCCTAATAAGGTATTGTACGACAATGGCGAAGCTCTTTATGTATTACAAGGTACGTTTACCTCGTGAAAAAATTATGTATGAAAAGGTCTTACTTTAGAGTCAAGAAAAACTAGGAAAATGAAGGTTGATAGAGCACCACCTGAACTACCTGCTGGCACTTAGAAAGCTTTAGAATATGGAATTGATGAAGAATGGAGAGTAAAGAAATATCATGATCTACCCAATCCTTTTCAAATGATTACTGAAAAAATTAAAGAATGATTATGAAGGCATGGAGACAAAAGAAAAGAAGGGGAAAAAAATAATAAAATAGAAAAAAAAAATCGTGATTAAGGTGATTAAAAGTAATCATAGCACAAAAATATCCATAACTACACACAACACGTATCTCCCGTATATGGAGATAGGGTGCATGTATACTTTACTTGATTACTTGATTTTTACGATATGTATGTGCTTGTTTGGTTTAAATTTTAAACCATCCAGAATCAATTCTGCAGAATTGATTTTAAATCAATTCCGTCCAACGCACTTCGTAAAGCGTACCTAATCCATTTTAACCATTCATTTCTAAAATCAATTCTACTCGACTGTAAACCAAACGAACCTTATATCTCCATTTCAAAACCAATTAGTAATTTCTCGAACCAAGCACGAGGAGTTGACTAATAACAGGAGCTTCAGAAGCCAAATCAAAATCAAATTTTTTCTTTCTCGTTCATTCCATGATAAATGGATGGGTTTACCATTGCTGTGTAATATGCCTAATGTTAATCAAACATTCTAGTTCTGTTCAAGTGCAACGAGGGGCAATCGGAGATACTCAATTGGATCTTGGCGCTGCCGGTGCACCTGCTCTATATGTAAAATAACTTTTGGCATTACCCGTTGACCGGGGCAAATCTCTACGTGCCATTGATCTCTTTTTAATACATAATAATCTACGGCCACAAGCGCAAGCTCCACCCTAAGGTTAAGGTGGAGCCTCTACAAACGAAAATAGCGAAGGTGAATCCAGCAGCTCAGAGAGTTGTGGAAGACAAGTTCATCTCCCTGTTGCGATCATGTAGAACTCGTGAAACTCTCCACCAGATTCAAGCCCAAACAGTCACCCATGGACTCCACCACAACGATTACGTCACGCCCAGTTTCATCACCACGTGTGCGCGCCTCTGCAGAATGGGTCACGCCCGAAAGCTGTTCGATACAATGCCCGAACCAAACACCGCCACGTGGAACGCCGTGTTCAGAGGGTATTCCCAACTCGACTCTCACCGCGACGTCATTGTTTTGTTTGGCAAAATGAACAATGCCGCCGCCGCGTTGCCCAATTGTTTCACCGTGCCGATGGTCGTGAAATCATGTGGAAAGACGGGTGCCGTAAGAGAAGGAGAACAAGTCCACTGTTTTGCCGCCAAACACGGTTTTAAGTCGAACCCCTTTGTGGGAACTGCGTTGATTGATATGTACTCGACGAGAGGGTCCGTTGGGGATGCTTATAAGGTGTTTGGGGAAATGCATGAGAAGAATGTAGTTGTTTGGACTGCTATCATTAATGCCTACATTTCTTGCGGTGACGTGGTTTCTGGGCGGCGCCTTTTTTATCTGGCGCCTGAGCGTGATGTTGTCATGTGGAGCACTGTGGTTTCAGGTTACATTGAATTGGGGGACATGGTTTCTGCAAGAGAGCTTTTTGATAAGATGCCGAACCGGGATGTGATGTCATGGAACGCCATGTTGATTGGTTACGCGGATAACGGGGATGTTGAATCGTTTGAGAAGGTGTTTGAGGAAATGCCTGAAAGAAATGTCTTTTCTTGGAATGGATTAATTGGCGGCTATGCTCGGAATGGCCTTTTTTCTAATGCTTTGGAGTCTTTTAAACAGATGTTGGTTGAAGGTGACGTGCTTCCTAATGATTTCACCCTTGTCGCGGTGCTTTCAGCTTGTTCGAGATTGGGGGCTCTTGATATGGGTAAGTGGGTGCATGTGTATGCGGATAGTATTGGGTATAAGGGAAATCTGTTTGTTGGAAATGCTTTGATTGACATGTATGCAAAATGTGGGGTTATTGAAAATGCAGTTCATGTGTTCAATGGCTTGGATAGAAAAGATATATACAGTTGGAACACTATCATTAATGGCCTAGCCACGCATGGGCATGCAGCTGGTGCCTTGAGTTTATTTGATCAGATGAAGGATGCAGGAGAAGAACCAGATGGAGTTACTTTTGTTGGGATATTGTCAGCTTGTACACATATGGGACTAGTCAGAGATGGGTTTTTGTATTTCCAATCAATGGTTGATCATTATTCAATTGAGCCTCAAATTGAGCATTATGGATGTTTGGTTGATTTGCTGGGAAGAGCTGGTCTTTTAGACCAGGCTGTAGATTTTGTAAGAAAGATGCCAATGGAACCAGATGCAGTTATATGGGCTGCCCTACTTGGGGCATGCAGGATATACAAGAATGTTGAGATAGCAGAACTGGCTCTTCAGCGGCTCATTGAACTTGAACCGAAAAACCCTGCAAACTTTGTCATGCTTTCAAACATATATAAGGACCTTGGAAGGTGGCAAGATGTTGCTCGATTGAAAATTGCAATGAGAGATACTGGCTTCAGGAAATTGCCAGGATGTAGTGTTATTGAGTGCAATGATACTGTGGTGGAATTCTATTCCATGGATGAGAGACATCCCGAGACAGAGAATATATACAGGGCATTGTGGGGATTGACAATTCTGTTAAGATCACATGGATATGTTCCAAATCTCATGGATGTTGCTCAAGGAACCTGAATGATGGTAGATTTATTATGAGTGGATAATCAATTTTTCATGATCTGGCTCACCAGCCAAAAGATTCATAACCAATTCCACAGCCCATAGTCAATTCTTTGAATTCTGGAGCTGTTTCGGAAAATCACTCTTGGTCTTTAGTCCTGCATCTGTTGTGGTCAAAATCAATAATGGTATATATGAAATTTTCTATTACTGAATTATCCTCAAAACTATTTAGTAGTCAGACACGTAATTTGCCAATGGTTACTTCTCCATGTCCATCTCCTTAATTTGTATTTGTCTTCATATGAACTTGAGGCTTTGGATATCTGTATTTGTATACTTTATATTTCTGTAGTTTCAAAACCACTGTAGTCATTACTGTTCTTGCCATAGGTCAACTTCTCAGATTCTGTCTTTCTTTCTTTTTTTCTCCCAGAAAACCTTTATTCCTATTCAATTTGGAATCTGTCTTCCCATTGCACTGGGTTGTCTTCTTCTCTCCGCCGTGCGTTTGGGCCTCCACCTCCTTGTTAGGCCACTATGTTGATGTCATTGCTTCTGTAACAAGCATTTTTAGGTACCCTGTCTGATGGGAGCCTATAATCAAGCATCTCCCTGATATTTAACCTAATCAATTGCCCCATTGCCGAGGATATGTGTGCACTTTTCCAGTAAACATCTTTAGCACCTAAAGGTTTGTTTGTCTCTACTGATTTCTGTGAAATTAGGACAATGAGTTGAAAGTTCACTACTGAATGAAATACAGTTATAAAGATGTTATCAGAAGAACATTCTACTGCAGCAATCACGTTTACAAGATCCTCTTCTGGAAAGTCAACTTCCCATAAGGTAAGTGCACAATTCCAGTTTTATCTACCCCGTATTCAACTTTTCCTTGTTTGAATTCTGCTATAGTCTGTAAGGTGAATTTAAAGCCTTTCTGATTAACTAAGTGAATAATTTGTGTGAAACAAAAAACTTGTGGCATAGTCATAAGTAGAAAATTGCCTGAATTCTGCCCCGTGTTCAACTTTTCCTTGCTTGAATTCTGTTTTAGCCTGCAAAGATGCTTTCTAATTAACTAAGTGAAAAAGTTGTGCGAAACGAAAAACTTGTGGCCTTGTCATAAGCAAAAGTGCTAAATCAAAGCTTTCGAAAATTCTTGTTCAAGCAAGCTGGTTACAGTTTCTTGTTGTTCGTGGCCAGTGTGGCATTGGTTCTTGCTGTGATTCTCTTTTTATGGGTCAAAACTTCTAATCTAGTCAATAAGTATTTTACTCCCTGGGAATCATTTTTCATTTGCAAGGAGAGATTCTTATTGTGAATTTTTTATATTTAAACTGT
The DNA here is from genome assembly GCA_026901365.1 of Sesbania bispinosa. Taxonomy (NCBI): domain Eukaryota; kingdom Viridiplantae; phylum Streptophyta; class Magnoliopsida; order Fabales; family Fabaceae; genus Sesbania; species Sesbania bispinosa. The sequence continues at coordinate 912,211 of QLOH01000286.1, forward strand.
TCTTGTCTGAATTTAAAAAGAAAATATTTTCAAGAAAAACAAAATGCATATAGATAGATGCTCTGTTAACTGTTCTAAAAATTTATGCATCTGAGATAACTATGAGGATGCTAAGTCCTGCAGAAATGCAATAGGGATGGTTATAGTGTTATCACACTTTTGCCTTGGTATTGATTTGCTTTATAACACAGACCCCTTCCTCCCCGCCCTGATCTATAGATCTCAAAGAAAACTATTGTCAGGGTTGCTGATTTACTGCAAATTTGGATAGATTAGACTCTGTCCGTTGCACATGACAGAGCAATTGAGAGAAGTTCACTGCTTTGCCTCCATGTATGGGGCTATATCTTATCTTCTTATCTGTGTTATGCCGAGTTCAACAAATTTAGGCAGTACAGAATTTTTTATGTTGACACTTCTTTATGTGAACTTGGTGAATCAGGTTGTTGGCCTATTGTGGACGATATCTTATATTGGCTGTCTGTTCAACTTCCTGACTTTGATCTACATTGGTAAGTTCCATGCTTCTATGGATTTTACAGATTTCAAATTATCTTTTGTGAAATTCTCTCACCATAAATTTGCTTTTAATATTTCAAAAATATCCTGGGTAGATGTTCTTCTTAGCTCGTCTCCTCCTTGTTGTATGATAAGTACCAAGACCAAGTTGATGACAAGCTGTATGTGATACATGGGATTATTCAGACTCAATACAAAAAGATTCACATTATTGTTTTAAGCAAGATTCCAAAACTCAAACAAAGGAAAGATGAAGTAGGTACGTGGTAAGCAGGATTGACCAATAGCTTCGATGTAGGTGATTATTCTCTTCTGATTTTCTATGTACCCCTTGGGAGATGCTACATATGAATTTTTATCAATGGGATATATATTACCCTTGTTAAGCTTCACCTTGGACTAGATTACCAGAAGGGAAAAAATGAAGAAACGACATGGAGAACTTGCACATCGGCTTGTTTCTTTAGGATGAAATTGCTGAAATTGTTTCGTTAGTGCTATGTGTACTCTGTGATAATAATTTCATTCTTCCTAAGTAGGAATGCAGCATTAGAAATTGCAACAGTCACAGAATGTCTTGCCACTGCATCGGAATAATAACGTGTGCTTGCTGCTGATATGAATAGTTTGTATTTAGCTTGTTGACTACATTTGAGTCGGATACGCTACCAAAACTGCAAGGGTGGCTTTCCTTTTCTTTTTCTATGATAAATAAAAGATTTTCCGCTTGTGATTTACATGGAGATATGTCAATGGCAATGTTATGCACAGTACAATGCAACCAGAGATCTTAAATTGTACATGTGTGATATTAGCTTATTGGCCAATATTGCAATCTTCCTCACAAATGGCCCCAAAAACTTGATCTTGTTTGTAACCTGGAATAAATACACCATTCAATCACCTTAAAAGGGTAGGGTTAGCTTGAGGTTAAAATCAAACAAGTATAAAAGCCTAATACACTAGCATTTTACCACTCTTGATCATTCATAATTTTGACAGGATGGCAAGTTTCCACAGTAATGGGATTTTGGGACCTGACCTGCTTATGTTGGATTTACTGGATAACTGCCAAATTTTCTAAAAACTGATAAACAGAGAATCAAATTTATCACTATCAAGTATTAAAGGGAGAAAAGTTCCCTAAACACTAAATAATAAGAATTATCTCCGACTCAAGACTCCTTGTCTATAAATAGATAGATACAGGGCAACTCCCTCAGCCTCAGATATATCCGGACTACGTGCATGCCAGTATAATCTATGTGTGTGTCAAAAAGTGCTTTTGGCAAGTGCCATGCCAACACGTAAAAGCAACTCTGTAGGTCAGTGGTTTAACCGATTCCCACACATTAATCATTGAACTCCTTTTTTTGTCAGTGACTAGCATAAAGCACCCGGCAGGTAGTTTATACATAAGGTAATAAAAATTATCATTGGATATATTATTATTCTAATCAACGGTAGAGATTGATTACCTGTTATCTTTTGAATGGGAAATTAAAATCTTTGCAGAAGAATCCCTTTAATCTTTTGTAATATTTGAGAAACACTTTGTTGCTTCTTGAGGGTTGAGGATTCAAGTGTATCAAAGCCTCCTTGCTTACTTTGTCTCGTACTAGAAACAGATTCAAAAAAATGTATTTATTATTTAACGGTAGTTAATGCATTCTAATCTAATATTTTACGCAATTAAAATTTAATATTAAATTTTTTAGAACGAAATAACAAAAAATGTGATTACATTATCAATGTTGAAACAATTAAAAAAAATAGAAACCGAGCCCTTACTAGCGGTTGTGTGAAGCATGTTGACACAGTAAGAAAAAGACATGGGTGAATCACCTTCTCCAATTAAAAAGGCATGGGTAACTTCTACATATATGGTAGCAGTAAAAAATTTTGCGGCATCTACTGTCAGTGTGGGAAAATATGGGCATGATATGGATCTCTATAATTTAGGTTAGGTGTTGGGTGTGTATGACAACTTGAAAGGTGAAATGGTGAGGTTGCAGTAGGTCTTGCTCTTAACGGCACATTCGGTTACAGGCTAAAGGAGGATGTCATGGACATGGCGGAGCTCGATAATTGTTCCATGGAGGAACAAGAATTTTTTAAGGGAAAATAAAGGGAGGGTGGTCAATAGTGTCTTCCGGTTAAAAAAAAAGGGGTGTTTCTTTTCTTCAGCTAGAACTAGAAGAAGGAGGATAATCTTGCAATTTTAAAACTTCCCGGCACTAAATGTTAATATTGTATTTATGAAAATAACCAGTTAAGTAACCTGCTGTAGCAGGTATTTTCGTTGCCTTATGTGTGAACCACCTATCCAGATGCTTCACGCTAGCCATCACCTTTCTTTTTGCTTCATTGAACTCCTTTTTCTTTTTTCTGACTCACTAAGTAGCATGTTTGTTAAAACTAACTATAAAGCTAACCGGAAGCGGCTGAAAACTAGATGAAAATTGATAAGACTCGTTACCCTATTTTTTCACTATTCACATATCATAAATGGGTTCCACTAGTACACATCATCAAATTTTTATTAAGCACCTCTCTTATCTAATCTAACATCTTACTTTTTTATCATTTTTAAATCTTAAATGGGTCTCACCAATACACATTACCTATTTTTTATTTACAAATATTTTAATTAATAAATAATAAAATAAAATTTAATTCTCATCTAGTTTATAACCGTCAGTAAATTCACTTTACAAAAAATATTACCCGGGGTTGGAGTCCCCGAAAAAACTAAATAAAAAATTTCCAGAGATTTAAACCCTAGGGAACGACAAAAAAAAAATTTAAAGCACTTGGGAAGCACTCCACCTAAGATCAGCTCTAGTGGTATTTTCCACTTGAGCAATGGTGCTTATTTGATAAAGGTGCTCTAAGGTAGTTAATTTTATTGAAAATGTTTGGTAAAATTAATTTAAAATTATAAAATGACAGATAAAAGTATAATTAAAATGATAAATAATGATGAATGAAGATTATTAAGGGATAAAATTGTAAAACATTTTTAGCTACTAGTTTTTTAATAAAAATAAGTAGTTTTTTTTAAAAAAACTAGTAACTACCTAAAAAAGTTATTTTACAAACACCAATGAAATGATTTCAGATAGGGATGACAGTGGGTAGGGTTTGGGTAGAGTACTATAGTACCCGACTACTCGTACCCATATTCACATGGGTAGTGATTTTAATACGCGTACCCTTACCCGTTGGGTACATAAGTACCCATATGCGTACGCATTACCCGCATTTTTTGTTAACATTAACGATAATAAATTAATTAGAAAATTAAAAAAAATAAAAAAAAAACAACTCTACAACATATGAAAAATAATTCTTAGATCATCTAAATTGAACTATAAAACAACTCTGATATGTCGAAGTGGATCATAAACGTGAGTTGTGGGAAATGAAAATTAGTTGAAGTTTTTCTATTTTAGTTTTCAGGGATACTAAATTATTAACATTTAGATTAATTAAATTAGTAATATATTAATGTTTTTTTACTGTAATATATATTTATATAGATTACTTTTTTTAGAAAAAAAATAATTAATAATATAAACATATATATAAATTAAATTAATTATATACATTATACAAGTACGTAGAGTAGGGTACTACTCAGAGCCAAACCCTAAAGATAGGTAATTACCCTATCCATTACAAATAAATTTTGCGGGTATCCACTGAATTTGAGTCCAATTGTCATCTCTACTTTATGCTTTCATCTAATTAAAATTTCTTACCAAACATGTAATTAACCATCGAAACAATCATATTTTGAGTGTGTTTGGCTTGCCATTTCAGCTAACTGAAAGTTGAAAACAGTAGCTGAAACCATTTCAGTCGTGTTTGGGAAGGTAGCTTTTTTGGGTAGCTACAAGCTTTTCTTGGAGTAGCTTTTTTAAAAAAGTTCCAATTTTGAGCTACTAGCTGAAAATTAATTACAAGTTTAGCCCTCAACCACCCCCACTTATCATTATTTAATAACTAACGTTATCCTTAAATGTCATTTTACTATTTTCAATTAGTTTTACCAAACACATTCAAGAGCTTTTCTTTCAGCTAGCTTTAAGCTTTCAACGAGCTTTTCAACTTTCAGCTAGTTTTACCAAACACACTCTTTATATCACATAATTGGGAGGTACCAAAACCCGCCTTAGCTATAACTCAGAAATCCGAATTCCCCTTGATTAACATATTCCAAATGTTGAATACAATGAAATCATTGATCAAGATTTTTGTACCGGTTAAAAAATTGCAAGTCAGATGGAGTGCTTGGTATCATTACAAAAATGTAGGAATTTAAGTGCCTAAAAAGGATCAATGACTTCTCACCTCTTAGAAAGAAAATATAATTCTTATATTTTGGCACAAGTTTGCACAGAAGTAGCCTGAACATAAGTGTTCATCAAATTGGATTGATCCGATCAACGTATAACTCAAACTAAACTAATCAAATTGGTTTAGATGAGTCTAATTACAGACTTCTATTACTTTAAATTTGAACTAAACCAAATTAGAATCACTTCAGATCCCATGTTTTTTTTTTAACTCAAATCAAGCTAATCACTCAATCAACTACTTTTTTTTTTTTAAATTATAGTGCTTAAGATTTCTTATACTTTTATCTTTTTTATTCATTTTGACCTTATGATTTATCAAGTGTTAATAAGTGTTTATAATCATATTTACTATCCAATAGGAGTGTTTACAAACTAATCTAATTCATTTTTTTATTGGATTATTTTTTGGATCCTATCTTAAAAATCGATCCAACCCAATTAAAATCTGATTTTATATGCATATATACTGGTTTATTTATAAAAGAATCATATAACTTATACTCATATAAATATATATTTATTAAATTATTCATACTAATTTTTTTATGGTTTTCTTATCAGAGTTATATATTATCTCTTTAATATCTTTATTATCAATTTTAAATTTACTTTCATGTGTCACATTCTCTTTTTTATATATTTTTTATACCTATATTAAAAAATAATTTTCAATAAAAATGTGTAAAAAAATAAAATACAACAAAATATCATTAAGAAAACAAAACACAACAGAAGTAAAAAAAGCAGTTTATTGCTTAGCATGTTAGTTGTGACATTGCCTAAGTTTTATTGTAGCATAAAATAAATTATGTTAATTTTATATTGGTAAGAAATTTATTGGATAGCCAATTAACAAAAAAGATATGATTATATCAGGTATTTTTTTTCAAAATTGATCCAATCAAATCCGTAAACACATCATTGTTTAGCTTCATTATTATATTTTGAATAAAGAGATTAATTAGATATGTAAAGTTATAATTGTAGGAAAAAATTAAATTTAATTATACGGAATATCAACATTTGGAATTGATTTAATTATTATTTAAATAATTAAAAAATAAGAAACTTTTTCCTTATATCAATATGAATATTTAAGATTTTATATATAAATAAAAAGACAATATGTGAGAAAAAAAACTCTAAAAATATAATATTTTTTTATTTTTTATCTTAACCGTTAACCTGAGTTAAAGAATTAAATCTCAATTGAGTTGTTTGGTTCACATTAACAAAAAATAAAAAAGTGAACTAAAGTTAAAAATGAAGCTTACTACAAACAAAGTAGACTACTATACTATACTACATCTACATTATTATAGGTGATGATATAAGAATGATTTTATATTTAATATGTTTTCTTGTATAAGAGTTTTTTAACCAACGAGGTTGGTTCAAGTGGTACATGTTGTATTTCCCTTAAACAAGATCTAGAATTGTCTGTGGTTAAACAAACAAAAAAATATAAGAGTTCTTTAAGGTTGTTGAAGCGTGCACAATATATACATTTACCTTACGTATCATGAAATTTAACTTTTATCTTATGAAGACAACAAGGATGGAGTTGGTTATAGCGACTTTTTTTTTTAACTACATGTATCCTCTATTGGAGGCAATCTTATTTGTTGGTTATAGTGACTTTGAAACTATGTTATCAATCAGGTATCTCAAAAACTTCCATGAATGATTTTATACTTTCATATTATATCTCTAACATATAATTCCCGTGATCCTTTTGCCATGGCACATTGATGATACTTACATTTGTAGCCCAAATTGGCTAACCCGCTAGAATTTCTCTTTTCTTTTTTTGGAGCGTTTTGTATGATTTTTTGTCCTTAAATGTAAGATGATGGTCACCATTTTTATCCATATTGATCTCATACAGTCCATAAGACAGATAAGAGGCTTTTCACAGACTGATTCTCTTGTCTTCCATTCTGGGACCATTGCTTCTAGTAGAGATTCTGATGACCACTCAATCTTTTGTCTTCCATTGCAAGAGATTTCCCAATCATACCTGAAAGAAACTTTTGCAACATGCATGCATAATAATGCTAGCTTGTGAACTGAACTCAAATAGTTCTCCAATGTCCAACCAACAAGCCTGCTTGGTTACTGATGTATTCGAACTTCTCAAACCTCTGTTCACTTTTGTTCTCCACAAGTTGATTGTAGAAAAAGGAAATAAAATTTAACATCATCATTACCCTTTTATAGTCATAGATTACAATTTTATAAGAGACTTATTCTCAAAGGACAAAGATACTCTACATTTTACAATGCACCAATAGCTATATCATTGATCAATTAAAACAGTTATTTAGTACCTCCTTGTAATTAAATACACATCTCACAAATTCCGTTCTTAAATTCTCCAATTTCATAGCTCTTAGCTCCAAGACACTTTGCTTGCAAGTTGCAAAACACCTTCTGAAATGGATTAACTATTGGTTGTCTTTAATTCCAGTGATCCTGAAAGATAGACAATCCGGTCCAACAAGTAGTTATAGAAATAGTTGTGTGAAGCTTTTCCCACATTCTTTTCTCAGATTGTACTATTTCTGCAAGCAAGGCTTTTGTCGACTCATTGAAATGCGTTTTCAGAATTTAGGCATTCCAATCTCAAATATCAGTGTGCTCAGATGGAATTTATCATCACCTGAGTAGTGCCTCCATTATTTTTTTTTCTTTATTAAAAACAGCTTGCTCATAGTCTTGGACAGTGTTCCTCTCAGATAAAAGTTAAAGTCTCATGTGAAAGTTTTGTCCATTTTCAGAAATTACAAGCATACTAATGAATAAGATATATATCTTCACATGTATATACAACAAATAAATTTAATTTTTTATGTTATATATGTTAAAACAACTATTTAACCTCGTGACTGAAATTAAAAAAAGTGGACTTGGGGATATGAAATTTCCCCACTTATTAAAATCTGCTAAGAAAACAGTTAGACTTAGACCTACATTCATGATGAACAATAATTAACAACTTTTAAGATTTGAGTTAAGATTATCAGGATCAGGACATGCCTTTTGATTCATTATTTAGGAAATTGATGGTGACATGAGCAGTTGCAATCAGTTTAATAATTATTGAGTCACAGAATTGAAACACCTCCCCATTTACTTGAGGTGATTGGTGAAATGTTTCCTCTCTAAATAGTTAACACCCGTGATCCTATCTAATATCAATTCAGAAAGCACATGTGTCCAAATGGCGATTAGCGACTTTGGTGCTGAATATTTTTACAATTTTATTTGTTGTCACTAACTACTATTGATATCACCTCATCCTCATTGTCCCTGCCTATAATTGTCTGTGGCCATGACAGGAACTAAACGTATATGGTACAGGACCCGGTAGACACGAGGCATAAAAAGAAGAAAATAGAAAAATACCCCCCCTCCCCTTCAGGTCCCATGGCTAGAGCTTAATTGTTCATTTGCTCTTTCACAAGAAATTCCACAGTGATCTACTTTGCCATAAATTGCATTCTACTTGTTACTGAATCATCATAAGTAATCTTTGTAAATGAGAGAGAGAACTACCTTAATATAAAACAGAACTACCTTGTTATAGAAGTCTTAGTGTCTGTTTGGTTTAAATTTTGTAAAGCGTGCATCATCCATCTCAACCATTCATTTTTAGAATCAACGGACTCTAAGTATGTGTTTGGTTTATACCGAAAACATAGATTCAGTCCAACGCCACTATAGTAGCCCTACCCACATTTTGTTTTAAATATCATTTAATTGTTGCCAAAAATATATATATTATTTTAATTTCTAAAAATTGGTGTAATTCCTGCAAAGGGTGAATCATATGTCAGAGATATAGTAATGTAAAAGACAGTGTAAAAAAATGAATGAACAATAGTGACCTTCCTAGAAATTTCAATTTTTCACCCCACAATACTAAATTCACGGGGGAATGAAAGTGGTGGTCTCTCCTTCTCCTCTTCCAGTTATGGGCTCCAACTCACTTGGGTGTCTTGTAGTACCAATTAGATTCCTTTCTGCTCCATTTGCCAATTATGTCAATAAAGAAAAATTTGTTTTTTTTTTTTAAAGACTTGACAGTGAGAGTTGGCAGAGCAATACCAAGTAACTAAATTTTATTATCTTTGCTTTGCTTTGCTTTAGTTAGGTCCAGTTCATCGTTATCAACTGCACAGAGCAGGAGATTTGTCTTTGCTTCCTGCTACTACTTTCCCTCTTCAACTCAATCCAAATCTTCCTTTACTTTCTTCATACACCCATTTAATCATTTTTGGTCCTCTTTGTCTGCCATACTCTAACACCTTCTAGCTGCTCCCTGAAATGTTTACCCAATAATACTAATTCTCTTAACACCCCACCCCAAACTGATCAAAGATTTGGTGAACAAAACAAACAAGTTGTAGTTGGTATTTGGTAACCATATCCTTTTTCTTCTTTGTCTCTTGCCCTCCAACTTTGTTCCCAGAGCTCTTTTTCTACACCATGAACTTGTAGTTTCCAATATGCTGTTTCATCATCTCAGTGAATCATGAGCCATAACTCCCAAAATCTCCATTTTTGGTGGAAAGTTTCATCCTTTCTTCTCCTAGTTCTTCAATCTGTTGCTCTTAACTCTGATGGGATTCTCTTGCTTAAATTCAAATACTCCATCCTCAGTGACCCATTATCAGTCCTAGACAGCTGGAACTATGATGATGCAACTCCATGTTCATGGCATGGAGTTACATGCACTGAAACTGGATCCCCTGGTACTGGTACCCCTGATTTGTTCAGAGTAACAAGCTTGGTTCTTCCAAACAACCAACTTCTAGGTTCCATTGCTGAAGAATTAGGCATGATCCAATACCTTCGCCATCTTGATCTCTCCAACAATTTCCTTAACGGATCTCTACCAAACTCTATCTTCAACTCTTCTCATCTTCAAGTTCTTTCTCTCTCAAACAATGTCATCTCAGGCCAGTTACCTGAGTTGATTGGTAAATTGACAAGCCTTCAATTTCTCAACCTTTCTGACAATGCCTTTGCTGGGTTGATCCCAGAAAATCTCACTGCTTTACAAAATCTAACAGTTGTTTCTCTCAAGAGTAACTATTTTTCTGGTGAAGTCCCAACTGGGTTCAACTCAGTGGAGATTTTGGATCTGTCTTCCAATTTGCTCAACGGTTCTCTACCAAATCACTTTGGTGGTGAAAGCTTGCGCTACTTGAACCTCTCTTACAACAAGATCTCAGGAACAATACCACCAGCATTTGCTAAACAGATTCCTGGAAACTCTACAATTGACCTCTCATTCAACAATCTCACAGGACCAATACCTGAGTCTCTGGCTCTGCTCAACCAAAAAACAGAGTTACTATCTGGGAATGCTGATCTATGTGGGAAGCCTTTGAAGATTCTTTGCTCTATTCCCTCTACTATTTCAACTCCTCCACCTAACATCACCAACACATCTTCACCAGCAATTGCAGCCATACCAAAAACAATTGACACAAACCCAACAACAAACACAACAGAAAACCCTTCTCAGAATGTCTCACAGAATGGCCTAAAACCTGCTACCATAGCAGCCATTGTGGTTGGAGACTTAGCTGGCATGGCCGTTTTAGCCTTAATCATTCTCTTTGTCTACCAACAAAGAAAGAGAAGAGATCCAAAACCAGCCACAGCCACAACCACAACCAACTCAGAAAAGAAACAGCAAATTGTTGCAAGACAAGACCCAGAGGTGAGAACAACCTCACTTCCATTTTCCTGCTTAAAAATCAAAGAAGAAGAGACTTCAGAGGCAACAAGCTCTGACAGTGACCATGACAACAACACCAACATGGACATCACAGCACAAAACGAGAATCTTCCAAAAGAAGGCACTCTTGTAACGGTGGACGGAGAGACAAAACTGGAACTGGACACTCTGCTGAAAGCCTCAGCATATATTCTTGGAACTAGCCGTGTGAGCATAGTGTACAAAGCAGTGCTTCATGATGGAAGAGTCTTTGCTGTTAGAAGAATTGGTGAGTGTGGCATTGAGAGAATGAAGGACTTCGAGAATCAAGTGCGTGCAATTGCAAAACTTCGCCACCCAAATTTGATCAAAGTTCGTGGATTCTGTTGGGGTGAAGATGAAAAGCTTCTAATCTCTGATTACATTCCCAATGGCAGCCTCGCCAGCGTTGGTTTCAGTAAGTTCACATAATTTTCATTATTCATTCTTTTTTTTTACTATCTCTAGCATCTCACTCGAACTCAAGATCACTTGTTAAACTGTAACACAGTGTCTTATCAACTGATGTGCTCTTTCTTTCTAACTATTTATTTTTGGTAAATAAATTGTTAATTTGTGTTATTGATTGGTGTTTAGGGAAAGGAGGTTCATCCCCTGTTAATTTATCCTTAGAGGTGCGGTTGAAGATAGCAAAAGGGGTTGCAAGAGGCTTGGCTTTCATTCATGAGAAGAAACACGTGCATGGCAACATTAAACCCAGCAATATTCTGTTAAACTCAGAAATGGAACCCATCATAAGTGATTTTGGGTTGGACCGGCTACTCTTGAATGATAGTATCAACCAGAGAGCAAACGGTTCGGCTAGGCAATTAATGGTGAACCAAAGAACCCAACAAGAACCTCCAATTGGTTCTGTTTCTAGCCCCTATGCAACAATGGGACCATCATCTAGTGGGGGCCAGGGTCAAGTACCATATCAAGCACCAGAGTCACTACAAAACATCAAACCAAGCCCCAAATGGGACGTCTATTCGTTTGGCATTGTGTTGTTGGAGCTTCTCAGTGGGAGGGTTTTCTCAGACCGGGAGTTAGACCAGTGGTCTGAAGTATCCGGTTCGGTTGAAGAGGAAAAAAACCGGATCTTGAGGTTAGCTGACGTGGCCATCAAGGCTGAGATAAAAAGCAGAGAAAATGTGATATTGGGATGCTTCAAGTTGGGGCTTAGCTGTGCTTCTCTTGTCCCACAAAAGAGACCATCCATGAAAGAGGCTCTACAAATCTTAGACAAGATCCCTGCTTCTGCCATTAATTAATTTTTCATGTTTTTTAGATCAAGGTGTTTAACTTTTTTTTTTTTACTTGAATTAGCATAGAAAGAAAAAAGGGAAAAAGATTTTAATTTTAGAGAGAAGAGTTTGTAATGATTGTAACTTTGACAAGTGAAATCCAATCTTTGTCTGTATAAGGTGCTTTAGGTGGAGACCATGGGTCGGTGTTGCTGACTATAAAGTATGCGATGACTGTTGAGTCGTACATATGAATGAATGAATATGATAGTGCTTCTGATCTATGCTCCACAAAATTTTGGACAGTGTGGATCTAAAGTCTTTGATATGATGTATGCTCTGTCTGTGATTGTTAGTACTTTTTTAATGTGGTTTTTTGAAGCACCATGCGCGCCTACATAATATAAAAAGCGAGACATTTATAATCATATCAGGATTAAGTCATTAAGATATATTAAGAAAAAGATGTTTTGTCGTTCTAGTCTACCTACCTACCTCAGAGAAATAGTAAAATTAAAATTCATAGTCACATTCATCTAATTTGGTATAACAATCTGTTTTAATATCAGTAATTCAATATCAATGCATGTGGTTTTCTGTTTAACCCTTTACATCGAGGAGGGTATATGGAAATAAAATAGTGCGAGCACTTTGTTGATGGGCTCGCATAGAATCCATTGATTGGGTTTGGTGAATCTTAAAATGGTTTGGTTTAGCTGCATTCATTCAGTGGATTTGCGCTTATTCATTTCTTTGATTTTTTTTCATCCAACCAGAAAACCAAAATAAGGAAGAAGGTATATATGTTATGGAAGTGGAACTCGCGGTTTGTCTAAATTTGTTTCCTCTTTGATAATTGTCTGGTGTGTTTAAATCTAGGGAGTAGGTGGCTTTTGGATTTGTAATGGTGGCTAGGTAAAGGTGTTTTCTACAAAATGTTGGTTTTGACTCTTAGACTATTTTCTTGACTTCTCTCCCAGGAAGTTAAGTGATTTTTTTGTAACGGGTTGGAATATCTCTTTTACTCCTTTTAATTTAATTCTTTTGCTTATACAAAATAATAAACTCAATTAAAGTTAATTGAGTTGGTTTATTTCTTGTAAGTTTCCATTCAATTTAAATTAAATCAATTTGGTCACAAATTATTATCACATTTATTCTTGTTTATATGTCTCGGTACAAGAAAATATGTATAGATCATAGATGTAAAAATGGTAGAGCCGACAAAATTGGCTATCTTGACCCGCCCGACTCGTAAAAACTCACAAAAACATATGACTCAAACACTTATTTTAGAAGTATGAATTGTCGGCTCTAAATAAATGTGTTGATTTATATTAAATTTATCATGTTTTCCCAATATACATTTTATCTCTCTATTTTAAATGTTAGTTTTTCATTTATTAGCTTTCTTATTACGGGTAAAAATTAAAAAAAAAGTAATTAATGTTCTCTTAAATTTCTAAGCAGGGAGATAGATAAAACAATTTTGATAAAATCAGCTCTTAGGGTTGAGAAGACTTTAAAAAATTGAAAGTTTTTTATTAAAATATAAAGTATTTATTGTACATTTTGATATAATTAATACTTTATATTTTTGAAACACAATTTCCCATTTTCAAAAGTCTTATCCTTATCCTTGAAGGTCGATTTTATCACAACCGATAAATAAAATTAAAAAAAGTTATTCAAATGGAATAGATAAATGAGAATAAATGAGAGTGGGGTAGTAATTTTTAAATATTTTTAAGTTTCATTTACTATCTCCAATCTAGATTTTTTGAACATTTTTACCTATTACAAGATAAAGGGAGATATATAATTTTGGGAAATTCTATGGTACCCTCTAGTGAGAGAGGGTTTTGGTACCTTTTTTATCATTTAATCAATTTCTCTCAACTTTCTCAAATGGTCTTGGTCTTTTTATAGTTACGTGACAATATTTAACTATTAGAATTTGTATTTTTAATTTTTGAAAAAGACTTTTTGACTTCCTATAACCATTATTCTCTATTTTTTATTGTATCCCCATTTTTTTACATTCTCATTTGCAATACACATGTGTCTCATTTAAAATCTATTTTATGTCTTTAAAATAATTTAAAATATTGGAGTACACGACTTGTTCCCAGGGACGGATGTAGAGGGGGGCAAGTGGGGGCCTTGGCTCCCCTCCCTCAACAATAACTATATACATGGTATTTTTAAAAAAAACAAAAACTTATATATTGCATATTCTATAGTTATTCTTTACATTTAAATTGTGTTTTTTTATTGGTGTAATTTTATGTCCATATAAAGTATCTTTTATTCTTTTTATTTGACTTGATAAACAAATTTTAAACTAATATTATTTCTATAATTTACATATTTATAACCCTTTTAAATGATTTTGGCCCCCTTCCCATAGTTTATGGATCCGTCCCTGTTTGTTCCTATGTAGTTTTAGACTTTATGCATTGATTCAATAAAAAATAACAAGAAGGTACCAAAACCCTCCGTGGAGGGAGGGTACCAAATTGCGACCCTATAATTTTTACACACCTATTTTTAATCCTTCACATATACTTTTTTTTTTACTTTCCAATATATCATACATATTGTTTTTTTGTTTCAAAGAGATTTACCATAAACTAATTTTTAGAAAATAAATTCCAGGAACTACCGGATTATTGTCGATAGTTACCGAAATTGTATGCTCTCGGGCACTGAAGTCGCATGAAGCTGAATGGAATACTTAAGTTTGATGAATATGAAAACAAATACGAGGAGGAAGCTGAAGAATTGAAGTCTATTATCAATGGTGATTCCCCTGCTGGTTGGGAGAAAGCACTTTCATTGAGTAAATTCCAACCTTAGAGGTTGGCTTAGTTTGTACTCCCTTATTCTGAATTTGGGAAATTTTTAATTAGCCCTTCATTTCTTGCCCATCATCAACTTTGTTTATGGGGAATTTCATCGAGTACCTGCTATTGCCACGTGTGTGATTGATACGATACGACGAGGATTGAAGAAATAGAAGAATTCTCACGCAGTGCACCAGTGATGAGTTAAAGAGTGTGTTTGGTAAGACCAATAAGCTAACTATTAGCTTATTTGACTAGCTTATAAGCTAGTTTGACCAACACAAAAGTGTTTGGTAAGGTATATCAAAGTAGCTTATTTTAGGAGCTTCTAGCTAGTTTCACCAAGCTAGTTTCACCAAGCTTGTAGCTTGTAGGTTATTTAATTTTCTTCCATCACTACCCTTTATATTTTAATACACTTCCCTTATTATTCTTAATTTCTTTTTATCTATTATTATATATTTTCAATTTTAGTAACAAAAACCTTCAAATTTCTTTTCACCTATTATTACATATATAATAAGTAATTTAAAAAATTACGAATTAATTAAATTTTTATTTTCTTTTCACTATTTTATGAAATTATTTTTATATTATACTGTTTATTTTATTAATTTTATTATTTATTTTGATTTTTAATTAAATATTTTATCACTAAAAAGGTTTAATGAGAACTTAATTATTTTTTTTAAAATATAAAATTATAATTACATAATAATATATATATTTTCTAAAAAAACACAAATAGAATTTATATAATAAAACTTAGGTAATTATGCCCTTTTATATCATTTTACATTTACTATCTAGCTTATCAGCTAGTTTTACCAAACACTTCTAATTCAATAAGCTAGCTTATCAGCTCGGAGCTTATAAGCTAGGAGCTTATCAGCTAGAAGCTAGCTTGTCAGCTACCAGCTAGCTTATCAGCTAGTTTTGCCAGACGCACCAAAGGCAAATAGGATTGTTGGCAACAACTGGAAATTAGTTCTCGGTAAGAGCATCCACAATGGAGCAACTCCATTTGATTTCTTCCAAGGAACCCACCTATACACATCACTCATTTTTACTCTTCTCAATATAAGCAACTTCAAACATTTTATCTATGCAATGGAGCAACTCTCTTTGGGGTGCTTCCAATAGGTCCCACAAAAAAGCTTACATCAATATATTTTATTATGAACTTATTTATTAATTTATAATAATTTATTTATTTATTTATAAATTAACTAATTGTAAAAAAATAACCAATTTTTTATTTTATCATTACTTAATTTATTTGTTGGCACAATAAAAAAAGTAGTAAAATTATTAATAACTACTTTTGTTAATTATTACATCCAAAACATTCCCAAATATGCTACACAAGATCAGTTTTTAACGGCTAGTTATTATAACCGCTAGTTTTTAACGGCTAGTTTTTATAACATAAAAATTACATAATTAATAGAATAATTTAATTAATGGATAAAAATTACAGAACTAAAATTTAACTAATGGATAAAAATTACATAAAGTCGGATGGTGTGTCGTGCTTCCTTTCATTACGTTGGCCTCCACTAGTACCCATTGAAGACCCTTGGTACATGGATGGGTTAATTGGTGGTGATTGATACATATGAAATTGATATGGATGAAATGAGTGTGTAGGATATTGAAAATTAGCCATGTTGGGAATATTTTCTGAATTGGGTAAATTGGGAGAATTTTGAAAATTTGGATTTGTGGATTGTTGATAATTTGGTGGTAAATTAAACCATGGATTTTGGTTTGAATCCATTGAATGAAAAGAAGTTGAGAATTTTTTGAGAGCAATAGAGAGAAATTTGAGATGTTTAATTGTGTAATTTTTCATTTCAAAAACCCTTATTTATATACAAATAAAAAATAACTGTTACAAAATGCAACGGTAAAATAAAAAAAAATATAATTTTATATTGTTTTCTTGCTAATTTGTCGTTGCTAGCTGAAGCAACGTGACCAAGGAAGCAATCCAAAATCCTTTCCCTGCAATGCGGTCTGCCAGGCAAGCAACATTGCTTCCGCGGAAGAGTTGCGTCCTAGGCTACCGTTGTGGATGGTCTAAGTCTCTCCGGAAAAAAAAAACAATGTGCAGGATATTTTGGAAAATAGGAAAAAAAGTGTGTAAAAATCACCTCCCCAAAATAAAATACTAATTTTTTCGTTCTTTTATGGCATCAACCTACAATCAAGTTTTTGTTTCAAATGTTGATATTATATTTCACTATTAATATCTATCTATTTTTATAATTACATCCATACATCCCTCGTTAATTTATATATCCAAAATGTAATGACAAATTAATTAAGGGTTAAATATGTTTTTGATCTCTTATTTATTTTTTTATTAATTTTGATCCTCCATTTTTTTTAAATCACGTGTTTTTAGTCCTCTTTGTGTAATATAATTATACTCTGTTAAGTCACTTTCGCAGCTCTACTACGACTTTTTTTAGGTAAAAATTCACAGGAAATTTCTTGCAATTGTTTCTCTAAAAAAGTCATTTGTCGTAAATTTCCATAAAACCATAAATATTTTACATAAAAATGCTGCTATAAAATTTCTTTGCTTTGTTATAGAAAAATCTATAGTAAATTTACCGTAAAATTTAGAATCTGAATAAAATTTTCTTTGAATTTTGAAAATTGCAAGAAAATTCGAAGGAAAATCCATAGCAAAATTTACAAGAAATATTGTTACGTCATCACTTAACGAAATATAACTAATGATAAGGACTAAAGTCACATGATTTCAAAAAATAGAGGACCAAAACCAATGAAAAAATAAATGAGGGACCAAAATCAAATTTCGCTATATTTTGAGGGACAAAAACATATTTAACCCATTAATTAATTAACACACATCTACTAATAACTTTGGTATTGAACGAGGGTGTCAGAATGAATGAAATAGAGACAAAAGAAGGACATGGTTATTAAATTCTTTTATTTATTTATTTATTTATTTATATATATATATAAAAGAAAAAATTGGTTAGAAATTTGAGTTTTAAATTACAAAATAATGGATTTAAAATTTGAACTATTAATTAATTTGGATAAAATTTAATGTAAATAAACCACCATTCAAATTAATTGAAATAAATATCATTCTCTAATCCCCCAACAACCTACCTCTTAACTATCACCTAACTTAATACGTACTATTTTTTAATGAGTAACAAGGGGTACTTTTTTTTTAGGTAAAACTGAAATGGGTATGGTATTTCTCAACAATTTTTTCATACACATATAGCCAAAGATCAAACCCTTATCAACATACTTAAGGGATGTAAATATCTACTAATTATGTCAGATTTTGTTGGTACTTCACAGGTATTATTACCATTTATAAATGAAAAAAGCTAATAATAGATATCCTCTACATGGGAAAAAGCTTCTCTCTAATACTGGAAGCATCCGGTATGAGAGATCAAGAAATACACATGTGTAGGCTCCACGTGTTTCTTTCTTTCTTTTTTTTTCTCTCGGATGCTTCTAGTAACTGACATGTAGTCCTTCTATTAAATATTCACATTTCACATGGGGAGAGCAAACCATGCAAGCCAACAGTACGGTGGGTTTTGATTTTCCCATCATTTAGATCTTGTGTGTTTTAAATTCTGAACGGTAATAAATTAATTCTACATAATTGATTTAAGTCACTTTCATCTGACGTATTTTTGTAAATTATGTATCATTCATTTTTAACTCTTGATTTCTAGAATCAGTTATACTTAATTATAAAGCAAACATACACTAGTAGTGAAAAATGTTACATCAATGATTGTCTAGACTTTGAAGGAGATAGATAAAAAAAAAAAAAGAAATGATGAGAAAGAAAATAAAAAAGTGATAATTATAAAAAGAATAAAAAAGAGATAAAAAATGCATGAAATTAAAAAATATTATTGTCTAGTAGGTAGTAGATAGATTCATGATGGACGTTAAATTTCTGCTCCTCACTTAATTTTGATAGATTTATATATAAAATTAATAACAAGAAAAATAAGGAAATAAATAATACACAATTTAGCAAGTATGTTAAACAAAAGTGATAACCAACACTCTATATATCCCTTGCCATACGTTCCCCCTCCGCTAGCTCCTTCCTCTATTTAAGCAAATCTATTCTCTATTCATAAATCATCTCCCTCCCTCCTTCCTCTTTATTTAGTTATTACTTTTGGGTTAGGTTAACAATAACATCTAAGCAAGTCCTTTCAATTCTAAATTCGTTCATCACATTGAAATAATCTTTGATTTAAGTGGAAGCTAGCTAGCCATGGATAAGATTAATAGCCACCACCAAAACGTTAACCCACCCAAAAAGCACATCTTTGTACTCTCTGGCCAAAGCAACATGTCTGGTCGTGGTGGTGTGGTAAAAAATAGCAGCAACCACAACAAGATTTGGGACGGTGTCATTCCTCCAGAGTGCTGCCAAGACCCTTCAATCCTCCGCCTGAATGCTGCCCTTCAATGGGAACCTGCACAAGAGACCCTTCATGTCGACATTGACACCAAGAAAGTGTGTGGTGTAGGTCCTGCCATGCCCTTTGCCAATGCTGTAAGACGACACGTGGTGGATGCATTATTGGGATTAGTCCCTTGCGCTGTGGGAGGCACTGCCATAAAGGAGTGGGCTCGTGGGGAAGACTTGTACCAAAACATGCTCAACAGGGCTAAGGAGAGTGTGAAAGGTGACCACCACAGCCAGATTAAAGCATTATTATGGTTTCAAGGAGAAAGTGACACTTCCAGTGAGGATGATGCAAGGTCTTACAAGGTTAACATGGACAAGTTTATCCACAATATTCGTGAGGATCTTAATCTCCCATCCCTTCCAATAATCCAGGTATTTCAAAAATTAAATTACCAAGCTTTTCTTTTTATTAGATTTTGGACGGTCTAACTCAATCCCAAAAACTAGCCGGTAGGATACGAATTAACCAATATTTATATACTATATTTTAGTTTTATCTCTAACACTTTGTTTTTATTTCAGCTTAACAAATTTGCTTATTATATATGAACCATTTTTTTATATTGTGCCTATAAATTGAATTTCATTTAGAAGAATAACAATGATTGGACTCAAAATCATATTACCATAATACCATCATGAATTTACTCTCTATATATAATGTGGATGATTTTGATTTTTTGAGTAGCACTTAAGTACGGTGTAATCGGGTGCAATGTATGTATGATGTGCACGCAGGTTGCATTGGCATCGGGATTTGAGTACACAGAGAAAGTGAGAGAAGCTCAAAAAGGAATTGATCTTCCGAATGTGATTTGTGTTGATGCAAAAGGATTAGCATTGAAGGAAGATAATCTGCACCTAACTACAGAGTCTCAAGTTCAATTGGGTCACATGCTTGCTCAAGCCTATCTTGCCCATTTTCATGCATGAGTACTATATATGATGCAAGATCAGCTTAATTGGTTATTTTAAATCTCAAGTACTTTTATATGTAATAATAAGTGATCATGCGCCTAGCATATCACGTTTAATTATAATAAGGTTTAGACTATATACACGATATATAGTCTCTGAGCCTCTAAAGTTTAATTGTCCTACCTAATTATAGTAATGAATAATTAATCCTAGTATGAATAATTTTATGAATTTGTATTCAGTTTAATTATTTGTAATTGCAATATTATATAATTATGATAGAACTTAAGTGTTGCAACTTGCTATATATTAGAAAAAAATTAAACATTGTAAAGTTAAAACTTAATAATTTGCCCAGAGACTCTCACCATAAAAAAAAAAACAACGCAATTAGGATGATAAATCATTGAGATAAATTATTCATACAACAAAATTATACAACAAACTCATACAACATACTTTTTATTTCTCTCTCTCTCCATCATATCATCTATCACATCACACACTTCTCTCTCTTTTATTCCTATATCTTACAAAATTTTGTTGTACAATTATGATTTCACTAAATCATTTCAACTTTCGAGCTTTGTCGCTCAAACACTCAACCGAAAAATTAACGCAGAAGACGAGTGGTCCGCACGACAGTACGGTAAGTATACCATAAGTTCGTAGTTACGTACGCCATCATCTTCTCATTCTTTACCATATACTAGTCGTGGATATTTGGTCGTATTAGATATATAATAATATTTTGACAAAAAAAAACATATAATAATTATTTAATAAATATAATTAATAATATATGAAAGTTAAAAATTACATATTAACCTGATGGATATACCCAGAATGGGTACTCACATATTTATTAAATGAGTGGGAACGTATATTATACTATCTGCACCTGCAGGTATCCATTTATTCATTAAAATATATTTTTTATTAAATATATTAAAATATTAGTATGTTTATTATTTTATGATGATATAAAAATTATTTTTTACTATTTTATAATGATATTTTTAATATATCAACACATAATGATGTTATATAATATAAATATTATATGATAGTATGATATATTATATTACATTTTTTTTTTCTTTCTATAAAGTTTGAATTTTTAAATATTAATATGTACCCGTGAATATTCGTTACCCGCATAGGTACCGGTTAATCTTAGCGGGTATGGATGCGGGTAGTGCACTACCCGCCCCCGCTTCCGCCTCATTGACATTCCTAACAATATATCCTAACAAACTCAAGCTATTTCCCTTTCCCCTTTATTAATTCCACCCGAACATGTAATTTTTTTATATTGTTCGTGTATAACTGTTAAATCCTATTTTAAATTATATTTATAAAAGAAGTTAAAAACTATAGTAACTTTTAAAATTATTTTAATTTATTGATAACATAATATTTTAAAAAAATGATTACTTAAACATTCTAAAAGATTCAAAAATACATTTTTAAAAAAGGAACTATTATTCTTTTTTTAAGTTTGTCAAAGAATTTTTTATATATTACATTTTTAATGGGATAACTAACTCTTTTTAAAGGTTGATAACTATTTGTCCTATAATTGCTCCCCCTAACCCATTTATCTAACTAAAAATATGTCTCACCATCCTTTTCAATCATACTCTCACACCCCCTTTCATACTGAACGGATTTTTTCTCCAAAGAGATTCACTTATGATTAATATTCCCCATTCTCATTTATCAAACAGTATTAAATTAAATGATTACATCTTTTATTCTTAACACACTCTTATATCTTATAGTCTTTTATATCTTTTTATTTATTTGAAAAGATTTTATTTTATTTTATTTGTTATCTGATCTATAATAAAAAAATCATACAATACAATATAGATTCCGTTATTTTTTATGCTTATGGAATGACCCCTTAGTGAGATTTTTTCTATTGCTTAAGGAATGATTCTAGTACATACATGATGTAAAAAAATGGCCTTTTAGAGTATTCTTTCTAGTGCTCCGAGAATGCCTCATGTATAAGATAAAACTTTAAGATTATTGGAATTGCTTTCGGACATAACGTTCATTATTTTATTTTAAGGTTTAAATTCAAATAGATCGAACTATAATATTTCTTTCTAAACACCAATAATTTTCTTGCCAACTTATATATGCCCGCATTTGGCAATATAATTGAATAGAACTAAAATTTTATGGGTTATAGGCATTGATCATTTCATCAACCACTTAAAAAACTTTGCTAGCTAGTTTTAGCCATAACCAAATCAAATTTTAATTCTCCTATTAAGTGAAATTTTGTAAAACAACCAAGTTGTTGCAACACATACAAAGATAAGTCACCAATTAAAGAAATTATGCAACATTTTCAATCTTTCATTTATCATTATCAACAATAAAATAAAAAAACTCAAAAACCAAATGAAGATGGTCATAACCAATCACAATTTAATTTTTTTCAAATATTTAGTTGGGACTTTGACATTTGCAAAGCGTGACAACTAAAAAACGTTGTTCTTTATCCTAAATCACAAAGACCCTTTAAACAAAAATAAGAAACCCACAAAAGAACACTAATTATATAATTATTATAATTACTATTAACGTAATTATGAAATATTTTTTAGGCTTAATTGCATTTTTTTGTCCCCCTATTATCATCAATCCGCGATTTTGGTCCCCTTACTTTTTTTTCGCGATTTTGATCCCCCTATTATTCCAAATTCATGATTTTGGTCCCCCTAACACAGATTTTGAAAATAGGGGATCAAGATTTTGAACTAAATCGCGAATTTGGAATAATAGGGGGACCAAAATCGCGAAAAAAAAAGTAAGGGGACCAAAATTGGGGCCAAAAATGCAATTAAGCCTATTTTTTAATATTATTTTAAATTTCATAATATATCTTTATTTATCTTATAAACCTTATTTTTAATATATTTCAACTATTAAAATGACCTTTAATACGAATATTTGATATTTTGATATAATAATTCACTATATAATTATTATAACAAAAGTTGTACATTTTTTAAGTTTTTGAGTATGTTTCAAATTTCTTATTACATTTCTAATTTTTTGAAATGATTTTCTAAATTATTTTAATATATATCTTATAAATTTTGTATTATATTTTTATTTATGATATAACCTTTTTTTAATATTAATTGTTAAAATTGGTTTTAATATTGATGTTTGATATAATAAAGGTAACTGTAACTAAATAATTAATACAATTAATGTTATTATAATTATGAAATAATTTTTAAGTGTTTGAGCATGTTTCAAATTTCATATTATATTTTATTTTTTTAAAATAAATTTTTACCTTTTTGAAATTATTTTATTATGTTTTAAATTTTGTGTCATGTTTTTATTTATGTTATAAATCTTTCCTTTTTAATATTGAAATTGTTAAAATGGGTTTTTAAATAATATTAATTTTTTATATAAAAATAACTATAACTAAATAATTACTATAATTACTACCAATATAATTATAAATTAATTTTTTAAGTGTTTAAAAATATTTTAAATTTCTTATTATTATTTATTTTTTAAAATTATTAGATATTCTTTAAACTATCATTATTTATGTTCTTATTATCTTAATTTTTTATTTGTACAGTGTTATTTACTTTAATATAATTACTATAGTTAACTAACGGTGATGCATAATATTAATTATTTAAAATGTTAAAGATACTTTCTATTTTTAAAAGTTCTGTTTAAAGAAATTTACTATTGTGCTCTCACTTTAGATTTCATTAGCCACTTTCACTACCTTACTTTTATATATATAAAGATAAAGATAAAGATGTTTGGTTAGTACTAAGTAATAGTGTAGAATATAAATTCTGCAAAATTAATTTTAAATTATTTTATCCAATATATTTTATAAAATGTATATAACTTATTTTTAATAATTAATTCTAGAGTTAATTCTACTTTACTCGACTGTAAACTAAAACAAACACATATTGTTTCATCCCCACCGCATGTTTGGCACATATATATGCACCGCACGGGTGCTAGAGAAAAAGGATTAATTGATTATCACGTGTAAAAAGATGTTTAAGTCGTAATTGTGGTTTTAAATTTATCTCAAGATGTTTGGTTGCAATAAATTAAAAAATGTTTTGTTTTTTTCAACTCACATTTAAGCTAAATCGATAAGAATTTAATAATTATACACTATTAGTGTAAATAAGTTTTACATTAACGTCTAATGATGTGTTCTGTCACATTATTTAATGAGTTTAATATTACATGTCATGTTTACTAAATTATGTGACAACAAATAATTGAATATCAGTATAATTTTTTTCCAAAAAGAGTAATGATATATTCCATTTTACATCTTGTGTTCTGTTAAGCGTTCACAAACTAAAGGCATCAACTATTCCATAAGATTTTCTTTGGTTAAGAGATTGTTGATTCATTGAAAAATACCATTAGTACTTACAAAACCTTATAGGATGCTAAAAGAGAAGTATTACAACAATGCACTACAAATCAACACAACAAATCAAGCATGCATACTCATGAAATAATCAAAATAGCAGTCCTAAAAAAATTCCTAATACATAAATCCTAAAAAAAGCCTTGGACTTATCTTCTTCCATTTTTTCTCTTCCGAATCGGTATATGTCCAACATCCACTCAAATTAAAAAAATCACAGCATCAACGACAGCCAATCTGAGTAAATTAGTACTGCAAAACAAAACTCTAATGGTGGAAGTGCATAAAGGCAACAAAATTGTGTAAAGTGCTGCAAAATGATGAGATATAGTTCTAACATAGAGGAAGGGAAACTAGAGGTTATGGAGGTGGTGGTAAAAAAAGAGAAGGGAAGGGCAATGATGGGGATAAGGAGGAAAAAGGAAGTAGAGAAAAAAATAAAAAATAAAAACTCTCACCGCAGAGAGAGAGATTAACGACCACTTAAAATGGGTAAAGAACCCTCCCATGGAGGGAGGAAGCCCAAAGGGGTGGAGAATATGGGTTCTATCCCCGTTTCTTAATCCTTGACTATTCCATAAACATGAATAAGCTTGATGGACAATTGTGATAATAACAAAGGGTACTTAATAGTGAAACAATATATATATGGCAGCAACAATGGTGATATTGGATAGTGTCAAGACGTGATGAAAGGTGTTAGAAGATGACAACAGTTTTAGAGGGTGTCCAATAGGTGCAACAATAGAAGGTATGTTTGATGGTAATGACAACGGAGAGTGTCAAGTTTAGAATGAGAAAAGAGTACCAAAAAAATTGAAAATGATAAGGAGAAATAATGGAAAAGCTCTTCAAGCTAACTTTCTTTTAAAAAAAATCACTAAAATTAAGTTAAGTTTTTAAGAATTTTTTTTTTAAAAAAAATTGACCATACTTTTCTTTCTAAAGACAAGAAAAACCAAAAATATGTTAGATAAAACATTACCTTATAAACATGGCAACGTCTAGGGTGTGTCACCCAGGTGTTTCACCTTTTCTGAGCCGTTAGATTATTTGTTTTTTAATGAACGTCCCTGATGTGTTACCTGCTACTTGGTAAACCGGTTTGTGCAAAAATTGCTCAGGTGCCCCTCTTGTGAAATTTTAAACTGCTATCTGTTGGCAACCTTCATTAGTGGTCTAGCAACCGAGCGAACGAAATGGCCAAATGGTGCGAAGAAAATCGTCTAGCAAGACAGTACCGGTGTTTATCGATTTTTGATTTGAAATATCCATTAACGGCGTTATTATTTTGGTCAGTAAGACAATATCGTTGTTTATTATTTTATTCTAACAAGTTAATTAACCTGCTATAACATGAAAAAAAAAGTGACACACCGGTGTGTCACCCATTTGAGTGACACACCCTAGAAGCACCCATAAACATTTTTCTTAATAAAAATAAGAAGCCTTTTTTTTGGTCGAAAATAAAAAAGGACTAGTCCAATGAGTCAAAATAGCCCAGCATTTTAAAATTTGTTAGCCCGTCCCTTTCATAACATGTTTTTTTTTTGGGTCAAAATTCCTTTTATAACCTTATAATATTAGCCTGTAGCCACCTTCATTTTGGGTCTAGATCCTTAGATCCACGCAAACGCTCCCCAATTCTAAACTCATCCACTTCGGGTTAAGATTCTAAATTTTAACGATTCAAAGGAACTGCGAATTGACATTCCCCTTTGTCCGTTGGAAGTGGAAGCTATGGAAGCACACACAGATCCAAACGACGACCCACTCGAAATCAAAAAACAGATCTTTATACTCTCCGGTCAGAGCAACATGGCCGGTCGTGGCGGAGTAATCAAGAACCACCACCATACCCCAAACAAGCGCTGGGACGGCGTCGTTCCGCCGGAGTGCCGCCCTGACCCTTCCATCATCCGCTTCAGCGCCGCCCTCCAGTGGGAACCAGCACACGAGCCTCTCCACGCCGACATTGACACCAACAAAGTCTGCGGCGTTGGTCCCGGCATGTCCTTCGCCAACGCGGTGCGGCAGCGCGTGGAAGGCGAGTTGAGGCTAGTGCCCTGCGCCGTGGGCGGCACCGCCATAAAGGAGTGGGCGCGTGGGGAGAAATTATACGAAAACATGGTGAAGAGAGCCAAAGAAAGCATCAAAGGCGACGGCAATTGTGAAATCAAAGCGTTGCTGTGGTACCAAGGAGAGAGTGACACGTCCACTGAACATGACGCAGAGGCTTACAAACTCAACATGGAAACCCTCATCCACAATGTTCGTCAAGACCTCAATATGCCATCTCTTCCAATAATTCAGGTTGAGGTTCCCTTTAATTTAATTTGGGGAAAAATAAAGAAAGACATAATTTAGCACTAAACTATGATTGTGTGCTATTGTTATGTAGGTTGCATTAGCCTCAGGGTCTGAGTACATAGAGAAAGTGAGAGAAGCACAAAAAGGGATTGATCTTCCAAAGGTGATTTGTGTGGACGCAAAGGGATTGCAATTGAAGGAAGATAATCTTCACCTCACCACCGAGGCTCAAATTAAATTGGGTCACATGCTAGCTGAGGCCTATCTTACCCATTTTGTTGCATGAATTACTTGGGAAAGTTCTCCAATTTTAAGGTTTAATATGATTTTATTTACACTTTGTGATTCTGCTGCCACATATATATGAGATTGTTTGGACTTTGTATGGAAACTGTGGTTTGCACTTTGTAACATCAGTTGCCGCTTTTTAATACTATCTTCGATTGAATTGAAATTAAACATATGTTTGGTTTGACGTTTTACAAGGATAAACTCACGTTTTGGACCATAAACGTGAGTGAGTTTATAAAATATGCATCTTGTTTGGCTTCCCATATGAAACGCACGTTTGGGTTCTGAAACTTGAGTTTGTAAAACGCAGATTTATGTAGCTTCTGCGTGTGAAACTTGAGTTCCCTTAATATTCATTTTCTAAAACTCACGTTTGCAGCAAAGTATCCAAACATGAAATCACGTTTACTCATATTGAAGTTTATCATAAATCACGTTCACTAAATCCACGTTATCCAAACGCACACTAAATTGATGTTTGGGTCGCTGCTCGAAGTGGCAAACAGAATGAATTATGCCCCTCTAATGACGTGAACGTCCTTCCAACCAAAGTCACTTCTCTAAAATATTCAAGTAAAATGTAAAATGTTTTAATATTTTAAATTTAATTAAGGTCAAATGGTGAATACACTTATAGTACAATCTAAAGACATTATTTTTTTTGGTCGAACAATCTAAAGGCATTAAAAACATTATTTTTTTCAAAGTAACAACGCTGCTGAATGTCCATTCAGATTCAGCCCAAAGTAATTTTTCAAATACAATTTTCTTAATGCACAGTTGTTTTATTACAAGAAAAATGTTATTAATACACACTTTTATACAAAACTTCTGTATGACAATGAAAGAGATAAAATAATTGGATCTGATCTTCTCCCATAACTTGAGTGTCCATTAGGAGAGAGAAAAGAATAGTGTTTGTGTGGACCCCACATAATGCATGTGGGTCCCACACATAGACTCTCTTTTTATCTCTCTTACTAGACCCTCCCATTACTGGAGAAGATCAATTTTCAAAACAATGGGTTCATATGCACTATGACACTTTTATCATTCATCGAATATCTTCTATTTTTCTTTATACTTTTTTCATCCCATATCATATAATCTATTACATTTATATCTTTTCCATATTTTTATCTGAATAGCAACACCCCAAGGCATCTAGATAGAGCTGTCAAAGTGAGCCAACCGGCTCACCCGGGTTGGTTCACCACGAGTTAGGCTAAAAGTGAGCTGAGCCGGGTTGTTTCACTTTTCTGGTGAGCTGAAAAATATCAACTCGGCTCGACCCACTGCGGGTTGGTGGGTTAGGTGGGCTGACTCACCTAATTTAAAAATTTTTAAAAATAATAAAAAAAGGTAAAAAAATTAAAAATATAAAAAAAATTATAAAAGTGACTTAAAAAATATATAAATTAAATAAAAATTAAAAAGTGAGCCAACTCATCTTACCCCGGCTCGAACCCACTTTGGCTCGTGAGTTAAGTGGGTCGACCCACTTTTGACACGCGAAAATGTGAGCCTATATTTTACCAACACAACCCACCGGTGAGCCGGGTTGGGCCGGGTTGACTCACCGAGCTCAACCAAATTGACACCTCTACGTCTACAGAAGCTTCTTGGGAAAAAGTAAAAAATATATATTATAAGATAATTGATATAATAAAGAGAGATAAATTTGTATTAGAGAAGGTGGTATAGAAAAATGTATATAGATAAGTTTTTTTTGTGCAAGACCACAATTATCCTCCATGGGAGGCAACCTGTCGAGCCGGGTAGGACCTCTATGGGCGGCAAAGCTCTCCCTCCGAGTATTTATATATATATATATATATATATGTATATAGATAAGTTTAATTGGCATTTACAGTATATTTTTTTTATAAGTTTCATATATTATTAAATTCAATACATAACATGGTAAAAAAATATATAAAATCTTGTCTTTGTATTAAAATGAAAATTATAAATTGTTAGAGAGTTCAAACAATCCACAAGTAAATCCATGTGACTTTTTTTATGATTTTTCAAAAGAGCTTTTTGGAGCTTATTTTTTGATATAAATACAGGTAAATGTTTGTGGTAAACTTATGTTTTTAGCTTGCAATAAACTCCTCAGAGTAGTTTATGAAATAGTTTATGTAGAGTTTAAGTATCACGTCCTCTTTTCAACATGATAATGAGCTATATTTTATCAAAGTAAATTGTGGTATTATGGTTAATTAGGAATATGTTTAATTTAGTGTTTGCAATATACAAATTATGATTTAAGCAAAAGTTATAAATCATAAGTTTTTGTTTAAATCATAATTTAGAACCTTTTTAAATGAAAAATCAAAATCAAATATGTACTGCTTATAAAAAGAAAATTAGGTACAAAAGAAGAGGAAACTTGTATTTTTCATTTATTTATGAAGAAAAATTAGAAATAAAGGGAATAAAATGATGTCGCATGTACTTCAAAATTCTGTCCTTCAAGTAGAGAAAAATTCATTTATTTTTTTAATTTTATTCATTTATTTATCTCTCTCTTATATAATACGGGGTTCATTTAATTCTTCTTATTTTATCAATAAGAAAAAAAAACACACTACATCAAAGAGACAATGAGATATATATAACACAACAAAATAATATAATATAATATAAACGCATTACATCAAAGAGTTCATGAGATGTATATAACACAACAAAATAACATAATAAAAAAGCATTACATCAAAGAGGTCATGAGATATAAATAACACATTAAACTAATATGTTTTTTTTGGTTTAACCACATGTGTGCCAAAAATATCCCCATCATAGCGGGGCTTAACTCTCCCAGCGAGTATTTTTTCTATTCACGAGACTCGAACCCGAGATCTTGCTTAACGGAAATCAAACATATATCACTTGAACTAATCCCAATTGATTAGTAAAATAATATGATGTATTTTAACGAAAGAGGTCATAAAAAACAAACAGATACTATCACTTACTTTATACTCAGTGTATACTAATTATTATTTTAAACGACGCTTAAAAGAAATAAAGATAATAATCGATTTTGTTTCCCTTGTCGACCCTTGCATTTGTACCACAATGTTGGCTCCATTCCTTGCTTGCCCCTCTCCCCTCCCACTTTTCAGACTCCTAGTAGATAGATAAAGATAACTACTTTCTATTCAAGATGTTCTATGGGCTATATTTTTTCTATATTAATTGTGATGTTTGGGCCAATCGTTTGGGCCACTCGTTGCTAGTTTGATTAATTTTTAAAGATGATTCTTTTTGACCAAAAAAACAAGATGATTCTTTGTTGACCAAAAAAAACTTTGAAAACATATATTGTGACGATAAAAATAAAGATGATTAGCATATTGACAAAAAAATGATTAGCATAAAATATCCTATAGACAATAGATTTTAAATTTAATAACTATATACTGAAAATGTAAATAAATTTTATTAGAAATCACGACATTAATTGTATTTATAACATTAAATGTTATTACTCCAATAAAAATTTTCTATTTTTAATTTCTTAGCAAGTACCCTTAGTATATTCATTAGCATTTTCCAATATTTAATTATATTTCATAATTTTACCACTACATATAATGATAAAACTTTTAACGTCAAAAAAATTTATATAACTTTTTAAAATTGTATTATGATGTGGTAAAATAGTGATATATTATTAAATGTTTACTCTATTAGTATATAGTTTTTAGACTCATAGATATTTGATAAACATAGCTGAATTTTTTGTGCAATGTATGAGATTCTTATTTATATTTTGTCAAATAGTGTGAACTTTTATATGATAATTTTTTTTTTACAAATCATTTATAAAACTAAATATTATTAAAGATAGTTAATTAATAAATTAATTAAAGGAAAATTATTTGATTTTAACCACGATATTATTATAAGAGAGAATCAAAATTTATAAAACTTTTATTTATAAAATAATTTCATTACAATCAGTTTAATAAATGATCATATACACCCTTTTAAATTAGTTTACTAAATTGATTAACTATTTGTTAATAAGTATAAGCTCTAAGATATTATATTTATTTGATTGGTTTTTCTATGAATATGAGAAGGGCTAATATTCTGCTTGCAGAACTACGTGCAGTAAAGACTACTTTGGAGATAACTTTAGAGTAATGGATACACAAAGTCTGGTTAGAGTGATTCTTTTAACAATCGTGTCTCTGATAGACAAAGGAATTATATCAAATCACCCATATGTCAATATTTTGAAACTAATCCACAGTTGGAAGCAGAAAGCTTGGCAATTTGTTATCTCTCATACTTTAGAGAAGGGAATAAAATTACAGACCGATTAGCAAATTTTGCTCATACTACTAATCCCCCAGGAGATTGTTTAGAGTTGATTTAGAAAGGATCCATTGGAGTTTCCTTTAGTTGAAACATTCTTTCTTAGTTGTTTTGGCCTTCTGGTTTTCATTTAACATTTTTTTTTATTATTTTGAAACAAGATCATTAAGTTGATTGTACACAAATAAATATATGTTCACTTGACTTGACTGTTTGCTAACTATATTAATTTTTTTAATAAATGACCATTTTTATTAATTGCTTCAAACTATATTGTTTGTATTAATTTATATTGATATAAATAAAAAATAGCATATACTAAATTAATGCAGCTATCAAACAATTTGTATAATCAATATGTTTTATCACTTTATTGGAATAATTAATGCTAGAAACACTTAATTTTGAAAACAGGGGCACGGAACTTTTTATACATTTTCATATGATTAATTTAATGGTGATCAATTTTATTTAAATAAAATAAAAGTCGCTTATTTTAGTTAACATGATTATCAATTATTTTGATCAAATATGCATAAAATATGAGGTGCGTTATTCATTCATTTTATAATATATTTTTGTTAGATATTAATTTTTTTCATAATTTAAGCCATTTAATAATGTCAATTTTATTAACAAAGCATAAATCTATATAACCAATAAATAACCAATAATAATGTAAAATAACCAATAAATATAATGTCAATTTTATTAACAAAGCATAAATCTATATAACCAATAAATAACAAATTGGATGTCAATATTTTAATAATATTGGATGTCTATGTAAAATTTGTATACACTGTGTACAGTAATTAACTAAAAAATATATATATTGAAGAAAAAATAGTATATAAAGAAGATATATATAAACTATGAAGATACAAAAATTTTGGGGTAAAATAACTTTTTCTTCCCCATAAAATACTCGAGTTTTGATTTTAATCTTTTTATTTTTTTATTTCATCTTTATGAAACATTTAAGCTATTTTTTTGTCCATAGTTATAATTCTACTATTAATTGTGGATGTGTCGAACACTCATTATAATCAGAAATCATATGTGTAAAATCCTAACACATTATACAATAGTGTCAATTTCCTTAAACTCATTCAGAGTCTATATATGAGATATAGGAAGAAGAAAATGTGCAAAAAAAAGTTCAAGTTGGGTATGAAATTTTAATATGTGAATGAGTGTGAGGAGTCTAATATTGCTATATAGTGTATTAAGATACTCCATATAAAATTGATGAGTGTTTAACACATCCACAATAAATAATATAACCACAAAGACTAACAATATAACTTAAATATTTTATAAGGATGAAATAAAAAATTCTTAATTTTATACATAAAAATACATGACTGAATATGGTTTAACATTAAAATCCACGTTCTTTAAAAAAACATTAAATCCCATGTTTTAAAAAATTTATTTGTCCTTAGATATAACTGAAGGGAGGTGTAATTGAACTTGAAACAACAACTTCAAATAATCCATTTTCCTTAAGTTTAATATAGTACTACTATATAGTAATAATTAATAACAAATAAAAGTGCACACATAATTCTTAATGCAAAACATTTCAAAATCTTGTCATAAATTACAATTCATTACAACTAAATAATCATTAAAGACAAAATCCTTGCAACACTCAATCGCATTATTTATATCCGCGCCGAGTGACAAGTTTTGAACTTTTGATGTTGTTCATAAGAGTGACCTAACAAATTGACATTTTTGGCTGAGACTTTGGCAAACCTCAATTAATCCAATATTGGGGGGGTAAAGCTCCCATGTTCATTTTCTGTGACTGTGATGTGCACGGTTTTATGAATCGGCGGGAGCACACAGCAAATCAGCAATGAGATGGGGTCGTTAGCCACCAAACGCCCTTAATTTCATGTTTGGTGAAGATGATTGTTGCTTATGAAGGCAACCATTCAACAACAGCGCGTTGGGAATGAATTCCTATCCAACGCGAGGGCTGAGCCTCACTTACCGCACCTCTACCTTCAATTTTTTTTGACAACAACAATAATTATTAATTTTATTTTTTAAGTATATCATTTAAAAAAATTCAATAGTATTACAAATTTATTTTACTAATTAAATCCTTTTTTCCTTATTTAAATACTATTTAATAAGAAATTATTATTGAGAGTTAATATGTCAAAAGAACAAAAAAAGAACATAATAAGTGATTAGCAAAAATAAAAATAAAAAAATCTATATATAATTACATGTCGGGACAATGGTCACGTAACAATGTATCTGGAATTAAAGAGAAACCCCATTCATAAACCCTGCGACTGAGAGTACCGTACCATTCAATATAAGACACTTCACCCACCTACTCTCTCTTCATTCACTTGCCTTTGAAAATTTTCCATTTCCCACTCACTCATTGCAACTTGCCCAAACAAACATGGCCTCCGCAACTTCTCAAACCCTTCGAATCCCCTCTCCTTCACTCTCTCTCTCATCCAAGCTTCCTCTCTCTTCCGCTTTCTCCGTTTCCTTCCGCCCCCAGCGCCGCAACGCTCGCCCTCTCGTGGTGGTTGTCTCCGCCAGCCTGGACGCCAAGCCTACCGTCCTTGTCGCAGAGAAGCTCGGAGAGGCAGGGCTGAAGCTGCTGAAGGACTTCGCTAACGTGGACTGCTCCTATAATCTGAGCCCTGAGGAGCTCTGCACCAAGATCTCGCTCTGCGATGCTCTCATCGTGCGCAGCGGCACCAAGGTCACACGCGAGGTCTTCGAGTCCTCTGCCGGGAGGCTCAAGGTCGTCGGAAGAGCCGGTGTCGGAATCGATAACGTGGATCTCGCCGCCGCCACTGAGCATGGTTGCTTAGTCGTCAATGCGCCAACCGCTAACACCGTTGCCGCCGCCGAGCACGGGATCGCACTCTTGGCCGCCATGGCTAGGAACGTTGCTCAAGCTGATGCGTCTGTCAAAGCTGGTAAGTTCTGTTCATTCTTTCATAAGCATTTTATCGAGCACCTTCTTTGCTTATTGGAAACCATTTAGATCCTGTTATTATACCGTGTTTAATTTGGTGTTCTTTGTGAGTCCTTTTTGTTTGGTTTCACAATTATGTAGCCAGCCACACGTATCGTGTTTCGTGTATGATGTACTGAACTGAAGTGCCGTATGAATCTTCTTTTTAACGGAACCAAATTTTAAATTAAATTAAATATTTCCTGCTAAAAGAGGAAAATTCTTTTCCTGACCCTTTTTGTACTTGTGTTGAGATCTAATTTGTTTGTATAGATAATAATGCTGTGGTTTATTGACTTTATTCTTTTGATACCGTTTTTCTTATAATATTTTATGCGTGTTTATGTTGTGGATTCTGTCTTTTTTTTTGTTAGCGTTGTTGACGCTTATTGATTTTCCTGCATCGTGGTTAATCCAGGGAAGTGGCAGAGAAACAAGTATGTTGGAGTTTCCCTGGTTGGGAAGACACTTGCTGTCCTGGGATTTGGAAAGGTTGGCTCTGAAGTTGCTCGTCGTGCTAAGGGACTTGGTATGAACGTTATTGCACATGACCCATATGCTCCTGCAGATCGTGCTCGTGCTATTGGTGTGGAGCTTGTGAGCTTTGATGAGGCCATTGCCACTGCGGATTTCATCTCTCTGCACATGCCCCTTACTCCTGCTACATCAAAGATTCTCAATGATGAGACTTTTGCCAAGATGAAGAAAGGGGTCCGAATTGTGAATGTTGCTCGTGGAGGAGTCATTGACGAGGATGCTCTTGTTAGAGCACTGGATTCCGGAATTGTAGCTCAGGTTCTTGCCACCTCCCGTTTGGAAGCAATAATAGTTCACTTTAGAGGAAAGTAGTTAATTGGGTCTCTTCTTACCAAAGGTGTAATGGCAACGTTGTGTCTCTTTGTTTCAGGCGGCTCTTGATGTTTTCACGGAGGAGCCACCCCCAAAAGACAGCAAGTTGGTTCTGCATGAGCAAGTTACTGCAACACCTCATCTTGGTGCCAGTACCATGGAAGCTCAGGTAAGTTACTTGAAACAATTGATTATGAATCATGATTATTATCTTACCTTTTCTCCCTTTGTCAATATAACCTTTGAAAATGATGACCAGGAAGGTGTGGCTATTGAAATAGCAGAAGCTGTCGTTGGGGCGTTGAGAGGGGAGCTTGCTGCTACTGCGGTCAATGCACCAATGGTTCCCTCAGAGGTACTAGAAAAAATAAAATCATTATCCTTTTCCATATCGTTTTCAAGGTGAATCACTTAACTTCGGGTTGCAGCTGTTTGACCTGAGAAAATCATTGTTTTAAATTCATTAACTTAATGTGTATAACTAGGCTCGAATTCTGAAAATGATATTTGGAAAGTGGTGCCCTTTTCTTTCAGTACTTATTAATTTTTAACTAGTGTTAAAGTTTGGTTTGAGAAACCTGATAAGAGTATTTGGGAATACAGGGATCTTAACTATCAGTGTTATTGCTTCACTTTTCTCTTCAAATTTGAAATTCTGGAGTTTATTTAATATCCTGCTTTAAGTGTTTACCTTCCTCAAGGTGTTTATCAAACTATATAACATGATTAATGGATTAAAGTTAGTTACAAAACTGGTGACCGGAATGGGCTAAGTTCAACATCCATTTCATTCATTTGTGACTGCAGGTTCTAACAGAGTTAAAACCATTTGTTGATCTTGCGGAGAAACTGGGGAGGCTGGCTGTCCAGCTGGTAGCAGGAGGAAGCGGTGTAAAAACAGTGAAGGTGACTTATGCTTCCGCTAGGGCCCCTGATGATCTTGACACTCGTGTCCTTCGTGCTATGATAACCAAGGGTCTGATTGAGCCCATATCAAGTGTTTTTGTAAACTTGGTCAACGCTGATTTCACTGCTAAACAAAGAGGGCTCAGGATAACCGAGGAGAGAGTTCTTCTTGATGGTTCTCCGGAGAATCCACTTGAATTCATCCAGGTCCAGATTGCTAATGTGGAATCCCGATTTGCTAGCGCCATATCAGACTCTGGGGAGATTAAGGTTGAGGGTCGGGTGAAAGATGGAATCCCCCATCTAACAAAGGTTGGATCATTTGAAGTTGATGTGAGTTTGGAAGGTAGCATTTTATTCTGCAGGCAGGTAGATCAGCCAGGCATGATTGGACAGGTGGGGAGCATTTTGGGTGAAGAAAATGTGAATGTCAGCTTCATGAGTGTAGGAAGGATTGCTCCACGCAAGCAAGCTGTAATGGCAATTGGAGTGGACGAACAACCTAAGAAAGAAACTCTGAAGAGGATTGGAGAAATTCCTGCTATTGAAGAATTCGTTTTCCTGAAATTGTAAGATGAAATGAAATGGTTGTCTTTCCTTTAGCTTTTTTTCTTTTCTTTTGTTTTAAACAGAAGTTGGATTGGGCATGACTGCCGGTTTTGATGCTTCATATCATCAAATGAGTGTAGCCGTAGTTATAGGGGGATGAAAAGAATAATTTGCTTTGCAATGTAGTTTAGTGAGTTCTTGCTTGTCCAATGCGCTCTTTTATTTGAAAAATAAAGAGAATAAAAATATGTTTGACGTTTCAAAGAAATTACGTACTGATATTTTAAATTTTCTCATGTTTATTATGGTCTAATTATGTTACTTCGGAAACATATCCAACTGAAATATAGTTGTAAGAATTTGCTTTTTTTTTCTTTTGGTAAAGTGGAGGGGCAAAACCCCATACTATATTATAGAGGAGCTTTACGGATAAATGCTAGCCCTACAACATCATCTCTAAGAATTGAAAGCAACTCCCGTGGGGAGTAAGAACATCATGAATACCAAAAGGAAAACTAAAAGCAAAGGTTTGCCAATCCCCAAATTGGAGCAATTGTGTGTGTGTGAGAGAGAGAGGGATCCCGGTCGGGTCCTCATCCCCAAATTGGTGCTTCTATAGTCTATATACACCTTTGAGATTGTTGGAAGCATCTAAGCATTTCTTTCATAAAGAGGAAATATTAATGACACAATCTTTTCAACACATCGATTTTTATAGGCTGAAATTTATGTCGATCTCACCAAATCAATAATTTGTGTTGAAAAGAGTGTGTTTTTCTGAATATGTTACTAGTATTTCTTATAAATATATGGAAGGATGTATTTAAAGGTTCTATATATGTAAATAGGTAATTTACTGAATGACCTTCATGATGTAAATACCTAGGGTTTAGGGCACTCAGACATGAGGCTCCCATCAAAACTATATATAAGGAGCATATCAAATCAGAGCATAATAGGAGATAATCTTGATTACTCAATCTTACATATACGATTTAGATTGACTTATCTTACCATTCCCACTCCTTGCTAATATGCTCCCATATATATATATTGAAGGTATCAAGTGAGGGCATGCTCTTTATAGAATATAGAGGAGTTATTCTAACCATACTATCACAATGGATGGTTATGATTTTATTTAAGTAAAATAATCTTAACCATCTATGTATGATTGTATAGTCAAGATTAACTTGTCTCACCTCTCACAAGCTTTCACTTGATACAAGCCCTATACATACATACATAACCTATTTTCAACCAAAATCTTAACCTTCACAACTTATACTACTGAGTTGACTAGCATACATAATTTTGAAACTATGCTTCTTTTGATGCCACAAAAATTGAATCATATGAAGTCTGAATTCTCAAATTTATGAGCCAGAAAGGAAAGGAATCTCCGCTAGAGTTGTTGGTAGGGAGATGTTGAGGTTATGAACCGCTAAATAGGCAGCAATACCAGCAGCATAGCCTGCAAAAGCAAAGCCACTAATCTGCACAAGGGAGACAAACGACTTGTGTCATGAAATAGGCACAAACATTTTATCAGATCAATATGTCTTAAGTGTATAGTAGAAAATACCTTTCGGAAGTACCAAAAGAAATCAACCTTTTCCATCCCCATGAATGCAACTCCAGCAGCTGAGCCAATAATCAACATAGATCCACCAGTACCAGCACAAAATGCAACCAATTGCCAGAACTCAGAATCTTGAGGAAAAGAAGTGACATCATACATTCCCATTGTTGCAGCAACCAATGGAACATTGTCTATCAGTGCAGATATGACTCCAATAGCACTTGCAATCAGTTCACTACTTGGGACATGAGAATCAAGGTAATTTGCTATTTCACGAAGAATCCCTGCTGCCTCCAGGCTGCAGAACATGACCGTTAAAATTGATCAAACACAAGTAATTGGGAAATTTAGAGTCATGTCAGGGAAGAATATGTAATCACAATTTATGCAAAGGAATGCTTGGACTTGAAGCTTATTTAGCTGATTTTCTGACAGTTATGATAATTTCAAATGACAGGAATTGATAGGAAGAAGTAAAAATCAAGTAAATATATCATCTTTCCAGAATGATCACTTTGTGGATTTCAAACCAAATAAGTCATAGAAAGTGTCTTCCTAAGTCTAAAGGGTTTAAAAACAGCTATTGTCCGAAGCTTACCGCAGTGTAAAAATTAAAATATATTTCCTTATTACCTGCTAACAGACAATAGAATTCCAAGGAAGAATAGTGCTCCTTGAGTGTCTATCCTTGACAGAGCCTGTGGCACTTTTAACTTCTGCCTTTCAGATTCACCATAATGGATAGCATCAGTAAGGATCCAAAGCACGCCAAGTCCAAGCAGCATCCCCATGTACGGAGGCAAACCTGTGAGGGCCTTGAATACAGGGACAAAAACCAGAGCGCCTAAACCCACTGAGAAAACAAGCTGTCCTCGAGGAGCCATCTGTTCAGATGCTAAGACATTGGGAGAATCTTGTCCCTTTCCATTAACTTCACTGAACAGCAGAAGAAAAAACAACATCATCAAAATTGTAATATGGTAAGCTATTCAAATCAGCCTTCCTGGCTGACTTTTGCACTGTAAGAATAGTACCTAGTCAGGGACATTAGAGCCAGTGGAACAGCTAGAGAAAGGGCTGAAGGTATAAATAAATCCTGTAAGTAGAGAAAATGCAATTATGGATACTTGTTCATTCTGCATTTCTAATCAGAGTGTTAATGCAATCAATGCTCAAAAACCGAAATACTTTGACCAAGGAAATCTTAATTTAGGGCCTTAAATTATATATTTCTAATTAATATATCCAAAGAATATTCCAGGATGTCACTAGTGCTAAATTCATCATACTGCTGTAATTTATCATGTAGTCTCAGGAAAAATTTTCCCAGGATCTAAACAGACATATTGCATGGAACAAATTTCCAAGAGGTTACCTTCATTGTTGGCAGTGTAGATATTTGACCATGTATCCACAGCATTGTAGTGGTAACATCACCAATAGGAGTCCATGCCCCACCAGCATTTGCTGCTATTACAACAACAGCTCCAAGAATCCTATCAACAGAATCCAAAGCAACTTCTTGAGGATTTAATAAGGTGTAGCCAAACCACAGAATAGTTGGAGATTGGAGAAAACTGGAAACCTCAAACTTAGAAGATTCACACACACCCTCTGAATGTTTATGCCCTCAACAAAAATCAAGAAAGCCATTACAAATGCAGATTTCAACTTAAATTAAAGGGCTAACAACATTTATATCATCTATGAATTATAAGCACTAGCAGGAAGCCAGGAACTGATAAATTAAAATGATGGAATTTCATTTCTGGAGGAAAATTTGTCAAGATCTCTCAAATGAGCATTTATATTTTTGGAGATAATGAAAAAAAAAAAGCAAGAGTGATGCAATATAAAACTGCTACAGGTAAGGAGCAGAGATATCAAGCTTTAGACGTCTAATGACTGAAACCTTAGATGATGCATGGACGTCTGTCCCCAATCAATCATTACTCCCTCCGTCCCTTATTATAAGACCCTTTCAACCATTTCACACAGTTTAAGAAAAGTTGGTTAATGTATTGGTCTTTAAATAAAATTATAGCATTCCAAATATACCCTTATTTAAAAGTCACAATACTGTAGAGACATTAATTGTCACATGGTGGAAAACTCCAAAAGTCACTTTCCAATGGTGTAGTTGAACATGTGAGTAAAACTTCATTAATTATTCACAGTCATCAATCTATGGGGAATTAAAAAGTGTTAAACATTAATGAAGGGTAAATATGGAAAAAATGATCAATTTATCTAAAAATCTGCAAAGGGTCTTATATTAAGGGATAGAGCTGTCAATTTGAGTTGAGCTCGGTGAGCCAGGCTCACCGGTGGGTTGGGTTTGTAAAATATAGGCTCACATTTTCGCGTGTCAAAAGTGGGTTCGAGCTGGGTTTAGGTGGGTTGACTCACTTTTTAATTTTTATATTTTTTAAGTAATTTTTATAAATTTTTATATTTTTTCTAATGTTTTTTACCTTTTTTATTATTTTTATAATTTTTTAAGTTAGGTGAGCCAGCCCGCTTAACCCACCAACCCACAGTGGGTCGAGCCGGGTTGGTATTTTTTCAGCTCACTAGAAAAAGTGAGCCAACCTAGGTCAACTCACTTTTAGTCTAACCCATGGTGAGCCAACCCAGGTGAGTCGGGTTGACTCACTTTGACAGCAGGGAAACTCAATTCTTCTAGAAGGGGTCTTATAAATAGGGACGAAGGGAGTACTGTGGTATTTTAGAAAATATGGTCCTATTTAATATTTCAACACACATGGAAAAGACTACACTGATAGTTAACAACATAACAGGCACACATACTTTCGATATTCTGATGGAGGTACTAATTTCCGCAACAGAGAAACCATGACTATGGTGGATGTCAGATTGTCTAGAACTGAACTGAGAAAAAATGTAACAAATCCAACCTGCAAATTCAACATTACTTTGTCAACTTTCATTGTTGAAACCGGGACAAAAATAGTGATGCAAACTACAGAAGATTTAGAATTTGGGATTTGGGGAGGGGGGATATTTGGTCTTGTCCATTCTTTTGTTTATGATGCCTTTTATTTTTAAAAAACATTGATATTTCTAAGTATCAAACATTGAAAAATTTTCTGTTATTTATGTACAGCCTACATGATTCCACCCCTCTTCGTAAGGAGCTCTTCAATCTCAGCCCCCTCTGTTGTGTGTATTTTTCAAATTTGACTATAAACTGTTATGTTCGACAACTAATGTAGTCAAATTTCCAATAAGTCTCAATTCACTAAATGTCTGCTAGGAACTTTTCTTAATGTGGTCAATAATGCAAAGACAGAGCAGTGAAAGCACTTACCACCCAGAGGAGAAGGCGTGGGTTTCGGGTTGTTATATTGTCAGTAACTAGCTTAAATCCTTGATGAGCGTCAACTATCTCAACAATGGTCATTGCACCAAGCAGGAAAAACACTATTTCACTGACTTCAGCTGATGCATGTGTTAGCTCTGAAACAGCTATATCAGTTGATGGAGCCTACAGATGATCCATAAAAAATAAAAGCAAATAGCAGTGAAAAATCCAATCAAAAGAGTGAGGGAGAAAAATTGACTAAAAAACGTAGACATAAAATCTGGACAGTGAATGGACTGGACATGTGGAATTTCAATGAGAGAAGAGACAATGGGGATATAATAGAAGCCAACCAATATCTGTTAAGTATCTCTAACTAACAGATCAGTTGGGGAAGGGGAACTATTATCACTCATTAAGTGGTTGTGTTCTGGTACACTGATACTGGAGAGATAGTAACTATAGGGGTCAGGAGCATCCTATTTGCCATTATATTGACAGTAGAAAATTTCCTTTTAAATTATAACAACATAAGTGCATTGGTAGTCACCAATTGTCAAAAAAAAAAATTATAGATAGCAAAGACATAATCTTCAAGGTAAACCATTATGTAGTTTGAATCAAATCAACTAACATTCCTTAGGTCAAGAAATCCCATCAAGCATTACAAATTTTTCATATATATTCGTGTATGGTTCAGCCAAAGAAAGTTGATTTGTTCCAAGTGCAAGTAGTAATATTTGGATAATCATCAAAAAGTCTTTTTCTTAAATAAAAATATTCCAGAAGAGGGGCGAGGGGGAGTCAACTCCTTATTTTTGCATCAAGGTTATACTGGATGATTCAAGAAAAACATTACAAACCACGAGTTCTGTTACAGACTTGAAATCAAACCCAATATTGGAAAATATAATAATATCTCCGTAGTTAATGCTGGTTCACACTTGAAATGGTGCTTCAACTAAAGGCTGGGAGCATGGAAAGGTCATAAATTTGAACCCAGTGATACCAAATACATAGATATTGTCCTTATTCTAATTCTTAGTGCTTCCTTATCTTTTGCAAAGATGACTAAATAAGCAAACCCAAATAAAAAGAAAAAAGAGTAGTGTCAGACTGCCAGTAAGTATATGAATATAGATACACAGGAAATGATATTTGTTTTTGACAGTATGTGAGAAGAGTAGTATCGCTGGTGCATTGTAAGAATTGAATCCCGAATAATGGCACATTCTTTTTTTTTTTCAATTTTAATTGACAGACATGCATATGGGAATAGATGTATGATGTATCACATTGTCCGAAAAACAGCAATCTAAATCTCAAAAGCATGACAATGAATACTGAATTTCTGACTAATGAAAAATTAACTGATAATCTTAAAAGTCAAAACACAAAAAGATAGACATTTACCCCAATACTCCGTATCACCCACAAGCTTACAGCCATCAATAGTCCTACTCCACTTTTATTGAAGGCTAGAGATTCTTCAAATATGATGCCAGCATATCCTATTACAAATAGCAATGCCATAGCAAGATCCTGCAGTGTGGTGTCATGTAAAATAATGATTATTAGAATCAAGCATATTTAGAGACGTTTTCCCAAATACATGTACTTTATTGTGAAATATGTGGAAGTGAACTCAGGTAGAATGACATTGATTGACCTGATTTGCGGCCACCCAAGAGTGGTTAATTGCCACTGCCCCAGTTCCAGCTGCTGCAAATACTGCAATAGCTTTGAGCAAATCAGTCTTGGGCTGGTAGCTGTCTTCAAAATCTTGTGAGCTTGCTTCATCAAGTGAACATAGGGGATCACAAGTTCCAGGTTCTGACGTCAAGTTCTAATACCATTTTCAAAGTGATTTGCAGTGAGTAACTGAGCATTAGCTATGAGTAGCAGATCCTATAACTTTGTAACAGTACTGTGCAAGTTTTCCATGATGCATGCATTAACTGGCTGACTCACCAAAATTAACCCTTTGATCTTTCTTACACCAGAGCTAACTCCACCAATTTTTTGAAAAAAAATTGGTCAGTCCATTAAACATTTTACAGTGGCAATTGGCAAAGTAGAGTTGCCCTCATCATAAAAATCGTGACATGGAAGGAGCTAGTTTGAAAGAAAACGTTTCAATTCAATCAATTTTCCTCAAATTTAGGATCTTTCATGGATTACTGAGGTACCCTTAACCCAGATTATGCAAACCAACAAAAAATATCGATCCAAATTCATAAACTACAAGATGGATTAAAACTTAAACCAACACCAAATATTATAAGAACTTGGTCAATGGTTATACAGAATAAGAACCTGGAACTCTTGCTGGGAGCTTTGTGGAGGCTGAAACGAAGAAGAAGAAGGAGAAGGACCTCTGGCCTTATCTTCAGCACGTGCCAATACAATATTACGGAGGAACCTGGGAGTGGGACCTCTGAATCTGATTCTAGAAGAAGAGGAGCCAAAGAAGGGTCGAGATGATGGTGAAGATTCAACGGATGAATGGCCATGAAGTGAAAGCCTAGAGTTCTGCAAATGTTGGAACGTCGACAAGTGTGCCCCAA
Source organism: Sesbania bispinosa (assembly GCA_026901365.1). Taxonomy (NCBI): domain Eukaryota; kingdom Viridiplantae; phylum Streptophyta; class Magnoliopsida; order Fabales; family Fabaceae; genus Sesbania; species Sesbania bispinosa. Next base: position 956,556 of record QLOH01000286.1, read on the forward strand.
ATGAAAACGTAGCCATTCGAGCAACTGTATCCAACAACAACAGTGGGTGTTCTTCTTCGCAAAAAATATGACAAATAAATAAATAAACAGGGTTAATGTAGTTTCATGGTATTGCAATTTGTTGTTTTTATCGAAGAACTCCGTTTTTTTTTAATTTGTCAATGTTGTGTATACCTCTCACTCACACTGGTACTGGTAGTAGATATTGGCTTAATAATGTCTCCTATGCAGTTTGGTATACTTAATTATTATAATTATAAGGAAGTAGATTTATCAATAATGAAATATAATGGTGAAATTGATTTATCAATAATGAAATAAAATAGTGAAGTTGATTTATCAATAAAAAATAAAATAAACTCTTCCTATTTACAAAATATTTAATTAATACCACTGAATATAATTTGCACAAAAGAAAAAAAAAAGTCAATTTTGCCTTTTAAAAAAGTTGTATAACTTTTTAAATAAAAAAAAAGAAATTTATTTAATAAAAAATATATAAAAAAGAAAAAGTTATATTTACTTTTAAAAAGAGTATCAAAGTTAACATAAAAATATTAACATCCCATTTTAAATACTTATTTTTATATTTTAATTAAATATCGTATTGATTGTTGACAGTATGGATTTAATTTTATTTTAACAATAAAAATAATTTAGTTAATATACATAAGTAGTGTAAAATAATTTACATTATTATTTAATAATGAGTTGTCATATCATTTAATAAACATGACACTTCATGTGTTATTAAATTTATTAAATGACAAATTATGTGATAGTATATCATTAAATAACAATCTAAATTTTTTTTAGACTATTAGTTTATATGCATTAAATTCTAAAAAAATATTAAAAGAGCGAGATCAAAGATAAAAAAAATTGATCTACAAGAAAAAATAATGAGGTTTAAACCTGGAACCTAATATTAAACTATCTAAACTCCCTGACCACGAGATCAACTAAAATCAAACAATTTAAGTGATAAAGAATTTGATTTTTTTTTTAACAAGTTAATCCTGTTGAAATAATTTTTGTAAGGTACTAGACTACTCGTAACCAAAAAAATTTCTGTATATTTACTTAGATTCAATCAAAATTACGTTATATGAATGGAGAATCAACTTATGTAATTTGTAGTAATAGTGTGATGATTTGGATAAAAACCACACTTGTCTTTGTAAGAAAAGGAGAAACAGTGAAGAGGCCACGTGTGCGTTGATGAGTCTGAGATATGAATGGTCATCACCGCTTCCTAATTCTCAAGAGAAAGAGAAAGAGATAAACAACACGAGACAGGAAGAAGCATTGCAAGGCATGGCGATGGCGATGGCAGTTGCTCAACCCTCCGCTTCTCTTTCTCTCTCTTTTCGTGGTAAGTAACTCATCTCTCTTCTTCTTTTCTTATATAATATATTGATTGATCACTCACTCAATTGTTGCATTGCAGATGCTTGTGTTTTCACCGCAACTAAATACCCTGCTTCTACTCGCTTTCCTCAATCTAGTTTGGTTCCCTCTCGAGCTTCCTTCGCCACTGGTTCCCCACTCTGTAAGACTTTCATTCTATTCTTCTCATTACTTCTTATCAAAATTCCATTCAACTATGCCACTGCCACTCCATTCCATTTCTACCCTTGACTTCAAAATTCAATGCTTGGGTAACTTAGCAATCTTGGGTTCATCCTTAATTTTGCAGCATGAGGATTACTATAGGCCACACCTTCCTTTGTTAGTGCTTAGTACTTATTTTGGATCCTATACTTAATTTAGCTTCAATGAATACCTCAGTTGAAAAACCTGGGGATCTACAGCTTTGTCTCATCTATTGCAAAATCATCTGGTATGTTCTATCTGGGAAAACATATTATCTGCGTTGTGAGTTAAAGCTTCTTAATTTAGACAGACACTACAAGTGAAGTTTGTGACCTAGCTAATTTGAAGCAACTGTATGCACTCTTTCTTTGGTTTGTCACTTTATTTTTACCTTTTTTGTTTTACCATTATCTTCTGGTCAGTTCTTGGAAACAATTCTAAAAAGGTCAATCGTTTTGATCAGTTATAGTTGGGATTTGTTTATGATAAGACATAAGGCATCATTTGATTCATGTAACCAATCCTACCCAATGGGAAAAGGTTTTTGTTGTTGTATAGTTGGGATTTGTAATTTTATCCATACCATAAGTCTATGACTGTAATGTTTTATGATGCTTTTTCCTTTTATGGGCTTGGGGGGAGGGTGGAACTAAAGTAATGTTGAAATAAGATCCCAGTTAGCAAGCTAAGAATTCATATGATTGATGTTTGACTTGTCTCAAGTGATTCGAAGAAATCATGAAAGGAAACCTGCATGCAAAGCCATGGCTGTTTCAATAAGATGTGAGCAAAGTACCAAGGGAGGAAGCGGTTTTGATGTATGGCTCGGCCGGCTAGCCATGGTTGGCTTTGCAGTAGCCATCAGTGTTGAAATTGCTACTGGAAAGGGACTCCTAGAGGTATGATGCACACTATACACAATACAGTAATTGGTGTGTTACTTCAGGCATGATTTAGACTGCAAGCATTTTTCACCATCTTTTGAGCCATCATACAATTTATAATGTCCATCAAATATTAATTAGCTTTTCCCTCCCTTTTTATAATGCCCCCTCTACCCGTCAAAAGTTTACTTTGATATTTTAACTGTAATATGATCATTTTTCTCTCCTTTAATTAAGCATATAGGTTCATGCAACTTCCCAATGCATCTGAACTAAGTAGACTTCATTTCAAGATTCAAGCTTCCAAGCTAACTAACTGCTAAGCTTTATGGAGTTCTATCCCTACCTCCCCTCTCACCATTCTAGTGATTATTAGCAGAATCTGTTGCAAAAGAATAACAAAATTCCTGTATTTTGATTATGCAGAACTTTGGAGTTGGAACTCCGCTGCCCACGGTTGCCCTTGCAGTAACAGCACTGGTGGGTGTCTTGACGGCAGTTTTTATCTTCCAGTCAGCCTCAAAGAACTAGTAGTGTGTTTAGGCTGGCAGTGTTTGTTGTAAATTCTGTAATTCCGAGGTTTCATTTTTCAAGTAAAAAATTTAGCCTTTTTTGTTGTAATATTTGTTTCGGCAAAAAGAATTGGCATCAAAGCTTGAAAAGTTAAAAAGTAAGTAAATCACATTAAGGCCTCATCTTTCCCTGTTGGCTTTATCCAAGCCATTTTTTTTTATGTTGCCCTCACTGCATTATTTAGTTGTGAATCAAAGAGGAATTTCACTTACACTTGTCAAGGGTTTTGCAATCAGCATGAATTGAGATGTATCGAATATTTATCCATCAATAGTTACCAACAAATTATTACATTTGGCTTACACAACAAATTATTACCTGTAGACTCTTAAGATAGGATCATAGAAAGCACAAAACTAGCACGGGCCATGTCCCATCCTTCTTCATGGAAACACAAAGCACTATGACAAAAGAGAATTTCCATCCAGTTGTGATGGAGAGGACACGAATCATAGTTCTTCTCAATGACTGATTCAATTGATATTTTCTGAAGCTTAGTCGTTCTCAGTCAGTGGGGAGGCTTGTGATCTCTATCCTTGGTTGACAAAATCTAGCACTGTTAAACCTCAAGTCTAAACCTCTGATTCAGCACAAATATGACTATCCTTGATCCATATTTTTATGTATTGGCATTGACTCCTTATCCATAATAATAAACATGATGCACCTCTGTCAAATAACTGCATAACTTAACTTCCCTTCAATTGAATTTCTACAATTACCAGAAATCTCTGCAAGAACAGGTGCCATCCTTGAAATGGTGAAACCGATTTGAATCTCTCAAGACAATTTCCCTCTTGGTTGTCTTGGACATGAACTTTGCCATCTCATGACAATCACCACATACTCTTAGATTCTTGGTGACCCTAATAGTCCTCCCACCCGGCAAATTCAATATACCAAAAGCTATGGCTAACTTCTCACTATGTCCACACAAAGCCACTTCCTTCTCCATATCATCTGCATTAATCAACGCATACTTCATTTTAGGAGAGTAACCTTCATTCTTCATTTTCATTCTCAAATTTTTCAGCAATGACACTATCCTTTTGGCTTGAGGATGTGCAGTATCTGCAGAAACAAAAATAGTAAATTTTCCTCCAACCTCTATCCAACTACAGCCTGGGCTCTTTTTCAGTCCGTGCTTACCAATCCTCTCTCGTAACTTCTTTACTTCTTCCCATTTTTCTGCCTCTGCATAAATGTTTGCCAGAAGAACATAATATCCTGTGTTCTCTGGCTCAAGCTCAAAAACATGCTCTGCCACTTTTTCTGCTAGTCCAACATCATGATGGATCCTGCATCCACAAAGTAAGGAACCCCAAATTGTAGCATCTGGTTTGATTGGCATTGTCTCAATGAACCTGTAGGCCTTGGAGAGATTTCCAGTACGGGCAAGGAGATCTACCATGCAAGCATAGTGTTCTAACTTGGGCTCAATGTTGCATTCACTTGTCATGGAGTTAAAGAATTCCCACCCTTCATTCAGTAATCCAGAATGACTACAAGCATAAAGTATTGAAGTGAAGGTGATCTCATCAGGCTTAATACCTGCATTCCTCATCTTCTGAAAAGTGGCAATTGCTTCATTTCCAAACCCATGCATGCCATATCCAGCGATCATAACAGTCCAAGAGATCAGATCCTTCTCAGGAATCATATCAAAGAGTACCTGTGCATGAACTAGTGACCCACACTTTACATACATATCAACAAGTGCATTGACTACATGCAAATTTGAAGAGTACCCATTTCTCAATATGTGCCCATGTATCTCTCTGCCTATCTCTAGAGCAGCTAGGCTTCCACAAGCTGGAAGAATGCAAGCCATTGTAATGCCATCAGGTCTTGATTCTTTTTGCATCTCAACAAAAAGTTTAAGAGCTTCATTGGGGAGAGAGTTTTTTGAATAACCTCCAATCATGGTATTCCATGAAACAACATCCTTAACTGGAATTTGAGAGAAAACTAAATGAGCTTCTTCCATGCTTCCACATTTTGCATACATATCCATGAGAGCATTAGACACGGGCAAGCTCAAGGCCATGTTGCTCTTTCTAAAGTAATTGTGTAAATCTCTACCTCTATCCAATGAGTTGCTACAAGCACAAGCATGAAGGACGCTAGTCACAGAATAAACATCTGGAATAATCCCTTTGCTTTCCATTTCATAGAATAACCTGATTGCATCATCATAGAGACCTTCTCGTACATAAGCAGCAATCATTGTAGTCCAAGAAACAACAGTTGTATGAACCATCTTCTCAAAAACTAGAATTGCACCATTTAAATTGCCACATTTTGAATACATGTCTAGTAAGGTATTATTAAACATAACGTCCCTACCAAAACAAGCTTTTACTCCATGACCATGAAGTGCTCTACCCAATGAAAGATTGCCAATACTTGCACAAGCCACAAGAGCATTAACCAAGGTAGCCAAATCCACATCAACTCTCATAATAAGCATCTGGATGAAAAACTCAAGTCCAGTGCGGGAAAAACCGTTCATCACACACCCACTTATCATAGAATTCCAGGAGACAACATCTCGATCACCCAATTCATCAAACAACTTGTGTGCACTGTCAACTACTCCACACTTGAAGTATGCTGCAATTAGAGAGTTAACAACAGTGTTATAAGAACCAAAACCCAGTTTATAAACATACCCATGAATCCTTTTACACTCCCCTTCCCTTCCTAAAGCAGCAAAACACTTCAAGATACATGCAAACGTATAAGAATCCCCTTTAACTCCCACTTTCTGCATTTTCCTAAAAAGATGTATACTTTCTCGATAATTTCTAACCTTTGCATATTCAGACATCATAAGATTCCACAGAAAAACCTTATCATTGAGAATCTGATCAAATATCCGTCTCCCTTCTCTTAATTCTCCACAACTCACATACATGAACACTAGTTTAGCACCTAAAATCCCTTCAATTGCCAAACCGTTGGAGGAGATAATTGAATGAACTATCTTACCCTCTTGCAAAGACTTGTTCTCAGCACAGAGCTGCAAGATAGAACAGTAAGTATTCAAGCCAGGCTTGGAATTTCGTGACCTTCTGAGCAATTCTACGGCATTTCTAAGATCACCCACCTCGCATAATTTGCAAATTTTGGCGTTTTCATCCAACAAGGAAGAGGCACCTACACTAGTGCTACGAGGAACATCCAAATTCGAAGATAACAAACGTGTTTTTGAAGACTGTCCAGAGAAGATAAAACAATTTGGTTTGGCATAGTTTGCTTTGTTCTTATGCATGTTAGAAGTTGGATAGGTGCTCAAGTTTGTTATGCTTTTCGTCATTGTCAACAACATTTTTCTGTCTTCTTTGTCTCTGAAGAGTGAGAGTAAAGAGCGCGGGAAGATGTTGTGTTCTGTAGCAGCGTGTGATGGCACTTGTTGCAGAAAATTGTAGACAGGCTATTTTACCCGTGAAGTGAAATAATCGCGAGATACGAAATATATATAAGAAATGGAGAGGTGGTGTGTGATTCTAATTCATTTTGAGTCTTTGGGAAACTGAAAATTTTCTGAGAAAGATGGATGCAGTAGCTTTTCATTCTCATAATCTTCTTGGTTTTTCCATGTGTTTCTTCTCAGGAAAACAACCATTTTATTTTATACAAACAAGCTAAAAGTGGGAGAAACGGTCAGAACTAAACCAACTAATGGCTTCCGAGTTAAGCATTTTCTTTGAAATCTTTTATCGGTCTCTTGTTTATGGCAATTACCACATGCCTACATTAGAACCATGGAATCACCTACATTATGTTGCTATAAAAAAATTAAGCTAGTCTAGTGACCTGTGCATGTATTTGTTTCGATTAAATGTGAAGATTTAAAGTACAAAAATAGGGATCGGAGTGGGAAAGATAATAGTGCATTCTTTTTAGATTGTAGGTTGCTTTGTGTTGGATCAGGTTTTAATGCAGAGAGCATACAGTACACAAACGTTTGCAGTACAATCTGGGATGTGGTAGGACAAAGCGAGGTAATAAAAAGTCTTTTGTCTTACTGTACCAATAATTTTGGAAGCAGATAAAGTCAAATGACAAATAACAAATTATCATTTTAGGTATGACCATAACTCATCTAATCATTAGCTTGGTATATGTTTAGCTTAGCGTTGAAATTGAACAAACACAACTATTTCTAGCATTGGAAATGTACATTTATCACATTTTAACGTTAAACCAAACATACTCTTAACAATATGCTATAAGCTAAGTAGCAACTCAACTGCTGAATGCAAATCCGGTCTTTATGGAGACAATACCTTTGTAACGCCCATGGACTTATCTTTGTGGTGGACAGCAATGACAAAGAGAAATAGAGAATCATAGAAGCTCGTAATGAATTCCATAATATTCTAAATGACGTGAATTTAAAGTAATGCATAATTGCATACCATTTCATATATTATGCTCCTGTTGACAATGTGGTCCACTCAAATGATCTATTATGCTGCATTCAATCACTCTCTTGATATCTTTTTTACCTTTTGACGAACTAATACTGCTGTATTATGACGCAGATTTGCCTCATGCGTCCTTTGGCAGTTTGAACTACGCAGTGCTATAGTTCTTGTCTTCGCCAATAAGAAGGACCTTCCATGAGTGTTACTGAGGTAGCTGATAAACTTGGCTTACATTCGCTTTGCATCGAAGCTGGAAAGGGTTAGCTTCATTTAATTGCCATATATCCATTCCTAACATCTCCCGCGAAAATATAAATATCTAGGGAATTTTTCTCTCCAGGTACATTCAGAAAACTTCTGACAAATCAGGGCAAGGATTCTATCAAGGTCTTGATTGGCTATTGAACAACATTTCCAATCAGGAAGCATGACAGGATCCTGCCCATTTTTCCTTTTAACAAATATTGGCTACAATGATGCACATCATGATTAACTTCCATTCAAGGATGGCCTTTCCAATTTCAACTGAGCCATTTTCTTATTACTATGAAGGGAAATACGTTCTAAACCTTGTGTACAAATTATCAAAATCTGAGGGTAGTGGCAAAAAATCAATTTAAAATTGTATGTGCCACAATTGAAGTTAATCACTAGTCATAATTTTAACTTTTGTTAACTTTCTGTTCTTTTATGTGATATCAGGAATTGATTACACTATGCTCAGCAGCTAGTCACACCTATTCAACGGATACTGATATAAAAAATCAGTGACCAACTACCACTGACATCACTATTGATGCTGCTTAAGAAATTTAAAACATTTTCATTCACAATTTGAGTAATCTAATGCTTCGTAGAAGTGATAGAATTATAGAAAGACCTTGAAAAAAGGAGATCATTATAGCAGTCACACAAAGACATCACATATCCATAGACTGTAGTCCAGCTGAAGCCTTTGATTTCTTCTTTTTCTTGGATCCATTTTTGTTCATTTTTTTCTTGGGTTGTTCCTCGACTACTGGTTGTGTGTGCTGTAAGTGTTGATGGATGGCAGAAAGGGGATCTGCTTGGAAGAAATGATCCTTAAGAACAGCAGAAAACCGTTGTCCTTCCTTCAATCTGATGAACAAGTAAAAGGTCACAAATACAATTTTACCTATCAAATGTAAAGATAGGAATATAATATTGAGTTGCGATGGGATCATGGTAAGTACTCACATTAATTTCTGCCTAGATTTACAATTAAGTTTGAAGTCATCTTCACCACCTGGTTTCCGTGATGCCTTCAACTCTGGAAGGGACTCCAAGAGTGAGGAGAGGTTATATGCTTTCAATTTATTCTGCCGCCTCTGTTGTTTGCTCTTCTTCTGACAGAAGACAGCACATATTCAGAACACTCATGTTTTACACAAAAAAAATTAGAGTGGCATAATTCTCTATAAGAAAATCTTGATTCAGTCAGTACAACAACGCAGCAATCATATCATCGGGACATCCTCAATAAACATTTGTCCACAACTATATAAGATAATTAGTAAATACATAAAAAAAAAAGTAGTGCTTCAGTCCAAGATATCATTACTACTTTACTATGTTACTGTGGAACACAAGATTTATTTCTTTTAACGAGCAAGAAAAAAATCTTATGATATTTCGAAATTCCACTCAGTATCTATCCCACCAAGTGTCGTGTAATTAAATATTAAACAGGTTCCCAAATTTTCTTACGTCAATGCATCAACTGAGTAGACAATATTTCATCAACATTTACTCTCAGGAAACCTCTGCAAGCTTTTCAACGTGAAATTGAAAATTCTCTTTGGAATATTTTTGTTAGCAACAAAAGTACATGAACACACAGATATGAATATCATAGCAGACATGTATATTTATTGTGACAGAATGCCCTGTCCCCGTCTGAAGTTGTCAGGGACTGTAACAAACTAAGTGATGAACAAGAAAGTATCTGAAAAGTCTTCAACATGTCCATTAGCAGGATGATAGTTTAAACCAATAGTCAACCAATGATTTGTACCATAATACAGTTCAATAGCCATTAAATAAACCTATTTCAACCAATCTATCTCATCTCAATTAATAAGAATACTATTGAAATGAGATTCTCACCTTAGAAATAGACTTTTGAGCACTCAAGGAAGCAACGGCATCTTTCACCTCTGCAATAAAAAACAGGGATTGAAGGAGTTAAAATGCATCAAGGTTTGACATACATGCACTAAGCCACCATCTATAGTAAAATTTCATATATACGTAAATAAAACAGATATAAGTCCTAACGTGAAACTAATACCTCAGCAGTGGCGTTTTACTTTATTCTCTCAATATATTCGACTATTTTGTTTTGTATTGAAATTAAAACTAAATGCAGAAAATCATTACGAAAATCAATGACTAGAAACTAAGGTTTTCTAATTCCCAGACTTACTGGAATAGAATTGTAGCTTCTTTTCGAACTTGGGGTTGGATTTTGAATCAGACCTGCACTCAGTGAGAAAGAATTAGTAACTCGACCTCGAATTGCATAAACAACAAACAATCAGATCAGAAGTAATTCTAACTTTTTGGAAGAAGGAAGACATTAACCTTGAACTTGTCTTGCCCATTGCTGCAATATTTAGGGTTTGAGGAGAATCAAGTCCTATTACCAATGTTATAAAACTCGGACCGGTGATCGACTCGGTCAGGTCACTGGGTTAATGGGTCACTGGTTGAACCGGTTGAATCGGCCTATATTAAAAAAATTATAAAAAAACATTACGCAAGCTATTATTTCACATGTTCTCACTCCAAATTCAAAAATATTACCATCACAAAAGTACCTAATTAAGTAAATAAAAATCAAGGTTTGCTTCAAATTTCTAACACAAGGTATAAGTCCAAAACACAATGAAACATCAAAGGTTCTAATACAACATAATGTCATATTTAAGTCCAAAACATAAATAAACAACCATGGTTTTAGTACAACTAAATAAGCTCACAAATGAGTGAAATGACAATCAAAGCTACAACCACATAAATTTATTTATGCTCACAAATGAGTGAAATGACAATCAAAGCTACGATCACATAAATTTATTTATGCCCAAAGAGTGAAAGTTGTATCAAATTCTCGCACTCTTTCTTCATCCAAGAAATCAGAGGCTTCACCAACATTGCTTTCAATTCGGTTAGCTAATCAAAGTATCATTTAGGAATTGAGACAGACATTATTAATTGAGACAGGCTCTAGGAATTGAGAGACAAAATTATTAATTGTAAATGCATTTGGATTCTTGTCTGCTGATAGTTTCCAAACAAATGAAGGTGATCCTTGTGTTCCAACTCCCTGGGAATGGGTGAAATGTAGTACCACTGCACCACCAAGAATTACAAAAATGTAACATCTCCAATCATTTTTGTTGACACTAGACAACTTTTTCCCATGCCAACATCTAGTCAAGTGAATTTTCAATCTATGAATTATTTATTGCTAACAGCAGTTTCTGAACATATAGGAATGTTAAATTCCAAAATGCATCAAAACTCAGAGTTAGAATTATAGGATGAGCAATACTGCTACAACTCTTTGTTTATGTTTTAAATAGGCAGCAGCATGATGAAAATCATGATAAAAATTCAGAAGAAACATTAATTTCAGAGGCACTATTAATTTAGCTAATCTCACTTAGCCATTTAGGAATTGAGACAGGCACTATTAATTGAGACAGGCTGTAGGAATTGAGAGACAGAGGCACAAACACAAAGCTATGAAATATTGAAATTTACCAACCTTAGCCGCGGTAGAGAAGTGAGGCTTGGTGTCTTCTGACTTCAGCAACTGGAGAGCGACGGTGAGGGCTGGTGTCTTCAGCAACGCCGCCGGAGTACGATGGTGAAGGAGGCGGAGCAGAACGGCAGCTCTGTTCGAATACGCGGCGGCTCTTCCGCGGATGCGAGGACGCAGCCGCGAGGTGCGACGGCGTGGACTGGCTCCGGCGAGACAGAAGCTGCAGCGCACGTCGCCGGCGGCTAAGGCAGCAGTGTGCAGCGCAGATGAGAGGGAGGGACAGATGCGAGGAGAGATTTCAATTTTCTTCTTAGGGTTCAGTGGTTCAGTGACTGAAACGGACAGATGAGGAGGAGAATTTTGTGAAAAAAATTTTAATTACTAAGCGAAACGACGTCGTTTCCTCAGTTTAAAAATTAAAAAAAGTAAAAAAAATGGGTGACCCGAGTCACTGGTTCAGGCCCAAACATTATTCTCAAAACCGGACCGGACCGGCCGGTCCGACCGAGAACCGGTCTGGTGACCCGTTCGTTCAACCCAAAAAATCGGAGGAGCTCAGAACGGATGAGAACCGGTCAAAAACTGGTATAAAATCAGTACCAGAAAACCGGTTGAAACGGTCCTCGTAAAAAAATCAATTTTTTTATTATTTTTATTAAATCTAAAATATTTCTAAGATAAATAAAGACATAAACTTAAGGATTAAACATAGATATCTATTATTTTACCAATTATTATTAAATTTTTATCTTATAAGCCTTATAATAAGGTTATTTATATTGATTTATAACTTTATATATCTTAATTTCTTATAATTTTGTGTTACTTTATTAATTAAAATATTTTACAATATTAAAAAATATATTTAATTAAAATCGGTTCAACCACGGTTGAACCATTGAATCGTGAACCAGTGCCTTCATCGGTTCAATTACCGGTCCGGTTTTTAAAATATTGGGCCCAAAATCACCCGGTTCACACCGGTTCTGACGCACGCCCGATCCACAGAGCAACTCGGACCGGTTATATGACCAGTTCCCGGTCCAACCGGTTCAACCGGCCAGTCCGAGCCGAGTTTTATATCATTGCCTATTACAGCAAATACACTGCGTTGGGATTATCTCTCTCTCAATAGGTAGATCTTTGCCGAAGGACTAAAGATGGGAAAATTGCAGAGCGACCGCAAATCTATATCTATATATCTATATCTATATATATATATAAAGGAACGAAGTCTAAGGGTATTTTTCACGCCTAAATGAGGTTAGTAATGTAATTAGTCGTTCTTATAAATGTGGAGCCTATTATGGAGAGAAAGAAAGCCAATTAAAATTTAGATTTTTGTCATCATTTATTCAACCATTTATTCTGTTTCCTTTTTTTTTGTGAAAGCAAGGGGCAAGGCCCCAGAACAGAAAAACAACAGACTAAAAGAAAAACTAGCTGGTTCTAGAGAACCAAGTTCCTAAAAAATCAGCATTAATAGACAAAGACAAAAAGCAGGAGTGGAAGTAAAGAGAAGCTCTGAAGAGCTTTGTCTGAGGCAGTGACCTGCAAGAACATCAGCAGGTTGATTAGCTTCACGGAAGATGTTATGAATTCTGACCATCCAATCCTTTCTCATGAAATCATGAATTATTTGAACAATACTGAAGAAAGGATTTGTTTCTTTGCATCCGAGCAGAATCAGTCTCACAACAGTAGCAGAGTCAGTTTCCACTATCAGCCTGGGAAGTTTCATTACCCAAGCTCTCTCAATGTCATAAAGCACCGCTAACAATTCCGCTTCCAGAACAGACACATGCGAAAGACGTTGAGCAAAAGCCATCAGAAAAATGTCGTGGTGATTTCTCAAAATACCAGCGCACGCAGCCTGTTGGTTGCTTGGGCTAACAGCTCCATCAGAATTTAGTTTAATCCAATCTGTATCTGGAGGATTCCACTTTACCCAAGAGGTCTGTAAAGAGCTAGTTGCATCCATATGAGGGTTGCTCTCTGATGTGGGGGAGAAAGCAAACTTGACTTCAACAATGGTTCTATGAATTTGCGCAGAGATCATGTCCAAGTTAAGACCTGCATTGTAAAAAATAAAAGCATTCCTTGCACGCCAAATACCTGCAGCAATACAAGCAAACATAAGAGGCCAACCTGTCCGAGGAAGATGGCCATGGAACCCAGAAAAATTAAGCTGTAACCAAGGTAATAAGTCAGAGTTAAAGAATTCCCTGTAGATTCTTGCTGGAATGAATCTTTTCCAGATATGAGTAGCCCAAGAACAATCTCTAACAGCATGAATATTAGTCTCTGGCGCTTGATTGCAGCAGGGGCAACAATCAGAATTGGTCATATGACATATATTATGAATAGAGAGAATGTGTCATTCACCCCACTTATTCTCTATCTATAATTAATCATAGGAGCACATTGTGGAGAGAGAATGTCAATTATAATTCAGAATTATGAGTCCCAAATTACCTCTTTTTAAAATTGGACAGTATTATAATTCAAAAATATTTGATAAAAATGAGTTATTTTTTTAAATTTAATTATATTTTTTATAGAAATGTAAATTTTAATTTTCCTTATAATTATTTTATACATTATCGGGATTAAATTTGGATGATATACTGAATTCTGATTTTTTTTAATGATAACTTTTTTAACACTAATCCTTGTTTTTACCATTCAAATTCAAATCCTGATTGATTATATTTTTTATTCTAATTTTAATTCCTATTTCTTAATTTAATTTTAAAATATTATCCTCATCATTTAAGTCATGAATTTTTTAAGTAGTTTTAAAAGGTATAGATTAATAATTCAAATTCAAATCCTTCTTTAAATTTGGATGATATACTGAATTTTGTTTTTTTATGATGACTTTTTTAACACTAATCCTTATTTTTACAATTCAAATTCAAATCCTGATTGATTCTATTTTTTCCTATTCTAATATTAATCCATATTTCTTAATTTAAATTTAAATTTAAAATATTATCCCTATTTCTTACCTTTTTTAAATCGAATTATCATTTTTTTTAATAGAAAATTCAATTTTAATTTTTATTATAATATTTTATACATCACGAAGAACAAATATTTACATGAAATTTATTTATATATAAATGTTAATTTAGTAAATATATTATAGAAGCTAAATATAATTTTAGCATATGTGTTTAATGTTGATTTCAATAATATAGTCTTAGATTACCCCTTTTCCCACTTTTTTTAATCGCATTCTGAAAAAAAATTGAAAAGTTACTTTGATTACGAACCGAGCTTTATAAAACTATGCTCCTTAATTGGTCAATAGACATTTATGGTATTTTTTATTTACTTTAGTTTATGAGTTTAATATATATACACTGTCAGTGTAAAGAAGTTTTACACAAACATGCAATGATATGTTGCCACATCATTTATTGAATTTAATAACACATGAGATATCATATTCATTAAATGATATGGCGACACACCATTGGATGTCTGTGTAAAAAAATTTTACACTGACACTGTATAGTTTATTTCAATTTCAAATCAGAGCAATCAATTGTGATAATGTAGGATTTAAGAGTTCAATGTGTATTACCTTCTCTCACACGGTCACATGACCATTCATGTTAACGTACATCATTTTTTCATTTGTTCTATTTCTCTACTTTTCATCAATTGGTTTCCTCTTCATTCTCTTCTTTTTTTTCTTTTTTTTTTATCTCTGTTCTGAATCACTTTCCTCCTCTTTCTCTTTTATTCTTTTGCACGTTGATTCTGATTTTTTGTTCTTGTTCTTCTTCTCATCTGGTACGCTGTTATGGAGTATAGATAAGTTTGTCTCCAAAAATTTCTTCAAAAATTTGAACTATAGTTCCAATTTCTACAGTAAATATCCTGACTTAATTTTATGTTTTTTTTCCTTTGCATGTGCTTACCAAGTAACATCTCTAAATTTATGCAGTGGGGATATAGTAGAAATTTGGGATTTTTCTCTATTTTTCCATTTTGGGGTTTTTTTCCTTTGATTCTATCATTTTACACTAAGCCTGAAAATACCCTCTTACAGGTCAGGGAGGTGGTCGTGGTGCTCAGCCTGCAAACTAGATAGAGACGGTGATTGAAGCTACCATTGTTATACTGCACTATTTATTTTCATTTTCCAGTCTCTTCTAATGATATTTTCCAATCTCATTTTTATTTTTTCTCCTATATTTTAGTAAAGCTTAAAACAGAGTGCTGGAAAAGGCTTCAAAGTTCAACGTTTTTATAGGTTTGTGTCCCATTCATACTTTAATTCATTTCTATTTTTTAGTATCATAATTTTTTTCTACATGGTTATTCTAATTCTAATATTCTATTTAATTATTTGTTGAAAAATAAATTAATGATCTATTTTTCATATATTATTTTATTATTATTTATACAATTATTATTCTGATTTATCATTTTATGCAATATGGATTGATGATTTATTATTCAATTATATGTACATAAATTATGTGTTATTCAATTAGAGTAATAGGAGAATATATGTTTTTACACATTTTTTTAAAAAAGGTCTTGCATTTTTTTTAATTATGTAACTTGATTATTATGTTACAGGGGAATATAATAATTGGCTTTTGCTCATTATGTATTATGTACAGTTGTTTGAATTTTTTCTTAATTGTTTTTATTTCTTTAATTTGTTGCCCTTGATTAATTAGTTTTACATATAAATTACAGAGAGAGGATGACGTAAGATTGTTTAAGTTACTAGTCGGTTACCCGTGCGGGTCAATACGTTGATGGATTCATTAAAATATTTTTAAAAAATAAAATATGCTTCATAATAAATATATAAATAATTGTATAATATTTACATAATCATTATTATGTCTTCGTATATTTGTTTTATGATCTAAATGTGAATGTGTTATCATGTAAATTTTTTTCCTACATACAAATGTTTACCCCTATAATTTTCAAATTTTAATATTAATACATTTTATGTAAATTTTTCATTGTGGGGCATATTATATTTGCCCCATTTTTTAACTTAAAAGGTGTAAAGGACAAAAAAAATTCAATTGTCTACTAAATTGAATAATAGACATATTTACTAACAAACTATATTTACATTTTGTAATCTACTTACTAAATTAACATTTATATATTAACAAAATTTATTCCCTGTAATATATAAAAAACATTATAAGTAAATGGAAAATGAAATTTCAATCAATAAGATCATAATTAAATTTAAAAAAAAGTGAATCATTCTTATTAATTATTTTTTAAAAAATTAACTATTAAAAATAACAAAATATAAGTAGTTGCAACCCTATAATTTAAATCTACATATAAATAGGTTTTAAGTAATTTTTCCATTGTTGATCAAATTATATTTACCTCCTACATTATACTAAATCAATATTTAGATTGTAAAAAAAATTGAAATTAATATTTAAATGTTAAAAAATATTATGTAAATATTTAAGCCCCTTTTTGTGTTAACCACAAATATATCCTATTACCGGGGCCAATCCTGTTCGGGACTTCGTCATAGTTAAGGCCAATGGTTTAAAAACCGAATCGGTAATTGAACCGGTGAAGTCACTGGTTCACGGTTCAATGGTTCAACCGTGGTTGAACCGTAGTCGAACCGATATTAATTAAATATATATTTTTAAATATTATATAATATTTTAATTATTAAAATAACACAAAAATATAAGAAATTAAGATATATAAAGTTATAAACTTGTTTAAACAACCTTATTATAAGGTTTATAAAACAAAAAAAACAAAAAAAATTGATAAAATAATAAATATCTATGTGTAATTCTCAAACATATATTTTTATTTATCTTAAAAGTTTTTAAATTAAATAAAAACTAAAAAAAATAGAATTTTTTTAAGAAGGGCTGGTTCAACCGTTTTTTACCGGTTTTGCCTGATTTTACCGGTTTTTGACCGGTTTACCGATGTTTTGACCGTCTTTGCAGCACCGGTTCACTGATTTATTTAGACCGGTTTACCGGTTGGACCGGTCGGTCCGGTCCGGTTTTCAAAACTATGATTAAGGTTGCTTATCCCTCCCGAAGAGTATGTTTAGTGGGGATCTTATAATATTTATGTCCCTTTAATGCCCCATTTAGATATTAATAAACATTATTTAAACATTTATGCCCCTTTAATACATAAAAATTATAAAAAAAATTATATCAATGAAATATAACTTAATTTAAAAGGTTATTCATTTTATTTATTATTTTTTCCAATATTTGTACATCTAAAAACACAAAACATAAGTAAAATATTTATAATCAATAAAAATTTAGTATTTATATTTTATTTTAATATCATTCATAAAAAACTTAAATATCATTTTTTATGTAAATTTTTAATCACATGTGATTTTATTTTTACCCGATGATTTCATTATTATTATTGTAATATATTTCATTTAGTTTTACCTCATAAAATAGTTATTAAGTTTTTTTACTGTATTTTAAATTTGTAATTAAAATGATGGCTCCCTAATTTTTTTATTATCATTGCAAATTAAACAAAAGAAAATAGTTAACTTAATTTAAAATTTAAATGTTGTCATTTTATCTTACACAATTAACGGTAAATATTATTTTCATCTAGAATGACCCTTCTCGTATGATGTATATTTTACTTTCATGATCTCAATATGAATGTTCTTTCATGTAAAAATTTTATTTCCACATGATAATATAAATATTTATCCCTATAATATTAATTTAAATAGAAATAGATTTTCTATAAACCATTATATATAAACCCCGTTCAAATTCAATTATAAATCCATAAACAACCAAAATAAGACAATCCAAAAGAAATAAATATTTATGATTGGGTAACTATGAAATAGAAATAGATTTGCTGATTATGTATTATGTACAGTTGTTTGAATTTTTTCTTAATTGTTTTTATTTCTTTAATTTGTTGCCCTTGATTAATTAGTTTTACATATAAATTACAGAGAGAGGATGAAGTAAGATTGTTTAAGTTATTGCAAATCCATAAATTTCAAATGATATTATTTTTTTTTTGTTTAACCACAAGTATCCTCCACGGGAGGCAATCCTGTTGGTGCCGGAAACATCCACATCATGGTGGGGCTAGCTATCCCAGCGGGGATTTTTTCCATCCACAAGACTCGAACTCGAGACCTTGCTTAAGGGGAAACAAACATGTACCACTTGAAACAACCCCGTTGGTATTTCAAATGATATTATGAACTTTAGTAATGTTATATAGTTCTATTGTAATGTATATATAGCTTATCAAGTTTACATTTAACAGAAGTAATATTATATCTCTTTCTTTTTTTTACCTAATCACCATCAACATATTTTACGTCTCTATCTCTTTTCTCTTTTATCAGGGGATGAGGAGGTTGTAGCAATTGCCACTTATTTCTTTACTTTTATATTTATGGTAGTATTTCACAAAAATACACATACACATGACCATAAATACAAAACGATCAGGAAACTGTAGGAGCTTTTGCTACTCAAAATCTTGAGTAAGTGTATTCATCTTTCATCATCCAATAATTTGGCTCGGGTACCTATCTCTAAAATGGCAACTCTTCCGTTTGGTTTAAATTTTCAACTAGCCAGAATCAATTCTGCAGAATTGATTTTAAATCACTTCCGTCCAACGTGCTTCGTAAAGCGTGCATCATCCATCTCAACCATTCATTTCTAGAATCAATTCTACTCAACTGTAAACCAAATGAACTCTTAGGGTTTATGGTAGCATTTAAGCTTATAAAGCTTTTTGTTCTTTCTTTTTGTCGTTTCTTTTTGGGTAGGGTGTATACTTTTATTAGTGTATAAATGTTAATTTAGAAAAAATATTACAAAATATAAATATATTTTGTTTATATTTGAATATGCTATTTAATTTATTTGATAATAGTTGTTTGACTTTTTTCTTTGGGTTTAGCTCTTTTAGTTAAATAAATAATAAATAAAATTTTCTTGATGATAAAAATTTACATAAAATGTATTAATATTTAAATAAGAGGGGCAAATGTTCATATAATGTAGGAATAAAAAATTTGTATCAAAACACATTCATATTTAGATAATAAAGGTAAAAAAATATGAAGACATAATGATTTAAGGGTAATAATATACCACAAGGGATGTGGGGATGGCCGTTCTAGATGAAACAATAGTTTTATCATGAAATCACATTTGATAAAATGACTCTATTTAAATTTTAAGTTAGATTAATTATTTCTTGCTATTGTTCCATTTAGGATGACAATAACTAAAATTGAGGGGCAGTCATTTTAATTACATGTTAGTAACACAACAAAAGTCTTAATTATAATGAATTTCAGGTAAGACCGAATGAAGTATTACAATAAAACTTAGTAGTAATTAAATCATAGGATAGAAATAAATCATACGTGATAAAAAAATTAGATAAAAACATCAATATTTAAATTATTGGATGAATGATATTAAAATAAAGTATGAATATTAAATTTATATTAATTAAAAATATTATATTTATGTTTTGTGATTTTAGATGTATTTTTTTTTTTATTTAACCACATTTATCCTCCACGGGAGGCAATCCTGTTCGAGCCGGGAACATCCACATCATGGTGGGGCTAGCTCTCCGAGCGGGAATTTTTTCCATCCACAAGACTCGAACCCGAGACCTTGCTTAAGGGGAAACAAACATGTACCACTTGAACCAACCTCCGTTGGTTTCAGATGTAAAAAATGCAAAAGAAATATTATATTTAATAAAAATGAATAAATTTTTTAGATTGAATTGTATTTATTGATAGATTTTTTTATTTTTTCTTATGATGTATTTTTATGCATCAAAGGGGAATAAATATTTGCATAAAGTTATTAATATCTAAATGTTAATTTATTATATAGATTGCAAGAGGTAAATGTGATTTCCCCAATGATGAAAATATTACATAAATTTATTACTATTCAAGTTTGGATTATCGGGGTAAATACTTATTGTTGGTAGAAATTAAAATTTTGCATGAAAACACATTAGTGTCTTGATTAATTATAAACATAAATATACATGGAGACATAATCTTTTAGTAAAAAAAATACTACAGTGACACGGGGATGGTCATTCTAGGTAAAAGCAATGATACTCAGCTTATGAAAACTCAAATAAATACCTATGTTTTAGAAGAAAGAATCTTTATTATATAATTATCATTAATTGCATTTGATAAACTACCACTATTTAAATATCAACATAGGTTCATTATTTTTCTATTACTGTTTCATTTGAAATAATAATAAATAAAAGAAAGAGAAAATCATTAAATCTACTGGCTACAAATAAAAAAAATGCTTAATAATAATTTTTTCAGGGACTTGAGCGAGCTTATTTTCTTGCTTTAGTTTCAACACAAAACATGTCAAATTTTTTATACAACACTTTGTGTCATGTAATTAAATTTTAATAATCTTATTTAATGGTATATTCTATTTATAAATCATAATTAATTTATGAACATAATTATTGTGTTGATATTATTTAATTATTATATATTTGTTATAAAATATAATTTTATTCTAAAAAAAATCTATTACAACCAGCATACCAGTAGAGAGTAGAGAAGATGGAATGATCTCAATTTTGTTTGGTCTTCACTGCAATATTTATATCTCCAGCTTTTAAAAATTAGAAATAAATTATAATTGTTCTTAATTTATTATATAAATAAATGAAATATAATTTTAAAATTTTTTATTTTTATAAATTAGTGATTAGTGATAAATTATAAAATTATGTCATGTCTATCTTTTATTATAAATTATAAACAAGTATAACATTCGTGCATTAAACAATAAAATTAAATTTAATAAGAATTAAATATATAATGTATGATATATTATAATGTTTTTAAAAGTTAAAACAAAAAATTATTATAAAATGAAACTAATGAAATATATAATATATTAAAATATGTTTGACCCTTATAAATATAATTGTTTTGAGATTAGTTCTTGTAAATTCTTTTTTTTCTTATTTTCATTTCAATTTTTTTTTTTAATGATAATATGGGTCAAGAGACCAAAGGGAACAGAAAGCAAACTACAAACTACCTAGCCTCCCCTCTCATACCAAAAGCCAGAGACATCAAACAGAGAAGGAACAACAACAAAATTAGGCAAAGACTCAAAAACCCTAAAACCACAGGAAAGATCCTTTTAGCAAAGTTGTTAGCGAGAGAGTTTGCTTCTTTGAGAGTATGTTGCCAGACCACTTCCTCAAATACTTTCGTTAACTCCAGAATTTCATTAACTAGTCTAGAGCTAGGGTGAGTAGAGCAGCAACCCTCCTTTATCATTCTCACTGTAAGTCCGAGTTGAAGATAACTCGAGAAAACCCTTCTTTGCTTTGTAATTCTGGCTCCTCGAATCAAACCCCACAATTAGGCTTCAAGGTTGACATGTTACCCAGATTTGCGCTGAACGCAGTAACAAATGTTCCTCATTCATCGCGAATCACTCCTCCACAAGACGCCAGACGACGAGCTGAAGAATAAGCTCCATCAATGTTGATCTTCATCCAATTCCCACGAAGGGGATACCAACGGAGTAGGTAATACTCTGATTCCTGATTTCTACTAGAAATCACCTTATTTGATTTACTAGATTCCAACATTACTTGTGCCTGCCCTGAGATCTGATTTAGGACAACCTCTGTGAAAACCCTAACATTGTTGAAAATAATGTTATTTCGATGCATCCAGATTGCCTCCAAAGTACACCTAAAGAGCAGAGATTGCTTCAGACTGGGCATCTTAGAACGAGACTGTTGCAGATTATCCATGAGCCATTGGTGAAGATTATGAGATTGAAAAAATCTGGGCTGCTCCTGGGAGGTAATCACCTTCCACCATAGACTCTTAATTTCATTACAGTCTCTAAATAAATGCAGAGAAGTTTCTAGTTTTGTGTTACACAATGTACAAAAATCATCAATTGCTAAATGTCTGCTTTCCTTTAAACATTAGTTTGAATAACATGGGAAGCTATTTTCCATAATAATAGACGGATTCTTTGAGGCCCCGCCAAGTCCAAATTCTATTAAATAAGGAGTTTTTCATTCCACTAGTGGCCTCTGTTAGGAAAACATATGTAGATTTAATAGTAAACTAGCCATTTGAGATTCATTTCCAGACTGTTACATCACTACTGCTGCCAAGGACTGGGGGTGCTTGCTCTGCAATTTTGAGACAAATATCATATGGTAATAAATGTTAGAAATGCTGGAAATCCCATTCACTAAAGACGTTCATAAACTAGACAATAGGAATATTTAATTCTGTTTTAGCAATAGGATCCGTAGAGTAAATGTTGAGATTATTGAGTTCTGGAATCCATTTATCTTGTCAAAATTTGACCTCCTCACCATTATTAACTCTCCACACACGGTTAGAAAGTAGCTTCTCCCAATTATTACACACCCCTTCCAAAGATTAGAGTTTTCTGCTCTGCGTTGTACTCTTGGAATAATAGTATCACCACAGTCATATTTAGCTCGTAATACCTGAACCCAAAGATCATTAGGTTGCTTGGTAAAAGCCCACCCAACTTTTATCATATAAGCATTTCCTTAACTCTTCTGAGACCCAATCCACCAACCAATTTTGGGGAGCGGATTTTGTCCTAATGAACTAAATGGATATTCCTTTTTACTTTTGTATCTCCCCAAAGAAAATTCCTACAACTCTTATCTAGTTCCTCACAAGTAGATAAAGGTAGATAAGTAGATTGCATTGAATATGAAGTCACTGCATTAAGAATCGGTTGAGATAACATCAGTCTCCTAACAAAATATAAGGTCCTAGCCTTCCAATTTGACAATCTCTATTTGGTCTGATGTAATACTGACTAGAATGTAGTTCTAGTAATTCTGATATGGTGGATAGGAACACCCAAATATTTGCCCAGGTCATTAGTCATTTGAAATCCTAGAGCACCTGAAATTTCATCCACTGCATGCACACAAACATTAGGTAAGAAGAAAATTCTAGTTTTTTTCCTTACTTACCTTTTGGCATGAACTCCTACAAAAAACTTCTAGGACAATTTAAATAATTTCTACCTGATCCATAAAGCTTCCTTACTTACCTTTTTTTTACTGAAACAAAAAATTAGGATGGGGAGATTGTTCCCCAATCCAAAACTGATTTGCCTAATTTGACCATGCTCCCCGTCACGTGGGGTCCTGCACCGCTCCGCCACACACACACATATAATCTTAATTATATGACAATATAATATAATATAATATAACATAATATAATATAACATAACATATATAATTCATGTTTTATATTATCCTAATTTCTAATTTAAAAAAATAAAATTACAATTCTTTTATATTGTTTTTATTCTTTATGTTATAATTACAGGGTCCTCGCAGTGACACATGGGGATGTGGGGAATGAGGATGGGGAAGAAAATTAGCACGAGACAGGGATCGGGATGGGGAAAAAATAGGGAGGTGAGGACGGGGAGGTACTCCTCGCCTCCGCCCCGTACGAGTGTCATCCCTATAACTATTGAGTGTTATGTTAAAATTAATGAAAAAAATAATTAAATTATTAACTTTATAATATTTAAAGAGGTTCATCAATAAATATAATATACATATATAAATAATACTTTGATTTAACTTTGCCATTGAATATTTAATATTTCAAAATCTAAAATAATAAATATAATTTAAAAAAAACGCACACTAACTATTACACTCGTGTAATTTGAACCCTCACGTGTTCAAATTACACTAGTATAAGTTACACTAAGTATTACACCATTGATTTTAGTCCTTCATGATTAAGAGCCCGTTTGTTTAAAATTATTTCTTAAAAGAATCACTTCTTTTTTTAAAAAAAAAAATCACTTATATGAATTTTTAAGATATTTGTCTAAACTTTTTTCAAGAAGCAGAATCATAAAATAATTAGTTTTCTGTTTTTTTAAGAAGCAACTCAGAGTTGCTTCTTGAAAAAGCACTTAAAATAGAAGAGAGAGAGAACTTTTTAATAATGTGAAAGCATTTATTCTAGCAAATAAAGTTCTTTTTTAATATTTCAGCCAAACGAAAATTTATTTCTGATTATACAAGAATCTCTAAAATAAAATAATTTTTTTAACGATTTTAAAAAGTACTTTTTAAGCACAAACAAACTTGCCCTTAGTTCAATTTAGTTAGTCATTAATGTTAATTACTTCATTTTCACCCTCTGCTACATTTGTCTTTACCAACATATTGCTCCAAAATTCAAACAAAAAAAAAAACTGTAACTCCCAAATTGACAATAGATTTTTAGACCAAAATGAAGAATTTAAAATGCATTTTTTGGAATAACCCCTCATTTTGGTACCCTGAAAGATTTGGAATAAGTCATATTAATCCCTGAAAAAAGGAAATTACATTTTTCATTCCTGAAAGATGAAAAATTATTCAATTTAGTCCTTGAAAAATGAAAATTTATTCACTTTAGTTCTTGAAATATTTTTTTAAAGTTAATTTAGACCCTAAAAATTTCTAAATTGAATGAATTTTTCATCTTTCAAGAACAAAAATGCAATTTCCATCTTCAGGACTAAAAGATTTAGGGTTGGTTACATTAGTCGTAAAAGATGAAAATTGCATTTTTGTTCTTGAAAGATGAAAAATTCATTCAATTTAGTCATTTTTAGGGACTAAAATGACATTTTAAAAAATCTTCCAAGAACTAAAGTGAATGAATTTTCCTTTTTTCACAGACTAAATTGAATAACTTTTTCCTTTTTTCAAGGACTAATATGACTTACTCCAAATCTTTCAGGGTACTAAAATGAGGAGTTATTCCAAAAATTGCATTTTAAATTCTTCGTTCTGGTCTAAAAAATCTATTGTCAATTTGGGGCGTTCGCTGCTTGAATTTTAGAGAAATATGTTGTTAAAGACAAATATAGCAGGAAGGATGAAAATGAAATCATTAACATCAATGAGGACTAAAATGAGCTAATTTAATCATGAGAGACTAAAATGAATAATTTTATTGACACATCATTAGATACATGTGTCACTTAACGTGTCACGTCAGCGTCTCCGTTAATGTTAACTGACGGATTGTAACAGAGGGACTAAATTAAAAGATGGAAAGTGCATTCAGGTACTAAATTAACAATTTTCTTCTTTCAGGGACTAAAATAAAGGTCCTCATATCTTTCAGAGACCAAATTCATAGTTTACCCTATATTTTAATATGCGATATTATCGAAGGTTAAGAAAAAGGCGTGAGGAGCTCACTAATGCTATGTTTGGTGGAGTAGAGTAGAAAAAAATTGTCTCTCTTGTTTGGTAGAGAAGAAATTATGAGGAGAGAAATAAAAAGTGGTGGGTCCCACGTGTTTTTATTTCTCCCCATGATTGAGTGAAAATTCTTTTCACTCTTCTCTCTCCTCTATTTCACCTCTATTTCTCTCTTACCAAACAACCTTATTTCATCTCTATTTCTTATCTATTTATCTCCACTCAATTTATTTATTCTCTATTCTCTCCACCCTATTTTTTTCCACCCTACCAAACACGGTAAGAGACTCACCGTTTGGCGTACCTAGTCATTAGCAAATTTCTTCATCCGGCCAAAATATACCTCTCGATCAGCAAACATCAAGACACAAAAGCACCTTCTTTCAAATATAAAGAAATGATAAATTATTTGATATGAAATTATTTTGGTTATAATAAAAAATAAATAAATATATAAAAAGCTGCACACGTTTGGTTTTTAATTTTATTAAAAAAATTATTGATGAATTTTTTAATGATTTTTATAAATATTTCATTGTATATAATGCTTTATTATTCTTATCTACCATTACTTCAAATTGGTACACATAAAATTTTCTATTGTCAATATAAAAGTTTTTCATAATTGTGAATTTTGGCGTCTATAAATTCAATTTTTCAACACACTATATAAAATTATTATTTACTTAATTTATACAATTTTTTTATGTTTTCTTTCATTGGTTTAAAAGTGTAATTTTCTTAATCAATTTCTACATATATAATAAAATATAATATTCACATTTTTAAATGAAAATATCTCTTGTCGTGGTCTTTTTCTTCTTAACAACTCTCTCAAGAAGTACTTTTAGTTTTGTTTTTTTTCACCCAATCATGAATACTAATTATATTTTAAATTTATATTTTTACATTAAAAATTTCTTTTTTTCTTAATTCCAATGATTTGTTTTTATTTTTTATTTAAATATTCTTTCTCTTAAATATTTTTTATTTAAATTATATTTTGAAATTTTATATAAAAGCGCCCTACTTGCTAGTTAGACCCTATTTAAAGGTGTCTTTGACGACAACATTACGAGTTGTTATTATATATTATGAAAAGTTTGCTCGTCCGGGAATCTTCAATAGTTATATATTATCTTGATTTATGGTAAAAATAATTCAGCTGCACTGCAAGATCATATCGATTCTGTCAGTTCTGTTGGTAATACCCCCTCCCCCTCCTAGGCCCTAGCCAAACCAATTATATATCAATCAATCGGTGTTTTGTCTTCATGGAACACTAGTAAAGCATACCTTTTTTTTAAACCACATGTATCCCATATTATCAGGGGCAATCCTGTTCGGGGCTTAGTCACAGTGAATACTCCTCACCCCTCCCGAAGAATATGTTTAGTGGAGATTGAACCCGGGAGCTCTTCTCACAATCTCAACTGAGCCACAACTCTTTGATTAGTGTAAAACATACCTTTGACCATACGATTATTGTAATTTGTTTAAAAGTATCTAGCTATTTTTTTTGGTGAAAAAAAAAGTATCTAGCTATAAATAATACTCATGCATGCAATTATATTAATTTGCAATGCAATACAACTGTCTATATATATATATATATATATATATAAAAAAAGGAATATAACCTAACGACCATTTATTCATCAGTCCATGCCATTGAGGCTTAACAACTTAATGTTATTTAAAATTTGAAACTAAACAGAAAAGCAAATAGAAAGTGGTTGGATTATTAGTACGTGTTATATTATTCACTTGTCATCATTAATCAAATAATTAATTGCATTTGAGACCAACAAAGAGATGATATATAGTTGGGCATAAGGTTTGTTCATTAATTGTGTATATAATAAAACTTTATTGAAAAGGATAAATTAAAGTTTAATACGATGATATGTACGTCTCGAAAATAAAAAAAAAACTTTATTGAAAGGGATAAAATTTAATATGATGATTTTTACCTCTCGAAAGTGATTAGTACTTAAAAATACATTTGATTCATTAAAAAAAGATAATTGCAATTGAAAAACTACAATTCATTTCAGTGGGCAAAAAATTGGATAGGGAGGTTTTATAATTATAATTAAGGATTTAATTAGTATATATTGTTAGTGTAACAAAATTTTACACATACATCAAATGGTGTGCCGTCACATCATTTAATAAATATGACACTTCATGTGTTATTAATTAAATTCAATATATAATATGACAATATATCATTAGATGTCCATGTAAAATTTTCTGACTATATATATATATATATATATATATATATATATATGAGGAGGGTTATAATTACACCGGTGTAAGTTACACCAAGTGTTACACCGTTGAATATTTTTTTAACGGATCATTGTATTAAATAATCTACCGTTGGATTGAAAGATACTATCATATAGATCATACATATAAAATTTTACATTAATCTGAAATTATTTGATATGCCATTGGGATGTCTCAAGATTAACGTTATATATACATTTGAAATTATATGAAAAATCCAACCATTTGATTATCAAGTTATTAGTGTCAAAATTTTACGAAATTTGGCACACATAATAATGATGATGAACAAACATAATTCAACGGTTGGATTACTAAAAAACATATTCGATTTATAGATATTAGCGGTGTAATATTTGGTGTAACTTACACCGGTGTAATTATAACCCTCCTCTATATATATATATATATATATATATATATATATATATATAGAGGAGGGTTATAATTACACTGGTGTAAGTTACACCAAGTGTTACACCGCTGAATAATTTTTTAACGGATAATTGTATTAAATAATCCACCGTTGGATTGAAAGTTACTATCATATAGATCATACATATAAAATTTTACATTAATCCGAAATTATTTGATATGTCATTGAGATGTCTCAAGATTAACGTTATATATACATTTGAAATATATGAAAAATCCAACCATTTGATTATCAAGTTATTAGTGTCAAAATTTTACGAAATTTGGCACATATAATCATGATGATGAACAAACATAATTCAACGGTTGGATTACTAAGAAACATATTCGATTTGTAGTTATTAACGGTGTAACACTTGGTGTAACTTACACCGGTGTAATTATAACCCTCCTCATATATATATACTCCATAATCAAACCCTAAAATATTTGCGATTGTTTGGTATGTATATTATTCATGATCCTTGATTGTTGCTTACTCTAACTGCGTAGCTATTGTTTAAACAGCTGTTTGTTCGTAAGAATATTTAGGTACAACAAACTCGAATTTATCATTAATTATATATTAATTATATATATATATATGTTAATGTAGATATATGTATATATAATTTTTTATAATAATGTAGATATATATAATTTAATTATTTATATAATTTATAATATATCATTCCATATACAACTTTATTATGCACCCAAGCGTATACTGTTGATGAGGTTTGAGCCTTGAGGTACTAGAAAACATAATGATTTTGTTGGTTAAAAAATATAACAAAATTACAAAAGCAGTAAATGCAACGTATTTGTTAATTTATTTTGATGTAAAAAAAGCGTCGTTTTTTCTTTTTTAGTTTCATGATAAGCATTTGCAAATATGCACCCACCGCAAGAAAATGGAGATAAAATAAAAGTCCTTTGGTTGTCGGTGCAAACTGCAAAATAAAAAGAGGATTATCCAAAGAAGCATTAGCTACGTCCACGAATAGAGATGTGGACTCAAGTCTAGTGGATATCCATAAAAATAACCCGTAATATATATGATAATTATCTATCAAATGAGTCTTAGATTTGGGTAATTATATGAATGCGGGTACGGGTACTATGGGACCTTACCCTACCCTAACAAAGATGTGAGTAATGGATAAAAACACTTAAGTACTTGTCAGTGAGTAAAAGTACGAGTATTAGAATCACTACACATATGGATATGAGTCCACCGGTCCAAATACTTTTTCAAAATGTGAATATAAGAACGGGTACTGTAGTACCTTACACAAACCCTACTCATTCTATCCCTAACCAAGAAGATAAAAATTCAACATAACTTTTTTTAATAAATATCATCAACACCAAATATGTCGGTGATAGTGATCGGCATAGCATAAGCGAATATATATATATATATATATATATATATATATATATATATATATATATTAATTTGTGTAATACTACACAGACAATAAATTAGAAGTTAAAATAAAATATTTTATTAAAAAATATAATATTTAATATTATTAATGTATTGAAAATTTTGATAATTTTAATTTTTAATTTATTATCTTATATAATATTACACAAATTAAACTATATATATAATATATTTTAATCCATTTATATTTTATTTAAACTTAAAATTAATATCCATATCCATATCATCATAGTAATCATACCCACCATATAATATTATTACACATATTTAATTATTTTAAAATATAAATGTTAAGAATTTTCATATCTTTAATACAAAACATCCTTAAAAAAAATACAAAACATAATTTATATTAATTTTGTTTAAATGATGTCTAAATGTATTAATTAATATTTATAATTGGTAACTGTGTTTTTTGCAATTCTGTTACCAATAAAAATGAATTTTTCATATTTTTTTTTGGGTAAAATTTTATTTTGTTTCACACCTAACAAGATGAGATTGGGGCATGTTCAGAGTCAGTATTCACTATTCAGTGGGGACTTTGTTCAACTCGACAAGACGTATGGACCTCTAATTGTATTGTGGACGATGGCCAGGCCTCTTTTCTGCCAATAAAGTAAATCAATATAATAATAGCTACACATGCGGGCTATAGCTGTAAGCCTGTAACTTATATTATTTAATTCAAAATATTAACATCAACACCAATAAAAATACATAAATATCATTTTCATTATGGAAATATACTGAAAAATTATATATATATTTTTTCCTTTGATGCCTGCAAAAAAAATAATTATAAAATTTTCACATAAGCACATAAATATTTTTTATTTACTTTATCATTACATAGTTTACACAGATACTTTTTATTAACTAGCTAATGATATTAATGTAGTTATTATAAGAAGAATAAAAAATAGAAACGGGAATTCTCTGTATATATTTTAATTGTTACTTTAACCGACACAGACTATGGTGTTGGTCTTCCACGGTAGGCTTGTTTGCAAACAGTGTTGGGTTTCTGTGCCGGCGTGCACAGTTGTGAAGACACTGGACAACTCTGCAGACAATTGTCCCCCAAGCTGCCGGAAACCGTCGTGCCGGCGGCCATCAACCCTGCCGGCGGTTTCCCAATGAGGAAGTTCCCGTCCAAGAACAACCTCTTCATAGACTTGATCTGGCCATACTCCAATGGGATCGTGCCACGTAGCGAGTTGTGACGAATCGATAAAAACGACAGCAGTGGATACGCGGCGAGATTCGCGGGCGCGTAACCTTGGATTCTGTTAAATCCGATGTTCACTGCCACCAGGTTGCTTCCTCCACCACCACGCGTGGGTCTTGAGATCTGAATTCCCGTGAAGCTGTTGTTGGCCAAATCCACTTGCTGCAGCGACGGCATCTGGAAGAACCACGATGGAATCGTTCCGGCGAGTGCGTTCTCGCTGAGTTCCACCACCTCCAATTGGTTTAGCCCCTCAAAGGTTGATTTTTGGAGAGGCCCAGATAGAGAATTAGCCTTGAGCGCGAGTTCTAGCAAGTCGGGTGGTAGTTTGGGGATTGAACCGGTGAGTTTGTTGAAGCTCAGATCGATTCTGCGGAGGTTGGTGAGAGAATTCATTGAGTTTGGGAGAGACCCAGATAGGGAATTGTGTGAAAGGTCCAGAGATTCGAGGGACTTGAGGGTGGTTATGGAGGGAGGGATTGAACCTGAAAAGGAATTGGATCGGAGGGTTAAGGTTTGGAGGTTGGAAAGGGAAGAAAGGGAAGAGGGTATTGGGCCAAAGAAGGAGTTATCAGCAAGGTCTAGTGTGGTGAGGTGGGTGAGTTGAGAGATGAGTGGGGTGAGTGAGCCAGAGTAACCTGCAGGGTCGAGGGTGATTTGGTTGATGCTGGTGGAGTCAGGGGTGCAGGTGAGGCCGCAGGTGAAGTAGATTCGGCGAGGGACTGAACAAGGATCAGTGGTGAAGTTCCATGATGCTAGGCATGACCAGGGTGCGATGGAAGAGGGTTTGATTGAGGCTTTGAAAGCTTTGAGGGCTGCAATATCTGAGGCTAAAGTGAGGGCTTGCACATGGAAATTGTTCGTGAGGAAGTGAAGCAGAGAAAGACTAATAATAGTTAGGTAAAGAATTGGGAAGTTTTGCATGTTTGAGCCTTGGTGTGCGATTTGGACTTTTTGTGTCTCTGATTTGGAGATGCAAAAATGGACTGTTTTTGCTAATCCTTCAGAGGCTATTTTGCATAGTTGTTGGTTAGGAGTGGATGTGTTGAGTAGTTGGGAACTTGGGATGTATTTTAAGGAAAAAGGCCCCTATCTCAGCCACAGTTTCTCTGATATTTTGAGTAATAAAGTTAAAGGGAAAGAAGAAACGAAAATAAGAGGCGACAAATGTTCCTGCAAGATGGAAATGGAAGTAGGAAAAGATCATGAGGATTGAGGAGGGAGAAAAGAAAACTGCCTTCTCTTCTGTGCTAATTGCTATGGTGGGAGCTTGCTTTAACGAGAAAAGAAATGGGGACAATGGAGTTGACCAAAGTTGTTCAAAATGATAAGAGTGTCTGATTAGAGGTGCACTGCAGTCACTAGCACTAGACCACTGTGTGTGAAACATGAGAAACTTATATAAGAGTGCCTTACTTTTTTTTTCCCCGGGTACAATACAACCATACCAATACTTTTATAGAGGGCCCGTCCCGTCCCACGGATCCATCCCAACCCAAACTATTTGGGTCGGGTTAAACCCTGTCCCACATGAAAGATTATGATTTAATCGGGTCTCATTCGATAACCTGGTATCAGGTTGAGGACAGAATCGGGTTAGTCTTCGGGTTACCCAACCCGTCCCATATATGTATATATATGATATATAACATTTATAATTTTATATTACTTAAAAACTTAACATCATTTTAACTTTCTAGAGAATTTTTAATTTAACTTTTTGCTATTATAGAGGCTCTATCCACTTTAAAAACACATTCCATACATAAAGTTATATAATAATATAGTGATATTTTTCTGCTACCAATATTTGAAAGTTCATGAGAAAGTAAAATATTAGAATTTAGAGTTTGTGGACGGGTTTTTTCGGGTTGTGGACGAGTTCATGTTTCAATTAGTCTTGTACATGTCGGGTTTCTTCGGGTTTATGGACGGGTTCGAATCTAAAAATTTGATATGATACAAAATTAGGATCAAGTATGGGACGGACAAAACTCGTCTCAACCCGTCTCAAGCTCACCCCTACTTTTATGTAATGATGATGTTTTAATTAATTAAGTTCTAAGTTGTTAAAAAAAAAATTCTATGTCCAGTGTTGCCCACCGTCCTGGCCTCATCACTTGCTGCTTAGTGCTTACGTTTCTCATCACTTTATACTCATGTAATCCAATCGTAATTATGCAATCCATGTTTATATGTTGAATTTGAACCATTATTTTTGAATTTCAAAAAGCTATATTGTATTCTCTGTTTCATAAAGTCTTGACGTGTCTTCATTATAATGTGATGTGTATTATGAATGTTCTATTACACAAATTAATATTCATAATAATTACCTTTTTAAGTAATTATTGAATCAAATAATATTATTGATTTTTTGAGTTTTTTTTAATCAATGTTAAAGAAAATAACATATTTATAACTTATCATTGAATTAATTTTATATCAATTATGTTAAATTTTGAAATTTTTAAGATTTAAAATTTTTACAGTTTAATTTATTTTTGTAAATGCCCATAATTTATGCCCATAACCACACGAGATATTTACTAATTAAAATATATCATATGATTAACAACAACTTTGTGCATGTCTTAGTTTTACAATTGAGTGCATAGGTTTGAAGTTTTGAACTCAACTTGAGTAGCTGCTGCTTGTAGTGAGTAGCCTAACTTTTAAAATACAACTATAGTTAAATTTATATCACATATAAAAATGTTTGATTTTGAAACTCACTTTTACAAATCGATAAACATTGTCTTGGAAAATTTTATTTTTCAAAAAAATAAAAATTTGTCCAGTAGCTGAGTTTTGTGGAGTTATACCTTTTAATTTGTAGATGCATTACCTTAGTAGATTTTTGTGAATTTGAAAATGTACTAAAATCATTGTTGATGTCCCTTAAATACATAATTTTAGAGTAAACTAGCATATCGATCCCTGACTCTTGGGATCATGCAGTTTCGTCCCTGACTAAATTTTAGAGTAAACTAGCACACCATTTTCGTCGATACTTTAATTAATAATTATTTTTTTAATTAATTAATATTGAAAACATACATTTATGATTTATTATTTAATTAAAAAATATATTTCTTAGAGCTAACCCGTGAATAGAGTTGAAATAGGTCGAGTCAAGTTAGGCTTTGCAGAGCCCAAACATGACCTGCATTATATTTTTGTGGCCCAAGTCTGGCTTGTTACCTGTCATAAATCATTTTTTAAAGCCTGACCTAGCCTGCTTCAAAGTCTAGTTTGATCTATTAGTCTGTTTAAAAGCCTATTTCATATTATGACATTTAAATGTGCTAATAAATCTATCTCTAAATAGGTCAATGTGTATACAAACTAATAGGCATACTTTTTGTAATGTAAATATGTCACTGACATATATTTAAAAAGGGCAACAAGAGAAATTAAAAAATTATATATTATTATACTATTTATTATATATAATATGTTTATATGTTTATTAAAAATAATATTATTTATAAATAGGTCAGCCAGCCTAACATAATAGGCTTTTCAAAAAGTCTAAGTCTGACCTATTTAATCAAAAAGACTTTCAAAAGCATACATCTAACCTTTTATTAAACGAGTCAAGACAAACTAGGTCTTAAGTAGGTTGGTCGTAGGCTGCGGACAAGCGGTCTGACCTATTTTCATCCCGCTGTGAGTAACTCTAAGAAAGAGA
The DNA here is from genome assembly GCA_026901365.1 of Sesbania bispinosa. NCBI lineage: Eukaryota > Viridiplantae > Streptophyta > Magnoliopsida > Fabales > Fabaceae > Sesbania > Sesbania bispinosa. Next base: position 991,256 of record QLOH01000286.1, read on the forward strand.
TGGGAGGTGGAGGAGGTGGTGGTGGGGTAGGGAGGGGTAGGATGAGATTTTTAAAATTTGCAAATATTATGGAGGTGTGAATAGCAAAAATGGGGTGTTAAAAGCAACTTCAATAAAATTATCGCAAGGACTTTGTGTTTGGTCCAAAGACCATTGATCATGATCGGATGGGCTTGAGGCCCACCTTTTCCTTTAGTTAGTTTTTTTTGGTACATTATGTTCACCACATGTTTTTTCACCACACGTGGCACCTGTTCCGACTAGAGTTGTCAAAGTGAGCAAATCCGGCTCACAATGGGTTAGGCTAAAGTGGGTCGAGTCGGGTTGGCTCACTTTTCTGGTGAGCAGAAAAAATATCAACCCGGCTCGACCCACCGTGGGTTGGTGGGTTAAGCGGGCTGGCTCACGTAACTTTAAAAATTACAAAAATAATAAAAAAATAATAGAAAAAGGTAAAAAAATAGAAAAAAATGGCTTAAAAAATGGCTTAAAAAATCTAAAAATTGAATAAAAATTAAAAAGTGAGCCAACCCACCTCAACCCGCCTCGAATCCACCTTGGCTCGCGAGTTAAGTGGGTTGACCCACTTTTGACCCGCGAAAATATGAGCCTATATTTTACCAACCCAACCCACCGGTGAGCCGGGTTGACTCACCGAGCTCAACCCAAATTGACAGCTCTAGTCTCGTCTCTTCTTCATTCCCGATACGACACCTCATGCGCCGTGAATATGTGCTATTGGAATTCTGTTAGTGTTATGCAATGAATGCTACAGAAATAATCAATATGCATGGGACGAGTTTAAGAGTGTGTTTGACAAGGCCAATAAGCTAGCTACTAGCTTATTTGACTAGCTTATAAGCTAGTTTGATCCAGACAAAAGTGTTTGGTAACATAACTCAAAGTAGCTTATTTTAGGAGCTTCTAACTTATAAGCTACAAGCTACTTCAGCTAGCTTCTAGCTTGTAGCTTATTTAATTTTCTTCCATCACTATCCCTTATATTTTAATACATTTCTCTTATTATCCTTCATTTCTTTTTATCTATTGTTATCTATTTTTAATTTTATAAGACAAAAACCTTTCTTCTTCCTCGTCTTCTTCCTCCTGTACCCTCTCAACACTCTTTCTCTTATTTATAATCCATTTGCTTTTTTTTACAAGATATGGATTCTTTTTTTTTATCTTAACAAAGTTTTTTTTTCCTAGTAATAGAACAAAAACAGACAAACAAAACAGAAAAAAAAAACAGAAATTAAATACGCAAATATGAGTCCTATCAGCAAGCAGTTGTGAAAAAAAATCTAAACGAGGCTCCAAATTGATTTGAATATATAGATATTATTTTAAAATAGATTCAGACTTTCAAAATTAAAATGTAAGGTATGTTCGTAAACAAAAAAAAATACAAGTCATAAAAATTGAGATAGGTGCACGATATATGTAATCTAATACACAAATAAAATTTATATAATAAAATTTATGTAATTATATTCTTTTATGTCATTTTAGATTTATCAACTAGTTTATCAGTTAATTCTACCAAACATTTTTAATTCAATAAGCTAGCTTATCAGCTCAAAACTTATAAGTTAGGATCTTATCAGCTAACAACTAGCTTATTAGTTAGAAGCTAGCTTACCAGCTACTAGCTAGTTTATCAGCTAGTTTTGTCAAACACACCCTAATTGTGTGATTATTATGCAACGAAAATCAAAATTCTCCATTCTATTATGCGTGTTTCATGTAGCTTTTTATCACGTGACAACTTCTTCATCACACTGAGCTTGTTTGGTTTAGTTGAGTTAATAGAGAGTTCAAATTTGAGTTAAACAATTTCAACATTATCATGGTACTCATGAGTATCCAAACTAAGCTTAATTCTCACTCTACCTATTTGTGGAGGTCAGTCAAACCTGTTGCATGGTAGTAGTTATATTTCAGTTATCCAAACTCCATTTTCAAATGTAGGTATTTTTTTATCTCCTTCTTTGGTAGGGATCGAATGTGCCATTTGCTGTGTGTTGTTTTTGCTGTGCATTATGTCCTTATTAAGTCAAATGCTAATACAGAATGGCTACAAAGAAAATTGGTATTTTCACATGTAAAGTGCACGTTGGTTGATTATTAGAAGAGTATTGTTATTTGTACAACAAATAATAATACAACATAGAGAGATGAAGAGAGTAAAGAAAAAAAAGAGAGAGAAATATGAGATGTGATAGGTGATATGATGGAAAGAGATAAAAAGTAAAAGTGTGTTGTATGGGTTGTTGTAGGTTTGATGTTGTATAAATTTCATATCTCTTTTTCGAATGATTCCAAAATTTGGGCAAAATCCTATGCTAGATAAAGATTATTAGACCATGTATGTCTGTGTTTTTATTTCAGATAAAATATAAATATACATATGAATTAAAGACATTTTTTTTTAAAAAATAATCAATGTAAATACAGTGTAAAAGATAAAAATCAAACAGTATTAAACATTATAAAAATAGACATAATTAATATAAAAGAATTTAAATTTCAAATTAAAAAAACGTCTATTAGTCAAATTAATTTTTAATTTATTTAATATGCAAAAATTAATTATATGACACCAAAGATCAATTTAATGAAAGCATAGTATAAATTTACGAGAAATTATATTTGTACAACATTATTATATAACACCAACAAAATCACGCCGGAGTTGACAGAGATAGCTAGGTTCTTGATTATCTTGACAAGAGTTCGATCATTGACGGTGTATATTGAAAAGACTTTGTTGGGAGCAGGGGCGAAGCCAGAACATAAGGTTAAGGGGGGCCAAATATAAATATATATTTTTTGGTATATAAAATTTATTATTATAAAAAATAAGATAACAATATGATAAAATATATCCAAAGAAAAATTATATAAATTGAAAGTAATTAAACGGTATGATGAAATTTTGCTCAAACAAAATATATTATTGTATAAGAGTTTACGTTTCTTCATATCACGCTATGTTAAATTTTTTGACAATTTCTCATTCAATAAAATAATGAGACATCTTTCTAGTTAATTTTAGTTAAACAGTATATCTTTATCTAATTAGGCTTTCACTATATAATTTTATTTAAATATATGAGAAAATGTATTTGTATAATCAAATTATACAATAATAATCTCAATAATGGGAGAATAAAAGAAAGAAAATGAGAAATATGATAAATGAGATTAATAGAATTTGATAAAAAATTATTATATATATTAATTTGTTTTTTTATAGATAATATATATTAGTTTATTATATATATATATAACAAAAACCAAAAAGGGAGCGGGGGCGGGGCCATGCCCCCCTTTGTCCCTTAAGGGCTCTGCCCCTGGTTGGGAGAAACAAACTCTACTTCGGTGATTTTTACGTCTCAAAAGAAATTAGTCTTTAGTTATCGGTTGTGGATACCTTGATTCACACAAAAAAAATTATTGTATAACAATTATCTACAATAATAAGACAAATAAGAACATCAAAGAAAAATATGAGATGTGATAGATGATATGATTAAAAGAAATAGAGAAAAGTTAAAAAAGAGAGAGATAAAAAAAGTTGTGTTGTGTGAATTATTATATAAATTTGTTATATTTATTTAATTTTAATTCTTTTTGTGTAATAACAAACAGTCATACAGTGAAATTTGTTCACTTATAAAATACCAGTAATATTAAAATTTCAGAATAAATAAAAAAATGAAAAATAATATGATAAATGATATGATTCAAAGATATAAAAAATTAAATATGTTGAGTGAGTTTTTATATGAATTTGAGATAATAAATTCGTACAACCCAAATTATACAACAATTCATATAACATATTTTTTTCTCTTTATCTCTTTCCATCACATCACCTATTACATCCTACATTTCTCTCTCTTCTTTCTCTTTTCTTTCTTTATCTCTCATGGTTGTATATTGTAGAGTTGTATAAATATGATTTTTTTGTGAATTTTTACTCTCTAAAAAGCATATTGTGAGAGTAGAAATAAATACAATAAAAAATAGGACGGAGGTACATAGAAATAAAAGAGTAGAAGACGAATAAACAAACTCAGAGTCAGAGAAGCATGAAGTCCCTATCTCTGTTTGCGTTTCTCTGTGCAATTTCTGTTCACTCGGTCGTCTCTACCTCCACCGCTTATCCTTCCATCCCCGGCGTTGACCCCGGTGACTGCTCCCTGGCCGGCGGCGATAGTGTCCTTGTCCCTCCACGGCGAGAAGTCTACGATGATGGCCGAATCTTTGATATCACCCACAGGTACGTGCCTGAGATGCCGGTGTGGAACTCGAAGGAAGGGCTAGGGCACTTCCTATGGCTCGCCAAAAGCATGAAGAATGGCTCACGCGCTAATAACTCGGTCATGAAGCTAGATGTTCACACCGGCACCCATGTCGACGCGCCGGGCCACTTTTACGACAATTACTTCGACGCCGGTTTCGACGTGGATTCGCTCGACTTACGAGTCCTTAATGGTAGGGATCCCTCTTCTCTTCTTCAATTCAATACTCTTTGCAACTTTCATCATTTATCAAATTATCGAGCTAAATTTGAGACTGAGGTTCTCACAAATAATTTTCAATTTGTTAACTAACATTCTTAGATTATTCGTTAACAAGAGCCTTTAATAAAAGATAAATCATTTTTAAGTTCTAAGATGATATACTTTAACATTTTCGTTTCTAGTAACTGTGTGTTTTTGGCGTTATTGAACATGGATTCAATTTGATTGGCTCTTTGGTGACGGATTCATAATTAATTTATAAAATAATTATTCTCACTCAAAATTAATATTGTTGTTAATTTATTATTTTGTTCACCAATTGCAATTTCATTTTTGGTATACCATGGTTGTTGATTATGAATTAGTTCGATGCTGACAACTGATACATACACCAATTCTTCTGTTCACAGGCCTTGCACTTTTGGTTGATGTTCCACGGGATAAAAACATTACTGGTATGTGTAACTGATGATCTTATTTAGATCATTCTATTTGTTGAACTGCTTCATACTGTGTAGTGAATTTGATATTCTACTTTTATTTGGTTGATTTTATTATTTGCCTGTCAATTCACAATTATTCAGCCACGTAAATGCTAAACCTTCCATCACAATAAACACGTTAGAAAATTATACTTGTCTTGGCAGTGCTGCTCTCAAGCATGAAGTTGGGTGGCTGCTTTGCTTTCCCATATACAAACTGTTTTCCTGAGCCGTTTTATTTTGAATTTCTGTTACGAAAATGCAAACTTATTCCTGTTATCATTGGTTATCTAATTAAAACATAAAATTTTTCTCTTTTTATAGCTGAAGTTATGAAGTCCTTGAATATCCCTAGAGGTGTAAGCCGTGTGCTCTTCAGAACATTAAATACTGACAGGTAAGTTGTACAAGTTACATGTACCATGATGCTGCAGGAGCATTTTCTTTCTGTTTTACCTAAAAAAAAGAATTCTGAAAAGATTCTTCATGCTTGCTTTGAAAGTGCTTCTCCAAGGCAGCTTCATAGTCCTTGCAATGTTATGTGTGATATGTTTCTTACACGTTGAATGTTTCTTCTTCATGTGCAAAATGTGTTTGTGTAGTATACTTTTTGAGATTATCTCTATAAATTTAACACAAGATCAATTGAAACAGCTATGTGCAGTGTCAATATATAATTATAAATTTGAAAAAACATTTTTGGAAAGGGATCATATTTTTGTTATTGAAGTTAAGTCTTGATCTCTTATAGTTTTGCAAGTGTAGGAAACAACAATTTTTCCTTGTACTGAAGCAGATTGCATTGCATTCATATACTTCTTCAGTCTTTTGGTAAATTTTATCACCCGGATTAAATTTTGGATTACACATTCTTTGTCATTGTAATGTGGCTGTGGATCTGAATCTGTTAAGTCTGCACACAGGTAATTGTAGTTTCTTCAGTTTATGATGAATAGGTTGTTGAAGAATGGAGAGGGGGTGGACAGTGGACAGAGGTTATACTTGGTAACAAGATCGGCTAAGTATCAATGTTATGTGACTCTTAAGGGGAGTTTGGAAAATTGAAAATTGAGCTTATAGCTATTATTGTCAAAACAAATTTTGTTAAGTAAATATTAATTTCATTTATAATTAAACAAAATCAAAGTGAAGAAGTGAGAGGGAGAGGGAGAGAAAAAAAATCTATGACTCCAATGAGTGAACGTATGGGAGAAAATTAAAATTATAAAACATAAATTTAGAAGAAAAAATAGGTTGAGTAGTTTTCTAGTTGTTGCTGTTTGGTAAATGCCGTGTACCAACCTTTATGGTATGTTTGGACGGAGGAGAATGGAAGAAATGGGAGGAGGGGAATGTTTTGAATGAAAAGAATTTAAATAAAAAGGTTTATAGGTAAACCTTCCCCTGTCCTCCCTTTCCCTTCATTTCACTCCATCCAAACATACACTTACTCATGTTTGATTTGATCTTGCAATTCTAACCTTGGTGATTCATAAATAAGTCATTATATAATTTAACCTTGTAATTAGCTTAGTTACGTTTACTTGTTTATTAGAAGCTACATGTGACTTGCCAGCTAAATTTTTGTTGAAATTTTAGGCGGCTTATGTTTAAGAAGGAATTTGACACAAGCTATGTGGGATTCAAGGAGGATGGAGCAAAATGGCTGGTGGAGAACACTGATATCAAACTTGTAGGTGAGATATAAATCACTGTTTAAGGTTTGGGTTTCTTTTTCCAAAGAGTGTTTCCTCAGTACCCTTTTTGACTCAAATGACTGGGTTCTGTATCTAGGTCTGTATTCTTAATTTTTTTTTCGGTCACATTTCTCTTTTAAATCAGTCTTCTAATCACTTCATCTAATAATATGGGTCAATTACTTGTATAGTCACATTTTTAAACTTAATTTTCTTCATAACCATTTCTTTTGTCTTGACTTACCCTCTCTTATCATTATTTTCAGCTCATAGGACATCCAATTTTAAGTATGCCATTTATCTTTGTATTGCCTTTAATGCATAATTTTATTCTTAACTAAGGGTGTATGGTAGTTATTACTTCTTTTCACTTTTAGGTGATATAGGAGTCAACCTAGATGGCTTGATGCCAATTGATTCCTTTCTTTGTGGGTATGGATTAATGAACAATTGCAAATGGACAAGATTCAGAGTGTATGATTATTTTGAATTATTGACCTTGTTCTCCCTTTTAAATGTCATGTGTGGACTATTTTTACTTGCACCAGTTTTTTTTAACCTGCTGTGTCAGATATTAATCATCATGCTTTTTCTAACCTTGGTAAATTGCATGAGGCCTAGCAATTATCAATTCCTTGCTCTTGATTGGTTAGTTCAGCAGTATATGTGCTTGTATCCCTCAATACCTACATAGCCACAGAAAAAAATGCTACTTTGTCGTAGTAACATCATAACGTTCTCCTAAACATGTGCAATGCAACCTAGCTACTATCTCAGTGCCTCCTGATTTTTTTTCCCCATTGAAAGGTTATCATTTCCTTCAGCTTTTTCAAGGTCTTCAATTTGTGTATTACCTTGGACAATGATTCACTGTGGCTACGTTACACACACACACATCCCTTTTTTTTTCCCACATAGCTAAAGATTAAAACGTGTGTGGGTGTGTTAGAGATATCAAGACAAATTAGCCATTGGGGTTAAATATGTTAATGGCAGGACAGTTTTTCCTCATTCTGTTCTTTTCTTTTTATTTCAAAATACACAAATAGCAGATTGGTATGCACTTCTTGGGACCCACAACATATTTAAAGTTCAATGTTTATATCATGTAAAATGAAACAACTACAATGAAATTCTTTTGATATTCCAGTATATGGTAGTCATATTTTTTCTCGTTCTTGTGAAAATTACTATTGCATTAATTCAATTTCCGGTGATGTAAATGGCAGGAGTTGATTACTTATCTGCTGCTGCTTATGATCATTCGGTTCCATCTCATCTTGTTTTTCTGGAAAGCAGGGTAAGAAGTTATTTGTTTATGGTGGAAATTTATCTACATGTTACTCCTTATTAATAATATGCTATTATTCCTACCATTTTGAGTTGAAAAAACAAAAAAAAAATACAAATAAGATGTTGTTGGCTGAAGTATTTTAATTATTTGATTATTCTGTCTTCATGAACTTTCAAACTTTTAATATTGATAATGGTGGGTTGTATACTCCAGTGCGGGTTTTGGTACTCTCTATGGCATTGGATTTCATTTTGGTGTTTTCAGCAGGAGTGATGGTAATATCAATGACAATTTATTTGTCCTCTGTATCATTTGATGTCTTGTTCAGGGAAAATAACTATTTATATTAGATTGCTTGTGTACTTCTACTGGTCAAATTGATGTCCTAATCCTATTTATGTCTGACAACAGATCTCTTGATAATTTATAAGCTTTACGAAACTTGGGTATCGCTATCAGTGTTGTTAATTTCCTCTCTTTTTTATTCTTAATAGAATTTTATGGCTGATCAGGTTTTATCAGCAGAGCACTTTTAGTTTACATGGCTCACCTGTTCAGCCTTAATCCACTCGTTTGGGTTCAGCTGTTGATGTACTAATCCAGATTTGTGGTGCATTTGCATTTGCATTTAGTTTATTTGGAAAGATAATTGCAGTTTTAGTCAGTAAAAGATGCAGTTGGTTAAAGAGAAGAGGTTGCTAGAATTCGTCCTTTGAATTTGATTTACTTGTTTGAAGAAAAAAGCACCATTTATGCATAAGAGGTAGCCTCAATAAGCAATGCACTAACAAAGTTCAAAATCAAATGCATCAGGAAATCATTCTTGTGGAAGGCCTAAAGCTTGATGATGTCCCAGCTGGAATATATTCAGTGCAATGCTTGCCTCTTAGATTGGTTGGTTCCGAGGCATCACCAATACGATGCATTCTGATCAGATGATGAGGTCCATGTGAGTTGCACCCTATGATCATATTTATCTCCACTGATTAGACGGGAATGTGCCACCTGTTCTATATTTTTTCTGTGCATTATCCATATCCTTATCAAGTCAAATGCTGGTGCAGAAAGGTGAAACTGCCGCAGCAAACAACGTAGCCCGTCCACAAGGAGCAGTTTGATGCAGCTAAGCCGATGGTAATATCGAATCGTCTTCTTTTACGTGCTTAGGTTCGCTTGTTTATTGTGCGATTAAGCTTTATCAGTTGTAGACTTAAGGGTCCACCTATATAAACTAGTATTTCAACATTTATCATTCAACATTCCTTGTCCACTATTTGAAGATCCATGCATATACATTCTCAATGATGAACTTCTCTTCGAAAAAAAAACGAAATAATTCTATTATAGGCGTTTATCAAAATTAAACAATCTCAATAATTTTAAACCAGTAGCATAGAATATCTCGTCTATCTCAAAAAAGGATTAAGCAATAAGCACCTATAAAATATGAGAAGTATTGGAGTTACTTTAGTGGGGAAAAATAGTCATTATCGAAAAATCTACTATCAAGATTCAAATAATTATGTAATTTGTCACATATATAAAAGTATATATATCAATAGTGGTAATTCTTCATCTTTTTAGAAGTGACTCTTTTGCTTTGGAAGTCATTTTTTTTAAAAATAAAATGTAAATTAATTTGTCAAAATAATGCTTCTAAATAGTTCCTTAAGAAAATTTACTCTTTTTGTCACGTCCTATATGCTGTTAACATATAAACACACGCATTATCTCTACAAATATTGAGAAATATTCGGAGGGAGAGTTTTGCTGCACATAGAGATCTTACCCGACTCGAACATAATTGCCTCCCGTGGAGGATACATGTGGTCTTACAAAAAAATTTGAGAAATATGTTTTATTCTACAAAGTTATATCAATTAAAAAATAAAAGAAATTATTAAGTTAAAGGTATAAAAATTATTGAGGACTTATTTTTTAAATGATTAAAAATATTTAACAAGACATTAATTTTTTTCTGTTAAAATAATATGATTTAATTAAGTGTTTGGTCCACAAAATATCCCTATTTTACCATTTGGTGCCCCATTTTTAATTTTATCCAAAATGGTCCTCCAAAATGATTTTTTTAAGTAGTTCCTCTTATATTTTTCATAATGAAGTGTTAACTTGATTAAAAAATAACATAGATCATTTAAAAAATTGTGATATTTTTTAGACAAATTAGAAAAATGTGATATTTTTTAGGGATCATTTAAAAATAATAATTATAAAAGAAAAATAGAGAGACCAGAGAAAATAATCCTGGCAGAACTATTCTAAAAAAATATAGGATACCAAATACAAAAATCGTGATATTTTTATAAGAAAATATAATTAAACTAACGAAAGTATCTCATAAAATATTTGTATAACTGATTAACGAAAATATCTCATAACATCATTCATTGTAAAATTACTGAGGAATAATAGGCATGATTGATATTATTTGGGAGCAAAATGTTGAGGCGGTTATACACTTATATGGTGTTTGTGTTTGAGGACACATTTTTTACATTAGCAAACAAACAATAAATCTAAGATGAATTGTGGAGCGTTGTCAGTGGTGGTATGCGCCTTGGCGGTCGCCGCTATTCGGGTGGAGGCGGTGATCGGCGACGACAACCTTGTCCCTCCTCGGCGGGAAGTGTATGACAATGGACGAATATTCGATATCAGTCACAGGTATCATCCGGACATGCCAGAGTGGGAGTCTAACGATGGCATCGGGCAGTTCCTATGGCTTCCGAAGAGCATGAAGAACGGTTCCCTCGCTAACAACTCCGAAATGAAGCTCCCAACTCACACTGGCACTCACGTTGACGCCCCTGGCCACGTCTATGACCACTATTTCGATGCTGGCTTCGATGTCGATTCCCTCGACTTGCACATCCTCAATGGTCACCTCAACACTCCATCACTTCTTTTCTTTTCTTTCTCATATTTATTTAAATGAGTTATGTTCATTGAACTTAATTTGTTTTCTGTATATAGGCCCTGCTCTGTTAGTCGATGTTCCAAGAGATAATAATATAACTGGTATGTATAACTTGTCAACACTTTTTGTTTATTTTCTTTCTTTCATGTGGTGTGAGGTAAACTGTACAAAGGATCAGATACCATAGGCAACTTTGGAAGGGTTTGCATGTTTTACCATGTCTCTTATATTCATAGCATTCAGTGTTTGTTGGTCTGATTATATAGCTTGTTAGTTTCTGTGGGATGTCAAATTATTGTAGTTAGTATATTTTCAATTTTTCATGTATTTTTAGCAGTGGTGCTCACTAGTCACAAGTCACAACCCTGGAATGTAGTTCTAATCTAACTTTCCTGTACACAACCTGTTTACCTGGTCTGTGCTTTTCAGTGTTTCTTTCTGCTTATAAAATTAGTTCTTGTTTGTTTTGAAAAGAAAGAGGGGGCCAGATTTTCCAATGCTATTTCATTGTTCTTAAAAATTGTTGATCAAATGAAAATATGTCTTTTTTTTCTTTTTCCAGCTGAAGTTATGAAGTCATTAAATATTCCAAGGGGTGTGAAGCGTGTACTCTTCAGAACATTAAATACTGACAGGTAACCTGTACTAGTTAATGATTTGGTATTTCTGTAGAGAGTATCACAGCATTCTATTACCACAAGGGCAATTCAAACAGCACTGCTGATAGTTAAAAATTTAATATATTTGAAGAAACAGCCTTGAAATGCTATTACTGACATTCCTGAAGCTACCATGTGTTTATCTCAAATATGTTTTAGAAGTATATGCAACATTAAAATTCATTGGGAGGAAACAGATTAGTTTTATATACTTCTTCAGTCTTTTAGTAATTTTTTATCACTTTGTCAACTATTATTGGCTCTGTCTTTTTTTTTTTGGTTTATTTCAAATTCCGTATGTGTGAGACTGTGTTGTTAATTATACTTTTATGCATTGTACTTGCATCAATGGCTATATTCTCCACGATAGATAAGCCTATTAAAGCGGGGGTGGATGTTAAGCAAAAGAAATATTTATGATTTGAGTTCCAATAGCGACTATTCATATAGAAATTAATAACCCACATATATGTTCGATCAGATCTTGAGATTTTGACTGCAATTTCCTAGCTATGATATCATTTTCATAATCTTTGAACTCCGTAGCTTGTTTGAAGCGTAATGAGAAACTGAACATGTTAAACTTTTAGGCGGCTTATGTTTAAGAAGGAATGGGACACAAGCTATGTGGGATTCACAGTGGATGGAGCAAAATGGCTAGTGGAGAACACTGATATCAAACTTGTTGGTAGGCATAAATTGATTTTCTATATTTGGGCTGCTTTTTCCCATGGCATTTTTTCTGTCATTTGTCCCAAGTCCAGTGGCTGGGACTAGTTTTGCACTCGCAAGTTGCTGCAGTTGAAGTTGTTTTCTTTGACTCTGACTTCATAGGTGTTTCATACATGTCATGCAACATAATTAGATAATGATAAATATTTGGTCAAGTGTTTGCTTTGAAGATAAGGCAGCATAATTTTGATAACTTGTGTTGTGTGAACAACTACTGATGTGGACTTGATCTGACCTCATATTTATGGTGTCTCTTATCTATTACATTATTTATGTGCAACTAGAAGTGTAATATTGCAATTGGTTTGTAGTTTGTACAATTAAACTATAGAAGAGTCTTCCTGAATCTTAACAGATGACTGAATGTTTCACCCTTTCATTTGTTATTGCTATTGATTTAAAATAATAATCGCAAGTGAAGTAGTTTCAGAAGATTACTCTGAATCTTGATCTCCCTCTTCCTTATGATCTAGGCCATTGTGACGCATTAGTTTTTGCATCTTCAGTATATGCTTAGCTGAGACACATCACCCCCTTTATTTCCCATTCAACTCTTCACATTCTTTCTTTTCTGCTCAATTATATTGGCTGACATTTTTCTGTGATGCAATGTAGGAGTTGATTACCTATCTGTTGCTGCTTATGATTACTTGATTCCATCTCACCTTGTTTTTTTAAAAGACAGGGTAAGAAATAGTCTTTTCTGATTGAGAATTGATGTGTTATGTTTCATTATTAGTTACCATGTGTTACGTTTTACTATTAGTTAGCTAATCATCCCCTGCCCTTTTTGAGTAAAAACAAACCACATCTCGAGGCATTTAGGATCAAAGTATATTACTTTGTCCCAAAACCCAGGATTTTTCTTTACAAATACTGCTAAAATAATTTTTGATCTCTGTATCATTCATTGTGGTGGGTTCAGTACACAACTGGGAGGTTTGTTTTTTTGTACTTATAATCTTTGTAACCGTGAACATCAATTGGTGTTTTCACCCGTAGAGTTTTAATAGATATTAGATACCTGTGAATCTATCTCTCTAACACACACACATGCATTATTGACTATAATATCTACTTGTCAAAATGGTAAGTGTTTATTTCCAACAGTAGACCTCCTGAATTCTGAAGATTATTGGAAGTTGCTAAAACTGAGTAACCAATTTGTTGATGTTTTATTTGTAGTCCTGTTTAACATGGTGCAGTTTGAAATGAGACTGTTAGTTGTGTCTTCAAATTTCCTTATATAAACAAATATTGAATATGCTTAATTTTGTGCTTGAATAAGCACCAGAATCAACATAGCTAACAACTCCAAATACTTCAGGAAATCATTCTCGTTGAAGCCCTGAAGCTTGATGATGTCCCAGCAGGATTATATTCAGTCCACTGCTTGCCTCTTAGGTTGGCTGGTGCTGAGGGATCGCCAATTCGATGCATTCTGATTAAGTATTAGGGTATGTGTGAGTTTGTGGTGGTCAAACTTGGCTCTCCTGTTGCATTTTTTTTGGTTGAAAGGGACTTCCGCTATCTGTTCCTTGTTGTTTCTGTAGTGAATTCTATCAAAAGAATTGGATTCTTCTTTTCACTGAGTCAATAGCTAACACAGAATGTTGAAATTTCTGCAGGAAGCAGTGCTGTCTCAAATGCTGTAGGAGGTGTGGATCATCAATGGTGTATGTATGTTTAGAGCAAGAGGGATGCAGCAATCTCAATAGCCTTACATTGAATTTGGTTTTCTTTTATCTGCTAGGTTGGAATCAAATAAGTTGGCACAGTGGTGTTCTTTTGGAGCTAAATAGTATCAATCTTGTGCGTCAACTTTAGTGCCACACTTATTAGAAAAACATGCATAAGCACTTCAACAAGTCATTTTGAAAAAAAAAAGTGTGTATTTAGATTATCTTCACATATATCGTTTTTAGTTACTTAGAATAAAGAAGCATTGCACAAACAACTGCATGTTTTGGTCTCTGTTCGTAGTGGCAGGATTGGTGCCCAGTTCCATTTCTAGTGGCAGCCAAGGCTGCAGTAGATTGCCCATGAATTCACTTGGATCCAAGCACTGTAGGGTGCCTGTTTGCTTGAACAAATGTTGCCTTAATTGGTACATGCATGCCGTTATGTTTTTGGTCTGAGTGTTTGCATGCCTGGTCACTGTATGTTAACTATGCTGCATTGATGCTTGAACCTAATTGTTACAAGATTCCACTACCACGGCTACCAATGTGAAATTCAAATCTATCAATTCACGTTCTCTTCATTCCTCAATAGATGTCAGACCTTTTACAGGAGGTAGCACAGTAATATAAGAAAAGCCTTGTCATTGGTTTTGGTTGATCCCTCGAGTGTGGTAGGCAACCAAAGTCCAAACAAATACTATCAGGGAAAAAAAGGCCAAACAACACAAACACCCAACCAAATGTACCACTTTCATAACTTCTTTTTGTATCTGCATATACTGTTGTGACCCAACACTTAATCTATTCCCTATCATGCATGATCTAGGTCTACATGGATGAATTTGAAATAGAGTTAGATAACATGTTTATCAAGTATTATTATTAATTATTAAATACTGGGGAGGTGGGGGAGGGAAGGAGGTTTACAATCATTGTTCAGTTTTTAGTTGACTTGCTTTATATTATTAGATTTATTTAATCTTCTTGAACAACAAAGGTTACTTTTTCTTTTAGGATTTAACCTTTGATCAACAGTGTGAGTAAATTTTTCACAGGTATGTAGGGTCATGGTTACATCTGGGCACCTGGCATGCATTTACAACCTACTTTTTTTTTCACAGATTACAGCCTATAATACATTGGTGCTTGAACCTTATTGTTGCAAGATTCCACTACCACGGCTACCAATGTGAAATTCAAATCTATCAATTCACGCCCTCTTCATCCCTCAATCAATGTCAGACCTTTTACAAGAGGTAGCGCAGTAATATAAGAAAAGCCTTGTCAATTGTTGATCCCTCGAGTGTGGTAGCGACCAAACAACACAAACTATCAGGGAAAAAACAGGCCAAACAATATTTATTTAACCATGTTGAACAACAAAGGTTACTTTTCTTATTTTAGGATTTAACCTTTAGATCAACAGTGTAAAGAAAATTTTCACACAGTTATGTAGGGTCATCGTTACATCTGGGTATCTGGCATGCATTTTCAACCACTTAGTTTTTTTTTTCTTTTGGGTTGATCACAGAAAAACTGCGCAAATGAGATAAAGCATTAGGCCAGCCAATGATGGATTGTTGTTTTGTTCAATTCACTCATTTGGCTAGTAGCTACGAAGATAATAATACAAGTAGGAGTTCAGCATTTGTTACATGTTTTAATATCAAAGGATGAGACTCCTAAAAAGAATGTATATGATTTTACTTGGCTGACTGTGTATACCAGAGATCTGTACTTTTTCTGGAAAGTTTGATGTAGTACTCGGTGTATGATTGAGTTCTCCATTTGTTTTGATTAAAATAGATTAAATATAAATAACTTCCTAACAAAGCCACATGGAAATCTTTGGAATACATTGCCTTGTGGTGCATAAGCCAGAGACATACACCTATGACTTATGGTGATGAAGTTATGGGCAAGCCTGGCTTATTTTTTTTTGGTCAAAAGTTTTATATTTGTAGTTGAATCTACTGGTACAATTAAGGCCTCATGAATTAATAGGAGACTCTGCTTAGATTGACCCTGGAAAGTTGCAACAGTAACTCTTATAATTATTGATCAAGTAAGGTCATTCAAGCTCTGAACCGATGTAAAGATTAATAGATTGGAAAAGACAAGAAAAAAAACAGGTTGAGTCCTAAGTTCTCACAAAGCGTTAGTCAAATTGAAGAATGATCACACAATTCAATATATCAGTAACTCTTTTGTGGCAGTGAAGCAGGACTGTTCTACCAACTGTTCAGGATTAGCTTGTCTGTTCCTATATTACTGCCAGTCACTTTTGGGGTCATCATTCTCCTATCTTAATATCTTGACATTCCACAACATGGAAGGAAGAATTGGAACCAAAATCAAATCCTTTATTTGTTTGCTTTGTGCACTTAATTACCTAATTATCATTCATTGCTAGGATATTTGATTTCTACTGACATACCGTGATGCACAACAGCTAAAAATGTACCATAAAAGGAGTCACGGGTTCTATCTTTCTGTGATGAAATATACCATGTGGGTCGAACAAGCAATACGACCTGCAGACGGTAGTATGAAGTGACAAGCCCCAAGCTATGGCTCTTAATTTCTTGGACCATATCTGAACTCATCCACATTCTTCATTTCTGATCATATAAAAACTCCTTAATTTTACTGAAAAATTTAAAAATTAGAAGACTTTCATTATCAATTAAATCAAAACTTGCATTCATATCAAAGCCTAGTCACACACACAAAATAAGATTAATTGCCATGTTTTGGTTGCCTTGTACAATAACAACCACCAAAGCCATGCAGTGTATGAGGATGGTCACATATGATCAAACATATAAAATTAATTTTAAAAAATCAAACAAATGCACTACACAAAAGTTCAGATTAATTGCTTGATCATTAATTAGTGCTACTTAGTGTTGCATTTATTGTTTCTCCCCTTTGTATGATTAGATAGAAACAACCATCTCTTCTGTGTACGAGCTAGATATATACATACTTTGCTTCATACTAACATTCACTACCGTAGAATTTGACTTTTTCACGATGCTGAGTACTACAGAACACATGCATGTTTTGTTTTGTGTATTTGTTGGTGTCCTCTACTTGTCGTTTTATAGCAATAGTGTTTTGTACCCGGGAACAAGTTGATTATTAAGGATAAGGTCATTTTTGGGATGGTTATCATTTATCAATTGTCAACTTTATACTGTTAGAGAGTGATTTATAGATTTTAAACCTTTGAAAATTCCAGAGGTGAGAGTGCTAGGGTCACTCTTTTCTGTCAAAAGATACCCAAATCTTTGTCTGATAAGCCAGACATGCTTGCAGCATGGCAGCCAAGTTTCACAGATTTGGGACACAAGCCATGCCGTGGTTTATGGCTGGCCCCTTAACACATCAAAAACTTCACTTGTCCTTTTCTTCTGACTTTGTAAAAGACCTTAAAGGGATCCTGCTTGCTTAACAATAAATTTTGCCTTGTTATAAGAGAGTGGAAAGAGATTTAGCAAAGGCACCCTTGTGTGTGTTGGACCACCTCTCACTGTTTCTGCCCTTTTTGTTTTGGTATTCAATGCTACTTGTCTACTTCTCCCTTAAAAACGTTTTCTTTTCCATATAAGACATTATGTGAATATGGTGGGGTACCCCATTAAGGCGCCAAGAACCTCCCCACCCTACTAACACCTTCTATTCTAAACAATAAAACAAGTATCCTCAAAGGCATTCCTCAATTTATTGATCTTCTGGACATTGTTATTCTAAGTAGGTAATAAAACCTAACACTCATAAAAGAACTTGTGCTCAGTTCATTTAATTTTTGGTGCTCAATAAAGTCCCTTATTTATTAGACTATTGCAAGTGTGTGCAACTCACCAATGAAACTAGACATTTATCAATTTCCAATTTGCTAACCATGAGATTGCCACCATCTCATAGCAGTTTGGTCCTTTCCTAGTTACTACTACAAAACTTGGAAGATTGTTAAATTACATAGAAAGTTTGTAGCTTTCACAACTTCAGAAAAGCTAAATATTTCCCCATCCTGGTTCTAGTTCTAGTTCTAAGTTTTCTTTCAACAATATATTACAAATGTCATTAAAGCAAGTCCATGTAGAACTAGAAGGAAGAAGATTGATTTAAAATTTGTAGTGGTTAGAAATGTTTGGACCACAATGTGTTGGAAGTTTTGAAAATGGGTTCATTTAAAATAACGTATATAGGGATGTTCATAGTGTTTGTACACATTTATATATGCATGTCTTAATGAATTTACTCGTACAAGTTCAGTAGTATATAAGATAGCCAAATCTAATTATGTTTCTAGTGTTGGCATTTTTGTCTCTGCTTGGGATTGATGGTGGCCACTTAGAAAATGATCGATTTGTAGCACATTGGATGCCTATTGCTGGTAGCAAACATTAACTATAACAATTAAAAAAAAGGAACGTTATGATAATAATTTGGTTCACGCATTAGGTGTGGAAATGCTACTTGACAGAGGTTTTGGGGCCTCCATTTCTGATCCATTGGGGCCATTCAGAACAGTGATGCATCAACTGCCCAGAATCCCATTGGTATTTGGGACCATATGATATGAATCTTGGATAGTTCCTTGAGAGTTTGAGATGCACACATCAACAACACCTTATTTGAGAATGTAAATTTGTCTGCTTTACATCAACTTGAAAAGATCATAGTGTCAATTGGAAAGAAACAGAATTTTTTCTGCTTTTCAGATAGAATAAAATGGCATATTTGACCTCCTAACTAACCGTTGAAAACTTACAACAAGAATACCACTGTTGTTTACATGTCTCTTTTTTCTCCCTTACCCTGACTTTGAATTAAGC
The DNA here is from genome assembly GCA_026901365.1 of Sesbania bispinosa. Taxonomy (NCBI): domain Eukaryota; kingdom Viridiplantae; phylum Streptophyta; class Magnoliopsida; order Fabales; family Fabaceae; genus Sesbania; species Sesbania bispinosa. The sequence goes on from QLOH01000286.1 coordinate 1,010,116, forward strand.
CTGCAAATTATCTTAGTCTGTGATGAATTATCTATAAATCAAATACAATGGTAACAAATTTCAATTGTGAAGCAGGTAAAGACATGAATTTCAAAACTTTTCTTCAAATGGTTGAGGAATTTAATTACTTTAAAATGTTGACTTCAATAATCTCTTAGTTGATTTGAAATATAATAGGCAAATTAAATTATAGCATAATGATGTGACATATTACCTTATTATAGAGTGGATTACCTCTGCCTGTCCTCATTGTCTTTGTCGTGGAAGTGGAACAGTTAAATTCTTCCCTGCTTCATCTGCCTAGGGTGAAAAAAACACATTTTTAAACTTATATTAACAGCTTATTCTTTGGAAGTGCCTAGGGAAATTGGAATCCCTTTTCTTCTATCTTGTTTGTTGGATATATTTCAGTGAAAAATTTGAAGATTTAGGAAATTCATGATGAAGTATATAGTGTACATAATCTTGAATTATCATGCATGTTACTAACACCACCAATACCTAATTACATGCATGTGCAAGGTCATGTATAAGAATATAACCAATCATGTGTTAAGATTACATTTTTTCCTCCTATTATTTTGCAATTAGAAATGAAAATTTTGTTAGAGATGGAGTGAGTAAAACAGTAAGATAAATTATAGTTTCCATTCCATTGTTGTATTTTACTTACAAATTGAAATTAGTCATCATTAATAGTTTTTATAATATTCTCACTTTTGCTTGTAACAAATAGCAGTATCCTTAGTAATTGGAGATTATTAATGGTTAGAGTTAAATGATTTTAGCATTTTGGATCAGAATGGCAAGCAGCTTCAGCTTTCCAGAAGTAGATACGGCTGCAGCTATATGAAGCTTTATTATGCTTTCTTCTGAAGAGAAGGAAGCATAGATTAAATAGTATGTTTTACTGTGCAGCCTAAGCACTAAGAAGTTTGTTTCCATATATTCTAGAAAAACCTTTCCATGCAGAAATTAGACAGAGAGAGGGAAAGGAGAGGGAGGGGTCCACAAACATATATGGTCCTCTTTTATTGTTCTTTTAGACTTTACAGCTGTAAGCAAGAAAAGACCAGAGAGGAACATTACATTGGAGGGATTTTAGTCTAAATCTGAATTCATGTGAATTTTGAGCATGTTTCGCTAACATCCAATTGTATGTTTTGGTTATTTTTCATTATCAAAATAGCATGTTTGAATAACATAATAATCCATGTTTGTAGCATGATTTTGATACAATCTAAATATGTTATAAATTTTATATTAAATAAAGAATTAAACCTTCATTTTGGCCCCTCAAAGGTTTGGAGCCTGTCATATCGGTCTCTCAAAGACGGAAATTGTGTTTTTCATCCTTGAAAGATAAGACATTATTTAATTTAGTACTTGAAAAATGAAAAATACTCAATTTAATTTTTATAAGATTTTTTAAATGTCAATTTAGTCCATGAAAAATACTAAATTAATTGACTTTTTTCATCATTTAGATACTAGTATGAACTATCTCAAAATTTTCAGGACCAGGATATTAACTCATTGATAAATTAAGTTATATTTGAGGGTGAAAAAAAAAATTTAAGAGGAGTGGATTTTCTAAACTTTTGAGTAAGAAGAAATTATTTTAGGTGTGGGAGTCTCAAAATATATTTATATTTTTTTTAATTTAGGTATATGATACATGAACTAATCACTCATTGGTTAAAATATGTCTATAAAAGTAATTCTATCTTACCCTCCAAATAAAATCAAATCTTTCAAATTGACTTTTTAAAAAATTGTTTCTTTAAAAAATTAAAACAAAAAAGACCCTTGTTAAGTGATGTAAAACACTGAATGAGACTAGGTCAAAAGAGAAAGTTTAAATCATCAAGCTAAGCCCCAAGGCATCATATTATTCTACAATTATTGGTGTGGGGGCAAACATTACTGATCTCATAAGCTTTGGTCCTTCAGAGTAAGCTGTTTCCTTTTGGAAAAACATTTTCCCCTCTCAAGTTTTTCTCTTTCTGACTCATGAAGTCATGATCCCTTGCATCCACCTGGTACTATCTATAATCTACCAAACTTAAAGTTGAGAAAAATATTAATAGAACCAGAGACAATCTTCCTACAAAATCAGATTTTGTCCCCCATAATAAAATCCCCTGCCTTTATGCATTTTATCATAATTTACGATTAGATGGGTGTTTTGTCAAAGCCACTACAAAACCAAAATCATTTTGATTCTACTTACTCCTTTTGTTGTTTTCTTCATTTCTTGTTTACTCCCCCCACTTCACACTTAATTAATGGAAACAAACAAACAAATGTGCCATCCTTATGCTTTTAATCCTCCAAGAAAAAAAAGTAACTGTTATAAAATACCAAACCAATAAGTTGTTCCATTTTGCTTACATACAATGCGTTTTAGATACATTATCTTTATAGAAATTATTTCTGTTATACACGTGAAAAAAGCAGAATGAACTTTAATTTTTTTTCACACGAGAACAAAGACGAAAAAAAAAGAAAGCAAAGAAACCAACCAAAAGGTGAAGCATGCACTATAGTGAATCCACTAGAATGATCATCATGAATCTTTGCATTCATAAAAGTAAAAGGGGTAGGAAGAAAAACAAAAAGAAAAAAAAATCTCTAAGCAATTTAGAGAAAGGGAAGGTCTACGGAATGTTATCCACATGGGGTATGCCACCTTTCTTGTTTCTTTAAAAAGAGTATGCACTTAATCATAGTTAGTCTAATCCAACTAATGAAGCTTGCTTAAGTATTGAAAAGTTGATGCTATGTATCCCACTACTTTGAATTAGTTGTAAAAGTGTTCCTCCATGTTCTTCGCTATGTTCTCTGCTTGTCATTAGTGCTAATAATCAATTGTTTCCTACTCTTGACCGCCAGTGCATAAGTTGTTGTGCAATTAGACTTGATAATTCATCATGTAAAGTATGACAACTAATCAAAGTTTGGAACCAGCAAAATTAATTCCAAGTATGGTTGTGTACATGCAAACTTGGTTTTCAAATTCACTGCAGAAATTATCAAGTTACACTATATATTTACAGTGTGATGATCACATCAGAAAGCAATAATCATGATAGAGAACTCAGTTAAGGAGTATTCTGATAACTTATTTCTAGATAATAAGGATTATTATTAGACTGGTCATCAAATTCAAAATGAATAATTAGACTAATCAGAATAAAATACTCTTAAACTTGAACTTCCCAACAAATTATTAGACATAAAACAAAATAGAGAGAGAAAGAAAGCTTATAGCATGTTTGGTTTACACTTCAAACGTGGATCCTGACATATTTTGTTTTTATCACGTTTCAATACTAAATCAAACAGGTAACTTTGGCTTGGATTTTTTATGGAAACCAAACACAATGAATATGACTTTTAATATTTTGGAAACTTTCTAATATTATAATTGCAATGAAAGATTAGATAGTGATTGGTTTTTACTGAAAATTATCACAAGCTGACGTTCCTAAATAAAATCTCCTGTAATCAACCACAGTTTGATGATTAACTAGTGATTATTGAGTATAAGATATTAATTTGGTTTATTGAACCAAGTTACTTTACCATCTCATTATATAATATTGCACTAGTTGGCAGAGATGAAAGGGTCTAAAGGAGCTGACCAGAGAGTTTATTGAGACAGTAATAAACTAATATAAAGCTATTACATTCGTCCTTATTAGCCTGACTCTATGAGAACTTCTAAGATTGTGTGGAAGGAAGAGTCTGCAATAAATGTTGCACAGTGACAACTCTTTTGAAGTTTCCAACTAAAAGGTTCCAATGTACTATATATTTAATTAATGTTATCTTACTTTAATCTTGTAAATAATGACAGGCAACAGCAACTATGTGCTGCAAAATACATGTATACTTATACTAGTAAAAAACTAGCAACAGGAACATATCAGAAGAAGTGCCCTACAAACCATGCTATTGTTCACGCCCTTTCCTTTCTCAGAGTGCTAATAGTTATAGGACTAATGAATGTGGTGCAGTAATTGAGGCAAAGGCTACATACTGGTACAATCCTATTAGTATAATAAGGGCAATACTCAATAGCTTGTGTTGTCAGTAGGTCAGGGGTTAGGTTATAGAGAGGATTAGGGTCAGTTCAATATACTAAGACCAAGTGTTGGCCCTTGTAACGAGGTCAAAAGGCTCAATCCCCCAATCAAGAAACCCTCTGCCCCTATGACCAAAAACCCTTCATCAGAGCCCCACTGGCCGACAAACTACTACTCCCTTCACATGCAAACAAATCCTCCCCCTTAATCTGTCCAAAAACCATTCTTTATTTCTTCTGTCACACTAGTTTTTTCCTTAATAAAACTATGATATAATAAAAAATGGTAAAAAGCTTAGTGTGGACCATTTAGGACGCTCATCTCTATGTCACAGAACAGAATCCCTCCATCCATCCAAAGATTCAAACACACACAAGGAAGTGAATAAAAAGCATATACATATGAACAAAATTGTTCCCAATTTATTATAGAAATATGATATAAATATGTCCAAATTTGGTATGGTCTAGAAGAGATCCATTGAATAAGAAGTAAAAAAAGTGCCTTAAACATATTATAGAGTGCTGATAATCTTCATTGCCAACTTTGTCCTCCTCTTCCATCAGATACCAACCATTAATTCCTTCCTCTTCCTGTTTGCCTCTTCAAGAGATGTAAATGAATGTTGGACATTGTTGGAAATGAAGAGATAATAAAAAAGGAAGAAGGCACCAACAGTTCAGCAACATGCATGGAAAGATTAATTACCACAGTAAATAAATATAGGATCTTTTTTTTTAAGGACAGAGAAAGGGAATGCAGAATGCAGAGAGGTTATTAGGGGGAGCTGCCAACAATTCCGACAATGACCCGGTTAAGTGGTGACAATTTCATTTGTTGTCCTTGGTTTCTGCTCTTCTTAAACAGAGGCTCTGGAGATGAATATAATGATGACCCCACTGCCCACGAATCGTTGGAACCATCAGAGCTAAAAGCAGCATCAATTACACCACTTGGGCTGCCAGGAATTTGCTCATACTTGCGCTTACTAGGGTTGTTATTACCATAATTATTGCCATTTGAGAGTTGGAGAATTGCATTATAACATTCATCTACTTTCTCCTGTAAAAATGCAGAGGAGTAACTAAGATCAAATAATGTGCTTATCATGTGCATTAATTAATGGCATTTATTTATGTCTAACCTATAGATAAGATTATAAGAATAAGATCCTCACAGTCACATACATGGACTAATATATTAAATATACTATCTATTAGCTAAGAGTTAAAACATAAAACAAAACAAACACATGGACACTAACCTTGTTAATTTTGAGAACACCCAGAAGCTGATTTTTGTATTCCACCCCATCACTCTTCTCAATCTGATCTATAACATGCAGCATTGTTGCAGTGGCCAATACAGAAGGAAGACAACCAACAAATCTTGAATCTACACACATACATATACATACCAAAATCATAAGAGAATCAAGACTCTGCCTTTATTCTTTGTACTGAATAGGAAAAGTTAAAATTTTTACTAGTCATTCTTAATGCTTACCTAAAAGCACAGATAGAAGAAGATGCTCACAGCGCCTGAGAAACTCCCAGTGAAGATGGGTTTTCAATCCAAGCCTTCTTATAATGTGATCTAGAAAGGAGAGTGGGGTCACAGGATGCATCTTCCACTTGAGGGTGGAGAGAACCAGCAACTCCATTCTCTGAATAGTCTTTGCCTCAAACACATATTTGGCGTCTTGCACCTAAAAAACAATATCCTATATTACAACGAAACCAAACATGGCATATCTAAGATGGATGAGAAAAACAAATTAAAGTTTTTGTCTTTACGTACTTGAAGGTCTAAGAGAAGAGGCACTTGAGTTTCTTCAACTTTTGCAGCCAAAGAGATGCAAGTGACAGCCACAAGCTGGATCATCCATGGCTTCTCCCTTTGAAAATGGAAGCTTGAAAGGAATGTATCCAGGTAAGTAACAGCAAGTGTTGCAGTGAGAGCAGAGAATCCATAATGAGCATTGACTTTAAGCATCCATTCAACTGCCTCATGACGAGGTTGAGAGAGAGAAGGGTCTAAATTCAGATCGTGATAGGTTTGTTGTTGAATCTTCTCTTTGGAGAAGAGAGAGTGAAGTTCTTCATCTTCCCAGAACAAGTCTTGCTCCAACAAGAGAAGAGGGGAAAGAGAAGAACTTGTAGTGTCTTGGTGGTGCACCCCATCATCAATATTGTTAGTTGTCACATCACTTGCTTCAGATAAGTCACCTTCTTCTTCTTCCTCTTCCCATTTTCCTTCATCACAGTAAAGAGCATCAAGGACAGATGAAACGTTTTCATTATGTTCTAATTGGTCATTGTGATGATGCTGGAAGATTGCCATCTTCTTCAGTGAAGAAGAGGGTCTGTAATAGTCTTTTGCTCATTTTAAAAGGAAAACACACACACTCACACCCATTTCCCTTTTCTATTTCTTTGTTTCTCTCTGTTTGTCTGAAGAAGTGAAGAAGGAGAAGGAGAAGAAGAGAGAGTAGCAGAAAGCAGAGAAAGAAAATTAGTAGAGGGAGAAGGAGAAGGAGAAAGGTTGATTTTTTCAGCTGAGTAGGTTTCACGCTTGTCTTTTATATATTTATATGAATATGAATATGAATTATTATTATTATTATTATTATGAATATATATAATTAATAATAAATATGGTCTTTTATTTATATTGCTTATTTGGAATTGTTTGCGCTTTCGGTGTTTATGTTTAGTTGGCGGGCAGAATTGCATAAATCTAACGGCACGCATACCAAGCTGGACCCATGAAAACAACCTCTTATAAAACGTATGAATTTAATTTTATTTTTACACATTTTTGTTCCTTTTTCTTTTGGTCCAAACACATTTTTATTCTTTTATATTGAAAAAGTTTTAACAGGAGAGGAGAGATATTGTGTTTACTCGTCTATAACCACAATCGAGTAAAAAAAAATTAAATTGAGTTGATTATTTGCTTATTATAGAATCAACCTATATCACCATATCCTCCTCATATTTTATTATTATAAATATTAATTCAATTCCATAATATATATTATTAAAATTTTTAATGTTAAATCAATCCTTATTATGGGAAGATTTATCTTTATCAAATTTTTAAGAGTTCATACTTCGTAAAATGAGCTAGTTCGACGGAGTTAGCCCATAAAAATATAAGACTCAGGGATCCGGCTCCTCTAAAGTGAGCCTCTCACTTTAGAGGATAAAGTGAGTTAAGATACACCATTGATTAATTTAATGGCTCAGATTAATGTTATTTTAATTTTAAAATTTTAAAAAATAAAAAATAAAACCAAATTCCTGCTAACAGAACACCGAGCACAGGCCAAGTATAATGTTCATAGAATTACAAACAAATTCTGAAGGACACAAATTTTACATAGAACTAGACTTAACAAAAATTTAATAGAATTCTTTACATCTGGTGGTAAATCCTGATTAAACGGTGACAAATATTCTCAAATACTTTCTAGTCAAATACAATAAGTAATATTAAGAATGAGTTATCCAGATTGAACAACAAACTGACCGGTTACTCACACAAATCCAGCATAATGACTCAAATTTAAGGGAGAAAAATAAACTTCTTACAGAATGTGAAAAATGAAGAATGCAACTAAATTTTCATTACAACCACTAAAATTTTCACTCTACCGAATAATTGAATTCCAGAAACAATAGCATGAAAAGAACTTTGTCATGTCTCTAAAATGAGCATGATTGAGATATATTAAGAGAATGAAGACCTTTAGAGAGTTGGAACATACCAGTTCCATGGCCAAATCAGTTCCAACACCACTCTAGGAGAACCTTCATCGAAGCAATAGCCAAACGGAGGGAGACGGTTCAGATGGACAGAGCAGCGTCTGCTGACCAGGATGCTTTCCGACGGACGGAGCGGCGGTGCGGCGGAATAGGAGCGGCGATCAAGTACTTTCCGATGATGAGAGCAGCGTGGGTGGAACGACAGGATGGATATGGAAGGAGCGTTGGCAGTTTCACTTCAGAAAGTTGTTTTTTATTTTTAAAATTTTTAACATTAAAAGAGCATTAATCTAAGCCATTAAATTAATCAATGGTGTATCTTTACTCACTATACTCTCTAAAGTGAGATGCTCACTTTAGAGGAGCCGGATCCAGGACTCGGACACTTATTTTAGAAACCCAAATAACTCTTGGGTTTTTTAGTCCAGTCCAATAAAGTCCGCTACCCAAAAAAAATGTCTAGTAACCCCAAAAAAAGCGGACTACTCGCAAAAGAATACACAAAAAAGTATAGTTTGGGCATTTAATTTAGAAGTCCGAATAACTCTAAGATTTTTAGTCCAACCCAATAAAGTCTGTTACTTGCATCGGACCTGGCCGGATAGTCCAAATTGTCAGCTCTATTCATACTGGATGCAGATCCTCTCCAGCTTCTACAGCCTCTCCATCCAAGTTTAGCTATGGAATAACTAGAAAATCAAGACCTGTAGCTAATCCTTAGCTATTTCATAGCTAAACTTGGTTGCAGGGGCTGTAGATGTTGGAGAGGATCCTTACTGATTCATATTATACCTTTTCAATCCCCATTATTTAGGTAATATCGACATGGAGCATGCTAAACTCAATCTTTTTGATTTGAGGTTTTGAGTTTCATGGCTTTCAAACATGATTGGACCTATATACATTTCGATAATTGTTTTTGTACCACAAATAGTGGGTACACTGATTGTACCGCTTTTTGTGGTTAGAATAAAAAAAAAGAATAAGGGGAAAACATGGACTTTTTGGCCCTGCCACAAACAATGGTACAATCAGTGTACCCATTGTGTGATTGTACCACTGTTTGTGGTACAATGATAGAGACTCTATACATTTAGATAGTATTTGGTAGGTAAGTCAAAATGGGACAAAACATATTTAAAAATGGAACAAAACATAACATGGAATTTAAAAAATATACACTTTGGTTCTCTGAAAAGGGTGGAACTCAAGAAAACAAAACAAAATATCTATTTAATTTTTTTAATGATAAAATTACCATTATCGCTCTCCTAACTTTGCTCCCACAATTGTAATCCCTTCACCACTTTTGCTACTCAATGTATTCATACACCCTTCATCACCACTATTGCTATTTGCTAGCAAACACTCTCCTTTCACACTTACACATTTCACCGCCTTTGCCACCTAACACGCTACACCACCACAGACTCACATCATTATTATCTAATACCTCCGCTATTATTATGTCTATGGTTTTAAAATGCATATGTTTTTTAGTTAAATTAAATTTCATGTCGTGTTTTCTGACAATTAATTTAATTAATAAAATATACATTCAAAAATTTATTTTGATGATTAAATGTATATTCAAAGACTATAGATACAATTTTATCAATTGAGAACTAAATGACTGATATAATGTTTTGGGCATTAATTTGACTTTTTTATTTAATTTCTTTTTATTTCTTTGGTCCAGACTATTTATTTAATTTCTTTTTTTTGTCAATATTTATTTAATTTCAACTATACCTTTTTTCTCACTTTCATGGACTGGGCTCACAGAAAGCAGAATGGGCCTAGTCTCAGCGGATCCAATTTTTATTATCATCTATCAAGCACTTCGTTTGTGATCATCTAAAACAAATACACTTCTATGATAAAATGAATTAATTTTTTTTAATTCTAATGTTCTATACTTCTATTACCGAATGGTTAACCTTTTTGTGATTTAGCAGCCTCTGTTCCTAATAAAGAGCTATTTTTTTCTTACTAGTTAAAATGATGACAAAAATTAAGAGAATGTGCTAGACCACATGGAAATTGGCACGTCTAATATTGAATTTTATGATTCCTTGGTGTTGTCTGCGGATCGAATAATGGGAATTTAAAAATATGAAATAAGCACCTACAGGGAAACACAGAATACAAAAACCGGAGTGTATATTAAAAATGGAATCACATTGTAACGAACTTATAATACTTGTCCTCTTAGAGACAATCTCGATTTGAGTCCTTTGTTTGTGCATGTGTGTTTTTTCTAAAAAGAAAATCATCATTAGGGTTTATTTAGTTTAAAAAACCGATTCTTGTTTTTTTATTTTTATTAATAATAATTATGAAAATTTTTATTTTATTTCTTAACTTAAGTATTTCGGTAAAAATATACATAAAAATTACTTTTCTCAAATTCACCGAACAGAATAGTCATTTTATATAACAATTAAGAAAATGTTTCCACCAACAAAGTCCTACACAGTTGACAGATAACTAAATCCTTAAGCATCTTGATAAGGGCCCGATCATTGTCGGTGTGTATAGAAAAGACTTTGTTGGGAAAAGTAAAATCTATTTCGGGGGATTTATACGCTTAGTCTCTAGCTATCAGTTGGAGATACCTTTAATTCTCACGAAAAAAATATAACAATTAAGAAAGACATGGATTTAACAGAACAGTTATGCTATGTCCATTCATGTAATTTCGTTTATCCTTAACTATGAAAATTTCTCATAACAATACGACTTCATTTTGATATCTGATTTTGTCTGAAAATCAAATTCGCCCCCACCTTCCATCATTTTATGCAACTGAGTGAGAGGGGATGTGAACAAATCGATGAATGATATTATTATATACAGATTATATAAAGATTATTATCTGTTAGCTTTCTTTCATCTGCATCTCCTTTAAAATTTCAACTTAAGACGCTTAGAATGCAATTTCTTAATGCTTTATGTGATTTTAAATTATTATAAAAAAATAAAGTGACTCATGCTTAAAAATAAAAGCTTGGTTGAACAATTACTTATAAAAGAGTAAAACCTTAAATTAGTCACCCAAACTTGTTCTCTCTCTTATCGTTAGTCCCCAAACTAAATTAATTATGTAAGTAGTCATCAAACTTTTAAATATTCATCGCATCAGTCATCTAACTTTTATATTATCTCATCACATCGATCCCTAATAAAGACCAATATAATGATATATATTATCAAAGTTTGAGGACTAATTATATAATTAATTTAGTTTCAGTACTGATAAAGTAACAAATGACAAGTTAGGAGAGTAATTGAGGGTTTACTTATAAAACTATGACTACAAGCTAATTTAAAAAAAAAAAACAAATTACATGATTAATTTTGTTGAGTATAGGTTTTCATCGTGTAGGTACTCTCTTGAAAAGGAAAGTAGCGAATACTGAAAAGGTGTGCAAATACTGAAGGCTGGCGCTCCAGTTCCACTAGCTAACACTACCCAAGATAAACAAACAACTATCGTCCTAGATGTAAGGGTACACTTTCCTTTGACTCATTGGCGTGCACATAACTTTTAAGCCTTTTCTTTATTTTATTATTTTTGCTGATTAAAATTGAAGTGTTTATTTGAGAAGATAAAGTATAAATTGATTAAAAAATTAATAATTAAATATATATATATATGTATATATAAAAAAATTAAAAAAATATTAACACTTACATTAATTTATAAATTCAAATTTTATTATTTAAAATATATTTTTAATTTTAAAGAAGCTAAGCTCTTTAGATAAAATTGTTTAATAGATATCCATCATAATTTTTTTACCACGATATCCATCGTAATAACTCTAGCAAAATTTGTCAAAAATCATAAATTATGCTTTATGAGATCTTGACACAAAATGTATTATATAAACCACTAGGGTCGGTCTAGTGGTGGGGTTTGTTTAATTTAACATGAGGTCCTAGGTTTAAACCTCATTGTCTCTTTTGTATACAAAAAAAAGATGTATTATAAAATAATAAAATCCAGTATCACCATTACATTAGCATTAGGTATATACTCCCTCTGGTCTCAAATATAAGCAAAAAAAAACTAACTCACGCTAATTAAGAAATGTTAGTTAACTTCATTAAATTTTCTTGATGTCATCTAAAAATGAATTATATTCTCTAAATTGCCCTTCATAGGAGACTCCAATTTTATTGAAACTTGTTCCAAGTGGAAACACTATCTATACATGGTTCATTAAATAGGGTCATTGGATAGAACAATTTGAATTTAAGTAAATGATATTTTAGTCCGAGGCCATTAAATAAGACAAATTTAGTTGAAATTTGCTTATATTTTACACCAGCACAAGTGGATTTTTTGTTGCTTATATTTGAGACCGGGGGGAGTACATTTTAAATACGTTGTCTCTATAGAATATGAATTTAAAACACAATAAGAACTAATTACTATTACAGAAACATATACACAACTCCAAGGGGTTGGTCGAGTGGAGCAAGACAAGTGCTCAAAGTCCCTGCCTTGGACTGGGGCACCATCCCCTCACCCTAAATTTTTTTTCACCAAAAAAAGAAACATATACACGTATAAAAAATGTAAAGAGAGAGAGAGAATCTTGTTGATTGAAGAAGAGAAAAAAACTATCATGCTCAACCTGAAAATTAATGAATTTTATGTTGATGTTATAAAATAAGTAGAATGAAATGACTGTAACAAAAATAAAACTCATAAGTTAAAAGTGAATGTTTTTTTAGTAATGCTATCTAAGTGAAGAGTGCTAGGAACAAGCCGCTGTTTCAAGTGAAAAACCCTAGCCGCTGCGGCGCTCATCTCCCTCACAGCACAGTGCCTCCTCTCCCTCCCCGGGATGGGGGAGGGGGATTTCTCCCCTGGTGAGGTCTCCTTTTCATTTTGGATGAATTATCTCCCATTTTAGATGGGTATTCTCTCTTTATGGTAAGAGTTTTATTTTTATTTGTTTCTTTTTTTCATCTCCTTCCTCCATTTCTTCTGGTTCTTCCCCTCCCCTTTGGCTTCTTCCTTTATCTCTTTCTTTTCCCCCTCCTCTTCTACCTCCCTCTCTGTTAGGTTTTTTCCTTTTTCGATTTTTTTCTATTTCGTTTTTATTTTTCTTCCTCTCCATAGTTGTGTTGAGCTGACATTTTTGGAGGTTTATTTGCATATGAGTCCTAGAGGTTTTTCTGTTTAGATATGGTAGAGCCATATGTTCTAAACAGAGGAAAAAAAAACAAAAGAATGAAGTGAAGTGAAGAAAAATTATTCACCCAGCGAGCACCTTCAATGTCAATGTTATCCAGCCTAGGAGATTTATTTTGTTGTCTTGATTTAACTGATTTATGAGTGAGCATACTTTGTACTGTAAAGATTATCTGTTTAGTATTGCAATATCACTCTATTCACTGCAGTTGTAGATGTCGTATGGCTGCCCTTGAGGCTTAATGAATTACCATCTTTGACAAAAAAAAAGTGAATGTTTTTTTAGAGAGGATATTGTTTTTTTTTGTCACTAGAGAGGATATTGGTTGAACGGTTGAAGCTTGGAAACATCATTTGTGGTCTTGCTCAGTCTCTAAAGCATGAAGGGATTGACTTTACACTTAAATTAAAAAAGGAGTAAATTTTTCCCATCAATGAGTGATTTTTTCATATGGTACATATTCCATTTTTCTTAAACAATGTTTGAAATTCAAGTCTTGTGCTTAAAGTAAAATTCTCATCGAGAGAGCCAGTTCTATTATACTCCGGCGTCCCTTATTATAAGACCCTTTCAACCGTTTCACACAGTTTAAGAAAAGTTGGTTGATGTAATAATTTTTTTAAAAAAAATAATAGCATTCCAAATATACCCCTATTTAAAAATCACCATATTTTAGAGACATTAATTGTGACATGTTGGAAGACTCCAAAAGTCACTTCCGAATGGTGTAGTTGAGCATGTGGGTAAAACTTCATTAATTATTCACACTCATCAATATATGGGGAATAAAAATAGTTGAATATTAATGAAAGGCAAATATGGAAAAATAATTAATTTACGTAAACATCTGCAAATAGTCTTATATTAAGGGACATCCAAATCTTCTAGAAGGGGTCTTATAAATAGGGACGAAGGGAGTAATATACACTTATATTGGAATGACATTGCCTCTTGAGACATTCTAAGGGCATTACTATCAAAAGGGTTCTCAAACTTAGAGAGGATAATATAGTTGTGTAGCATAGATAAACACTAAACTATGAAGTATGGTTGCTCTAATATATTTGATCCAGACCTAGATTACTTTCTCCTTTTTTTTCCTGAAATGTAAAGGAGCAAAGCTCAAGAAAACTTTCTATTCCTTTGTCTTTAAACAATAAAACAAAAATAACCAAACGATATATGGCTGCAAAATTAGGAAGAATAATAAACTATAACACTTGAAGCCCATGCTTTGATAAACTATCAACAATGGTTGCTTTCATAAAAAATATGATGCCATGACTTATCCATGCCTATCCCTTCGATAATTAAGAATAATTTTGCTATTTAAAATTGATAGATTTTTTTAGTGATGTATCATTTTTAATTAAAGGGACAAGAAAAAATAAATAAATAGGACATGTACAACCATCACCAAGATTTCTTGATGCTTAGAGCTATGAGTGAATACCGGTCTCAATGACTTCTATAACTTAAAAAGGGAGAGAGAAGAGGGGGAAAAGGTAAGCTAATAATCTATCTACTTTTTGAATTGGAGCCTATTCTTTTTTGTAAAACGGCTCAAAAGTCAAACTTGTATCTTGCTAATGGGTCATTCTAGTATGGACCATAAAACAATCGATCCATGGTGAATCACATGAGTACACTTGTAGATTTATTATTAACAAAATCAATGGTGTGGATATTTACAATATTGTTGAGATTTGTTTCAAAAGTTTCTTAGATTCGGACTTTGGCCTAAAATGCTTATTAAATTCATACTTTTACCCATCAAGAAAAACATATTGATGAGAGAGACATCATGATCCTATAATGGTTTTTCTCCTCTAGCTAAATCAAACTTATAGGAAGATTAATGGCTCGAAGGGAATCTTTTTATGAAAGGTCAAAGATAGAGAGATTTGGTATGGATTAGAGAAGATGAAGATTACCAAAGCCTATCGAGTGTCAAATAAGCTTATCATTCGAATATTACAAACTCTCAAAGGAAGTAAATGTGCAAATCTCAGTCTAAAGTGTGTTACTTACATGCCTAAGAGAATATAACACGAAAAAAGGGGCTCAAATTCTTAATAAGAACACTATAGAAGATGCAAAAGGACGGGTGCAAACCCCAGTGGTTTGATTTTTGGGAGGAAGAAAGTGTAGCCTTGAAATGGTTCAGATTCAAGTTTGGGTACAAAGAGGTCGGGTTTGATTGTCAATCTCACGAATTTTTTTTTTTTGAGCAAGTCAAACAACATCAAAAGATTGGTCTAAAGGTCATCGTTCTCCGACCAAAATAGGAAAACCAATGTTGAATCGATTATCAACATTAAGAGCATCGCATCTTTGATCACACTAAGTGTATGTTTGATTTGACGTTAATAATTGGTAAAACCCAAGTTTGGACCTCACAACGCAACTATTTGTAGCGTTAGAAACATGGGTTTATCATGTTTTAACGCTAAACCAAACATAACCTAAAAGCACCACATCTTTGGTCATCAAACCTATGCAAAAGTCTCTCCCGAGAATATGGCACAACTTAATAATTTCTATATGTGTCAACGGTGCCAAGAAGTCAATTACAACTCCCCAATGAGCCTAGTTTTGAGGAACCATCAATTAGAAGAGTAATATGGTAGGAACGATGAACTAGACACCGAAATCTCTTTTCCCAATTAGGGTTCTAGTCACACTGTGGGAATCCTAATTAGTGGTCAATAAGAAGGCATTAGGGTTGAGTTAGAAGTATGATGGAAGAAGGAATTAGGGTTTTACGATGGAAAGAAGGGTCAAAATGTAAATAACCCCCTTTTTTGTAAACTTTCAGAATAAACAGTATCTACCGAAAATTGTTTTTTTACTTTTTTGTCATGATAAAACTTTTTCTTTTTGGTAGAATTGCCATGATAAAACTAACTCAGTTTAAAATGGAGCAAGACTATTAGGGCCCGTTTGGTGCCATGATAGGATATGATAGGATAAGAGAGTTGGATAGTGACATGATAGGATAACAGCAGGATAAGCTCTTATCTTATCCTATGTTTGATGTACACCAGGATAAGAAGACAAATATGATTATTTTATCCTGTCCTACGTTTGAGATGGACAAATTATGGTAGGATAGGATATAAAGAATATTAAAATGATAAAATTACCCTTATTACAAATTTAAATTATTTTTTTGCTTTTCAGCAAGCAGACATAAATAAAAAAAATTTTTATTAAAAAATATTTAAATTTATTTTACAAAAAAATAAAATTGCTAAAATAAAAAAATTAATATTAAAATTACCATAAAAATCGTTATTATAGAGAGGGAGGAGAGAGAGAGGAGAGAGAGAGGAGTGAGAGGAGAGAGGGAGGAGAGAGGGAAGAGAGAGGAAAGAGATATGAGAGAGAAATAGGGGAGAAGAGGGAAGAGAGAGGGGAGGAGGGAGAAAGAGGGGGAAAGAGGAGAGAGAGAGGATAGATAGGAGAGAGAAAGAGGGGAAGAGAGAGAGGAGAGAGAAAGAGAGAGGGGAGAGAGGGAAGAGAGAAAAAGGGGGAGAGAGAGGGGGAGAAAGAGGGGAGGAGAGAGAGGAGAGAGAAAGAGAGGATAAACGAGGAAGAAATTTTTTTATTTTATCCTATCCTATCTTATCACTCCCTAACCCAGCTTCCCCTCATGATAAGAATTACATTAGAAGGAAATGATAGGATAAGCAACAATTACACTAGAAGGAAATGATAGGATAAGCAACAGGATAAAGTTATCATATCATATTGGTGCAACAAACACATGATAAGTGACAAGATAGGATAAAGTTATCATATCCTGTCTCTTATCCTGTGCACCAAACGGACCCTTAGGGTCCAAGCTAGAATGACCCCTCATTAAAAGGGGGGGTATCAGGTCATAACTAAACCGCAAATAAAGCGGGACAAAGTAGAAAAATTCGAATAACTAAACCGCAAATAAAGCGGGACAAAGTAGAAAAATTCGAATAGGTCCAGAGTGTAATTGAGTTAAAATTGGAATAGTTCTGGTGGTGCAAGAGTTTAACGAGATAATATAACTATATGCTTGACTGCTGCCGTAGTTTTATAACAATTAATATACAGTTTCTTGCTTTGATTTTTGTTTTTAAACGACAGTACGCTTAGCTAGAACTTAGAACAACGGGCCAACCAATACTTGATAAGTCACAACATTATTATCTTTAACTCGTGCATTGCCAGTGACAGTGGTCAGATTTATCATTACAACAAACAAATAAATGGATGAACATGATATTGTTGAGTACAAATTTGCAAGCAATATTATGTACAAATATCGAAATAAAAAGATGATACAGTTGCCCTATTGCACTCAATCACTTTCGTAATCTTCATCATCTCCGAAAGTAAAAACAGAAGCATCTGCAGCCATGGCCTTAAACTCACTTTCTGAGCTGGACACTGTTCTTCCATCAACATCACTTTTTGGCTCACCAGCACTATGAATTGGCGCAGAGATCTTATTTCCCAGAGAAACTTGTTCTGTTGCATTTGTTAAATTCGCAATTTGATTTGAAATTTTGTTTGACTCAGACTCTCTGGTTGCATTTGCAACTGTTTCAACTGCTTCAGAAGATGCTTTTGTTTGCTTGCTTCTTGAAGCAGGATGCTCTGCCTCACCATCTGAAAACACATCATCTTTATCATGACCCCCTGACTCTTTGTCCGCATTCAACACAGGGGAGCTCACTTCAACTGGGGTGGGGACTGGCTGGACTGTTACTTGAACTCTCATCTGATTTCTTTGTAATAGTTTCAGGTTTGGAAGTTGCAACATTATCATTATAATCCACTAGCACAACCTCAACCAGGAATCCTGGAGAAGGCAATTTTCTCTACCAGAAGACAATTCCAATAAAAATGAAAATACAGTTAATTACAATATCCGATTATGATCAACAGGCATGAAAACAACACAATGAATATAATAAGCCAGACCATATTCTATCGTTAACAATAACATCACCAAATCTTTAAATAAAAAAAAATGTCTTACAATAAAAGAATCAACAATGACATTTTTGAGGGAGTATCATTGAGGAACCATAACAGCTTACCTTGTCAAAGCCATCGAGATCACTGGTGTTCAAAATTTTCCTATTTTCTGTCATTGTTGTGTTCAACCAACTAAGAGAGAAAGGGGAAAGATATTTCAGTTAAACAAAAGAGCAGCAGAAGAGACAATTGATCATTAATAAAGAAAAGTAATTGATACCAGTAAAAATCTCCTTGGCGATCATGAAAATGGATTTTGAAGTCCCCAGCCAACTCTGTAAGACCAGGCTCTCCAGGCAAAGCAAAGACCATCACTCCCTTCTTTGGTGCACTAAACCAAAAATCTTCTGGCTGCAAATAATGAGAGCTCATATCACCCAGAAATCCCCCATGCTTGAAAAAAGGGAACAAAACACACAACTTTGACACAACAGTTTAATCAATATTCAATTCGGCAATACTGTATTATTAATGAGACGCACCAAAAGATCTTTTGTTCTCGGATGCTTTTTGGTTGAGAACAACACACCTACACATGAGAAAACAAAGAGAGTAAACAGCAAATTGAGCAGTCATTCACAGACTAAGATCTTAAGCTCCACCGTTTCAAAAGGGTCAGCCGTCAGTCAATTCTTGACACAAACAAAGCAGATCAAATACCAAATATATATCTAGTTATCTCTACTAATAACCAGTTAAACATATACAATTCCTTCACATTGCTGCTTTTCTACCACTCAGGACTCTCCCCTAGAAAAACCTGAGCAAAAACAAAGCTAGTTGGTTTGGAAGAACCTAACAAAGAGTCAAAGACATATTTTCACAGTTCACACTAAAAGATCCAAGTGCATACCACATAGCTAATAGCTAAATAAAATATAAAACAGACCAGGATAGAAATAAGGACAAATTAATTGTCTAGTGAAAGAGAACATGGTAGCAGTGTTGTCAGTAAGGTTATACGGCGGATGGCGGCAAGGACCTTTAAGCGCCATACTGCCATGGCGGACGCCATGGCGGTCTATGGCGGACAATATATATATATATATATATATATATATATATGATGAAAAACAGCAAAATAATAAACAGATATATTAAAACCAACAATATAACAATCTAAAATTCATGGCATTCATAATCCTAACCAATAAAAGGATTAAATAGCCATCAAAACAAAGAAACAATGTTAAAAAACAGTAAAAGAAGTAGCTTGTGTTGTGCTCGAGCAAGAGAAGGTGCTTATGTTGTGGTTGTGCTCGCGTGGAGAAGAGAAGAAGAAGAAGGATGGGGACTGCTGCAGAACCGTGGAGAAGAGAAGAACAAGGATGAAGACTGCTGCAGAACCGCGCGGAGAAGAGAAGAAGAAGGATGAGGACCTGTCGCAGACAATGGTGGTCGCGTTGAAGGCGGTGGCAGAACTCGTCGGATGATTTCTCGAGCAGCAAAATTAGGGCTCTCGAACCAGAGAGGTTTGGGGAAAATGGAGAAAACCGGGTCAACCCGGACCCAAACCCAAAAAAAAGCCCAAAATGGGTGCCACGACCGCCATGCCCGCCATAACGGCCATAACGGCCGCCATATGTAAAATGGCGGACCCGCGCCATACAGAGGCCAAACGGCCATAACAGATCGCGGCCGCCGGCGCCATGCCGTTATGGCGCCGCCATAACCGCCATTTGATAACACTTAAGAGAAAAGTATATCAGCAAACTAGTCAAGAAAAGGAATAAACATTTTCAACACCTAAACTTGAAATAAAAATAACATGACATTATAAATCAACTAACAGAATGATCATGGACTGTATACTGCAGGGGAAGGGGGATTTAGTCCAAGAACAGCACACCTCTATGATCAGAGACAGTTATAGAGGGCCTGATCCAGTAAGGGCATCTGTGAAGCCTGAATCCCCTAAGCATGCACCTGCACAGAATATGAAGTCAGCACCTGAAAACAGGTAATATTAAAGTCACATCTTGACCAGTATATACCTGCGGGCAGGTGGGATTTCGCCATTAAAGTATGTCAACACCCGTTCAAAATATTTGACATACCTCTAGAAAACAGATGACAATAGAGAGTAAGTAATAACTCCATAATCTCTAATTTTGCACCGAATTAACACATTACATTACAAAGCTGAGCTTACAATCTGACTAGGCAGAACAAGTCCTTTTCCATCAATACATCTTTTTTGATTATAGTAATCCATTGACTCCTCAGCAGTTGGGAAGAACTGTGGTACATAAGTCACAAAATCTAAAAACAATTGAGCAACATAACAATATAAAAAGTGAAAATATCAAGCATGCTCATCATATTTTCAGGAAAATGTTTAGAAACTATTCACCTTTAAGAATAATAGAAGACTAGAAATCATCAACCCTGTCCTCGCCATTCCAGCCTTACAGTGGACAACCACAACATTTTCAATATCTTCTTTCAACCATGAGTATGCACTTTGACAAAATGATGTAATCAGTTGAATTGGTGGGCAATTATGGTCATCAAATGGGAAGCTAGCAACCTGAATAAGGAATTTTATATTTCAGATGCAAGAAGTTGCTCAAACAAAGTTTTCATAGAAATATAATGTGGCATAAAAACATAAAATTCAAGTTAAACAGAAACGTGACACACGTACTCTATGCTGTCTAGCATCATGGTCAAAAGTAGGAATAGATGGAACAAATGAATTGTTAATTGAAGAATAGATAATCTGAATACTATAGATGAAACCGAAAGTTAAATCTAAAGCAATATGTCCACAGTAATTAAAAGAAAATTTTAATGCATTCAATAAATTTACTAAAAGTTTATGGTGCATAAATGAAATTTACAGCCCTTAAACAGTTCTACCACATTTGTCCCCTCCAAGACTTAATGTAAATTCAGAAATTACCTTCCCCTCAAACAATGATGCGTCATACAGCCTCTCAGAACAGAGATTATATACTTTGTATTTACCCTGCATATCAAAAAACAAGTCAAATGCAAAACTAGACAAGAAAATGATAAGTATAGACAAAGAATCATTAAGTTTCAAAGTTTGAGGCACTATAGGAAAAGAAACACCTTACATGACATGTAAGATGCCTCCCATATAATTGAAAATTGTTATCGAACTACAAAATATGCAAGGATAGTGGCAGGATAACAGAATATATGAAGCATGTGCTCATAGCACAGAAAATATTTTATGATAACCAAAGTAAGGAGATGACAACAGCCAGAGAAAACTTAGAGAAGTTCTGGAGTTCAATATTTCTTTTGCTGTTCATATCCGAGAATATGCCTATCTAGCAAAAAGGAGGGGGGACTAGAAACATATAGAAGAGTAAACAGGCTTGCTGCACATATGAGAAGCTATGGAAGAATATGCATAGCAAAGGGGAAGATTTTATGTCCATAGGCAGTATTCACTTCCAACTTCCAAGAGACCAAATTAAACAAGGGTTTAGAATAATTTCAAATATTTTACGATATAGACACTCTTATATGAAACAATATTCTGAACAATACAACATTAATTTTTGTATTATCAACAAACTAAGAAAAAACAAGACATAAGCATAAGAACTTGTAACTTCAAGTGTCAGATCATGCGTTACTTACCTTATGGTGAGTCTCAAAAAACTTAATCACTTCTTCCATGTGATTTCGGTAAAATCCCTGTATTGCATTTGTATACATGGATAGTCAGAATACCAGTGTTTAAGGTGAAAACAACAAGCAAAACAAAGTGCATACAATATTCATTGACTCACTTCGACATAACCAAAAAAGCCAGAGCTCATGTCACCAGCAGGAAACCCCATTGCAATAATGTTTTCTGTGATATATGTCATATCTAAATCAAAACCTCCTTCCTGAAAAAAAAAGGGGGGTTATAAAAGTGGACAATAGTACATATTTGCCAAAACATTCTTTGACAAGAGAACATACAACTTAATATGAAGCAAAGAAACATGAAAATCAAACTCAATCTACTCACATTTCACGATAATAATTATATACTAAAATTTCTAACAGCTTTTCTCAACTGGAGCAGATAGAAAATTTCTTCATACAGAAGTATGACATGTTTTAACACTTAAATGAAGTAGGCAAATGTTTACAAACTTCTTGGCTTTAGAAATTCAATACCAGGTACAAGATCTAATCTAGAGAAACAGGTAACAAAAAACACTACTTACACTAATTTTACTGTTGCATTAGATAATAATTGTTACATGACAAAAGGTTTCCTTGAATAGGCTCTAAGGATAAGCTTTATACTCTTGTAAAGAAAAAGGAAGGCATCAGAGAACCAGGGATTAAAGCAATCATATGCTAATAGAAGACACAATAAATGGTTCATATGAGTAAGACATTATCAGCTTTACAAGAATAAAGACAAAGTAATTTCGTTTGAACAAGAAGAACACCTGGTATCTGCGTTTATTCTGAGAAACAACATGCCGCGCTTTAACCTGTACAGCTTTTACAGCATTCTTAGAAGAGTCAACCAGGCCTTTTGTAATACTTCCAAACAAATTAGATTGTGCTGTTGTTTCATTGGAACTGTCATCTGCCACAGGAGATTTGGAGACAACCGCAATCCCAAATTACTAGTGAGGCGTGCAAAAGCTGATTTCCCAACATTTCCACTTGGTGAGTCATCTTGGGAGCCAGAAAATGATTGAGAAATTTTCAAATTTTTGGCCCAAGATGATATGCCAGTGGAATTTAGCCTAGATGGTGCCTCAGGGGCAGAATTATCTTGTCCAGAGGCAACAGCAGCTGAAGCTTGTCCATCAGCCTCTTTAGCAGGAGGTGAAGTAGATGGAACTTTAACAGGTGGTGAATTAGACACATCAGCAGATACTGGATCCATTTGACTAAAAAAGTATTAGCGGCAACTTATGTAGAAGTTGGAAATCCTATCATTAGGTGGCCCTGGCCCTACGGAATCTTTCTTGTTGAAGCTGCAAACAAAGACATAATGTTAATAGAACACAGGACAAAAAATGCAAACAGTATTTCTTTTTTTTCACATTTTTCCCATTCATTTAATCATTCTCTACCTAAAATATAAGTCATAACAATACCCTAGGCAGAAGAAAGAAAATGTGTCTACATACACATTTGTAATTGTGAATTGTGACTAAATTGTGTCTATGTAGGAATTAGTAATAGGCTAGTTTATTTTATCTTTCAATTTATTGTTCATTGTTACCAAACAATCATGTTCTTTCATCCACCTACAGGAAAATGTAGTAACTCCATAAAAAGTTAAACGATGACAGCCATTACAATTCACAGCTAGATAATATCACAATAGTTATTACATCTTTAGCTTCTAAAAAGTTTCACAAATGATTTGAAAAAAAAAATTGCAAGATTTAAGGGACGACAAAAACTAAGTGCAGTATCATATACAATGACTTCATATATGCGTATCCTCACGCCTACCTTTCCCCCGGATGAACTAAGGACAAAAATCAAATCCATACAGATATGCCACAATAGTTTTCTGGCACTTCACTTCCACAATGGAAGAGCAGAAAAAAATTACCTCGGAAACCCATAGAAACACTTGCAACACTTATCAACGATTCAAAATCTAGCAGTTTATACTAGTCTTGCCCATTATTAAGCATCTAAAAACATTTGAGGATAACGATTTTTAGTTATTGTACGAACCTGTGATTTCAACTTCTAACTAAATTAAATCACGACAGAGATAAAAAATTAAAAAAAAAAATGCATAGAAAACGGAACTATTAATCACAATTTTGCACAGATTGGAATTCGTAAAAGGAATCGTGCAATATGCTTATGAAACGTAAAAAACCATTCAATATGGATAAAGAAAAGGAGAAAACAATTAATTTCAGATCTGAAGATAGGAGGTGATCTTACCGAAGGAGGTGGAGACAGTGGATGGAAAGAGGGGGCAAGTGAAGGAAGGAGCTGGTTAGGGTTTCGAGGACGATGAGAACGGAGTCGTTGAAATTTGTAAGGTGATACTGATTGACATGCAAATGCAAGAAAGACGACTTTGATGTCATAGATTCATGATCAGACGGTTGCCGCAAGCCGAGGGGTTATCACGTGTTGTATTGTGCACCCTATTGTGCGCAAACTTGCTCTGCAGTTGCCATATTAAACGGAATATAATCAATCGAAATCCAGACACGCCCTTACTTAATAATTCACCATTGTCCTTGATTCGTTTTGGAAATTAAGGGCAGTTAAGTCTTCAAAAAAATAATTTTGGATTCTATTTTCAGTTTTTAGTAATTATTAAAATATTTG
The DNA here is from genome assembly GCA_026901365.1 of Sesbania bispinosa. Taxonomy (NCBI): domain Eukaryota; kingdom Viridiplantae; phylum Streptophyta; class Magnoliopsida; order Fabales; family Fabaceae; genus Sesbania; species Sesbania bispinosa. Next base: position 1,034,512 of record QLOH01000286.1, read on the forward strand.
CATGGTTTTCATTTTATTTTTTATACTTAAAATTTTATACTGCAAATAGTAAAAACAAATTATATTGATTTCTCTATTTTTTATATAGAATTTCAAAATATAAAATAAAATAAATAAATAAATTAATATTTTTTGTAATTGAAATTAAAAAACATGAAATGAAAATGAAAAATGTTCCCTAATATTATGTTTATTTAGTATGAAATAGGAAAGAGAGAGTTATCAGACAAAGAGATGAGAGAGTTAGGGGCACCACTGTGTTTGTTATTGGTGGGGGAGAGAGTTGTCAAAGAAATAATGTGTGGGTCCCGTGGTAACTCTTTTCTGCTGTTGATCGAAGAAATAGGTGAGAGTGAGCTGGTCCGGCATGAACTTACAATTTTGCCCCTATCTTCATTGCTTTTCATGGTAATCATTTATTATTTGTAAGGGTAGTTTAGTCTTTTTATTATTTTTACAAATCTCTCTCTTATTTCTACACAACCAAACAACTATAAAAAATAATTTCTCTACTATCTCTCATATTTTTCTAATATCAATCAACCTCTATTTCCCTTTACTTTCTTATTATTTCTCTTTTTCGTACCTCTCTCTTTTATATTTCTCTATATAAATCAAACACAGGCTAAAAGTGAGACAATTCATAATTTTTAAAGTTTTCTAGGTGCATGTTTAAAAATATGGAGAAAAAAGAAAAGTTAAGGAGAGAAATGGATGGAGAGAGCACAAAAGTATTAAAATATAAAGAAAAAAAATTCTTACAATTTTTCCTTTCCACCCTTCCCCCCTATTTTTCAACTATCAAACATATCCTATAAGTATTAAAATATAGTTATTTTATTAATAAGTTAATCTATCTTATCTTCTTCCAAGAGAGTTGCTTTCACATTTAAATGAGAATTACAATAAGTTTTTTTCAAGTTGATTTGTTTATTATGATTAATTATAAAAATTTTAAAATTGAATAGTAATCATTAATATGTTATATTTAAAATTAAAATACATATCGATATCGATGTTTGCTTTACCGTTTCTTACCCAAAAATCAATTTGGCATTAATCACTATGCATAATCCATGGATACTTTTTTCTAAATTCTTAAGTAATATACTTTTAATGCAAGCAACCTAATGCAAAACCAATAATATGATGCACTAAAAAAATAGTACAGTCACCGTAGTTAACCATCCAAAATCATTACATGAAAATCAAACAATTCAAATTCGACTTTAATAATGCTAACATGCAACCAATTTGATCTTCATTTAACGGTTCTGGATGACTGACTGTACCATTTTTTTTATTCCGGGAATCCGATTCCAATTTTGTTAGATTAAAGGCTACATTTTAAATTTATAATTTTTTGGGTCATGAACATATAAAGTGAAACATTATATGTAATGATTTTTTTTTGTTCGAAATATGTAATGATTAATGAGCTAAGCTCACGGTAGAAAAATGGCATCGCAATGGAGATCGGCTAAGCTTGCATTATGGGCCAGTGGAACTGCAGCCCACAAGTTCCCCTATAAACCTGTTGGGCCTTATTTACAGGAATGGACCTGTTAATACTTATAGTATACTGCATGGTTCAGGCACTTGTACTGACCCTCAAACCTCAATGAGTTCACAATTTTCATTCCTTAAAAAAGAATTGTGTGGGGGAGATTTGATTTGATTATGAAAATTTACACCTCACACATCGTGTGGAAGTAGCAATTCGGGTATAAAAGCAAGCAATTGCGTGTCAGTATCTAATCTAAAGCTGAAAATGGAAATGAAAGAAAGTAGAAACACAGAGAAAGAGAATCAAGAATTTGTAAATATATACAACCCATTCAAATTAAAAGCATCAATATCCGATTTGCATGCTGCTCGAGCAGTTCTAGAGCTATTTACAGCAAACAGTTTGGAAATATATATATTCTGTTTAGTTCCATTCCATCAGGATATTAATGCAGGCCAAGTGGCAAACTCCAACCCAATACTTCAACAAAATGCCAGCTCCAGGTGTTTCATTCTCTCACACATTGTTACTTTTCATGGCAGCTTTCCGTTGGGTCCAAGTACTTTTAGCAGGTCTGCGTCTCAAAGCTTTTATTCCAAAGGGATTGTCTTTGCTCTGTTGCATGCAGAAAAATAGGAATTTAAAACAAAATTCACAAGAGACTGACTAATATGATTTATATCAAAACAAATGGAAGAGTATAGATAAATTGTTACCAATCGGCAAGTTTCAGCTTTAACATCACAGACAGGGTAATCAGGAGGGCAGCAGCTGGAGCTGTCTTCACAGCAGGTTGCAGACTCAACAGGGCAGCATCCCCATCCAAAGCAAAATCCTTTAAACTCAAAAATGCAGCAGCATGTGGTTCCAGATGAGCAAGAGTAGTATTCATCACATACAGTTGAAGGGCTTGCAGGAGATGGAGGAGAAGGGCCAGGATTTGGGGGGTTTAGACCCTTCTTGATGGGGTAAGATGGCTCCATTGCTATCCCACACTTACCAGTCTCAGTATTTAACACATTCCTTTCCAGCTTTATGTAACCATTCTCACCCCATGCTGAACCCCAAGAGTTCCTCACCAACCAGTAATCAGTACCATTTTCTGTTCCATATCCAACTACCACAACACCATGGTCAAGTTCTGTTCCACATAGGCCAGTAAAAACACCCTGCATCAACAAACATCAGAATTAGAAAAAAAAAAAAAAGATAAATATGAGACAGAATGAAGGCACATTTAGGATTCTTATTGAGATTAATTTAACACACTTGAATATAGCAAATAATTGAATTTTGCAAAATCTAACTTGCATCCAAAACCTACCTTGCATATAGCAAAAATTAAAAAAGAATAATACACATTTAGGATTCTTTTTTAATATTACCGATTCATAAAGTTGGAATGCTCTGCCACCAGCTTCAATGGCAACACTGACTGGTTGGTTTGCAACAGCCTTCATCAAGGATTTCTCATCATTTTCAGGGACATCTTCATATCCATCAATGGTTACCACCTTGGCATTTTTCTGAGTAACCAAAAATGAAATCAAATCAGATAATTAAATTACAAAAACACACTATCTGTCACAATTCAAAATAAAAAGCTCAGAGTATGGGATGAATAAAACATACTCTGTTTGGATCACATGTATCATCACGAGCATGGTATGGGTAATCCTCTTCGGTATCAATGCCTCCATTTTGTATTATAAAATCAAATGCATAATCCATGAGGCCTCCATTGCACCCCATGTTATAACCTCTATCACAATCAACCAACTCTTGCTCAGACAGAGAGATTAGATCACCGGTTACAATTTGATTAATCCCTTCCACAGCAGCAACAGTGGAGAATGCCCAGCAACTCCCTTCAGGGACCACAATACCATTCAACTCAGTCAGCAATAATCAAACCTCACATCTCACAAACAAAAAGAAAGCTACCATTTTTCTCAAAACATAGACAAACAAAACCAATATAAATTCAAAGAATGAAAACAGAAAACTCACCACATTGGCCTTGATCTTTAACAGGGGCAACCGCACCTTTCTCTCTCCAATCCACTGAAGGTGGCAAATCGTCGCTATCACGATAAGCGTAACGATTGGTCTTTTTGGAGCCAGAAAGCATTCCTTTTCGGGTACCCAAAAACATGGCACGATACTCCTGATTGGTGAGATCGGCGAACTTGTTGAGCCCCAACTTGAAGGTTTGGTTCTCTGCTTTGTTGTGCTCGTCGATGAAGCGTAGGTTATCCTTGAAGATGTCAAACCTGCGTTCTTTCTCTCCCAAGGCATTGTAAAATTTGCGATGCTTCACCAGCCAGGCCTCGTAGATGCTCCTGGCCTCGAGGTTAGCGTCGTAGTCGATGATGGACATGTCTAGGGCAGAGGCAAGAGCCAAAAAGGAGAGCGCAAAGGAGAGGGAAAGGTGCGAGAGAGCCATGATTGAATGGGAAGTGAAAGGTGGGATTGTGGAGGAGGAGGTTATATAGAATAGAATTGGGATTGGTTCAGAAAACGGAATGTGCGTTAAAATAGGAGCCGTCCTACAAGTCACGCATGTCAACATGCCTGGAATGGAACTGGCTACTCTCCATTCTCCAATCCCTATACCATACTACCTTCCTTCTAAATTTAGGATTAGGATTAGATTAGATTACCGCAATTGATTATCATTTGACAGCGATAGAAACAGAATGACTTCTTTTAAATCTATACATCGCTTTTCTTGTCTAGGCTAAATCTTTTTTTCATGAATTAGTACGGCTAAACCTTAAAAAGAAAATTACATTTTCTCCATCTAAAAAAGCACATCTTTAAAAAAAGAGTTTAATATATATACACGATCAGTGTAAAGAAATTTTACACAGACATCTAATGATGTGCTGCCACATCATTTATTGAATTTAATGACACATGAGGTGTCACATTTATTTAATGATGTGGTGACACACCATTGGATGTCTGTGTAAAATTTCTTTACACTGACATTGTATATTAGTTAAATCCTTAAAAAAATTGCTAAAATGTATTATATATATTAAAGCCCTAAAATATAGGGTTGTTATTTATACACTATTGTTGCCACCTTACTGTTTTACCATACTTTCACCATTTCAATTTTGTACCCTTTCACTTTCTCAACTTGCAATAAGCTCTCAACTTGCTCTTATCTTATAGTAATTAAAATTCACATATATTATCATTTAATTTCCTTTATCCCTTATAGTAACAGAAGTTGAAAAGTTTTTACCCAACTTAACATAAAAAGATCAATTATGTTATCATTATATTTTATATGTTTAATATTATATTTTTGTTTAAAAATATTTATAACATTACTTATTCATATGCATAAATCCATGTACATTCTATCTATTATCTATCTATTATATATTAAAGCTGAACCGCGAGCTATAAATTTGTCACACCAATTCTGAAATCATCATTTATGTCTAATTTTGCTACAACAACAATAATATGAGGGGACACCTCTACATTTTGACTTTCCTTACAATATATTATCTATTATAATATTTAATATTCCCACTAACAATGCTTAATATTTTTTTTTTAGTTTAACCACAGGTATCCTCCACTGAAGGCAATCCTGTTCGAGCCGGGAACATCCACATCATGGTGGGTCTAGCTCTCCCGGTGGAGTTTTTTTTCATCCACAAGACTCGAACCCGAGACATTGCTCAAGCATGTACCCTTGAACCAACCCCTATTGGTAATGCTTAATATTATTTTAATATTCTAAAATTGTCATTCTTAATCATTATTTTATCATTATCTATCATTATGTCAATGTAAGTTATAAATGAAATGTATTACTTTATGTATAATCCATTGAAGGAAATCAAACCACCACCAATCTTTAAATCAACTCTAAATTGTATGAAATTATAAATTATTCTTATTATCATCAATTCATACTTTTTCCCCTTTATTAAAAATAAATTACAAGATTATAGCACCTACGCAATGCGTGAGTTTATATCTAGTTTCACATAAACCGCAAGAGCACCTAAAAAAGCATAAGACATTACTCCACAGGCAGTCAAATATTTGGCTAAATTATCAATTACAAAATTAACTTCACAATAAACATGGTACCAACGAACTAAATCCACAGGGAGGACCACATTCACAATAAACATAGTACCAGTTGCGCATGCTCATGTATTACAGGTAATCACTTTCAAAGAAATTATTAGAATTCATAGAGTATAATTCAATAATCATACATTAAAAGTTACATTCTTAGCAAGGTGTGCAAGCCATGACGGATTCTCCAAAGTTTTGCTTGCATAGTACAACAAGAATACAAGATCTCTGTTTGCGAGAGTAAACAGGTACTAACGTATTTCAGTGATCACATATATTGTCTCCACACAGTACATGCCCACGTTAAAAAGGAAAGAACCATCATTATTTTTCGAGATAAATTATTCTTACAACAAAATCATTCTACAACTCATACAACATATTTTTTATTTCTATCTCTCTCCATCATATCACTCATCACATCTCACACTTCTCATCTATTTCTATCTCTTTTCTTGTTGTACAAGAAATTTGTACATTCTTGTTGTATGATTATATAGCTTCTCTTATTTTTCTCTATCCATGCCTTTATTGGTGGGGTCGCAATATGTTTGAATATAGCAATTTGAAATTACTAGAATGAATATCAAAATAAAGAATTTTAATTGACAAGATGAGAGGGAGAAAAATACCATATTTATATTCTCTTTCATTTTTATTTCTCTTATATCAAACAACCCAAAATTCTTCACTATTTCTCTTCATTCCATTTCTCTCTCATTATTTCTTTCCACTCTATTTCTTTTCACTCTAAGTCTCTACCACACATACCTTAACTGTCATTGTCGCTACTATTTTGTTGTATAAATAGTAGAGTTGTCAATCTAGCCCCCAGCCCATGGATCGATCCATTTAGCCCTCTATAACAGCCCTATTTTGTATCCCACTTAATTATGTGTTCTATTTTATTTTAAATTTTCTGGGTGGCTTAAGTGGGCTAACCCGCCTTAAAACGAGGGTGTATTGTATATGTTGGCTCATTTTATTTGGCGAGCCAACCCGTCCTAAAACTATTTTTTGGCATGCGACCCGTTTTTCCATCCCTAACTACTACCACTTTTCTTCTCTTTATTTATTGAAAAATTGACCAACATTAAAAGCCTTTATTAAATGTTAACGTTTATTTGTAATAACGTTCATGGCTACAACTCTTATGTAATCTTAAAACTATACACATTAAATGATGAACACTAACTTATGAATATTTAAAAAAATATTTTTTTAATTATTATCTAAAAATATTTTCATTAATTAATATTTAAAAATATTTAATACTGATTTAATTCTTCAATCATAAATTAATTCCCTAATGATTGAAGTAGTTATTATATTTTTCAGATTAAAAATTCCTATATTTTATTCTCAATATAGAGTACCTGGAGCTATGTATACATGTATAAGAACCAATAATGGAAAAAAATATGCTGTTACTTGATTTGTTCCATAGTCAGTAGTTATTTCTAAAACATTAGGCATGCTATGAATGCTTTGTTAGTAATTTTATGCTTTTACTTAATTTGTTCAACAGTAAATTCTAGTATGGACTGATTTAAAAGTGTTGTATAATAGAAATGGCAAAAAATCACATTTTGATTATTTATTTAATGTAAATGAAATCTGCTTATTGAAAATATTTTATATTAAATTTTTATTAATTATTTATTTATTAAAATAATATAATTGAGCTAGGTAACCCATAAAATTAGATCTGTTAGCCTAAGAATGGGTTGGCCCACTTCATAGGCCGAGATGATCAATTTGAAAGGTGAGTCAAATTTTCAAAAATTAAGGTCCATGGACTAGCCCTGTACCTTGGGTCTTGTGGGCTTTTCTCTGTGTGGGCCTTTTAGTCCTGACCCACGTGGGCTAGAGCTTGATGAGCTTATTGATAGCTCTGATAAATAGGGGGTTATTTATTAGAGAAAAAAAATGAATAGGGGGTTCTCCCCTCAAATAATGCATCTAGCCCTATCCCAGCTCTCCCACTCCACCATACATTATTGTGCATTTGAGCTCTCGAGCACCTTTTAATCAATGGTTCCACCAAAATATTGCAATATCCTTAATTCGACCAGTCTCTAAGCATATTTATTCATTTTTTATTCATAGTAACTAAAACAATCCCTAATGTTTAAAATTAAAAAAAAAATATATTAAATAAAAGGGGCACAGGAATCGCGTTCAAAGTGCAACTGTCAGCGCCATGACATAGAGCCTTGGAATATTTATAAAAGACAGTGGAACAAAGCAAATGCTTTTTTTATTCTCACAGCATTTTATTTCGTTCAATATATAGCAAATACTTCGATATTGTTTATTGATAAGGAAGTATACAGTTTTCGGCTATTGTAACTTTTTGTTGTGTCTACTTTTTTTTTCTTGAAGTACCTAAACACACCCTAACCTTTGAAGTGCCTTCCAATTGAGAATTAACTACCTCGTCTTGTATGTCATTTTCCTCCAGAATACAAATTCAAATCCATGACCTCCTGCACTCATTATAATATTAAGAAAGCATAAGAAACAAGCGCAGCAATGGATACAAAAAAAAAATGTTTCTGCTAATCCCCTGTTATTATAGATTAGAATACATGGTCTCTCATGTTGTTGGAATTAATCTGGTAAAATTCTACATTTAGAAATGAGTTAAATAAAATAAAAAAAAATATAAAAGAACAAATCCATATACCTAATATCCTAAAATTTTGGGTGAAGATGTGATATCATAACTAAATTTCTCTAATTAATCTACATATACATTTCTCGTGGAGAATTTCAAGTTTTGAGATATAACAGGAAAATGATATAGCAGCATATAATTAAGTTGTGCACATTTTACCATTCTTTGGCCGCTATCTATGAGAAACATCTATCACTTGATTATTTTCAAGGGTCTCATCATTGCATTGTCTTCATGGTCCAATATCTGCGTAAAAAATTAAAAATATTATAATAATAAATATTAGTTAAAATAAAATAAATGCGTGTGTGACATGTGCAAATAATAATGTAATTATAGAATAGTATCAAACTGAAATAAGAATAAAAAAAAAGCAAAAGTAAAAGAGACTACGAAAGCATTTTCTTGGCGAAATGGAAATGATAAGTACTTACATGACAATGATAGACGTAGCCAGGCTCCGTGGTTGCATCAAACCCATACGATGCATTGGTGTGTATGTAAGAAAACCTCACAACAATTTTTGTCACAAACCCGGGTCTCATCTTGAACACATTTTTCCACCCTTTCTCATGAGCTGGCACCTCTTCTTTTTTACCTCGTGCATATTTGTCCACGTGGCACTTGATTGCATCGTTGAGTTTCATCATGCAGTCCTTAAATTCATCAGATTTCTCCAGCTCCGTCTGATCCAACACCTTGAACAAACCCAAATGAATGTGAAGCGGGTGATTATCTTCCGTCAAGTTGATCACATACCACACTTCTGTGGACCCCTGCTTCGGCGTTTCCGTAGCCGGTGCTTCATACGGTTTCCCATTAAGGTACAAGTGTGTTGGCTCATCAATGTCACTCGTGTACTCATACATAGCAACGTATCGTGTGTGCGACACACTGGATAAATCCGCAACAGGGTAGTTTAAAAGCCTTTTAGGAATCCGTGACGTGTCAACTTCTCGTTTAGGTAGGATGATGAATTTCATAACCTTGCCGTTAACTTCATCCACAGGGTCACCAGATGGGTAAGGATAAGGTGCATCATTGGCTAGAATAGCGACGTTGCTCCTTGACTGAGAGAAGTCAACAATGACGTCTGTGATCTCAGATGGCCCCACTAAAGTTTCATTCGTCGTGACAGGCTTTTCGATATAAGCCGAATCCGATGCCACGTGGGTGAATCCTAAGCCATTGGTGAAGAAGAGTTTAAAAAATCTAGCGTTGCTGGCGTTGATTATACGGAATCTATATCTACGACGTCGTACAGTGAGACGTGGCCATGCTTTGCCGTTTACAATTATAGCGTCACCAAAATACTCTGGCTGCCACTGCGGGTGTATGGAAGGGTTGTTTCCAGTGGAATTCATGAATATTGAGCCATCAGTGCGGAAGCTACGATCAAAGAGCATCAACGGTCGATCGAATTCACAACCTTGGGGTAATCCAAGTGGGCCCTCGATGGAGGGTTGGCGAATGATGTAAGCCCCAATTAAGCCAGCAAGAAGGTTGACTCTGGTCAACCCCATAGCATGGTCATGATACCATAGATTTCCTGGGTGTTGATTATTTGGGTAGTGATAGGTCTTTTTGGTCCAAGTGGGTCCCTTTTCTTTGAATCCAGCGGTGAACCATGCGAATGCGTTTCCATCGCTCTCGGGTGCATGGATTCCACCGTGGAGATGAACCACTGTAGGGATACCCCCCATGGCGTTGGTGGATGCAACGGGGATAGTTGGATCCCATGGGAGTATGTGTTTTGGAGGGAGGAGATTTTGCCACGTCACGTAGGTCTCAACTCCATAGAGGGCCTCAATGGTTGGACCAGGAACTGTTGCTGTTTCTCTGCTTAATCCATACGCGTAAACGGTTGTTGGAGGGAGATCTCTGTGGAATTTCTGCACAAGGGAAAAGAGAAATTTGAATAGAAACGTGCCAGAGAAGCATCTCTCGGGCTTGAGAATCAGATTGTTAAATACTTAAATAAAAAATTCTGGAAAGAGAATTTCATTTGACAAACATTGACCTATAGTTACGAATGAAGATGCTAAATACTGTACATCCTCATTTAATGGTCAACATTTTTCAAACCAAATCAATTAGTATTAATTGTTTTATGGTCATACAATAAAACATTAAATTTCTTAAGGGTTTAGATATTTATTTATGAAGTTCTTTGAGATCTGCATAGAATATGCTCTTCCCCTATTTATGCGTATCTTTCACCATCACTAGTACAATATAATGTTCTGTTTGAGTTGGCTGAAGTCAAACCTCAAACAAATTTTAAATGAAATCTAATAAATTATGATGAGCACTACTGAATGTTGAGTTTAATAATCAAAGTTATGACAAGTGCGTATGCAAGAAGACATACTCATAGTGGACAATATGGGTTATCAATGTCAAGGACAGAGTGGATGACACTTTCAGGGAACCAATTCTTTGCCTAATAATATATTCATCTAATCCTCAAAGCCCGTGGTCCACTAAAGTTGATGAATTAATGTCAATTAGAGAATAAAGAAAGCTTTAACTTTTAAACTAAGGAGCCAGAGTCTAATATTAGGTACCAGGGCTAGTTTTCCCAACAGAGACTCAAATTCAAACTTTTACTTAAAGAAAATTAGTATTTACCACTTAAATCTGATTGGTTAGTGTAGTAGTTTAAAGACACTAGTTAATGATTAAAAAATAAAAGATATTAAACAAAAACTTTTAGCCAATAGCTCATATGCCATGTTGAGCATCACAATTAGATGTGCACCCTTTACAAACTGGCACTAGGTAGGTAAGAGGCTAAGAGCAGTGTCACATGCATATGCAGCCAGTTTAATTAGTATATCAGGTGAATAAAAAAGGGTATAAAAATTTGTAGCCTTTGATAGAAAACAAGTGATTAAGAAAAAAGAAAACAAGTCACAAATTTTTTAATTAGCAGATTGTTTGTGTTGCGTAAAATGAGTGTCGTCATTTGTTAACTGACATATGATTTGTGATTGGAACTTTTACTTGGAGGAGAATGATGAATGAATGATGATGGATGATGAACTTTGGCCAAGATTACAAGAAAGTAAACATCAGCATAAGATCAGAAAAGGTGAAAAACCACCTACGTACGAACAACAAATAGATATGCAACACGGAAATATATTGCACTGAGAATTTAAAATTTCATTATATCCTAAACTCTTTGTTTGATTTGAAGAGAGAAAGAGAGAAGAGAGAAATAGGAAAAAATAAGAGATAAGGAAGAGAGAAATAGTAGAAGAATAGAGTAGAAATAGAGATTATTTGGTATTAGAGAATTATGAGAAATATAGAAGAGAAATTAATTATGGTAGTTGTTTGGTTGGGGAGGAATAAGAGAGATGTGTAAAAAAAGTAAAAAGACTAAACTACCCTTAAAATAAAAAACATAAAATAATTCACCCTAACCAGGGATAAAATTGAAATTTCACACCCAACCCCCCTTACTCTCTCATGGGGAGATTACAATTTTAGTGGGGGCCACCATTTTTTCTAATCTCTCACCTCTTCTTTTATCAATCCAAACTCGGTGGTGAGTAGAAATTTGTGTCATCTCTTTCTCCCTTTTCTTTCTTCGCACAATCGCTCATAACAAACGCAACAAAAATCTTAGGCTATTAAATGAAAGTAAAAAAATAATTCTGTATCCATAATTGTATTATACAATTAATTAAACCATTCAAAAAGAGGCAAAACTCAATTTAGATATAGCAAAACTAATCAGAATCATAATCAATCGTGACACGGTATTTGGTAAGGAGTAATTCATGTTGGCGTCGTTGGAGTGGCATTTTTTGTGAGTAAACGAGGAATTAATGGTTTCAGAAAGAATTCGATAGAAATTTGGAAAATGAGAAAGTTCTGATTTGGGAACGTGTGTGAGAGAGAAAATAGTGTGTAGACCTGAATAATAAAAGTGAAAACTAGCTGTGGTGAAAGGTAACAAGGAGAAGTGAATAATATTTACCTTGTGAATGAATAATATAACAACAATACATCAAACTGGTGACATGGAAGCATGACTGTTTCAGAAAGATATCAGTAGAAATTTGTTTGGGTATGGCTACTCTCTTAAAACTGAATTGGGAGAACATAGATAAAAATATTAATCAATAGAAAATCATAAAAAAGTTATAAAAACACTTTTAATTTAACTGATCACTGAAATGAAATAAATCAATATAATAAAAATTTATAACGTCATGTTTATTTTTAAATATTAATAAATTGCTTAAATAAAATTTTATAATATAAAAAATTCAGTATTCCGAATCTGAATCATTTGTGAACATGTCAAATCACAGCAAATAATTATCTAGCTAGAAGCATCACACGCTAGCTATCACGCATCACACGCTAGCTATCACACAATCTCACAGAGAAAGAAAAAAAAGTTATCTAGAACTAGAAGGATGCAATACAGTGGTGTAAGGATTATTTAAGTGTGATTTAAATTCATGAACCATGTTAGTGTCGCCTTGGCAATTATCGAAACCAGCAAAGAAGGAATTCGGCATGACATACACTAAAGACAAAAGGTGAAGAAATATATATCCACATTAATTTTTTTAGATAAAAGGATAATTCGAAAATAAAAAACGCACATACCCATTTCTTCTTGAACATGCCAATCTTGAGAGACTTTGATTTGGGGACGCCATTAAAAGCCTGATAGGCAAGGATTCTGGGCATATCAGGAAGGTCATCGACAAACATCTGGAGCTTGGATGCATTTATCAGGTTGTCTGAAGCTGATGAAGAGGTAATAGCAGCTAAAAAAGCAAAAAGAGAGAGTAGTTTCAGGAACAATGTTGTCTCCATGTCTAGATTCTTCTCTAGTGAATACTGATGGGTAGAGAGAGAGAAATAGGGAAATATATAGAAGAGGGAGAAGGGTAGTTGAAGGAGGAGGATATTGGTCAATACTGGGTTAGTGTCTAATGGTGGAGGTTCTGCGTTGTGCCATTGTGTAATTTTTGGGGCCACAAGAGAGGTTGAAGAGGGAAAAAAATGAAAGAAAGGGAAGGCCACTCTTTGTTTTGTTGCCTCCCAGGAAAGAGTAACGGGGGGAAGTAAAAACATAAACAGAGAAAAAGTCAAGGTGCAAGGTCATTGTAAAGTGGACAAAGAAAAGAAAAAGACAAAAATCAATAAGGAATATGTATAATAATTTTTATTCAAAAACATGGCATTAATTATATTTATAGTATTTTATTTTAGATAAATATTGAATGTATAGTATTAAATATTGTATAATTTTATAAAAAAAAATAATTTTGATTTGTTAATTGGTAGATATGGCAATCAAACCCAACATGCAACTGACGCAAATACAGACATTCATGCCCCGATTTTAATGGGAAAAAACCTGATCATGTATTCATCACGCCTTTAACCTCCTCAATATAATAATTAAATAATTTTAATTATATTAATAATTAAATATTTTCGTTGTCACCTGTGTTTTCATGGAGTCTCCCAATGATGTTATCATGGAACCAAAGCCCCCGGATGATGCCTCTCAGCATCAAAAGATATCATTCAGAGATAAATTGGTGGGGAAGGAAGGTTCAAGCACCCAAAGACAGAGAGTTGATTTAATTACAAACAATCTGTTCAGGATTGAACTAGAGGATGGCAACTAATTAAAGCCTAGATGTTTTGTTGCTGATTCAGTCTTGGAAAATCTCAGAACCTCCTGGGTTGATGCAATTATCATCAAAGTACTAGGTAAGGATATTGGATATATAACTATGCTGTCAAGATTGAAGAAACTTTGGAATTTGGTTGGTGATTTTGAACTTTTGGATGTGGGTAATGGTTATTATGTCACAAATTTTGATCTTGATGAAGATAGAAGCAAAGTCATATATGAAGGTCCATGGATGCTATTTGATCATTATTTATCTGTTAGAGCATGGACCCCTGACTTTGTGTCCTCAGAAGTCACAATTAAAAGCACTATGGTCTGGGTGCGCTTCCCTAATTTGGGTCTTGAGTACTATGATGAAAGGGTGTTGATGGCAATGGCAGCTGCAATAGGGCGACCCATCAAAGTTGACAGAACCACTCTCAATGTATCAAGAGGTAGATTTGCTAGAGTTTGTGTAGAAATCGACCTCAATGAACCGGTCATTGGGAAGGTTTGGCTACAGGGGCACTGGTATAAGGTAGAGTATGAAAGCCTACATCTAATTTGTGGGAATTGTGGGTTCTATGGGCATGTGACAAGAGCATGTACTGCTCATCCAGAAAAAGTTCAAGTTGTTTGTCTAGAGAAAGTGCAATCTCAAGAAGAAACCCCACAACAAGAAGTCAAGGATCCAATTCTTGATGATAAAAATACTCAGACTACCATCAATTCTCAGGATCAAGATCATGACCCTCTTCATGGAGAGTGGATGGTTGTAACTAGAGCCAAGAAGTCTAATTCATGTCGGGGAAAAAGGAAAGCTATAGTCAAAGACACCTCAGTTCCTCAAGTCAAGAAAGGTCCTGTCCAAGCCAAGAAAATTATAGACAAGCCAACAAATGAAAGCCTGCCATCCGGGGAAATAACTTTCACCAGCAAGCCTTTAGAAAATAAGGTTAATCTCAACTCTAGAAAGAAGAGGCACGGAACAGATTCCTCTGATAAAGCTTCTCTGCCTTCTTCAAGCCAAGCAGGTTCATCTAAGCTAAAGTTGAAGTCTACTGCAGAGAACTCTAATCAGGTTAAATCAGTTGGTCACCCTTTTGGTTTCAAAACTGTTCTCAATGTAGATGTA
Organism: Sesbania bispinosa; assembly: GCA_026901365.1. Taxonomy (NCBI): domain Eukaryota; kingdom Viridiplantae; phylum Streptophyta; class Magnoliopsida; order Fabales; family Fabaceae; genus Sesbania; species Sesbania bispinosa. Next base: position 1,049,603 of record QLOH01000286.1, read on the forward strand.
TTATCTGCAAATAGAATGAGGTTCAGGGATGAGGATGACCCCTGCACTGATACTGGTTTGGCCAAATCTGGTGAGACTGAGGATGAACAAGTGGTGGTTGAGGAATCTCATGATCAAGGCAGTCATCTGCAACCAAAGGTAATCAAGTCAAACCAAACAGGATGAACCAGGTTTGTCTGTTCCTTTTTCTCAGCTTTATGGTTTTATGATGAATGCCTTTAAAGATTTCACTGTTTTTTCCCGGAACATTAGAGGAGCTGCCAATAAGAGTAGCCATGGACACATTAAAGATTATTTAAGACAGTTCAAACCTAATCTGGTCTTTATTTTGGAAACTCATACTCAATTTCAGAACACTAAAAACTTTTGGCATAACATTGATTACTCTCCAATTGCTATCCAAGAGGCACAAGGTCATTCGGGTGGGATATGGGCTATGAAACAGAATGCTTCTAACTTTAATTTTTCAATATTTGATTCTTGCTCTCAAGCCATTACTCTAGAAATTTCTACAGGAACTGCTAGCTGGATTTGCACAGGGGTCTATGCAAGCCCTGTCCTCTCCAATAGAGATATCATGTGGAGCCATATTCAGTCCCTGAGCTTGACAATTTCTAAGCCTTGGTTTCTTATTGGGGACTTTAATGATATCATGTACTCCTTTGAGCAGAAAGGTGGTAGTTTTCCAAGAGCTAGAGCCTCCAAATTTGCCAATCATTTAAATGACTGTAATTTATTGGATGTGGAAAGTTTTGGGTCAAAATTCACCTGGAGCAAGAACTGTAGAGGGGGTCAGTGGGTCCACAAAAGACTTGACAGAGGCCTAGCTAATCATAGTTGGAGAATGTCTTTTTCCAATGGTTCTGTTGAAAATCTTTGTAGGCTTCATTCTGACCACCATCCTATCATTCTCAGGTGTGGAGGCAAATCTTTGTTTCAAGGTGACAGACCTTTTAGGTTTCAGGCTGCATGGTGCACTCATCCTCAGTATGCTCCCTTGGTGGATTCTACCTGGAGTATCTCAGAACATGATGTTATTCAGTGCCTAGCTGTTATCAGAGAAGCCTCTACCAAATATTCAATAAGGAGGTTTTTGGCTCAGTTTTTGCAAGGAAGAAAACTTTGGAAGAAAGGTTAAGAGGAATTGAGAGGGCTCTTGAAGCTGGGGATTCATCAAGTCTTCTCCATCTCCAAAACACCCTTTTGCAAGAAAACAACTCAGTTCTTTTTCAAGAAGAAGTTATTTGGTTCCAAAAATCTAGAGAAAATTGGGTGAAATTTGGCAATAAAAATACATCCTTCTTTCATACACAAACAATTATTAGAAGAGGTAAGAACAAAATTAATGGATTGTTCCTCTCCAATGGAGATTGGTAACCTGATGATCAGCAGTTGCAACATGAAGTTGTATCCTTCTTTAAAGATCTGTTCTGCACAACTTCAGTTAATAGGGAGTTTCCTCTTTCTCCTAATTTACCAAAGTTGACAGCTACTGATAAAAACATTCTTTCTGCTCCTGTGACCAAGGAAGAAGTTTTCAAGGCCTTATCCTCCATGAAGTCCTACAAGGCCCCTGGGCCTGATGGCTTTCAAGCCATCTTCTTCAAAATGTACGAGGACAGAATTGGGGGTGACATTTGGCAATTTGTTAGGGAGGCTTTCACCACTGGAGTGGTTCCTCATTCAGCTGCCGAAACTTTGATAGTTTTGATTCCTAAAACTGAGAGACCTAACTCCTTTAAAGAGCTAAGGCCAATTAGCTTATGTAATTGTATTTACAAACTAATTTCTAAAGTTTTGGTAAACAGGTTAAGACCAATTTCACAGGATATTATTAGCCCATTACAAGCTAGCTTTATTCCTGGAAGGAGCACTTCTGACAATGTAATCATCCTTCAAGAAGTTGTCCATCACATGAAAAAGGTCTAAATAGAAAAAAGGTGATATTATTTTCAAATTAGACCTAGAAAAGGCCTATGATAGAGTGGACTGGTTTTTTCTGAAAAAGGTTCTACAAGAATATCAATTTCCCGAGGTTATCATTTCACTTATTCTCAATAGTATTTCTAATACATCAATCACTCTCCTTTGAAATGGTAAAAAATGTCCCTCCTTTGCCCCTAAAAGAGGGCTTAGGTGGGGAGATCCTCTTTCTCCCTATTTATTTGTTATGTGCATGGAGAAACTAGGAGCTATGCTTTTTGATGTTGTTGATAATAGGTCTCTAAGCCCTGTTAAATTGTCTAATCAGTGTCCTAGGGTGTCTCACTTATTTTTTGCTGATGATGTCTTACTTTTTGCTAAAGCTAAACCTTCACAAGTTAGATTAATCTCACACATTGTGCAGCATTTCTGTAGTTTTCTGGTTTCAGGGTTAACATTGATAAATCCAAGGCTTTCTGCTCTCCAGCTGTTCCTATGGCCAGGCAGCAGAAGTTGTCCCAACTGACTGGAATCCAGCTTACTGGCTCCTAGGAGAAGTACTTGGGATTTAAAAGATTTATGAACAGACCTAACAAGTCAGATTTTCAACCTATCCTGGATAAAGTTAACCTCAGGCTTGCTTCTTGGAAAGGAAGGCTCCTCAATAAAGCTGGTAGATTAACTATTGTGAATTCTGTGCTATCCTCAATCCCATCATATGCCATGCAAATCCAATGGCTTCCTGAAAGCATTTGTGATGCCTTAGACAGATCTGCTAGAAACTTCCTTTGGAAAGGAAACAATCCTTCTGGTGTCAATCTGGTTAATTGGAATGACATTACAAAGCCAAGGGCTAAGGGTGAATTAGGTGTCAGGGTAGCTAGATACCAAAATGTGTCTCTGCTTGGGAAGTTAGCTTGGGCTATGATTCAGAATAAAGAACCTAAACTCTGGGCTCAAATCCTTGGTGCCAAGTATGGTACAGGTCATCAAATTTTTACTAAGTTCAGAAATGCCTCCTTTAGTTGGAGATCAATTCAAAAGTCTGCAGTTGTCTTACAAGAAGGCCTCATTCCTAGAATTGGTGATGGTTCTTCCAATTTTCTTTTTGATCTCTGGTTGCCTTCAGGTCCCTTGTGTGACAAAGTGGAGTTTATTAACACTCATGACTTGGAGCTAACAGTTAGTGACATGTGGGATGGGAGCAATTGGAATTTAGGCAGATTGTGGACCCATCTTCCTGAAGATGCTTGTCAACAAATCCTTTCCATCCAGCCTAGAATTTCTCATGGTGTTCAAGACCTTATCATTTGGGGAAATTCAGCTAATGGGATTTACACAGCTAAGGAAAGATACAAATGGTTAATCAATCAACACAGACGGGTTAATGATGATGTTGTTTGGTCCTGGATCTGGAAACTTCATGGAAGTGAATCTGTCAAGTTTCTCATTTGGCTTGCTGCTAGGGGGGATTGTTTTCCAGAATTAGAGCTTAGTCTTTAGGCTTGTTTTGTTTTTGTTGTTTTTCTTTTTCTTTCTTTCCTATTGTTACAATAAAAAATATTTTTTAAAATATAATATAATTTTTAAGTTTTTTATTTTTTAGAGTTTCAATGTCTATTTCATTATATTATTTGATTTATAATATATTAGATATATATGACTTGTTTTAAAATATATATTTAAGTTATTAAAAATTAAAAAAAAAATATAAGATGCATGTTGGTTTCTCTCGAACCTAATAAAGACCTATGAGATGTTTCATAATTTCATACCAATCCTCCTTAAACCCAAATCTGAACTCAACTTTTAGGGGTGAACATTCTTCTAACTCACCCATTGCCATGTTTATTAACCAATGTGACATTCGTTAGTTAGCCGTTCAAAAAAAAAAATGTCTCTTCTCCGAATTTTATCAAAAGTATATTTTGTTTTACTTTAGGAACTCTTGGAATGTGCTTATTAGATTGATTAACCTGTTTTTTTATGACTAATTTATAAATTACTTTAATCAATATAAAAATAGTTGATAATTTAATATTAGTTTAGTACTTTCTAATTTACAATTTATAAATTACTTTAACTAGTTTTTAATAAATAATTTTTATATTATTTTGTAAACCCTGTGTTTTTCTTTCTTTTCACATTTTTTATTCGACATCTCTTTACCTTCTCTTCGTATCACTCTCCTTTCATAATGTTTTTATGTTACATTATTTATTTTTAACTATTTCATAACTTATGTTAATTTTTAATGAAATCTTTTATTATTAAGAATTTAATAAGAGTTTAAAATATATAAAAATAATCTAAAACTATAATTAGATAATAATATATTTTAATATAGAAAATGAAAATAAGATTTAATTTATATGATAAAACTTATATAAATATAATCTTTTGTCATCTTATATTTACAAATTAGTTTATCAATTAGTTTTACTAAATCAAGTTGACCCAACACATAATTAGACCTAAAACAAGTCATGAGGCATTTGTAAACTAATTAAATAATTAATTAAAATTATCATAATTTTATTTAAATCCTATTTTTTGTTTCTAAGAAATAAAATTTCTTATTAAATTATCACAATCGATTTACTTAATCTTTGGTAACATTTCATTCATAGATAATTAATATTTATAATAATCAATATTTTGATGACTTTAATATATTTTAATATTTATAAAATATATATGAAATTTAATTAGGATTAACAAGATATAGAAGAATCAATTAATTAATAAAAATAACAAAATAGTTACTAATTAGGAGAGAGAGTTGTAACACGAGAGTCCTTATTTTTACAAAAAAAAAAAAACTTTAGCTTTAAAGCTCAAGAGTCACTACTATTAAGAGGATTTTACCTAATCGCTGTCATTGATTTAAGGATTAAACTCACTTGTGAGAATTATGACCGGAAATATATCAAAATAAAATATTTTTTAGACTAAAATAACTCAAAATATTTTATAGGTTTAATGAGGTAGTCAATCATATACCAAATGGACTCAAATCCTCTGTATCCTGTTCATGTCGCTCTGTCTGTCCCACCAATAAAAGAATGACAGGTCAATTAAAATTCCACGTCAGGTTTTTTATTTAGTTTAACGTAGTTTCCTTTCGTTAGTTTTACTGTTAATGTTTCCTCCTCCACACTTAGACAGTTACCTCATATCCTCTATACTCGAGAATCAATGTGGTCAGTTCCGGCGCTGGTGGTGACGAGGAGGCCGAGGGAAGGGAAGAGGTGGAGGATATCGGTGAGTGGTTGGACCAAACAAGGTGCACCCCGAGCGCCCTACTTCCTGTCATTGCTATTCAGCATACAAAAAATGTAAGTTTGGATGTCTCCCCTCATCTATTCTTCATCCTCTTGTTGTAGATTGTTGGTAGGTTGCTTTGTTTTTCAATGTAAAGTAAGAAAAACTATATTGGGAATTTTATGCTGACCAAACAAGGTGCATCCCAAATGTTTGATAAAATGGAAATGACTCAAGTAAAGGGATTTTATGCTGTCTGTGATTATATACTCGCGTTACTTTTTGTTGTAATTGCTAGCTTTGTTAGATTTCTAATCCAATGGAGATATTTCAGGCATGAAATAGTATTTTGGTTTAAAAAATCAATTGCCTTAATTTTTTTATTTTGATTTTTCTTTTCTAAAAATTAAGATGATTAGGATAAAAAACAATTGCCTTCATTTGTTTAATTGATTTAAGAGGATTGTGACATTTAGATGACCCACTGGATTGATTAGATTAGACTGTTACTTCATGTAGAGAAGCTTAACAAAGGAGAAAAGAGAAATTTGATTTGGCCCATTTGAGAGAGAGAGAGAGAGAAGATGTAGCTTTTAACGTGAAAATATATGTTTATTTTTCTCATGTTAATATTTCAAAATAAAATGCTTCGATTTTAATTACAATGCATTTTCTAATTTTTCTTGAATCCCGGTGATTATAAGCCCATAACTTCTAAATTTAAAGGACAAATGATTATAATCCCGTTGATTGATGTTGCTAAAACATGGAAGGTGGTTGTGTTTTGAGTTGCTTGTTCTACTCATCTGAGGAGGCTAATGCTATGCTTGCTATTTCTTAGGTTGTTGATATGTCATTCACAGTAACTCTTGATAAACGAAAGGCTTGTGATAAGACTGTTTATGTTGTTGATATGTTAACTCTTGAAGGTACACCTTACCATAAATACTGCTTCAGATGCAGTCACTGCAAGGGATACCTTACGGTATGGTTCTACCACACCCTTTGTTGTTGTTTTATTCCTTTTTCAGCTTCCAATATGATTCTATATATATGTTTCTTTTTTTCACTATTATCTCATTCTTATGGTTATACAAAGAAACCACAAGTATTAACTTATAAAATTAAGCATTGTTTTACTTCTTCGCAGCAGAGATTCAAAGAGTCTATATATGATTATGTCAATGGCCAGGAGCAAGATCTTGGTTGCTGCTACACTTTATAATAAAATTAATTTTCAGAACAAGTGAGCATGTGTATCTGTGCACATTTCATGCCCATGAGGCTAGCCTGTGAAGGGTCAAGGTAGAGATATAAAGTCATTCTTGGGCTTCTATATAACAACTTACATTACCATACTTATAATAATAATTTTCCATAATTACATGTCCCTGGAAATGAAATACAAAGCTTGTGGAGATGCATTTTGAATTTTGTACTCACGCAGAATATAGCAAAGCTTCTCATCCATGTGAGTCAAAGGCAAAGTGTTGTTGAATGAAATGCCTCCTGTCTTTTTCTTTTCACAGCAAAAGTTTCCATCTCTTCTCTTGCATCTGATTTTTCTGACCGTGTTTTCATGTCCTGATTTTTTTACTGTGTTTTCATGTCCTGATTTTGATGATAATTACATACTCTGAAAAATTGCTTGAAATGAAAGCAGAGGCTATTTTAATGGTCAGTGCTTCACTCTTATACTAGACTGGAATCTAAGTAAAGCTTAGATTATGTCAAAAGCTAGCATAAGTCTATTTGTGCAGTAACTTTTGTTAGATAACTTTTGTTTCAAATATCAGCTGTGTAGATATGAGGAGGTGATTCATCTGTGTGACGAGACCCTTGGTTCTGCTGTGAACAATGCTTATCCATTGGATACTGGTTGCCAAATCACAGAACTGAATAATGCACAACTCTTGAAAGGCTTCTACTTCAGACTATGGCGGTGCTCAATGATGCTCAAAGCCTACTTTCACCTAGGAAAGCTTGAAGAAGGTCTTTCGCTAGAGCAACAGGAGGAAAAGGTCTTTACAACCCAGATCAAATGTCATGTTGTATGCTCAAATTGATGCTGTCAGACAATGATTCTGCAGCAGAGACTAGCAAATGTAATTTTTGTTGTAATTCTAGATTCTAGATTTGTAATTCTAGAAAATTAATGTTGTCAGACAATGATTCTGCAACAGAGACTAGCTTGTAATTTTTTTCTCTTAGAGCTATAGATTAGAAAATGTAATCCTGTTGATGTATCTATACAACTCATTAATAATATCAAGATTGAATATATATTATTCTTCAAAATATGTATTTATTGCTGTTTAATAAAAAATAACAATACTAAATCTCTCTAACACTAGGATATAAAAAATTGAAATTACTGATGTACAATTACAACAAGAATGACTAAATTACAGCAAGAATGACTAAATGTAAACTAAAATCTGATGTTGGCTTATTGATCTTGGCTTTTAGAATTGCTACCATCAATTGCTCCATGTCCATGTTCAAATCCAGATAAGTGTGCCTGTATATAAATAAAGTATTTAGCTATGTTACTGTTAAAATTGAAAATCATTTAAACTAATACAAAATAATAAAAGAAATACCAAAATAAATTATCACCTGTAGAAATTCCATCATGCTCACGTTGCTAGTTTAGTTTGCCTTTCGAAGGTATTGCATGCAACATGTGTGGGAAACTAATGAAGAAAAAACTGCACATACAAGAGGCAATACAAGGGTAAGATTGAGAACGAATAAGACGAATTAATGAACCGAAAGAACAATGATCGAAATTGCAATTTTGATATCGCTCTTGTTCAATTCCAAGACTCGAACACCTATGAACCTGCACAAACAAAAAAAATTATAGCCATAAGTATAGAAGCAGCAAAGCAACTCAAAAGACAAAACACATTGAGGGTCAGGCTGCATATACAAGAGGAAATTGAAAAACAGAGCAAGAACACAACCCAATGAGGAAGAAGAAGTTGGACGCACGGGAGGTAAAAAAACATATCAGTACGAAAGGGAGATCAAGAATGAACAAGACTGGTTCTTGAATCAAACAAGGATTGTGAGTGAACAAATTTGTAACCGAATCAAAGAATGATCCTGGGACAAAATTGCACGATTCACTGCTTCTTACTCGGGTTCGTTATTCCTTAACGACGTTAAGTTTTAATGGGCTGCTGAGGTGGAATTTTAATTAACGTGTCATTCCCTTATTGGTGGGACAGAGAAAACGACAGGAATAAGGAACAGAGGATTTGAGTCCATACCAAATACTTTTAATTTAATAAATTACTAATTTATAAGCCAAATTTTTATTAACAAACAGTTAATATTATCGATTAATTTTACCAAACATATCCATATAAGTTTTTTTTGTTAGCCTTAAGTGTAGTGTGTAGGTTACTCTTGTGCTTTTGACATTGAACTGTTTTATAGCTTTTATATATATATGTTTGACAAAATATTTATAGAGAATATGTTTGACAAAATCATGCACTTTTATCTAAACGTGATATGTAATATTCCGATGAAATATTCAACCATTTGTACAGGTCTGAATGTTGAGTACATATCTTTTTCAGTTTTTTATTCAAGTTAAAACTTCAAGTTGATAGCTTGAGAAAGAGTCGATCTAAGTGATTCTATAATTTAAACATGTTTTAAAAATATATATACTTACACAAGTGCTTTTATCGAGTCAAAAATATAAACAAAAACACGCTAGCTATTGGACATTGGACACTGTCTTACCTTTCATCGACGCGTACAGGCTAATACCAGTTATTATGAATATAGTCAATTTACTACATGCGATATTCTGATTAATAAATTAAACCAATAAGTATTTTATATATTATTATTTTACATTAAATAATTATCTGAATTTTCATATGACATAATCCTTTTAAATTAAAACAAATTTAAATTTTATAATAATTTGCTTCTGATTTTAATTATACCAATATGTTTTAGACGAGCCAATTCAAATCCAATTTGCAGTTCTCCAATTTAAAACGGTGGGTACAGAGCCCCGTCTTTAAGGAGCATAATCAAAACGCAAGGTCGCTGGGTTTCTCTTTCTCATGCTCGCCCTCCCACGAAGTCCAGGCCTGGACATGTTGCCATTATTACTGGCTTCTGTTAATAGAGGACGAAACTATGGTACAAATTGGAAGATAAATTTGATGAGAGGAGGGATGGTAAAAAAAGTTTAATTATTATGCACTCTAAGTGTAAAATAATTTTACACAAATATCTAATGATATGTTGACATATTATTTAATAAATATGACACCTCATACATTTTCATCTCTCTATATGATGGATTTGTGATGGATTTTAAACATTTATGATGGATTTGTGAAATGTCAAATAATATTGTTGATTAGAAGAAAGTGAGTGTCACGTCACGTTAGCTCAAAACACACCTCAAATGAGGGGAATGACCATTTATAAAAAAATGGGAGAAAAATTTATAAAAATCAAAAGCAAAACTCAATCATTCTATTGGGAAAAGAAAATATATTTTATCTTTATTTTATACTCATTCTCTTGGTTTTAGTTCACTCTTGTTCTTTTCACACTTGCACTGATTGATAGCTTTTTTTGTGTGCGAAACACTGTAGCTTTTATTTAAAATCATATTTGGCATCCTTATTACTAAGTATTAATTCAAATGATACATATTTATTTCCATTTAGTAAGATCTCGGGTTCGAGTATTGTTAATAAAAATTATCTGCTCAAAGAGCTAGCCTCACCATAAAGTAGATGTTCCTGGCTCTAGGATTGCCTCTTGTGGTGGAGGATACCTGTTATTTAAAAAATAAATTGGTACTATTACTTACAAAATATATTACTTACAAAATATATACAAGATGATAGAAGAAGCTAGATAAGTTTGTTACAACATAAGTTTGTTATAGTCTGTTATAATAGGGCCTACTCTATTGGTGAGGTGGATGAATATATATAATACAACTTTCATCATACAATACACAATCTATTATTATCAAAGTGTCCTAAGAATATTCAGACAAAAAAATGTCCTATTAAATTTTTTTAACATGTTTTTACAAAATACTTTCTCTTTGATGCTTTGGAAAGCGTTTTAATAAGAACAACTTTCATAATACATTCTTTTGAGTATCTTCATATTCGAGTAAATTTCAACTAATTAATAAAAAATAATGGATTAAGAGAAACAATAATGACATGTGAACATTCTAATTTTTAACGGGTTTTGTTCACGAGTGTCTTCAAAGTAATTGTTAAGGCCAGAATCAGTAAATTTTTATTGAAAATCATGACATTGATTACATTTATAGTATGAAAGCTAACGCTCCAATCAAATTTTTTTAATTTTGGTTGCTTAATCCGTGCCCTCAAGACACATGTTAATATTTTTCATTTTTACATACTTTTTAACACATCTAATTTCTTTATCTTTCTTCATGTCACATCACATATTATTTATCACATTTTTCATTTATCTCTCTTCCCTTATTATCTCTCTCAGTGTAGACACTCGTACCAACCATTAAGTACTCTAAGAAAAATGTATTAGTAATATTCCTCTTTTAATAAATATCCTTAACTATTATATTTAACCTATTTCTATTTTAATTTATTTTATAGTTTGCCTTTTTTTTACTTGCCAACTTACTCCTATTAGGGGTGTTTTGCTGGATGGGTTAGGACATGTTTTGTTTGTCCCTTACCCAACCCTAATTTATTATTAGATCAATTCTATAGATATGAACTCGTCCATTGATCTAAAGTGATTCGATGATGAACTTGTCCCTTAAGAACGAGTTCAAATATGACATAATTACCTAAACCCAACATAAAATCATGAATTAATCATATATATGGCAATGATAAAAAAATAGTTAATATAATTAGTAAATATATCATATATATTAAAATTTATCTCAATACATGTGATATTTTTTTACTATATTTAAATTTTAAGTCATTGCTAAGAGAAATATATATATATATATATATATATATATAATTGTCCATGTAACCATTATATAACTTTTAATTTTAATCATCCATACATAATTTAGAAATATAAGATGTAAAGTCATTAATGTATCTTTTCCCAATAACTTCAAGTTAGGCCAATGAGTGTATAATAAATTGAGTAAACTAGCAATTAGGTCCCCGACTTTGTGAGCGTCGTGCAATTAGGTCCCTGACTTTAGGAAATTGGTCTCGTGGTCCCTGACTTTAACCTCCGTCATGCAGTTTAGTCCAAACGTTAAACTTCTGTTAATTCCTGCTGTTAAACTGCTGACTAAGGACCTAAGTGCATGATTTTATATAAAGTTAAGGACCTTTATGCATGATTTTATATAAACTTCTGTTTTTGATTTTTAACATCATAATCTGTTTTTGGTTTTTAATTTTACCTATTCTTTTTTGTTAGGGATGCCCTGCATGCATGCCATTGCAGCATTGGCACACGGGGGAAAACCAGAGGATTACTGCCATGGATGGTTGACAATGGCATCCATTAGTGCTACCTATGCTCATCATGTTAACCCTTTGCAAGGGGAACAATATTTTTGGCAGAAGACAGATCAGCTACCACCACTGCCACCACCAATGAAGATATTTTAGTGATAAGCTTTCTCATCTCTCTTTTTTTATCCAAAATGTTCTTTCATATAATATTCTGAAATGAGAAAGGCGGAAGTGCGCATAATGTCATGCACAAGCTGGGATTTAAATTGAATTTGTTAAAATATTACTCACAGCTTTAAGTTATTCTGAAAAATCCTCTTTGTTAAACTAAGCATATGTTCAACACAAATTTGAACATGCTCTCCCTAATTCACTATTCTTCGTTCTTATGTTCCTGGCTCGCAGTTGCAGCGAGGCATTTGTTATATTCCTTTCCTCCAATTCCTTCTTGTATGCATCCATTGCTTCAGATGCTTTGCCATTCCACAATTGTCTCTCGTCCTCACTCAGTTCCTATATATATATATATATATATATATATATATGGATTTAATAACTATACATTGTCAGTGTAAAATAATTTTACACAAACATCCAATAATGTATCAATACATCATTTAATGAGTTTAATGACACATGAGGTGTCATATTCATTAATTGATGTGGCAAAATATTATTGGATGATTGTGTAAAACTTCTTTACACCGACAGTGTATAGTAATTAAACTCTCTCTCTCTCTCTCTCTCTCTCTCTCTATATATATATATATATATATATATATATATATATCAATGTGTAAATTGGAATGAATGATGTTTTTAAAATCAAAACCAAAACATAGAGAATGAGTAATACATATAGTGCAATGCAATGCAATACCTTCCATTTCAAGGAAACAAGTGCATTAAGGGTGGAGGTAGTGATTCCTGGTCGTTCATTGATGGTGGCAGTGGTGGTAGCTAATCTATCCTCTGCCAAAATTGTTCCCCTTGCAAAGGGTTAACATGGTGAGCATAGGTAACATGAATGGATGTCATTGTCAACCATCCATGGCAGTAATCCTCTGGTTTTTCTCCCTGTGTGCCAATGCTGCAATGGCATGCATGAGGGCATCCCTAACAAAAAAGAATAAGTAAAATTAAAAACAAAAAACAGATTATGAAGTTAAAAACCAAAAACAGAAGTTTATATAAAATCATGCATAAAGGTCCTTAACTATATATAAAATCATGCACTTAGGTCCTTAATCAGCAGTTTAACAGCAGGAATTAACGGAAGTTTAACGTTTGGACTAAACTGCATGACGGAGGTTAAAGTCAGGGACCACGAGACCAATTTCCTAAAGCCAGGGACCTAATTGCACGACGCGCACAAAGTCGGGGACCTTCTAACAACACACATATGATGGGTTGGCTAACCCAAAGACTAATCCAAATTAACATATCCTTAAACCGATTTTGGATCTTCAAATGAAATCCATTTTAACCGTATTCTTTTTCATAGGAGTCAATCAAACCGGAATCCAATACCTCGAGTCGAGATGGATCGAATCTCAAACACTCCACGCTCATCCACTTTCTTTATTCTGTGTTATTTTACAAAAGGAACACGTACATTGTAACTATCTTTTAGCCCAGAAGAGACAAGTTCACCAGCCGAAGAAAATTAAAGCCCATTAGTAATGATTAGCCAACTAACAGAAAACAATCATAAACCTAGTTAGTGCCTAATGACTCAACTACAAATTGTGCTCTCATTTGGTCTATTTAAAATTTTGTTTTTGAGATATTGGCTTCTACCTTTTGCTCTCACGTAAGGGAAGGAAACAGTGTGCCACTATCTTGCCAAACTGGGAGCGCTGAGAAGCTGTTAGAAAATGAGAAAATATAAAGAAAGAAAAGAGAGAGAAGCGAAGAGAAAAGTTTTTGGAATTAATTGTTTAAGAAAATAATTTTGTTTATTTATAAAATTATTATTTTTTTTATTTTATTGATTGTCTTTAAGTTTTGTATAAAAATAGTAAAAATAAAAAATTGCTTTTTTATAACACTTTGAAAATAATGAATAATAAGTTAGCTGATAAACTCCGAGTTTATAAGCTCTAAGCTGATAAACTTATTAAATTATAAATGTTTGATAAAACTAGCCGATAAATTAATTGATAAATATAAAAGGACATAAAAGGATATAATTACATAAATTTTATTATATAAATTCTATTTGTATTTTTTAGACAAAAATATATTATTATGTAATTATAATTTTAGATTTTTAAAAATTTATTAATTCTTATTAAACTTTTTAATGATAAAAGATTTAATTAAAAATTGAAATAAATAGTAAAATTGATAAAATAAATAGTATAATATAAAAATAATTTCATAAAATAATAAAAAGAGAATAACAATTTAATTAATTCTTTAAATTACTTATTATATAGATAATAATAGGTAAAAAGAAATTGAAAAGTATTTGTCATTAAAATTAAAAATAAGTAATAGTAGGTAAGGATAATAAATGAAATGTATTAAAATATAAGGGATAATGATGAAAGAAAATTAAATAAGCTAAAAGCTAGAAGCTAGCTAGGTGAAGTAGGTTGTAACTTATAAGTTAGAAGCTCCTAAAATAAGTTACTTTAAGGTAACTTGCCAAACATTTTTGTGTTGCTCAAAATAGCTTATAAGTTAGCCAAGTAAGCTAGTAGCTAGCTTCTTGGCCTTACCAAACACACTCAATGAGTGTGTTTGATAAAACTAGCTGATAGTTGATAAGCTCATAGCTTATAAGCTCTGAGCTGATAAGCTAGCTTATTGAATTAGGAATTTTTGGTAGAACTAGCTAATAAGCTAGTTGGTAAATGTACAATGACATAAAATGACATAACTACCAAGGACGGATCCAAGGGGGGCAAGCATGGGCCACCCTCCCTCACTATACTACATAAACACTATATATAAAAAAAATAAAATATTAACAATATATATGTAATAATTGAAAAAAAAATAAATAAAATGAGTGTAATACATTTAATTTTTATAATATAAATTTTATTTATTTATTTATTTTATTTAAATTTAATCTCTTTAAGCGATTTCTATAAAAAAAAGTTATTTGATACAGATGTTATTATTCATAAATTTTATAACATGAATGTACTATATATATAACTTAAATAAAAGATATGATTAATTTGACTACTATTTAATATTTATTATTAAAAAAAAATTATCGGCCCCACTTCACATGAATCATGGATCCGTCCATGATAACTACGTACGTTTTATTGTATATATTTTATCTGTGTTTTCCAGATAAAAATATATTATTATTTAATTATAATTTCATATTTTTTAAAAAATAATTAAATTATTATTAAACTTTTAGTTATGAAATATTTAATTAAAAAATAAAATAAATAGTGAAATTGATAAAATAAATAGTATGATATAAAAAATAATTTTATAAAATAATAAAAAAAATAATAAATGTAAATTATTGGGTAAATTATTTGTTATCACATCATTTAATAAATGTGTCATGATACATGTGATTAAATGTAATATTAAATGATACTAGTAATGTGAAAAAATTACACTTACTATGCATGAGTAATATTTTTTTTTCTTTTTTTACAAATATACATGTTTCCGACCATAATTTAAACTAGCTAGGATTTAAACTTCAAAAAGAAAAATGTAAGAGGAAGGGGAAAAAAATGAAGGGCTTGAGATGGAGGCAGGGGCGTGGGTTGAGAGAGACCCGAAATTCAGTTATGTTACCCGCCAACTTGTTCAAAACTTGGTCCTCCATTCCCGGACACTCACACACACTCTCTACAACCACCACAAAAATGTCAATCTGAATAGAAGATCCTCAATTCCACAATGGCAACCCTTTCAGAGACCTACGCCTGTGTTCCCTCCACTGAGCGTGGCCGCGGCATCCTCATCTCCGGCGATCCCAAATCCAACAACATTCTCTACTGCACCGCCCGATCCGTCCTCATCCGCAACCTCGACAACCCCCTCCAGGTCTCCGTCTACGGCGAGCATGCCTACCCCGTCACCGTCGCCCGCTACTCCCCCAACGGCGAGTGGATCGCCTCTGCTGACGTCTCCGGCACCATCCGCATATGGGGGACCCACAACGACTACGTCCTCAAGAACGAGTTCCGGGTCCTATCGGGTCGGATCGACGATATCCAGTGGTCCGCCGATGGGTTGAGGATCGTTGCCTGTGGGGATGGCAAGGGCAAGTCATTCGTGCGCGCCTTTATGTATGTAACTGTCTATCATTTTCATTTTTATTTTATTTACTCTATAGTGCACTTTTTTGTTCTATGATTTTTTAATTAATTCTTCCAACGTCAAATTGTTCCTGTCACAGTCACTGCAAACTCAAATTTAATATCATGTTCAAGTTTGGTGGAGTGGATAACATTCTTGGCCAGAACCTTTTATTAACAGAGCACGTCAGGAGAATATCGTATTTGTTCTTATTAAATTCTTAATATAATGCTCATGTACAATATATATATATATATTAAACACACTTTATACAATGGGTGGCTCGTGACATAAGCACTTGCTAGTTGCTACATGGGATGTGGCCATGTGCCGAGTGAAGCCATAATATAGAAATTCTTTTGATAATAATATTTCAGAAAACTTGCAATCTATTGATAGTCAGAGCTAATTTTCCCCCTGTGGCCTTGTTTGAGTTGGATGTAAGTGTAACTAGTACTAACTACTATGATATTAATTTGTTTGAATTTGTGCATACCGTTTAGTTTTCTTTTCAGTTATGGCTCAATTCATAAATTATATAAGGATATCAAATCATAGTGCTTGAATTTGAAGTAAGTAGCATGTTGTCAGTTTCGTTCCTATTAGAAGAATTATCTAATTGCACGCATGTGCAAATGTGCTTCCATCTTTTCAACACCTGACCCCTTTTTTCATATTTATTATGTTTTGCATTTTAGGTGGGATTCAGGTTCCACTGTTGGTGATTTTGATGGCCATTCGCGGCGGGTTTTAAGTTGCGCATTCAAACCAACTAGGCCATTCCGCATTGTCACATGCGGAGAAGATTTTTTAGCAAATTTTTATGATGGTCCACCCTTCAAGTTCAATATGTCCATCAGGTATGTGTGGAGTTGCATATTTGTCTCTCTTATTTAGTAGTGGATAATTACTTAGAATTATCTATGAGCTTCTCCTTTCTTTTTCATTTTTGTTTTTCCTTGTTTTATTTTTAAGGGGGTAGTGTATTGTCATTTCCTATGAAAGGACTTTCTGTAAGAGTTGGCATCTCTCTTTTATTTGTAAAGGTATTAATTGTATTTGGTGCTTCTGTAAGAGGAGTTTCTCTTTCTGTCTCTCTCCCAACCACATATATGGACGCACAAATGAATGTAATCAATGTATGTCTTTTACTAGGGAACTGAAATATCAAGAAGTTACTACATAAAAAGACATGATCAAGAGTTTTAACTTGGTCTGGATGAAGATAACTTCATTATAATTTTATAATGCATGATCAAGAGTATTATACTGTGGCAATGGCATTATCAACTCTTTACACTTGAAACTAGGGTCGAGTTTTAGCATGAAAGAAGTGGTTTGGGTTGAGTTGGTTTTCATTTCCTTATTCAGGTTGTCATAGAAGACATTCTGTATCTGCAGGGACCATTCAAATTTCGTCAACTGTGTGAGATTTTCTCCAGATGGTAGCAAATTTATTACAGTTAGCTCAGATAGGAAGGGTATTATATACGATGGAAAGACAGGTAATAAACTAGGAGAATTGTCGGCAGAGGATGGTCACAAGGGCAGCATATATGCTGTTAGTTGGAGTCCTGACAGTAAACAGGTGAGCTACAGCTTGTGTTTGAATCTTACTTTCTTATTTAAAAATTTCACCCTTTTTTTGGCCAGAATTGTAGTTTAATATTGCGATGTGAAAGCAACCTTGAGCTGCTCAAGCATTGTCAAGAGATTAATCACTATATATATAAATCACTATATCAATTACATTACAATGGTGACAGATGAAGTATTTTGTTTTAGCAAGCATAACTTATGAGCAAGTACCAATCTCATCATGTAAGGAGGAAAATGTTTTGATCTTGCTCTCCGTTTGATGTTCATGGCTGCTATGTATATTCTATTTTAAATTACATGTCAATCAATTCCAGGTTCTTACTGTGTCTGCTGACCAAACTGCAAAAGTATGGGATATTCTTGAGAATGGTAGTGGGACAGTAAATAAGACTTTGGCATTTACTGAATTTGGTGGGGTGGAGGACATGCTCGTTGGTTGTCTTTGGCAGAATGATCATCTGCTTACTGTCTCTCTTGGTGGCACAATTAATTTATATTCTGCTAAGGATTTAGATAAAAGCCCATTGTCATTATCTGGTCACATGAAGAATGTTACCGTTTTGACTCTGCTCAACAGAAGTGAAAAGATGCTTTTGTCCAGCAGCTATGATGGAGTGATCATTAGATGGATTCCAGGCACTGGGTACAGTGGTAAGTTTGAGAGTAAACAATTTGGATTAATCAAATTGTTAGCGACTGGCGAAGAAGAAGTTATCACTTCTGGATTTGACAACAAGGTAACTGATAGACATTTGTCATACTCATAATTATCATCATAAGGGTTCTTTGATTTGCAAGCATAAAAAATAACATATAGACAAATCTTCTGTCCATCTATTTTGTCATTGATGCCCATATCAAACACTGAAGCTGTGTATGTCACTCTCATTGCTTAATTATTTTTTGGACAAAAGTCAATATTTCTGATTGCATTTAAATTACATTCCGTAGTAGCCAAACCAGGAAGTCTGTTTTGTTTATGTACATCCTGAAAGTACATGCAAAATCAAGTATGTTGATTTCAGTATTAGTGGTTGAACTTATGTTGGGTGTAAATCTAGGTCTAGGCCTCTGACTTTTGCAGCTGTTATAATGGTGTTTAATGAAGATTTTGTTCTTGGAGATTTGTGCACTGTAGGTTCAACATGAAATAAGTGAAGTTTTCAATTATTGTTTGTTAACCATTTCATAATTTTGGCTTCCAAATATTTATAGAAGACATACAACTTTATGTTTTTCTTCAATTTCTGTCAGAAGTCCATTTCATTTTCGAAGGGGGCATTTATAAGATGGCATAATTTAGAAATGTGATGTGGCTAATCTTTTCTGAGCAAGTTTTATAAGCACGTTTCTCAGTATTGAACTGTTTCTTACTGTTGCTTGATTTTACTTGGATGTTTTAAATTGCTGTTTGAATCTTACATCCTCAATCAGCACATCTTTGAGATGACATCTTTACTCAATCCTTTTCTACTAGCCAAATTACTCAATCTAATAAAGGCACTTCCTGCATATTGTTCATATTCTTTTGACATTAAGAAACGATTATGCTATCTTTCTATCTCATACTAAATCTATGCTTGTGGAGAAATTTTGCTACACTCTTAAAGCACAACTGTAATTTAACCTATCACCATTTTTGCACAATTGTTTTGTTGAAAAAATTTGCGACGCCTATAGATTACATAGGATACAGCATGTTTAACTTTTTCAAAAATATAAATAAAAAGCAAAGTCTAATTTTTACAAATTAGCAGTTGTCCTATACAGTGCCTTGAATTTGTGGATTTTAATAATATAGTTAAAAGAATATATATACCTGTAAGCAAAATACACAACACACACAATAATGACTAGAAGTAGTTGAGATCTTAAAATAGTTCTGTGACTGTGCAATAAATGGTAAGCACTAAAAGAAGATAACAATATTTCTGCTGTTAACAAATAGTATTCAAAAGCTAACTGTAAAATTGAACTTTTTACCATTATTTCCTTGATCTTTCACTTAAGACAAGTAGTTGAAGCAAACCTGTTGATTTCTTTATTTTATAATTTAGTTCATCAAGGGAGCAGATTATCATTGGGCTATCAATCTTGTCACAAGTCAATTGTTTGTCTAGTTAATTCTTTTACTTATTCATAAGAATCAATGAAAATTGAACGTTTATTCTAAATACTGATGGCTGTTGCCTTCAATTTGTAGAATTTAAATTTATATGTATTCAATGAAGGTATACAGAGTTCCTCTTCATGGGGATAATTTTGGTCCTGCTGAGCATGTTGATGTTGGAAGTCAGCCTATGGATTTGAGCCTTGCACTTAATTCCCCTGAACTTGCTCTCATTGCAATTGAATCTGGGATTGTCTTGCTTAATGGTTCAAAAATTGTCTCAACTATAAACCTGGGCTTTACTGTGACCGCATCCGCTATCTCACCTGATGGTAGTGAAGCAATTGTAGGTGGGAAAGATGGTAAATTACACATATATTCTGTCTCAGGAGATACACTTACAGAACAGAGTGTCCTTGAGAAACACCGAGGTGCCATCAGTGTAATCAGATATTCTCCAGACGTTTCCATGTTTGCATCAGCTGATCTGAATCGTGAAGCTACTGTGTGGGACCGTGTTTCCAGAGAGGTAACTTGAGCCTGATATGATTGCTACATGAAATTCAAGTTTTCTTGGCTGAATACTTTGGTTTGTCCTATACCAAATTTTCGTATTTGAAATGAGAAATATGTGATTTATTCTCTTCTTGATTGTAGTATTCTTGCTTAAGCCATCATGATGTGTGCGTCTTTTTGTCATAACTTGCTTCCATAGCGAGCTGCACTTATGAATTAATTTAGGTTGCCATAATTCTTGGTTTATTTAAGGGAAAACTACAATAACTTCCCCCAAGCTATGGCCACATATCAAGAACCCCCCCTCCAAGTTTTGAATGTTACATTCAGTTTCTTAATGTTCATAACCATATTATATATAGTTATATAACTACCTCCTCTTTTGTTAAACAACAATAATTTGCCTATATAAGCATGTCTTGAAATTCGATGTTCCTAATTGATGATATAAGATATGAGGGGAAGTATTTATTTAACTACCTAGGAAAGGTTGCACTTGCACCTGCTTTTTTGGGGAAGGGTGATGTGTGCGTTTTTCAACAAATAAACTCTGATGAACAGAAATGGACGAGAGACAGATAAGGTCTCGTGTTCCGTAAGACACCCTGTGTTTCTTTCCCACTTTTCTTTGTGGGTAAATTAATTTTAAAGAAACACCACAAAAGTGCTATACCCATTCCTAGCCTTTTTGGCAAGGTTTGCTAAATGGGGCATATTTCATGTGTTTTTCCCAAATAAATTCTATTGAAAAGAACCGGGGAAGAACAGGAAATGACTTGGGTTCAAAAGGAAACTGGATCCAAACCTGCATGTTACTCTTGACTCACTTTTAAATATACGTCTGAATCCAACACAAAGTGTCCATAATAGACTGATAGTTACTGAATTACTTAGGTATTTTGACTAAATAAATCCTTCCTTTCTTGAGCTGGCATTTGAATGATAATTTTCTCTTTCAGGTGAAGCTCAACAACATGTTGTTTCACACTGCACGTATTAACTGCCTAGCTTGGTCACCTGATAGCAGACTGGTAGCTACCGGTTCACTTGATACATGTGTCATTATATATGAAATTGGAAAGCCAGCATCAAGCCGCAGAACCATAAAAGGTGCTCATTTAGGTGGAGTTTACGGATTGGCTTTTATTGATGAAGAAAGAGTGGTCAGTTCAGGAGAAGATGGTTGCGTTCGTGTTTGGAGTTTAAATTCAGAATAAATCAGCATCAGAACCTCCCAATGCATGATGCAGTTATGTGGTAAGAAATTGTTAGTTGTGATGTATTATATGATGATGAACTTCAATGTTCTGCAATGGTTATGTAGTTGGAAGGAAATTTGAGATTACAATAGCGTCGTGGTGTCTACTCTTGATAGATTTCTCCTAGGACTATATTTCATCCAAGCTGGATTTAGATCTGCAGAGTTGGGGAACTTAGTTATTTCAAAAGAAATTGGTAATAACTTTTGTATTTGTCTAAGCAAAGCAAAACAACAATGCAGGTACTGAAATAACACTATTGGCTCGGTTATTTCACATATCATAGCAGTTTAGTCCATTTAGTTTCAATTAGGTGAATCTTGCCCTCTAGGTATTTGATTAGACCGCACAGGTGCACTCCCTAACCTGGTACTTAATTAAGAAACATGGATTGTGACTGTCGTATTTTGTCTGTACAATTTAAATTAACATGTAAGAGGAACATTCACAACATATATTTGGACACTGATTTTAACACTACTATTATGTGAAATCTCAGGCAGCACTTAATAATCTGAGCTGATTTTCTATTAATGCTTAATAGTTAATACTAATAATAGTAGTAGTAGTATTAAGAGAGTGTGAAAAGAAGTATTGGTATTTGGTAGCATTTTTTTAGGCACTAATGTAGGGAAAACTATTGACGATTGTGCTTATTTTTCATTTGTATCAGCTCAAAATCGAAAATTTTTAAAAATTACAAGTAAAATATAGATATAGATATGAGAGGACACAAACACTTTAGCAAAGCTAACCGGTTTTTATTATAATATAGATATAGATTAAGATTATTCTACCCTAAAGATTCATAGATGAAATTCAGGAAAAATTGGATTACTTTTGGTTGCAAGCCATGCCAAGTGTCAACACACAAACTTTATACAAAAATATTAGTGTAATTAACTAATTGGATCCTTTCATGATTATAAAAAACGAGTTTGAGTATGGGAATCTTTTAGTGTATTTAAATTAATTTATTGAGTCAAGTTTTTTGAATATTTCTTAAAAATATTTTATTGCTATCTACTCCACTTTATACCTGTCGTTGAATATGCTGGGAACCACATCTGTAGGCATTATATTGATTGTTTATATAGCTCATGGTCCATGGATTCTACTCGTCTTGGCGGTAGTGTTTTGTTTACACGACAACATGGCCCTTCTGTTGCTTGTCCTTTCCTTTATAACAAAACCAACTTTCAACCAAACTGCTAGTTTGTGTTTTCTTTCTTTCTTTCTTGGTGGGGAGGGGGGAAGAAATTGTGGATCTACTCATCACATCATAATGAGATTTAAAATTTAAATGTTAAGAGTATTCATAATGAAAGTATAAAGCGCGCAATGATCATCTTAAAAATTACATATTCATTTCTCTGTCTCCGACATATTTTAAAAGGGACTAATTGTAGACAAATAATTTTAAAATTTATGAAAGGGATAATAGTGTGTTTATTCCATTTTAGATGAATGGCTATGCCTATCTCCTTAAAGAAAAAAAAGTTTAGGCTTAAACAAATATCACTAGACCCACAAAATTGATGATGAGTGAGTAATAGAGATTTGAATGGAAAGTAAAGGCAGCGACCTTAGGGTGCACAAAGTAGCATTCCAACATTCTGCTTCAGCTTTTTAAGTTCCCTTTCTTAATTAGAAAAAGGCTACAATGTTGTTCAGATTAAATTTCTCTTCGGATAAGCACATTAAACAAAGTGACTTTGTGACAATGATAAGCCTTTAATACATGTAACATTAAATAATACCACTGTTTACTAAAATCTTTCCATCTTTTATTCCTTGAAACACCTGTAGCATTTGCCTACATATAATATATTACTAGTAGTTATTACTTGGCTGGCTATCAGCATCATGTGTGTATAATTAGTAAACTGGTTAAGTATTTTATATTGGCCAACTTCAAGTTGTAATGTGGTCCTGTCTTTTAAGCAATGCAGTATTACACACGTGACATACGCGTGGGTATCCACCTAATACAATATTCACAGCGATGCACATTGTCAACCAAACTGTTCCTACACGCACAGTGTCATCATGTCTCTGTACACAGAAAACAGTAACTTGTGTCACCTTGTCTACTTTGAGAATGTCCCATATCCTAACCAATATAATAAATGGAAACCCATTCATCATGCCGCTTAAACCCCTAATTAAGATAGGTTCCCCTATGTACATTTTGCTTTGAAAGTAACATACTTTAATTTTTAACCTGAAAAGTTAGGAATTAGGATTAACACATTCTTACTAGTTACTACATACGAAGCCAGTCATGAGACAGAAACAACCAAGGACATTTTTTTCAAAAAAAAAAAAAAGGCAACACCATCTCAACCACTACACAGTACACTGATATGATTCACTAACACATCCACATCCCTAGCTAACACATTCATTTGCCCTGCCCCACCAAATTAACAGTCAAACCCTATACTAGCTTGGTGAATGGGACTTTAGGGTCAAACACCATCTTTTTGCTTTTTTTCTTTCTTTCTCACTTTTAGCTCTACAATCCTATCATTACATTATTGAACAACTGCTGCTAGTATTGTCATCACTGAACATGTGTGCTGCAGAATGATCATCCGCTGGGTAACTAGGCAATGCATAATAGGGGGAGTAATTTGCAGGGCTGTAGTTATGATTGTTGTAGTAATAGCCAGTATTAGGAGGAATAAGAGGGGACCTGTGATACATCATCTGAGGCTGCTGCTGCATGGCATGCCTAGTTTGCATGTTCATGTTCATCATTAGTGGAGATGGGGATGGATGGTTATTGAAGCCATTCATGTTCATTAGCAGAGATGATGGATGGTATTGACCAGCAGCAAAACCACCATTTGGAATAGCTGCAGAGGATCCTGGAATCATGTTGTTGGACTGAACAGGAAAGCCTCCCAAACCATTGGAATTTCCCCCTAGAACAGTAGCACTGCCAACATTAGCACCACTACCATTAAAACCAGCTAAATTCATCATAGCACCAATGTCACTTGCCCTTTTTGCTTCTCCAAGATTGAGACTTTCACCACCCAAGTGGGCATTATTCAATTTCAGGGCTGCCATTGTTTTCGGATCAAGCCCACCAGTGCTGTCTTTCATTGCCATATTCTGATTTTGGCCTCCTTTCTTGCCACCATTGGCATTACCAGCATTGTTCATCTTACCATTGTTTGGAACTGCAGAAATGGCTCCAATACCTTTTTTCACATTATTTGCATCAGCTGCTTGCTGCCTCAGCAGTTGCAGTTGATTGGCTTTCTCCCTGATGAACCGCATCTCTTCATCTTCATCATCTTCATCATCATCAAAGTCGTAGTATTCATCATCCTCTTCAGAACTAAAAGCAGGAAACTTCTGCTGATTTTTGAAAGCAGCCTCAAGCCCCTTGACCAGTCCTTGCTTCTGCCCTTTGTTCTTGTCATCTTTGACATTGTTGTTCTTCTGCTTTTGGTTCTGATTTGTTTTCTGAGACCAGAGCTCAGCATATTTACCAGATCTAACCAGTTTCTTGATCAAAGTTGCAGAATCCACACTACCAGAAACTGTTACTTTCTGCTGTTCTGCATCTATTTGAACTTGATAGACACCTATAGAACAAGTAACCAAAAATGTAATTTCCAGATAAACTTAGATATATAATATCCACATTTCCAACAAGTATGTTTAAATAAATTGCGCTCCTTACTTTTAAAGAACACTCCTAAGTGACATTTTCTTCCATTAGAGCTTAAGTGTCCCTGTTATACTTCTTATCTTAATCTAACAAAGTCCTCTCAACAAAAAATTTATGAATTTCTTCACATTATCCCATATCATACCCCAAGGCACTATTAAAGAAAAGTGGTACAAGTTCCAAAAACCAAACTAAAAGCCTGAACTTCCCATTGAGTAGTTGAAAAAGAGCATTTATGCTCTGTCTAATTAATGGAGAGCAAAACAGTACTTCTAGATAGGCAAAATAGTTTCTGTAACTTATGAAAAGAAACAATGTTACTACACTCAGTTTGAGCATGATTCTTACTCTTATATCATAAATGTACTACATTATGACTTTCATCAATGAAAAAATTACCCAATCTTTTCTTTACCGTACATTTCCAACTAATGAAAATGAAAACAAGGCAAGGTATTGTATTGGCTAAAGATAATATAGACAAGAATAAGCAAAGGGAGTGAATAGTAAGGACAAGACAGGATAAGGAAAACTAGAGAGATGGAAAAGAAAGTGAGGACCTTCAATTCTCTGAAGGAGTTTCTTCACTTTCTGCTTACAGCCATCACAGTGAATGTTCACTTTGAGAACACAAGTCTGTAGATGAAAAATGAGAAGAAACAAAGCAAACAACAAAAGAAAACAGAAAGATTCCTCAGGAAAAGACCAATACCCAACTTTGAAAGGAAACGAAATTAAAAATGTGAGGATGAATGTAAAAAGGGTGTTAAAAGACAGAAAGCATGTGATGGAGAAAGACCTGGATTTTAAGGAGCTTAAAGTCTTCTTCTTTAGTCATTTCTTTCTTCAGTGCTGTTTGGAACGAAACAGGCTTCCTCTTTTCTCTCTCTCCCTCTGTTTGCAACCAAAAAATAAGTAAGCTTAAGCAAGTGGTAAAAAGGGCTGCATGTGAGTTTCTACAACTTATAGTAGATAGTAGATTCTACCCTCTCACTGCTAGGGGATAGCTTAGTAGTAGCTATACTCCTTAGTTCTTACTCTCTCAACCAAACCAGTTTCTCGAAAACAAACAAAACAAAGGCACATGGGGCTTGAGCACAAAATTAAAATTTAAGTGGCAATAAAATAATACTAGGGGAGAGGAGAGGAGAGGAGAGATATGGAAAAGTCAGATGGAGAGAGAAGAGAGAGAATTGCGGGATTGCTCTGAAATCTGAAATGATGTGATTTAACGTTAAATACTTACTGAGGGAAAGAAAGAAAACAATAAAAGAAGAACAGCGACTTGACATGCCGAATTCATACTCTGTACCCTTTGTCACATCTCATCTCAACGTACTCACTCTTCTTATTTCTCGTGATACTACTTAAAATATCATATTTCAAAATTACTACTATCGTTAATTTTTTTGACAGAAAAATTACTATTATCGTTACTTATTGCTTTATTTGTTTTTAATTTAACTTACTTTTATTGAGGAATGTCTGGTGAGAAACATTGAGATAGATAGATAAATTGGTTAATATTATTTTTTTACTTGGCCCTATTAATTAATTAAGTACTAACGATCGGTTATCCTCCAACCTCTCTGTACGGCAACTATAATTGTAAATTGCTTTCAATTTCAAATAATAAGGATTCCGAAGCTAACTTTTTAAATTGTGACGGTTGGAATAAACATTTTTTTCTCTCTCTCAGCTATAAACATGAATGATGAATGTTTATATATAGCCTCCATCTTTTTAAATAAAATGTCGCTTGAAAAAAAATATACTGAATACTTCAGAGAAAGTACAAAGATAATCCCCTACTCTGGATAATGGTTGGTGGCCAGAGGAATAGAGTAATATACAATAAATATATAAAACACATTTTTTTTTTCTTTGTCTCTTTCTATCTCCATATAATTTATTATCCATAACATAATAAAAGATGTGACTATGTGAGGTGACTGAGGGTGAAACATACACAAATAAAAAAATATTAAATGAATATATAAAATAGTCAGATATTTATATATTATTTTTTGAAAAAATAAAAATAATGAAGTGTCAATGTCTGCACTCTATTTGATTTGGATAAAAAAATAAAAATAGAGAAACGTTGTTTGTTGTTGTAAAGAGAGATTTATAGATAAAAGAGGGGGAGAAATAGAGAAATATGGGAGGTGGTGGATGATGTGAAAAAAAGAGATAAAAGAGAAAAAAATGTGTTATATAAGTTGTTGTATATTTTTTATTGTATAAAAATATTATCTCATAAAAATAAGAGAAATACAAATGAGAAAATAAGAAGGGATATAAAATAAATAATAGTGAATAATTTTTTAATTGGATAGAAAGTGATAAAATAGAAGCTAGGCTTAATATGTTTTTAATCCTCAAATATAGTCAAAATTTGATTTTGGTCTCTGTAATTTAAAACCAATAAATTTGGTCCCTTAAAAAGTAAAAATACCCTTTTTATAAATAAACTTTTTCATAAAATAATAAAGTTATAAACGAGCTAAACAAGTCAAACTAAAGCTGTAAGTTTGGCTCGTTTAAATATATAAGTTAAACTTGAAACACTTACCTTTTCACAAATCAAACCTAATTTTCAGGTGTTCGACTCGAATCGACTCATTTATAACCCTAGATTATATTATATATACATATAATTATTTTAGTTATAAATATGTTTATAATATTAGTTAATTAATTAGTTAACATTTTTTCAAAAAATTAATATGTATTACTAGTTTAATTAATTTAAATATTATAATTTTGAAAGTATTAAAACTTATAACCTTAAACACTAAAATAACAAAAGTTCAACCAATTTCCATTTCCACCTACACTATTCTCATCTTGGTTCCACTCCCATAGCCCAATGTTATTTTATATTTGGATGGATCATTTTTCATTTGTGGTAGAGTTATTTTTAAGTAATTTTCGTTTTTGATTGATTTATTAATTGTATAATCAATAAAGTGGGGGTAATGAGTGCAGATATAGATACTTAAGTACCCAGCGTATAAGGGTACGAGTATTAAAATTGTTATCCACGCGGGTATTGGTTCGAGTACATGTATTTTTTTTAACACGAATATCGGGACAGGTACCATAGCACTCTGCTCATTGCTATCCGTAGTTTTAGAGCATCTTTATCCCAATTCCCCATAAAAATTTCTTAAACTAATATTTTATAATTCTTCACAATTTCCCATATTACTACATTATTTTTATTACTTTAAGCAACTCACTCATTTTTTTTCTCCAACCCAACAACTCTTCAAATTTTCTTAAATGGACCTCACCTCACAACCTAGCTCACACTATAAGAAAACTAAGAGGAATTATTATAAATAATATTATATTATATTAAAGGGAAAAATATGCTCCAGGTCCCTGTAGTTTTGGTCAACCTGGGTCCCCGTCCCTGTACTTTAAAACCATGGTTTTTTGTCCTCGTACTTTCAAAACCCCCCATTACCCGTCCCCGACGTTAGTGTAGTCTGTTAGTTTGCTGACCTGTCAAACGGCGTTGCCACGTGTCATTATTTTAAGCCTAATTACTCTGTAATTAACTTAATTAATCACAGCAATATTTTTCTTTATAAAAAAATTATGAAATAACGTTATTTATAAAACTGAATCCCCAATCTAATTCTTCTCCCAAATTCGAAGCCCTATTCTCTGAAACCCTAAAGTCTGAAGTTCGATCTTCTTCTTCTTCCTATCGTTCTTGTTCTCTTTCGTTGCCGAAATTCGCCTCGAAGGTTTGCGATGAAAGGAGCAACCTCATCCTCACAGAAGAGGAGCGTGCGATGCAACTCTTCTTCCTCTTCTTCTAACCCGCGAGTAAGGAGATGCTTGTGTGGTGAGAAATTGTTATTTTTGACTTCGAATACCTCCGCGAACCCAGGCAGGAATTTCTGGAGATGTCCATTGTGGAAGGTTAGTTTCTGAATGACCATACCATTCTGCAGTGTTGGCTCCTTTTTTTGTGGGTGTACCCATGATAAGCTTTTTTCTGTTTGATGTTATTTTGCAGACCGAAAGTAGCTGTAATTACTTTAAGTGGGAAGATGAAGACGTGGGAGAGGTAGAAAATCTGCAGGTACAATATGCAGTGGAAGAACTGAAATTAAAGAATTATAAGTTGAAGTTGAAGCTAGTGGCTGAGAGGAAAGCTGGGAGATTGAAGATGTGTTTTGTTGTGGTAGCTTGGGTTGTGACAATTGTAGTTTTAGGCTTATGTGCTTTGAAATGTAATTGCAGTGTTTAGAGGGAATGAGGGAGTTTTTAATTAGGGAAAAGGAGATAATATTTAAGCTTTTGGTTTAGGGGATTAAAGAATGTCATTTTGTATCTCTTCATGTAATGTGGGTTCTGTTCTTAATGAAAATGCAGATTGCTTTTGTGTTAAATTATAGCAGTAACTCAATGTTAATTTTCTGCATTTGATTATTGGTCAATTTGCCATATAAACTGTAGACCAGAAATTTAAAGGAACGAGGTCACTGCATTGAAATAACATAAAGCAAATGACATGAAGTCTGAATGTTAACAGCAAACGTGTCTCTCTCAAGCAGAGTCACATGTTACACAGTGCACTAAACAAAAATAAATAACCATTACTGCTTAACTAGTAAAAGACAAAATACCCCAAAAGTGATTTAAATACACAATACCCCAAAAAAAGCACATAGTCCCTCTGCATTTCCTATACTATCCAAATATGAGACCATGTGCAAGACCCCGATTATTCAGCCTTTTGTGCCACCCCTTGTCTGACTTGGTTCCCCACTTGTGTTGATGTCTCCCACATTATGGCCCTGATGGTCATTTTCTTCCCCATTTGCTCTTAAAGGTTCTGCTAGGGTAGGTTGAAGTTCGGTTGGTGCTTGTGCAGTTGTTGTAGCTCCTGGAAGGGTAGGATTTGCTGGGTCTTGCTCTACTCCTAGTTGTTCTGCTTGTGCTAATGTAGCTTCTTGAAGTTTCTGCAAGTGATGTTGCTGTTTCACAGAGATAAGATTGGTTAGTAATAAACAGATTAAGTTTGTGTACTGATTTAGATAAATTTGTATGAAGTCTTACCCAAATAGCAGACAAATGTGTAACTAGCTGACCCACTGACATATTTCGGGCAAATTCAGGGATAGAGGGACCTGGTGGCAATGACTTCTTTTTTCCTTGTATTAATGATAAGAAACCGGTTTTTTTGCTTCGACTGATATCTACCTATGCACTCAATTGATTTACATTTAATGTGTCCAACTAACCCTCTTGTGGGCATGGCCTCCCATTTTAGTTGGTGAGGTTCCTTTTTTGGTGGTTGTATCTGCCTTTCTCTAAAAGTTAAAAACCAGACATGTTTATATGTTAATTTGTATTGTAGTATTAACAATGACAACACTCTTTTAAATGTTTGATAGTAGTAGTATACCTTATTAGGAATGTTCTTGGTATTAGATGGTCCAACACCTTGGTCCTTAGTTTGTTGTGACTGCTGTGTAGATCTTGTAACCCTCATTGACTGGGTATGTTGTGAGCTTTGTGCCTGCTGGCTGCTTTGTGAAGCTTTACCTTTCCCTTTCCTTTTTTCCTGCTGTGAGGTTTGTGTTGCTTTACCTTTCCCTTTCCTTTGTGCCTGTTGTGAGCTTTATGTTGCTTTACCTTTCCCTTTCCTTTGTGCCTGCTGTGAGGTTTCTGTTGCTGTCCCTTTCCCTTTAGTTTTTGTCTGCTGTGAATTATGTGCTTGTAATTTAGGGTATTCATTGTGTGAACATGAGTAAGCACTAGCATAAAGTAAATTAAAAAGTCAGTGATAGGGTTCTTAGCATGTTACCTGTTGAGACTGTTGTGTTTCAATTGGTGTTGCCTCAGCATTGTCACCATCTTGAGCACTTGTGTCTGCTGGTGGTGCAGTGCAACTTCTAGAATTGTGTCCCAACTGTTGACACCTACCCCATCTGGTTGTTGTGTGACCTCTCCTTAGCTTGGTTCGACTGTTATCTTCATCTGGTTCCCTTCTGCGCAGTTTCTTGGGCCTCCCAACCCCAGGCTTGTATACTGGTGGCAAGATAACCTCTCCTCCAGTCTTAGGCCACATTTGTTCTCCATTTATAGGGGCAATTACCTCTCCATAACATAGCTCATAACATGTCCTTTTATAATAAGCATGGACATATGCTTCTGGATCCTCTCCCTTGTAGGTGATAGCTGCAACAGCATGCCTACAAGGGATCCCCACAAGCTCCCAGAAATTACATGTGCAAACATGTGTGTGAAGATCAACAATAAACCTATCTCTCCCAACAGTGTGATTAACCTCAAACATAGTTATAATAGGTTTATCTCTAGCTAGTAATATGGTGCTATTAAAAGACTCAGATAAATTGTTCATTAGCACATCACACCTAGGGTAGTAACTAAATGCATCCTTACACCATGATCTTGTAGGAATTGCTACCAGCCAGTCATGTGCATTTTTGTCTAATGCCTTGATCTGATTCATCTTCTCCTCCCAAGCTTGA
The DNA here is from genome assembly GCA_026901365.1 of Sesbania bispinosa. Taxonomy (NCBI): domain Eukaryota; kingdom Viridiplantae; phylum Streptophyta; class Magnoliopsida; order Fabales; family Fabaceae; genus Sesbania; species Sesbania bispinosa. The sequence goes on from QLOH01000286.1 coordinate 1,081,258, forward strand.
ATATAGGTAGCCTTAGCAGCTCCCATCATCAAATCTCTCAACATTGTCCCTCCCCCAAACTTCTTTTTGAAGTTAGCATATAGGTGTCTAAGACAAAACCTATGCTCAACCCCCTCCAGCAGTTCATCAAACACAGGCATCAATCCCTTAAACAAATACAATGCAAAGAAAATTAGCCACATGTATAAAAATAACATAAATTCAGATAAATTGTTCATTACCACATTACCTTTTGTTGGTCACTTATGAAGACCCATCTGTTGGATCTGACATCACCAATGTCATCCAAAAGGAGTTATAAAAACCATCTCCAGGTTTCCTTTGTCTCTGACTCTACTGCAGTAAAAGCCAATGGGAAATATTGATCATTTGGATCTCTTCCCACAGCTACTAAGAGCACTCCACCATATTGAGTCTTGAGATGGCATCCATCAACTCCCAAGAAAGGCCTACAACCTTGCAAGAAACCCTTTTTACAGCCTTCCAAGAACATGTAAAAACTGCCAAATCTAGGTGGCAGGTCAGGTGTCACTCTCTGGAGCTGAATTTTACAAGTGTTCCCCAAACTGACCCTCATCAGTTCTGCACTATAATCCCATAACATTGTATACTGTTGGCTGGCATCCCCTTCAACAATATTTCTGACAAATCTCCTGGCCTTCCAAGCTTTCCATTCACTAATTCCAGCACTAAAGTTTTTCCTCACATCCTCAATAATTTCATTCGGTTTCATATTAGAAGAGGTCCTAAACTTCTCAACAACAACCTTTGCAATCCACTTTGAGGTTGCATTTCTATTGTTAAATACTCTTCCACACCTGTGCGTACCAATCAAGGTCTTTATTCTGAAAGTTTGGGTTGCACCCACCTTACTGCATAAAACAGTGAAAGGACACTTCCTTGTGCACTTGGCCCTTGCCCTCACCAGATCATTTTTAACAAAACTGATTTCCTTTCCATTAAGAATGCTATGCTCAATCATTGCATCCTTAAATTCCCCCAAACTGCCAAATTCCATGCCAAGCTTCCATTTAAACCCTTTGCACATGTCTTCTTTATGAAATCTTGGATACTTAGGTCTTGCCTCTTCTCCATCACAAGTCTCAGACCCACTAAGCAATTCTTCACTCTCATAGTCTTCTTCCATGGTGTACATGGTCTCTAAATTTTCAGTGGTAAAAACACCAACATTAGCTGCAGTACCCTCATTTCCCCCACTCCTATGCACTCCACGAGTTTCTCCCCTCTCTTTTGTCCCTCTCACCCCTTTCTTCATATTCTCCAGCTTTTCATTCAACTCTGCCTCTGCTTGCCCAACATCACCATAATTAAACCCATCATCAGCACCTAGTGCTCTTTCCTCCTCAGAATCATCAAAATGCACATCTCTGATTGATTCTTCACTTGCATCACTCTCAGCCTCTGCATCACTACCATGTTGAGCCTGCATGTCATTAACCACTTCATTCACCTTATCATCCCCAGCATCATTCACATGATCACAACACACATCCTCATTAACCACTTCATTCACCTTATCAACCCCAGTATCATTCAATTGTCCTAAACCCACATCCTCATTAACCATATCATTAGCCATATCATTAACCTTATCACCACCAGCATCATTCAATTGCTCACAACCCACATCCTCATTCACCTTATCAACCACAGTATCATTCAATTGCTCACAACCCACATCCGGATTAACCACATCATTAACCATATCAACACCAGCATCATTCAATTGCTCACAACCCACATCCTCATTAATTACTTCATTCACATGTACTTTTTCAAATTCTGTTTTGTCAGTTAATGAGGGAACTTTCAAGGTCTTCACATTTGCCTCACTGCTCATCCCATGCTCCAAGTATATTTCCATCTCACATTTCTTACTTACAGCTATATTACAGAGCTCCAAGGCATCTTCATCATTTCGTAACTCTCTAAGTCCTCTCTTAAAAGCAACACCTTTCTGCTTCCACCACATATTAAATCGATCAACATAGCCTAAATCTTTAGCCAACCCCACAGCCTCGAAATAAGACCAAGTATCAGTATCTAACCCATGAAAAACATGAATTTCACCCCCCTTATACCTTAGTGATGGCTTATGGACAAATTTACCCATATGGTAAAAAGCTACAGAAAAACCCATCCCTACAACACATTAACAATCAATATTCCATTAGAAAAATAACCCACATGTCAACAAGTGCAAATACAGACAAAAAAGGCAACACTATACACGAAAAGTAAAACCCTACAAAACGATGGTGGACCCAACCACATTAAAGAAGCCATAAAAGCCAAAACAAACGGAGCGTTACCTGCAACCGGGACTGTTCTAAACGGCTCCTCCACGTGAGCACTGCACCGTTCCAACGTAACCACGGGACCACTTGACCACACGTTGCAGCTGCTACACACTTCGTCTTTAATAGTTAACAGGAAACGCTCGGATCAGACTACGCAAAAAGGCAATAGGATAGGGCAAAGTTACAGAGGATTTGGGATATGAAGAGACTCAACTTTGCAAATTAGGGCTTCGAATTTGGGAGAAGAATTAGATTGGGGATTCAGTTTTATAAATAACGTGATTTTATAATTTTTTTATAAAGAAAAATATTGCTGTGATTAATTAAGTTAATTACAGAGTAATTAGGCTTAAAATAACGACACGTGGCAACGCTGTTTGACAGGTCAGCAAACTAACAGACTACACTAACGTCGGGGACTGGTAATGGGGGGTTTTGAAAGTACGGGGACAAAAAACCATGGTTTTAAAGTACAGGGACGGGGACCCAGGTTGACCAAAACTACAGGGACCTGTGGCATATTTTTCCCTATATTAAAAAACCTCCAGCAACCCGCTTTTGTGAGTGCGGCAGAAAGCATCGCTCAAATGAAAGAAGCTCACCCTCGCATCTCTCCAACGGCGCAACATCGATGTTGCAGAAGATAGCAACCATCGCGTGAAATTAGATCTACGCGATGGAGATGTCCTTAGAGCATCTACAATGGAGCAACCCTTTTTGGGTGCTTACAATGGGGCCCATACACATCACAAATATTTTCACTCTTCTCAATACAAGCACTTCTAAACACTTTATCTCTATAATGGAGGAACTCTTGCTTCCAACTTTTAACTATTTTTTTAATATTTTTTAATCAGTTTTGAAAATTGGTTTAGGAAGCAATTGAAGCCCATAAAGCAATTCATGAGAATTGCTTGCAATACTTGAATCCCCATGAAGTACCAATACTTCACTGACTAGATTGTTTCCCAAACTCTCATTGTGGATGCTCTTTTATATAGAAAAAGAGACTTACTCAAAAAGTAATGGTCTGTCTATTTACAATTTTTAAAATTATTTTCTACTTTTAGAAATAGAAAACTGAAAAAACCCGTCTGTCACACAATTTATAAAAATTGTTTTGAGAAGTGTGACCTTTTTTTTTAAAAAAAACTAAAATTTTAAAATTAATTTAAGATATTTTGAAAAAAAAATTATTTTTTTGGTTGTAGGATGGAAATGATATAAATAAATTATTTCATTTATAAAAAATTGTTCTTACAAATTGATTTATAAAACAATTTTGAAAAACTAAAAAATTAACCCGAATAAAACACACCATATGTTATAAATGTTTTCCAATTAAAAGATGCTTGTTTTTTTATAAAAGGACATTAATTGTGATTTTAGACTAAGAAAACATTTGTTAATAAATATTATATAATTATTAAGATTAGTTTTCACAAAACTGCCATCGCCAGAATGAAAATTTATCTGATGAAAAACCGTATATATTTACACGTATTACTTTGAATTTTCATTAATTTTAAGAATGGAAGTATATAGTATACTGTCACTATACACAAATAAAAAAATAAGAGAGAAATCCTTTTTATTTGTGGGGGGAAGAGGATTCCTTTTTTGATCGATTGCTTATATGCGGAAAATGTTAGAAAAATCCCTAGAATATATAAGCACATGTTGCAATCAGTAACCCAGGAATATTTTTTATCCTCACAAGCCATTCCCACAAATTAACATGAATTCTGTCGTCATATATAGTTTAGGGGAGGAGAGGTATATGGAATATTTATCTGTTTATATTCCCAAGTTTTTTTTTTCCTTCTAAGTAAAGGGATTACAAAGCGTAGGAGCTATTTGCAGAGCTACATGCCTACGTCCAAAAAGAATGCATGAATCGTAAAATGGTGGGGTCTATGTCCCCACCAAAATAAAAATTGAGTTCTATTAACATATACTCCCTCCGATCCTATTTATAAGAACTTTTTTAAGGTGAGTCTTGGTCCTTTCTATAAGAACCTTTTTCAGATTGTCTCATGCATTAATTATTCTTTGACAAAAATACCCCATTAGTGGAGGTAGATGAGTAATTAATTAGTAGAGAGAGTGTGACACAATTGAGTAGTTAAATAGAAAGAGAAAGATAATGGGTGTCAATAAATTCAAGGGTAGTTTAGGAAATATGCTACACATTCAAGATAAATTTATTGTAATCAACTAAATTAACCAACTTTCTTAATTCGTGTGAAGTAGTTAAAAGGTTCTTATAAATAGGACCGGATGGAGTATATAGCTTGTGGAACATGACTACACTTGTTTCAATATTTACACACAAAAGTAATGAATGATCAATGAGGTCCTTCACCGTACCTTCATGGCAGTTGACGATATCCGTTATTTGCTTTGTGACCTTTGTCACGACTTGTTTGTCATTTGATTGGAGAGTTTAAGGGTAATGATATTCTACAAATCATTTTAGGATGCTTTTCAAATGTATTTGAATCATTTTCTGCCAATTACTTACTCGTGACCAATAAATGATTCCATGCAATTGTGATGTATACATCAATCCAGGAACACTGAATTTTCTCCAATCGAAATGGAATTGCCATTTCTTAAGGATTGGTCGACCCAAATCAAACTTTGTAAGATCCAAATTTGACATGTTTTATAATTCTGTGGCACAAGTTTAATTTGTTAACCTGTTTGACGATGTAGTTTAACCTATATGTAAGTAACAACTGTTAAAAATATCCATCGCGCTTATTAAATTTTTATTTTTAAATTTATAAGTGCTATTATTTTAAATAAAAATTTACAATTTGTAAGTATGAACATATTAACTCGGGTAATAGATGAATAAAGATATCTTTTTTAATTAAAATTAAATTTATCATATATTAATATATTTAAAGTTATAAAAATAAAAATTAGAATAATTTTGGATGCTTATTTAATTTTAAATTATAATAATGGATTATATATTATTATTTAATAATAAGATATAATTAAATAAATTAAAATCATAATGATAAAAATAAATATTTATAATAAAAATAAGGTTTGGAATGGAAAATGACGGCATAAGATTTTGACTTTTATAATAATTTTTAAAATTTAAAATTAGTATTTATTAATATTTAAAAGTTGAAATAAAGGAGAGAAAAGATTAGTGATATCAAGTATTAATGATCAATAGAGAGAATCTGACTATTTGTTTATGTTAACCACGGGTATCTCTTAGTTATTACCACGGTTAAGGTTGTAAATGGGCTGAGCTATTCATAAATTATTTGAGCTTAGCTCGTTAAATGTTCAATCAAGCTCGTTTGTTTAATTAAACAAACAAGCCCAGATTTAAATTTGAGCTCGATTATTTAAATGAGCCTAGCCCAAACCTTTTAAGCTTGACATTAAGAGCTCGTGAATAGCTCGCTTATTATATATATAATAATTAATATAAATAATTAAAGTAAATTAAAAAAAAATAGAAAAAAAATATACAATTATAAATTTATTTTTAAAATAAATAATAAAATAGTTACTCTATATATTTACTAATAAGTATTATATTAGTCAAAAAATTATATATTGAATCTCGAAAAATATAATATTATAGATTTTTTTTAAATATATATATATATATATATATATATATATCATACATTAAGAATATATTTTGATTTTTATATTATAGTTTAATAGTAAAATATTTATTAAATAGTAAACTTATAAACTTTAAAAATGATTTAAAGAAAATTTTTATAAAAGCAAAATCAATAAAGTTATAAATGAGCTAAACAAGCCAAACTCAAGCTTTGTTTTTCTTTAACAAGTCAAGCCCAAACTTTAAGTTTGGCTAGTTTAAATAAACGAGCCAACCTTGAGCCACTCATTTCTTTCATGAGCCAAGTGTGAGCTTTAAGTACTCGACTCGACTCGACTTATTTATAGCTCTAACCACGGTAATAATGCTCGGGGCTTAGTCACAACTCACAATTAAGGCGCCTCACCCCTAACTAAAAGTGTGTTATGTGAAAATCGAATCCGGAAGCTTTGAGAATCTGACTATTTGATTCTATTTAGTACTATTTAATTATTAATTTAAATAAGAGAGATAGAAGATTAGTACTGTTTAGTACTATTTGATTCTAAATTTAAATCTAATTTAGTCTAACCTAAAAAAATTTAGATTGGACCCATTTTTATCTTAGTTGTGTTTTTTTTTTCGAGGAGGTATTAAACAAATATTAAATTACATGATAAATATAATAAAAATTGATCAAATATCCCATTCATAAAAATTGATCAAATATCCTAAACCCTAAACCCTAAACTTTCATGATATTTAAATCATCAAATACGATCTTAGAATTTATAATTTTCTCATATAAAATTAGATAAAAACACTAATATTGATCCATAATAAGATCGATATCTTTGAATCTTGTAGAATTTGCAAGAATAATTCTTTTCTTTTTCTATCTCTTTCATTTCTTTATTATGCTCTTCAATACTCGATGGAAAATTTAGAGAATACATAATAGGCGGAGAGACATGGACTATTCATGTCCTTCCAATATATATTATCTCCATCAAACAATATGCTCTTTCATTAAAACAAACTCCTTCCCAAAAATCATATTATTTCATCCAAATAATGGATAATATATTCTTTCATTTAATTTATTAAATCACATACATGTATTGCACAAATGAGACATTAATTCCTTACAAATTTTTCTCGAATTATATGATTAAAATTATATCTATACAAATTTTATCCATGTTTCAACCCAATTTAATAAAAAAATTATAATTAAACAAATTGTATATGATTATCTTTATTCACTTAAATGTACTTTTCCTCTTAAGTGTTTATTAAAAATTATATATTCATTCAAATGGATTTTTCACAAAAAAAAAACAAGTTAAATGACAATTACACTGAAAAGAAATTATGTAAGTATAAGTAGCATGGACAGATGCAGAAATGAATGAAAAGGGAGTCGAAATCCGGATGCGTCAATAAATTACTATTTCTTATATAAATCGTTGGTATCCTCCATTGAACGTAATTCAATATTCGAACGATAACATTCATATCATAGCGAGGCTAGTTAATTTTTCCCGTGGAGTTTTTTTTTTCATTCACATGACTTGAACCCGACACATTATTCAAGAGGAATTAAGCATGTATCTCTTAAATAAACCCTCGTTGATATATAAATTACTAATTTAAAGAGCTTGATTAACTTTACTTTTATATTTATATCTGTTGTAGAAATTTTTTTATAGTACTTTTTTATATTTATATACTATTTTATCATTGACAAAATAAAGTTGGTATTTGAAATTAAATATGTATGAATTGAAAATTAGACATAATTATATAATAAATCTATAAAACCCTTAAAAAAAGATAATATATACACTATATGAGTAATATTAATTTAAATTTTATTTATCAATAATTGTTGTAAACCTGCTCATCACTGCTATGAATTGATTAGAAGTATTAGAAAGCAGCTAAATAGCAAACCTTTCCTTTTCATGAGTCATGCCCACGGAGAAGTCAATCGTGCAACGGATCATATGGGTAGAGCTAACATTTTGGGTTATCCATGTGATAGTGGATTTTTTTTATCAGGCGGAGCTAAAAAATTTAGAAGTTGTTCAGGTTTCTAAAATAAGTGTCTGAGCCTTATATTTTTACATGATTTTTGCGGGCTATTTGACCTTTTTACGGGTAACGGGTTTTATCGAGTTGAGCTAAAAAAACCTGAAAGTTATTCAGACTTCTAAAATAAGTGTTCGAACCTTACATTTTTTAGACTTTTACGGGTCGGGTTAATTGGGTTAGCTCGTTTTATCGGCTTTAAATATTGAGCTGGATCATCGCGTTCCACTTTGGCATCAATTATTTCCTTCTCCTTCCCAATCTATTTGTTCAATTCAATTCTTGTGGCAGTTAGTCTTGGTTTGTATTTTGGGCCTTAGGCCCCATTAGTAATAAAAAATTATTTACCAGCTTAAATAAAAACATTTTTATCAACTCAAGTAAAATCATTAAGGAAAATCAATTCTAACATAAAAATATTTTATAAATTTAAATAAAAATAACTTGTATTATTAGTTTAAAATATTGAAGGAAGGAAGAGGGCAGGCAAAGCCCTTACTGCTCCCTCAACACTGGTCCCTAATAAGTAGCATGAATATTTACAAAAAAAAATTATATATATAATTTCGAGGTTCAAAATCAAATTTAAAATTCAATCTACTTTAATAAAAATATTTTTTTAGTTTATTCAATTTTATATTAATTTTTTATTTTTATTAGATTTTTATTGCTTTATGAACACCCTAGTTCACATAACTTATTGTAGAAATAAGGCATGTTTAATCAATAACGTATCATTCCATCTCCACATATTAAAAGTGGGATAACATTTTTTGACGTCGAAAAGTGGGATAACATGAGTACATAGAGCCTATTTGGATGTAACTTCTATAAAAAGTACTTCTAGATAAAAAAAATAGAATGAATCAAGAAGTCAAATGTATTTATCTTTTCCATAAGTTACATTGTAGACTCCTCCTTATGAAACCATAAGTCATCCTTTATGTATTCTAAATTGTCATATTAAATCAAATCAATATTAATTTTTTAATTTACTACTCAATTAAACAATTTTTTTCTCAATTTTTAATTAATATTAAATTTTTATTCAATATTAAATATATTGAAATATTCACATTAAAATAATTTTTCTATCAATTAAATTGATTTTGAAAATGTTCAAAGTAATAAATTTTAAGTGTCTCTAATGTTTCTATTTTTTTAATTTAATTTTTTATAACTTATCTTAATTGATTAATAATTTTTAAAATATTGATAATTTATTTTATTTATATTTTACATAAATATTTATATAATACATGATATACTTATTAATTTAAATTATATTTAATAGTTTTTTTTGGGAATTTACTCACATTTCCCTAACTAAGAATGAGCTGGCCCCGATGGAACGACTCAGCCCAATCCAAGAGCGGATCCATGACTTGATTCTCATAAATTCTCGCAATTTAGTACTACCTTCGGTGCTAATTATAAGAATCCTTTAATCACTTTACAAGAATTAAGAAAGTTAGTTAATTTAATTTATTGCAATAAATTTGTCATGAATGTATATTATTTTTACATAATTACCCTTGAATTTATTGAGACCTATTATCTTCTTTTCCATTGAACTACTTCATTGTATCATTCTCTCTCTACTCATTAATTACTCAACCATCCCCACTAATGAGGGTACTTTTATCAAAAAAATAATTAATGTAATAGATAATATGAAAATGTTCTTATAGAAAGGGTCAAGACCCACTCTCTAAAAGGTTCTTATAATTACCTGTAGTACTTTATTGGTTTGAAATTCTCCATCTTTATCTTTATATATACAAAAATTTTCAGGATGTGTTCATGTGTCCCATTTTTTTTCTTTCACAGTGAAGTGCTTCACCTTAAGGCGATTAAAGACAGTTTTTGTGCTGAAAGCCTAAAACAATCCCTGCCACAGCTTAACAACTGTAAATTAAAATTAAAATTACTATAAACAAAGTATAAGTATATGAATAACACGTTTGTTTACAAGTTTCAAATGTACATGCGCATTCCAAGAAGAAATTGGAGATTCCAATGTAAAATTTGAGAAGTAAAATAGTAGAATTGAATCCAAATTAAACCTACGTCTACTAGATCGAAACTTTTTCACAAACATGCACCAAAACTATACTCCTTTACAATTATTTTCATTAAAGAAAGGAAAAGGGTAACATGCCAACAAAATATTAAGTTTAAGAATTATCAAATATAAGTATTTTTATCTTTCATATAATAAATACTATTTTAAAAACCAAAAGGATACTAGATAATAGTAAAGAATAATTACAAAAAATGTAAAAAGAGTTTATTAAAAAAAACTTTATTCTGTGTAATTTTATAAAGCAGAAAGGTCACCTTGAATTGGAAATATGGAATGGAAAATTGAAAAGGGCATGGGTTAACTAAAAGCAAAGGAAAGTTAGAACTAAAAGGGGTAGCTATAGCTAAACCATAAAAATACATCGATATAATTCAGTTTTTAACCTTTTATGACCCCAATTTCGAAACATACTTCCTCGTTTAAAAGCTATTTATGGTAGGGATACGCATAGAGCAATTTGGGAGGGAGGGAGGGAGAGAAAGAAATGACTTTTGGTTTGGGCCTCGCTCGCTCGTGTCATATGTCACAAGTTTGTTTTTCATAGGCATCATAATAATGTATAGGTCTACCAGAGGGTGCACGCAATCACACAAAGGCTGTGAAAAAGTGGGAACAAATGTGTAAGGAGTGGACTTGGGACTAGGGAAGGTGAGAGAGAGAGAGAAAGAGGTTCCGTTCAGTCACCAGTAAGTATGAGGCCTTGTTAGGTCATCATTACTTGCTAGTCCCAACCACCTGCATGCTGTCTCAACAAAAAGCCCTTTTTTCTCTTCTTTGCTTCTCCATCAAGTCTCTATTTTTTCTCTCTCTGCCAATGCCATAGGACTAATTAACTTTAACTGCCACTCACCCTGTTACTAGTATTATCTAATTAAATGCACGGTAACATAGGCTATGCCTCATCTCATCTGAGATCAGCATGGCATCCGGTGGTGAGAGAAAAAAAAAATCAAAAATAAAGGTGAAGGTGTGTGTAGTACAGTTTAAAATGAAGTGGGGATTTGTATAGGATCTGGTTGGTTTTTGATATCCAAAAGTCATAAATGGGAACAGTAGGAATCACAAGTATGGGGCCCCCTAGTGCTAGCTTTGAATGTGATGTGTCCAATTCTTTTTCTGTTTGATCAGTTTTAGCATCTTTTAATGGGAAAAGGAGAAGCCTAATTCAGAGACCAAAACCCAACATCATCCATCGATCCTACTGAGATTCATTTGGCCTACCATTAGAGAGGAAAAATTTGAAAAACAAAAAGTTTTGAAAGAAAGATGAAAGAGAAACTATAAGCCCAAACGCCAAGACAAGTATTTGGCCCATTTCATTTGGCTCTAACTCCAACACAATATTTTTGGCCCCTCCCAACAATTACCACAAAAAATAGTAAAAAGCTTCACCAACAGACAAAATCATAAGCAACCCGTGGGGTAAAGATGACCCAAAAACAGAAACTGTAAATTTTTAGGTACCAACTCCACAGAAACATCAAACTATTGTTTCTGCAATAATCCATTTTTTGCTATCATACACTACTGCACTACTTTGTCCTTGTCCTACCAAAATAGACATGTTTGTTCCCGCTCTAAACTTGAACAGTAGTCACCTTAACCAAAGCCACGCACCACTGGCTCAGGAGGTATTGCAACACAAGACATAGTGATACCGAATCGGACAATTACAGTGGCTTGAATTGAATAGAAGGAACAGAGAAGACATTCCAATTAAAACTCAATTTGCTAATTAATTGAGTCCACACCTATTCAAATGTATTAATGACACATACATAATAAGTTTATCATCATCTATTCCTCCTTTTCTTTCTTTCTATTTCTTTTAGTCTTCAACATTAATGGTACGCAGTCATTTTAAATTTTTAATGTATGTGAGTTGATCATTATGTAAAATAATAATATTACTAATTCAAACATTTGTATTTTAGATACGGATATGATTCGTTGTGTTATTAACATTACTCGATTCACTCCACAAAACAGAGTCCCTCTAATGGATCCATGACATAAAGCCTAGTTTGATGATTGAAGAATGTGTCCTTTACTAAGCCCATATTGATCTCGTTCTGGGCACAACCCATAATTGCATTGCTCATTTGGACTGCGTGTTAAAAGTCCAAGAAATAGCTTTCTGTCAACTATCTAGCCTAGGCTTTGTTGACCAAAAAAAAGCTTAGGCTATGCTGAATTGGAAAAAGATCTGCTCACACTAAAAAAATAGGTGTGATATATAGGGAAAAAAAAGATAAAATAAAAATTAAATAATGTAAGGGGAAGTGAGAAATAAGATAAGATAATTGATATTAGAAATAATATAGAGAGATAGGGGGAAAAAAGTGTGAAATGGAGTGAAAAATCCAAGGTGCTTTTGGGTGATGATTTGTTTTCACACAATATCATTTTATACCTCATTTTTTTATTTTTCTCTTTTTTTTCCATCAATTATAATATCTTTCATTTTCTCTAACTTTATTTGATTTTTTTTTCTTACTATTTCTCTTTCTCACATTTTCACATCCATTTTTTTTATGTCAAAGTTTCAATTCCCTATAATTGAACATATCCTTGCAAACTGACTAATCACAATATGACAATGAAACTGAATGGAATCTTGAACATCATATTTATTGATAAACTATTTGGAATTTTAAAATGTACTAACGTTTTTTAACTACAAAGTTAATTCCTTAATAGAGGGTAATTATTAGTGTATACTATTATAAAGTCACGTTTTCCCCATTATATATATTGAGATAGAATTGATTTACTTAATTTATGTTAACTCAAATAAAATTAGTTAATTTTACATTTATATTTTTTAGTGAAATAGATATTTGCAATGATTAATATAGACTTCTTAAAAAAAGTTAACACTCAACCGTTATTTTCTTTTACTTTGTAATGGACACTATATTAGTACTTTACATCTTAAGATGGGGTGACCGTGTGAGTATGTGATTATCACTATGCTAAAATAACAACACTTGTTCAAACAAATGTTGAAGAAAGCGTGCAAATTAAGATAGAATACTAGCCATAAATATAATCAGCATGCATTGACCTTTCAAACACAGCGCAAAGTTCAGTTATACTGAGTGGAAAGAATATAGGACCAAACTAGTAGGATTAGGATAGAAAGAACCTCATCGATCGGTTTCTATCTCTCTTTCCCGTCGAAATGATGGAATTTCCTTTTGACCAATTTACCCTTAATGTTGCATACCAAAGAAAGGAAGACTTTTTTACAAAGGCAACCACTTTACCTTTCGATCGAAGGCCTACCCACACCAATAAAGCTCTAAAAATTGGAATCAAAGAATCTAAAATGCTTTCTTCTATTATTGCTTTTTAAAAATCTAAAGGTGAAAACTACCAACGCAAGAAACCCAAATTCATTTTTTTACAACCTTTTCCCTTCACAGTTTGATTAATTGCTTATCTTTTCTTCAATTCACACCTTATCTTATGCAATTTTGGTACGCTCTTTTAGTGTGTTTAATTTACTATAAAATCACATTTTAAGGGTGAATCTGGGCTAATAATAATCTTTATAGCGTTGGTTCGAATCCACATTTAAAATGTAATTTCACATTAAATCAAACACATATTAATGGAAGTACCAAAAAAACGGGGAGAAAGTAAAAGGTGTGGAACTATTAAGGGCTTGATGTTGGAAAAAAAAAGAGTTGGGATTAAATCCCATATATCTTGTAGCAACCTATTGTAAATTTGGGCAAGATCGAATTTAACTAGCTAGTAAGTACTTTATACACTATACAAGCATTTTAAATTTGGATAATATTTAAAAATATTTAAAATTATAAATAAATATACATAATTAATTCAAATAAATAAAAGTAGATATAAGCAATTAAAATTTGAGGAAAAATGAAGTTTTAAGGTAAGATAAAGAATTTAATTAAATAGATCTGAAAAACTTAAATAGTTTATATTTTTGAAAAAAAAAAAGAAATTTCAATGTAAAAAAAGAAAAAAAAATTATTTAAAAGAGTTAAGATTTGTAGATAATATTTTTAATATGAAAAAGAAACATTTAAAGAAATAGTCTGAAAGTTTATTAAAAAAAAGGAAAAAAAAAAGGGTTGAACTAAATGTGATAACAAGAGATGTCCTTTTCTTGGGAAGTACTAATTATTCCATTTTATTATCTAAGAGTTGTTTAAACATATAATCATAAGACTCTTAAAATTAGTCTAATGTTAGTTTCAGCTACCTAGTGATTCTGTAGTTGGTTTCTAGCTATTTTGCAGCTAAACTTACTGAAGACTACTAAACAACCATAGAGAATCCCAATTCTTAAAATTATAAAGGAAATTATATAAAAAAATTGTAAATTCGAGTTACAAAATCATGTCTACTTTTTTTGTGTAATTAAAAATCATGTCTATTTATTTTTGTGCAATTAAAAATCATGTCTATTTTTTTTGTGTAAAAATCGTGTCTATTAATTTAGACTCATGTGTTTATAAAATTCAAATTTATGATCTAGAAATTTATAATTATGGAAAAAATTTAACATTAATAACTAGATATATTGAGTTTAAGAAATACTATTTTTTTTGTACAATTAAAAATCATGTCTATTTTTTTTGGTGTAAAATTCGTGTCTATTAATTTAGTCTCATGTGTTTAAAAAATTCAAATTTATGATCTAGAAATTTATAATTATGGAAAAAATTTAACATTAATAACTAGATATATTGAGTTTAAGAAATACTCTCTTTTGGTGTAAACCATAGGTATCCCCTATCACCATAGCAATCAATCCTATCCGGGATTTAGTCACAGTTAAGGCTCCCCACCCCTCCCGAAGAATGTGTTTAGTAGGGATCGGACCCATGAGCTCTTTCCACAATCTCAGTCTGCGTTGTCAACTGAGCCACAACTCTTTGGTTTAAGAAATACTCTCCCAGTTCCTTTTTAATTACATGCATGATTCTTTTGATAATTTATTTGGTCCTTTTTCTAAGTTTATAAAATTTTAGAAGCATTTTTTTTCATCTTTACCCCTTTTAATAATTGAACATTTGTTAGGTTAGTTAATGTGGGGGAATTAAATAGAGTTTGATTTACAATAAATGTATCGATGAAAAAAAAAGACTTACAATAAAAAGGTAATATTATAAAATTTACAGAATATTTAAGGGCCAAATTAATAGTTAATAAAAAATATTTTATGTGAAATATGTATAATTAATAAAAGATTGAAAAATGTTAGGGAGCCATGACCTCTGCCAGCCACGGATAGAGAGACGGGAGATGCTGCCATGCTGGAGAGGATTCTTACACTGCCAACCACCTTGGCTACGACTTTGAATGTAGGAGTTACTCCCTCCGGTCCTATTTATAAAAACTTTTTTGGAGGTGGGTCTTGGTCCTTTTTATAAGAACTTTTTCAGATTGTCCCATGCATTAATTATTATTTGACAAAAATACCCCATTAGTGGAGGTAGGTGGGTCATTAATTAGTAGAGAGGGTATGACACAATTGAGTAGTTAAATAGAAAGAGAAAGATAATGAGTCTCAATAAATTCTTGGGTAGTTTAGTAAATATGATACACATTCATGACAAATTTATTGTAATAAACTAAATTAACCAACTTTCTTAATTTATGTGAAGTAGTTAAAAGGTTCTTATAAATAGGACGGGGAGCATTTATCAAGCAATAATTAATGGCCGTTAATTGCTGCACATGTATGATGTGTCTCACATTTAATTCCACTGCATAGTTAATAGATGAAGAGTAGTCACTCACAAGGTTGGAGTCCACACACATGAACTCATATGCAATGCCAAAAGAACAAGAATGCTTTGGTTGCGCTTCGTGTTCCCCGGTGAAGATCATGTGCCAAATAATAGCCCGTTACTTTTTTTTAAGATAGATTACCTTATGGAATATATACATGGACCCCTCTCCTTTTCGTCCCCTACCCAAAACAAATATAAAACATAAAAATTAAGCCAAACTTGATAGAGATTGGAGCCATTAATTAATGTACTCATCATTTCTTCATCTCATGCATCCTCCAATATATATCCCTACATTTGGCTGGTAATTTAAAACCTAAAATCCTCTACCCTTCCAAGTGTATCAATTCCAATTAATCTGATCTCTATCCTTGTCGCTAAAATAATAAATTAAATCCTTTTGCCTTTATACTTTTCAAAAGGATCCAAAATATTATATTTATGAATTTCTCAAATTAAGAAAAAGAAAAAAGAAGAAGAAGGCTGCGTTAAGTAAGTGCAAATTAAAAGACAAAAGATAAGTTTCCTTTGATTCCGATTCCTAGAGGCTACTTTCAAGTAATCCGATACAAAGTGGAAGCCCTGAGTTCATTGCATGAACTAGCTAGGAAGGAATATATGGAAAGATCCGGAAAAGCGATAGGGTTAGGTAAATTTTGAATGAGTTTGAGTGTTTTAATTATTTTAAGTGTTTTTGTCTCTGCTTATCATATTATTCATCATATCTTATATTTTTCTCCCTTTTATTTATATATCGTGATTGTATAAAATTTTGTAAAAAATAGTTGCCCAGATACCATTTTTCTTTATTTTAAATCAAATAGAACGTTTCTTTTTCAAATTCTAAATTATTTAAATTTATTTTTAATTTTTAATTTTTAGCGTCGACCTTCGTAAAGTTAGTGACACTAATTTTCTATTACTTTTTCACTATATGTATAATATTTTGCACTATATATTTCAAAAAACAAACATAGCGTAACAATAATGTTTTTCTTTGGTATCATGTAGGTTATGGGTTCAATTCTCACAATTGATAAATCTAGGAAGAAATGACTTTTTTTAAAAAAACTATTAGCGTCAGCCGTAAAATGTCGTCGTTACCGTATTAACGACGAGACTTTTAGCGACGATTGATGGACCGTCGCTAATTATGAAATAGCGACGAATTTTTTCCCTGTAAGCCGTCGCTAAAATTTTCTTTAAGACTTAAGGTCATGGGTGTTTACGAATTGGAGCATATTGATTTAAAAAAAATTAGAATGTTTTACATGTCAAATAAGCTTATTAGTTTATAATTTTATTTGACAAAAATAAAAAAATGATAAATAATCTTACACTAGTTTGTATATTTTAAGCTAGCTTACGACTTATATTTTTTAGCCTATGTTTTTATTTCATTCTTATCGTTAATAATTTAATACAGTTTCATTTTTACCCTATTTTTATTAATTTTTGAAATATAAAATATTTTATAAAAATATAAAAATAATCACACAAATATATATTAAAAAGTCATTTTTCTATATTACTACTATTTAATTTAATTATTACAATATTTATTTTAATTTTTCATAAAACATTTATCTTTAAAAGATTAATAATAATTTAAATTAATAAAAAAATAAAATTATAAGATATATATAAAAATATACTTTTTCTATACAAATAAAAATATAATGTATATAAAAAGTATAAATATCTTTATTTATGTTATTTTACATTTATTAGATATATAAATAATTAATTTAATTAAACACTAATTTAATAAACTAACTTGTAAAATTTTAGTTTTCAAAGTAGCTTATAGTTAATTACTTAATTTTATCAAACATATATCCAAATAATCCCACCCAATCCCGTTCCTTTTCTTGATTATCTTTATTTTTTTATTTTAAATATAATTAATCCAGTCCAATTTGATCAAATTTTTAGTCCAATTTTAGTCCAATTTACAGTTCAATCTAAAATGATTTAGACTGATTCATTTTTTCAATTTAGACTTAACTCATTTTTTCTCTATGGAGGTAATAAATAAATTATAATATATAATAAATGTTATTTATATGACTAAATATATGATCCATAAATTAAAACATAACTAATACCAGTAAAATTTTTAAAATCCACATTATAAAGATAATATACACAATCTTATACTTTTATTTATGTTTCAACTCACATTAACAAAAAATTATAATATAATTATGATTATATTTATTCATTTAAATATGTCTTTTCTCAAATATTTAATGTAAAAAAATATTTTTTAATCAAATAAAATTTTCATTAGGGGTGTTTGTGGGACGGGTTTTACCTGTCCCTAACCCAACCCTAATTTTTTACCGGGCCAATTCTATGGACCTGAACCCGTCCATAGACCCAAAGAGACCCGATGATATGCAGGTCTAAGTAAGACCGGGTCTGAGTAGGACAAGACCGGGTTGGCCCGATATATAAGCTAAATATAATCATAAAATGATCATATAACAATGTTCAAAAGAAAATGGTTCATATAATTAATAAATATATTGCATACAATAGAATATCTTTTAATGTATGCAATATTTTTTACTTTTTAAAGTTTGGGACATTACTAAACCAAGAATAACATTATATCACTATATAATTTTATGTATATAATGTATTTTTAAAGGTAAATAAAGGAAACTTAGACTCAAAAACCTTTTCTAAAATGAAAAAAATAAAGTTAGGACTTTACATGCATAATAGAAAATCATAAGTAATAAATACTATATTTGTATATGAAGAACGGACCGGGTAACCCGAACGTGAACACGAACTCGTCCTCAATCCGATGTCGGGTCAAAAAATGAGACCCGATTTGGTTCTATTCTTTCTTGTAGGACAGGAACAGACCCGACCCGACCCGAGTAGAACGGGTTGGGACGGGTCTAAGGGACAGACCGGGTCTTGAACACCCCTAATTTTCATAAACAAATACAAGTCATGTGATATTTTATAAATATATAAGCATGAGTGGTATGATATATTTATAAATAAAATCATATAGATCAATATAAATTTGATTTAATTAAATTTTTTTTGCTTAGAAAAAAATATAAAGTTGATTTGAATTATGAATTAGAGCAATTTATAAACAGCTATATATATATATATATACACACACACTTGTGGTGTTATCTAAGACAAAGTGCTAGGCAATTATGAGATAACAAGAAATTAAACTCGATATTGCAAATATGAAAATATCACAATTAAAATTAATAAGATATAATTACGAATAAAAGTATTAGTTAAAGTTAAGATAATACATGATATGTAAAAGATATAATCTTGTTGGTCTAGATATGTAGAAATAAGATTAAAAAACTGTTAACAAGGCATGATTACATATAAGATAATCTAATAGCTAGAGGTGTATGAAAATCAAACAAAATTATGTTATAAGAATTTATATTTGAATGATTTGTCATATATAATTTATAATAAGATATCATGCATGCTGTCTTTTGATTTATGTAACTCTCTTACCCCACCTAAAGAGAAAAGTACTTTTAATATTGTTATCACAAAATGTAATAATCACATAATATATTTGATTTCCTTAACCAACTCGAACCGGATTGTCTCAAATTAATAAAGTATACAAATGATTTTATAAAAACATATGTATTTGACTATTTGCTAAACAGTATTACAACTTACAACAATAAGTTATCTCCATATATTGAAACTTTATGTCGTTAAATAATTCATGGTCATATGTTACCGCCTGATATTTTGCAATATATCAACCATCACTTATGCATTATAATTCCACTATTTTGTCCTTTTGTTGTATAATCCCAAAATTAAAACGAAAGCAAGATAAGATGATGTCTACAGTTTGACAAACATGGCAACAAATTTTCATTTTATATTTTTTATTTGAAAGGAGAGCTTTCTTTTTTAAACAAATTAACCATGCGTGATTTTATAATGAGAAACCTTTCTATAAATAATTAAGAGTTTAATTAGTATGCACTGACTGTGTAAAAGAGTTTTACACTGACATTTAATCATGATTCTTTATTTATATGACTTTTAAAATATTAATTAATAAAGTCAACAAACTTATCATAAATTAAGGGTTGTGATTAACTGTATGTGTAAAACTTTTTACACTGTCAGTGCATAATCATTTTTCTCAATTAATCGGGTAAAAAGTTAGTAAAAGTATAAATTTTATTTCATTTGTTCTTATCTGAAAAGTCTACAGCATATCCGATTACATAATTCACCTATGTCTATCCAATTATATTGGGGTTATTTTATCCTTCATAATCAATTATAGGTACTTTTTCTCACATATAATATGTTTGAAATTAAGGTGGGTAACACATCAAAGGTTGGATTGTAGTATCGGTAGTCTCTTTTCACTATCCTTTTTGGCATAAACAGCACAATGAAGATGTGGCCAGTGGCCAGTGGCCGTTAAGTATAATGTAGTTGATGGCGTGAGATATCTTCTTGATATACTCATTGCATCATTGCATACTATTGGCATAATGGCATGCATGTTCGGATATTGATAGAAATTAATAATTACTAGAAACAAAATAAAAAAATATAAAATAAAGGCAAATATATGATGATCTCTATGTTATATGAATAGAATTAAAGGATAAATGAAAAAAAGGAGAACTTCTTTTCAGTTATTAATTGAATAAAAAATAAAGAAATTGTATCTATATTAATTAAATAACTTTTATACACTTTTAACAAGGAAAAAAAAGCTAGGAAAGGACTGAAAACAAAATAACACGTCATTTATAAATAAAGAAAAATTCAACTGCAATATAATGAGTTTAATATATATATATATATTGTGTAAAAAAGGTTTATATAGATATCCAATGATATGTTGTCATCTCATTTTTTCAGTTTAATAATATATGAAATGTCATATTCATTAAATTATGTGACAATACACTACAAGAAAATCGGTTTTTAGCAACGGCCAAAAGCCATCGCTAGCTACAAGGAAAAAACCTTTGCTATTTCATAATTAGCGACGGTCTAGTGACGACACACCAATCGTCGTTAAAAGTCTCGTTGTTAATGCAGTAGCGACGACGTTTTATAGTCGTCGTTATGTAGTGTCGACATGACCGTCACAACATATATAGCGTCGACTTTTAGCTCGGACGCTAATAATTTTTTCAAAAAAATCCTTTCTTCCCAGACTTATATCAATTGTGAGGATCGAACGCACAACCTGCATCATACCAAGAAGGAGGATTATTATTACGCTAAGTTTGTTTCTTGAAATATATAGCGTAAAATATTATATACATAGTGAAAAAATAATAAGAAAGTAGCGTCGGCCAGACCGACACTAACTTGACGAAGGACAATGCTAATTTTTTTTCGCCTTTAGCATCGGCCAGACCGATGCTAAATAATTTATTTTTTAAAATAGTTTATTTTACCATTAGCGATGACCAGACCGACACAATTTAATAAAGTTAGCATCGGTCAGGCCGACGCTACATAAAAAAATGTAAAAATAAAATAAAATTCAACGGTGATGCCTTTTATCGTCGGCCGGTGTTGTGGCCAACGCTACTTGTTCGCATCTAAATCGCTAATTTGTTGTAGTGATATTATTGAATATCCGTAAACAAAATTATTTTAACAGTGTATATTCAATAAATCTATTTAATATATAATTAACATTATAAAACAAATTACTTCCAACACATCTAAATTTAATATTATTGTATGCATAGTAATTAAGTAGAATATATACCTTCAAGAAAAAAAAGTGAAAAAAATTAAAATAAAAAGGAATGGGATTATAATAATAAAAAATGAAAAGTTGTAAATCCCACTTGGTTTTTAATCTCTTCAAAAAATGAAAAGAAATTGGAGGGAAAAAAAATATGAGAGTGTGATCACATAAATACCCTTACCAAACACATTTTTTTCTCAAACATTGTGTAGGGCCTATTTTCATCAATTTAAAAAAAAAAATCACTCTCTATTCCCATTTTTTACTCAACTGCAAATAAGAGAAGAGGGAGTTATATCTATATATATGCCTTATATTTTTCTGCTATCTCTCTTAAACCAGATAATCTAAATACCTCCCCTATTTCCCACTACTCTCTCCCCATTTCTTTATTTTTGTCCTCTTCTTATGCATGTTAAGTTTTAGACGATTATGTATTTTATTCTTTTAGTTTCATGATTGTCCATTTACTTGCTTTAAAGAATTGGAAAATAATTTGCATCATGTAGCATAGAGAAATTTGTATCCTCATGCGGATAATTCTTGCATGAACATGTGTCTAATAGGTACAATAAATAAAAAACTTAAGATATTGTTAAAATAATTTTAGCACAAAAATTACACCTATTTTTGCTATTTTAATATATTTTTTGGATTGATTATGAAAGACCAATAGCAATTGTGCTTTGCCAAAAGTTACTCCTCAAAGAATGAGAGATAGTGTGTGTTAAGTTAATTTTTCTTTTAGAGGCATTACATGATTTACATCCACCTTTCTATCTCTAATCATCACAGTTTACCTTCATGAGTTATATACTTCATCTAATATATGCATTTTTATTCTTTTTTATAATAACTTTTTCATCATGTATAATTTCTTCTCATACATATTTATTACGAATTATATACACATTCACCTTCAAATTACCCATTCTAAGTAACCAAATTATATTTTAAAATAATTACATTTAACTTTAAAATTTATCCTTCTACTATTCCCATTACGATCGTTCTCATTGCATGGGAGGGAACAAAATAGTTAACATGAAAGTGGTTTGTACAAGATTGTCATGAATAACAGCGGTGATTAAACATAACTAGCACAACGATCGCCTACAAAGGATAGGAGAACACACTAGTACACAAAAAGAACTTCCTCTCTTCTGTATAGAGCCTGTTTGGGTGGAACTTCTGTAGAAGTATTTTAGGTGAAAAAAAATAGCATAATTTAAAGAGGTCAAATGCATCTAACTTCTCCATAAGTTAAAATTAGTTACTTTTGGAGAAGTTAAATGGGAGAACTTTTGGAGTAGATGGTATGACTAATTTTAAGCAGAACTTGATTAAGCAGAACTTGATTCCTAGTCGTGTTAAACACAGACACAACTAATTAATAATTACAACAGGTCTAAGTAAATGAACTTGCAAGCTAGCTTGTGCATGACTAAATTAATTAAAACTGCTAATTCACATGATTGAACATGCATTAGGATTATCATCACTGAAGAGGGAGGTGAGTTTCTCATCCGGTGCATTTGGATTGGGGAGTGCTTGTTCAGTGATTTTGACATACCCAGAGGGTGCCTTCTTGTCATATGCCTGTGCTACATACGGATATGCCACCAAGTTATATTGAACATATGGCCAAAACTCCGCTCTCTTTCCTGTGCTCTGCACTTTCTTTAGGACCTTGTTTCTATCCACGTAACCTGTCACAGTTACCTTGCTTTGCTTTTTATTCACATCCACTTCCTTCACACCTTAATTAATTATTTGTTCAAAAACAAAATTAATCAATTAATTTAGATCAGAAAGAAGTGTGATAATTAAGATAAGGATATGATATGAACCTTTCATGTTGGAAACAGAATTCCGAACTCTTCTTTCACAGCCTTCACAGTCCATTTTCACCTTGATTTCAACTGTCTATAAGACAAAGAAGAAGAAGAAGAAGAAAAATCAGATTTTGCTTGAGAGAGACTAAGCCCACTATTAAGTATTATTATTAACACACATAAATGAAGGGAATGGGATACCTACCTGCATTGGTTTGCGTTTCTTTTTTGGGGTGGAAACTGAGAAGTAATCTGAAAGGAAATCAAGAGCACCCATTTTCTTGGTTCTAATCTGGGCAAACAAAGGAACGGAGTAAACAGAAAAAAGGGGGTTGAACAAGACAGAGCAGAGTGCTTAACAGAGAGAGTGAAAGAAAGAAAGAAAGAAAGGGGGTTCTA
Source organism: Sesbania bispinosa (assembly GCA_026901365.1). Classification (NCBI taxonomy): domain Eukaryota; kingdom Viridiplantae; phylum Streptophyta; class Magnoliopsida; order Fabales; family Fabaceae; genus Sesbania; species Sesbania bispinosa. Next base: position 1,105,114 of record QLOH01000286.1, read on the forward strand.
GTTCTAGTTCTAGTTGTAGGACACTATTTTGGGGTACCGAATTATACGCTTATAAGGGATGAGATTTCCTCAATATATGCAACTTGTGCTAAAATTTAATGTATAAAATAATGCTTAGATAATGACTTTTTTCATCTCAAATCATGACTCTCCCTTCAAATATCATGATGACAGGGACAACTTTTGCTTGAGCACTAGCTGATTGACACCGATACACAAAATTATTGAATCTAACGAGTTAATTATTTGAAAATGATAAGGGTGAAATGTTTATTATCAAGCCGCAGTCTTAGTCTAGCTAGCTGGTTTCTTTTCTTTTGCTCAAAGAAACGTAAATTTGGGTTAGAGCTCTAGTTAATTTATGGGGTTTCAACTTTCAACTCTCTTTTGATTTTTCTGCACAATGACATACATCTTATCTTCTTCTGTACATCTGTATCTCAGGGATTTGACTTCAGAGTGAGCGGCTTCTGTCAAATTTAATATAAAATTCGTTTCTTGATATGATGATTTACATTATATAGTACTAAATGAATTATACACCAACATTTCAACCAAAAAAAACATATATTGTATTGAACAAACAAATATTAGCAGCATAAATATTTATTATGATCAATCATGAAAACGATGTCAGAAAGAAATCATTTTTCCTTAGCAGTGAATCGCTCAGCCTGAGATTTTGCCATGGCGGTCAAGGTGTTTTTATCACAAATGCTACTAAGAGTAGCTTCTGCCGGATACACAACACATCATAAGTTAATGTTAAAGTGTTGAAGAAAAGTGTATATTAATAATTGTTAACTTATCATTGTAAATATAAATATATATTTTCACTTGAAAATTTTAGGTTTAAAAGTCAACATACTTAAAGATTGTAAATGACAATGAGTAGTTTAGTGATTCAGTAATCAATCAAAACTAAAAATCCAGTATAGTCTCTATACTCCAAAAAGAAAGAAAGAAAGAGATAAGGAAAAGAACTTGTCAATCATTAATTTCATTGCAACCATTCTGTTGAATCCATAAATGTGATGTATCCTTTTGCAGTGTCAATGTTTCTATCTAAATAGCATGAAACTGTAGATAAACATACATATCTATCTATGTTCAAAATATTTTGTGGTGATATTTTTTGGTGGAAACTGATTGTGATGGATGATTTTGAAGTCTCAATATATGTTGCTATCTGAACAGTGGGAAACTATATAGAGAATCATGCATATCTATATTCAATTTTTGTGGGGTGATGTTTGTTTCAAAGACTCCTTGTGTGTATATCACTTGATAGATAGATAGATAGTAGCTGTAATAAGTTTAGTTTCAACTTGGTTTATTAGTGATCTGGAGCCCCATTACATGCAAGGGAATTAAATGGAAGGTTGCTAGCTCCAGCTAGATTGCTTTTCTGCATAATATAAAATAAAATCATGAAAATAAAAATGTTACTTCATAAAATCTGAAGTGGGTGAAACTAATTTGATTATTTGGCGCCAACTTGATATCACTTGACAATTGAGTGGGAAAAACAAAACCAATTGTCATATATAAAATTAATCAAGGTTGACCATCACATCATTGTGATGGTTTGGACCTAGCTAGCAATGCATAGTCTACAGTGTAATGCTATTCATTCAATATTCAAATTGAGGGCTTTTGGAACAGATTGAGAAAATGCCAAAGCAATTTCAAATCAAAGCTCATGAATTGTTAACACCAGCACCGCTATGATATTTGAATCAACACTATATTCCTTGTCAAAATTAATTACATGGGTCCGTGCATTGTACAAACGTGTACATACACACAAGGGTGAAAGAAACAAAGAATGGCAAATTGGCAATCATTCAATTCCCATATGTCCATCTAAAATCTAATGTGGTTGTTCTGACTCTATCTATCTCTTGAGTTGTGGCCTCAATTCATGGAATTTCATTCCATTCCAATGGTTCTCACTAAACTTGCGTTTGTTCACCTCCATTATTTATCCATGTGTCACGATCGGGTTATGTGCATGTTTCTCTTGTCTAGGATCATTATCAAGCATTCATGGCACTCTTCTAGGGGTTTCTATCAATCTATAGTTTTTGCCTCCCTCAGTGTAGGGACAGCATTATAGGCTTTGAGTAAAAGTAATAAAATGTAATGTTACATTCTAATAATTTTATTTTTAATTCCGCCCTGCTCCAATTTTGCATCTTGCATCCCCTGTTAGTCTATCAGGTCTGATGCTGTTTGATTATGCTCGGCGTCTTGCTTTACTCGTATTTAGTTGTTTGTCTATTTTTTTTTTTCTGTTGTAATTCATTCAAAATTAACTTGTTTGAGCATTATGTATGAAATTGCAAAGAAGAATTCAAAGCAATTGGTGTTTGGAATTAGGGATGTAAAAAAAAAAAAACCTACGTGTTGAATGTTGATATATTTATAATGGGTACGCGCATATTTATATAATGGTTGGAGACGGATATTATAATACCCATCCCGCAGGTACTCGCATACTTATTAAAACATATTTTTTTATTAAATATATTTGAATATTAGGATTTTTTATTATTTCATGATGAGATATAATTTATTTTATATAATTTTATGATTATATTTTTAATATATTAACGCGTAATGATATTATATAATGATTATTTATATATATAGTATGATATTATAATATATTATATAACATTTCCCCTCATTCCTTTTATAAAATTTAAATTCTTAAACATTAATGGTTACCCGTTACCCACAGATACCCATTATCCGCATGAGTACCCATTAAAAATACTTGTCTTTATTGTAGTAAATATTTTCACCATATACTTAAACTTTAGTGGTATTTACCCATTAGGGTCAATCTTGAGCTGACAATTCTGACTACACGACTCTGTTTAATGCGGGTAGCAGGTTTTTGTGAATCAAACTAAAAAACATAAGAATTATTCGAATTCTTAAAATAAAGACCCAAACCCTATATTTTTTGCGGGTTCTGTACGAGTAGCCCATTTTTTTTAAAGTTTTTGCAAGTTTTTTACGAGTACCATAAAAAACTTTAATGGTCTTTTAATGATGTCATAATACAAAAGTTTTTAAACAAAAATATTGAAATAAATTAAACTCATATAAATGATCTATCACATATAAAACGAAGTATTAATAAATCTGATGTAAAAATTGAATGAGAATAATGGAAAAGAACTAGTCAAGCAAGCAAATGTTTTTGGTAGATATATACTTTTTGGTTGAAGGGGTCAATGGTACATGTACTAATCTTTTTTTATTATTATTATTGGACAATTGGTACATATACTTAGCTATAATCTATCTTCTATCTATATTCTACAATCTTATTTTTTTTGGTCCAATACAATCTTTTTTGGTCCAATAATTTTTTTTTTGTCAATGGTCCAATACAATCTGATCTTATCTACCAAGACATATAAATATGGGCCAGTATCTTAGTGCATTACTGATCTATTGGGCCTCTTGTGGGAAGTATTGCTTGACCGTAAAAAGGCAGGAATTACTTTTTACACCGCCATTTTTACTAAATATATCATTTTTGTGTGTTTTAAATGTCTTTTATTTTTCCAATGCTCTTCCTTTGCATTTAAATTTAATGGGAGACTCACAATTTTTAGTAACAATCACTTTATAAACTAATTCTTGTATTGTATGTAACCCCATATTAAATTTGTGTTTCTTTGTTATGTCTCCTTATACCTTACAATGATAATAATAAATTTGTGGGGAAAATATGTTTTTCGTCCCTATAGTTTCGGTCAACTTTAGTCTTTGTCCCTGTACTTTAAATCCTGTGTTTTTTGTTCCTAAACTTTCTAAACGCCCAAACCGTGGTCTCTGCCCGTCAGTGGGATCTGTTAACCTGATGAGCTGATTAACAAAAGTTACATGTCGGCCTCAATAGTGAGTCTCGAATAACTGAATGATTACCTAATTAACTTTTTTATTAATTTTTAATTATTAAAATAACTCTAATTACTAAATTAGAGTTTTCACCCGAGCAATTTTACCCGATAAAAAACCTAATTTTATAATTATGGTAATTTTAATAATTTAAAAATTAATAAAAAATAATAATTAAATGAGTTAGCTATTTGGGGCTTACTATTGAAGCTAACATGTAACTTTTGTTACCCAATTCATCCGATTAACAAAACTCATTAACGACCAAGTTCATGGACAAAAAACAAAGGATTTAAAGTACAGAGACGAAGACCAAAGTTGACCGAACGAAAAACATATTTTTCTCTCCCAATAACACGAGCCCGATTCTATAAATCTACCGAACGAAAAACATATTTTTCACTAAATTTGTTTTCTCTCCCAATAACACGAGCCCGATTCTATAAATCATCTCAGGTAGGATGATATATAAAGCGGCTTCCTTTCTTTCATTGCACATTTAGTAATGAGCCTCAAAGTCACTGTTATAAAACTCGGACCGGACCGACCGGAAACCGGACCAACAACCGGTCCGGTCAGTTTGACCGCATGGACGGGCTCCTGCTCGCGAGAGAAATTCAACAAAAATTCCACACACGAGGATTGAACACAACACCTGAAGTATTCAAGCAAGTGAAGCACGCCGCTGAGCCACACACTTTCTTTGATTAATAGTTGCGAAAATTTATATATATATAACATACTAAAAGTAAAAACGTTAATAACCATTTTAATTCATCATTAATTTAACACAATAAAATATACATTACAAAATATAATATAATAGAAAATACATCTTCAAATTTCTAATATATATTATCAAATATAAATATGTTTTCATATTATTTAATATATTATTAAAAAAATTAAAAATCTTTAATTATTAAAAAACCATTATTAATTTGATTTTAAATATATTCTTATCAATATTTTGTGACTTTTACATTTTCATAAATCTTAGATTAATATAAAATTTATAAGTTTTAATATATATCGGTTTAACCGGTTCAACCAATGACTACTCACAGGTTCGATCATTGACCCAATGACCCCCTGACCGAGTCGATCACCCAGTACATTACTCAAAGTTGCTAATATATTAGGTCATCTCTTGCGGTGAGTTGTTGCTGTTGTTGTACTAAGTAGCGGCCCACATAGCAATTCTATATTCACAGGAGAGCAACTCAAATAGAGAAAGTGAAAGAACTAATTACTTTTAGCAACAGTTGCATATAAAAATAATGGGTCTCATTGTACTTTTATAGAGTTAAAGTGTTGTATATATTAATAGAAAATGAGATATGACTAATGAAATATAAAAAGGTGGGGTAGATTGTGAAATGATTTTAAAAAGTTCTTTTAAAAGTTGTTTGATTGGAAAAAAAATTAAGTTAAATTACTCGGGGTATAGAAAATGATTGTCATTATTGGGAAGAGAAATGGTAGGAACACACTCTTTTGAACACTCTCTCTAATACACTCCACGTGATTGGTTAAAATCCACATGGGTCCCACCACTTGGGAGTGGGACCCATGAATTTGGTGGGACCCATGTGAATTTTAACCAATCACATGGAGTGTGTTTGAGAGAGTGTTCAAAAGAGTGTGTTGCTAGCACTCCTCCTATTGGGAAATATGAAAAAATATATAAAATAGTATATTTAGTAACTCATGTGACTTGTTTCAATGGAGATTCCCTTGGGATCTAGATAGTCAGTCCACACATGACATAACACATAACATAAATAATCAACTTTCTATATATTAATTATGAGACCCATATAAACATGGACGGATTGAAGGGAGCCAAAGCATTGGCTCCCCTCCCCCACTCTACTTACATACACATTATATATATAAAAATAAAATAAACATAATGTAATAAATAAAAAAACTTAAATAAAATGAGTGAGATGTATTTATTTTTATAGTCTAAATTTTATTTAACATTTGTTATTAAAATTTAGTCACTTTAAGTGATTTCTATCAAAAAATTATTTGATACAGATATTATTATTGATAAATTTTATAACATGAATGTATTATATGTATAACTTAAATAAAATATATGATAAATTTGACTAGTATTTAATATTTATAATTAAAAAAAAAATCTGGCCCCCGTTCATATGAATCATGGATCTGTCCCTGCATATAAAGTTGTCAAAATGAGCCAACCAATTTTGCTCACCACAGTTAGACTAAAAGTGAGCCGAGCCAGGTAGGGATGGCAATGGGTACCCTATAGACAGGGTACCACAGTGCTCGTCCCCGTGCAAACGTTTAAAAAAAAAACCCGTACCCACATGGGCAGTAACTTTAGTGCCCGTCCTCATACTCACTGGGCACCTATATGCTCGTTCTCACGTCTGTTACCCGCACTTTTATTAAGTAAATAATTAACAGCTTACTAATAAATATTAATTTAAAAAAACTATATCTCAGTTGAAAAAGTTACTCGAAGATCGTCCAAACATATTTTTTAAATATAAGTGAAACAACAATTTAATTACATTGAAACACAATATGTTAATGTTCTAAAACACAACAAATGATCTAAGATTCAAAATTTTTATTAGATATTACAATATACTTTCATGTCACACTGTTTTATAAACTCGAGATATCATGTGTTAGAATTCTTCAAGATTTGTAAAATTAGATTATCAACATTAATTAGTCATATATTATAAAGTAAAAAAACGCAAATAGATAGTTATAAAAATATATTTTTAATTTTTAATATATTATATATATCAATATTAAATATATGTATAAATATATTAAATATTTTAATAAAATTAATATATCCTTATATGTAATTATATATGATATTTTTTATTAAATAAATATATATATAAGTGCGGGTATGGGAAGGGCTGGGCATCAAAGTGCCCGTCCCCGTGAAAAAATGCAGGCTTTTGCCCGTACTCGCGCCCATACCTGCTTTGCGGTTTTTTACCCTGCCCATTGCGGGTACCCATAGGGCTTGGGCTCAATTGCCATTCCTAAAGCCAGGTTGACTCATTTTTTTGTGAGCTAAAAAGATACCAACCCGACTGGGTTAAGTGAGTTGATTCACATAATTTTAAAAAAAATGTAAAATTAACTTAAAATTAATTAAAAAAGCCAAAAAATAGAAAAAAGAAAAATCATTAAATTTGAGTTAAAAAATATATATATAAAAAAAAGTCAACCCGACTCGAACCCACTTTGGCCTGTGAGTTAAATGGGTTGACCCACTTTGACTCATGAAAATGTGAACATAATTTTTACCAACCTAACCCATCGGTGAGCCTGGTTGGACCAGGTTAGCTCACCAAGCCGAACCCATATTAGCACTTCTACGACATAGGGAGACAATCACTTTTACCAAAAAAAAAAAAAAGTCACGTGTTACTTTTTGTATTTTTTATTATTCTTTTTTTAGTGTAACTTTCACGCACCAATTTATAACTTGTAATTATTATTTAACATTCTCTCATATTCTTCTCAATCTTTTGAAAATTTGATATCTGACATCTAAGTATTTATGATTTCAATAACCCATTCCCCCTATTTCATATATTCTTCAATTAAATTAAATTAAATTAAATTAAATTAAATTCAATTCAAATTCAAATCCAAATTCTCTTCATTATAATTTAAAGTTATATAACCCTAAGTGAATACTTATAAACAACGAGTGATTGGATTTTTAAATCTAAATAATATAATAATTTATTAGTATTTCAATTTTAAAATTATGATGGATATGAAAATTTTAAAAATATATAAAACATTATTAGTTGAAAAAAAATATTTTGGTAAGTTAAAATTTAAAGTGATGAGATGATATTTCAGTTCAAGGCGGAGAAAACCTCTGGACTCACAAAGCACTTATATAGTTCTTACACTTGCTTCGCCTCAAAGAGACGTATGGGGCTTCGAAACTAATCAAATAACATGGTTAAAATAATTATTTTTTATGAATTACTAACAATTACCTTTTAATAAATTCATTAAAATTAAATCTCTTATTTAAATTAATTATCCCTTAGCATCTATATATTGAATTCAAATTATATACACAATTCAAATCAATTATACTAAAATAATTTTATTCAAATCAAAATATAATTCATATTTAATGTATTTATTTATTTTAATATATATTTAAAGACATAATTAGAATTTAATATATAATAACACTTATGCAATTAAGTACTTTTATGTCATTTTACATTTACTAGTTAACTTATCCATTATACGTATAAGGAAGTTTTATATAGTCATTTAATAATGTATTGTCTATCATATAGTGAGTTTAATAACATAAGAGATCAGGGGCCAAGGAAGCGAATGATGTAAGGGGGGTCAATAATATAAATTTTTTCAATCAATACCCTACCCTAAGTAATATTTTGTTATTAAATATATAATTATAAAATTATAATAATTATAATATAACTAAAATAAAAACTAAATCGAATATACAATGAATTAAGATCAACCATCATAGTTTATATATATATATATACATATGTGTGTGTATGTGTGGAGATCCACTGAAATCTGGAGTAACTCTTTGTAAAATTACCCCGCTTAATAACTTTCTGTGAACATTGAGTTTCATCAATCCAACCGTTAGACTTAAAGTTTTCATTAAATATATCAAGTCTGTAAAATTTCATAAATTTTTAAAACCATTTGATGCATAATCAAATACTTATGAATGTCCAATATATCTAAAATTTGGTGTGTATAATCATCATGTTGGTATCATATTATATATTAACAATTAGATTTGTTAACTTTGTATTCTACAAAAAGTTATAAGCAGAATAGTTTTACTAAGAATTACTCTTGAAGTAAGTTGATCTTCACCCATATACATATTTCATGTAATTTTTTTTATTATTGTTTTATTTTTATAATTTATTTTAAATTTTTTTAATCAAATGTTTTATAATTAAAAAACTAATAAAAATTTAATTTTTTTAAATAAAACTAAAACTATAATTACATAATATTATACTTTTGTTTATTTAGAATTTATATCATAAGATTTATTCAAATGTCTTTTATGTAATTTTAAATTAATTATTCACTCTCGTCTCTCAAATCCTTCAACCTCCAAACCCTAAATCCCCCAAATCATTCAACCTCCAACTGAATCACTGATCTGAGACTTCTCGTCTCTCAAGTCTCAATCCCTCATCTCCTTCAACTCTCATCTCCTGCAGCCTGCAATCGCATCGATTCGGAGAAGGTAGAGTCATAGAGATCGTCCTCAAAACTGGAAGTGGATCGCATCGTCCAGCTCGAAACTCTCGACTCTCGTCTCTCGCCTTGACGCCTTCTCGTTCCCTCTTCCATCGTTCACGGGTTTCTCGTTCACGCATCGTTTGGTAAGTTCAAACACTGTTGTTCTGTCTTCTCTTTCTGTATCCTGAAGAATAGGAAGTAATGGGATTAATGGGATTGATATAGGATTTTGATGGATGGGTCGATTTTTCGCAGTACCATCTGGTTATTGATGTCCCTGATTCTTGCTCAAGTGATTTACAATGAGCGATCAGAAAGGGGTATTTTCGCATGAGGGAAATTAATATGAGAATAAAATAAAATGCTGTAAAGTGGTAAATGTATTCAGTTTCTGTTCTGTTCTGATAGCAATAATAAACCTCTAACCTTTCAGCAGGTTTGGTCCCCCATTTTCCTTTTTAAAATTTTTCTGCATGCAATCTGTTTGAGAATTCAAATGAGTAATCAAGTTTTACAGTAGAAATAAAAGTTCATAACGGCTCAGGATCAAGAAGTAATATCAATTATCAAGCAAACAATTGTGCTTGTTTTTTTAACCCAAGGTTTTCATTTTCAATGGCCAAGGTGGTACATGTCAATGTCAGTATCTGATTGCTCCTTTACAATGTTTTATTCCTAAATTATGTTTAGCTAGTCAACTTGATTATGAGACTATATTCTTGAGGGAATAAAGGTGCAGTAAAACACAGATTGTGTATTAAAGCAAGTTATAGTCAAGTTATAATCAAAGTTAAACCCTTGCTCTCTGAGTGTGTTTAATCAATAATTAAAGAAGATGAATCTGTTTAATATTGCACTGTCATTGTCACTTTTTTTTCGGCTTCTCCAAAGTGCCATTTCAAAATCTGCAATGGGGGGTTCAATTCAGGACCATGTCTAGTCTCACAAAGTTGCTGGCTTTTTTTATCTTGATTGTTGCATACAGAGGTAGAAAACTGTCTGAATTTGGTGCTGTGCTAATTGAACTTTGATTTTCCAGTTATCTGGTTTTGTGAGGAATCTTCTCTTTCTCAATAATTAATCTGATTACCTCTAGCTTAGTTTTTAACCTTGTCAATTGGAAGATTGAATTCATGAGTTTTCTTCAAAATCTGTTTAGGAGGGTCTCTTGTGTGTGTTGAAGTAATGGCACCTAGTATTGATAAACTATTCATCTTTTGAGGGTGGAAGTGGAACTGCCGTCCTACTACCTAGTGCATGGAAATATAGGTCCTGTATATAGGTGTATGCTTGACTTGTTAAATTCTCAAGTCATGACTAATGACACTGAGTAGATGTGTTGATTTATAGCTTTCTGGATGATGGAACATAATTTTTTTTTCTAGTTATTTACTGCATTGGAATATTATGATTGCATGTATATAGTCTCATCTAGTCATCTTTGGTTGATTGGGTATGTGACTATGTGTGGAGAAGACCCATAGAATAGAAGTACCAATAAGTATGTGACTTTTAGTTTACATGGCTCACTGTTCAGCCTTAATCCACTCGTTTGGCTCACTGTTCAGCCTTAATAGGTTCAAAAACCATTTTTAAAACTGGATCAAAAACCATTTTTTTTAAAACTGGATCAAAAACCGTTTTTAAAACTGGTTCAGAAACCGGTTTTTTGCACTGAAAACCGGTTCAGATCCAAGATCCAACTCAAAACCGATTTAGATCCATGAACCGGTTCAAAACCGGTTTGGAATCCATGAACCGGTTCAAAACCGGTTTGGTTAAGTCTAAACCGGTTCCATCATTAAAAAAGTAGGTCAGTTTTTTTAATCTTAACCATACATTTGGTTGGGGTTTGGTTTTGGTTTAGTTTTTAGCAATTTTTGATCCATGCACAGCCCAATTTTTTTAATCTTAGTTAGAGCACTGTAACTTTGTTAACCCTTGCTCACTTTTTCTTTTTCTTTTTTAAATTAATTAATCTCTCTATAATTAGTCGGCGTTTGAGCGTTTTGGAATATCCGTGTTCAATTTTATACATTCCTAGCTTTTCTTACTCCACTTTTCTCCATTGATTCACTATTAATTTATGCATATCCTCTGCTTCTGCAAGCTTAATTCTATTATTTCGATTGTATGCCCTAGCTCCACCATTCACTTTAATTGGTAATATTTCAATAAACACCATATTCTCTCTGTTTGTGTGCAAAATTTTCCGTGATTTTATTATTAATATTATGCAGGCATTGGTACGATCTAGCAATCTAAAAAAATGCTTTCTGGGGTGAAGTTCATTCCCCGTGGCCAGGTTTGTACATTTGTCATGTATTAATGTTGTTATTCCTATATTGATAGGTCTGATTGTGTTTTGTATTCTATCCACATTTGCATGTGTTCTAGATACAAGATGAGGACTTAGATACTGTCTCAAAAGAAAGGAAAAAATCAGATAGTAGGAGGAAAAAGGATAAGAGGAAAGGGAAGAGCTCTAGGAGCAGCTCTTCTGATGATGAAGAGCTTGATAAGATAAAGAAAGGCTCTAGAAGGAAGAAGTGGTATTCATCCGATGAAAATTCTTCATTTTACACAACTGAAAGTGAAAGTGACCGAGATGAAAAGAAACGAAGGAGGAAAGGGAAGAAGAAAAGGGGTGATGGTTCATCAGATAATTCTCGTGAAAGGTCAAACAAAAGATCAAAATCGAGGAGTGGCAAAAAAGAATATACATCTGAGGAAGGCTCATCATATGCTTCTGATGATAGTGATAGTTATTCGGGTCGACAAGGGAGGCGCCAAAAGTCAGATAGAAAAGATGGGAGCAAAAAGAACAAGATCAAAGGTGAAGCTACCAACATTGGAGTAGATTCTACAAGTGAGCAAGAAATTACAAGAAAAGAAATGGGATTGGATTGGATGCTTAGGTCTGAGAGTAAGAGGCCTGCAATTTCAGAAACGGAGGAGAAATTGACAGAGGAAGTTCCAGCTGAGGAGGTATGTCTCAGTATTAAAATTTTCCCGGTAGCTGTTAAAATGTTTTGCTCAATTGTCAGGTTCTATATTTATATTCCTTTTCTGTCCTCAATGGAAATCTCACTGTTTTATGTTTTTTAATTTTTGTCACTTTGCTATTTCTTTATCAACTAACTTTTTTGGTGTCATTTTCATGATATTGCTTACAAGAAATGAAAAGGATAAATAAAAAGGGAAGGGTAGAATATAAAAAAAGTAGGAATAATACTGAAGACGTAGTGAATGCAAAGAGAAACGGTTTTTTTCTCATATTCTCATCACTTACCATATCTTTTTTCAAAATGAAAGTTAAAAGATGAATAAAATGGTGGAAAAAAAGTTAAAGTAAAAAATTATCAGATATTTTATCCAAAAACTGGCTTTGGCGAGCTAATGCTTTTTAAAGCGCAAATGATTTGAGCCTTTGGCCTTCTTCTGCAAGAGGGTCAGTTTATATTCAGGTATGCCTAACATTATGCAAAAACTTTATATATATATCATCTATTTTTATATGTTTTTGTTTGAGTGATGAATGAGTGAACGGCATTTTACTTTCCATGCTGACACTCCAATGGGCAAAGTATATTTCTATTTCTGGTCTATCTTATTTGTTTTCATTTCATGTGAAGCTTGTCTTTATCTTTTAATCTCATGGCCATTGTAACATGTTAAAAATACTAAATAATTTGTTTTCTGTTTCAGTCAAAGGTGAATCCTAAGGAATTGAATCCATATCTGAAGGATAATGGAAGTGGTTACCCAGAAGAAAGTGATGGGGCTAAAGTTGGTTCCGATCAGCTTCTCTCTTCTTCACTTATTGGGGATGGAGGAGCAAGTTGGAGACTTAAAGCTTTAAAGCGTGCACAAGAGCAAGCAGCTCGAGAAGGACGAAAACTTCAAGAGGTTTTGTGACTTGCTTTTCAGATATTCTTTGTTTCCGTCTTTTTAATAGATTTTCTTTGTCCATCATGTAAAAAAAATACTATTCTGCTAGGACAGGTTGTGGGAGAAAGGTGGGGTTCTCTTGGTGAATTGACCGTATCTGTTGCATCACACGCAGCTGCCCCAGCTCGCGCCCATCTACGTGCTATAAAAAATAGACAAAGAGGGATAACTGAAGAAAATTCACCAGATTCTGATAAGCCTATTGAAAGGGATTCTAGAAGGGTAACTTTGAGAAGACACAAAGAACTAATGCATATTTATTTCTTATTTTTATTGGTGTTAATCTCATTTTTCTGCAATTCTGAAGCATATTTCGCTACACTCACTGAATTATGCCTAATACACTGGCAGGACTACATAAAAAATATTTCTGTTCGACACCATGAAATGAAAGCACCTAAAGTTCGAGATTCTTTATCTTGGGGAAAGCGCAAAAGCCAAGTTGTAGCTGAGGGTGCTGGGGTCATCTCTGCTGCAGCATCTAGCTTAAATAAATTTTCTAACGATGGAGGTTTTATGCGTGAGTTTGTCAGTAAGACGAGTAGTAATTCTGATGGGTCTGTTTTGGAAAGTGTTGAATCAGAAAAGGTTTCATCAGAAGCAAACACACCTGGTGAAAGAAGTGCAGTAGTCAAGAATGAAATGAGTGCAAACCAGTTGGCAGCTAAGGCTATGCAACTTCGTTTGAAAGGAAAGAACGAAGAAGCTGACAAACTAATGGTAAGACCTTCAGAATCTCAGATAAGATGAGAGAATATGCTCCCTTTTTTTTATCTTTGTTTGTTTCTTATCATTTCTTCAGTTTAAACTGATGCATTTAGTTGTGTTTTTATCCATTTTTTGCATCTCTTCAGTTTTGAATTTGGCATTATGTTCAATTAGCATATTCTTTCTTACCAGATTAGATATAGTAAAAATAGTAAAATACCATCAGCCCATCACCAACTGCTTTTTCAGATAATGGTTCAATGTTTGTGATTTTGGTCATTCCTCCTGAATGAGGACAACCAGGGTTTTTTTCTGGTCCAGATGCTGTGAAAAGTCTGTAATGAAGTGTACCGCCTCCAGGGTTTCTCCGGTCCATGCAGTATAAACAAGTTTGCTTTCCATCAGTATTTGCTATTTGTTTTGTAATATTTTTCTGTCAGCCATGCTTTATCACTCCTTGTGAAGTTATAGCTTTTGTTCTTGCTGGAGTTCCGTTTCATGTTTTCTATGTCTTTTCTTGGGAGGGGAATTTGTGAGAAGATGGTAGGAGACTGGGGGGTTTGGTTCTAGCTTTATAAGACTACAAATTTCTTTCTTTGCCTTCTACTTTTAGTTTATATTGCTTTAAGAGGAGGTGGGGTTAGCCTACTCTATTGAGTTTATCTACTCTACTGTCTAGAAAAGCACATCCTTCTGGTTTTGTGATTATTTTGATTCCAATGTGTGGTTTTGTTCTTGTTTTGGTGAGCAGCAAGAAGCAAAGGTTTTGAACACAAAGCAGGGAAATCAAGATCATACAATCAGGTCAAGAACCGAAGGAAGTTCTAGCAGGTATTTCCTTGTCCTGGCATTCTGTATATATGTTTTTTTATTCCCCTTAATCCCATACGCTTGATTCATTCATTTCTGATGTGAAAACATTGTGTCTAAGGTGAATTTCTTGTCTAGCTGCAAAACAAGGGGCAATTCTTATTGTCTTTGATTTTGTTTGCTTTTCTGTGTTCTTCTGTGACTTGATAGTCCATAAACATGTCTGATGTGTGGCATCAATATTATTGGTTTCTACATCTTTATGTATGCTTGTAAAATTTCATTATTTCTTATTATTTCAACGGTTTACTTTATTCAAGGAATGCTATGCAGAAGATGTCTGCTCAACAGAAGAAAGGAGAGGATGACGCTGATATGCATCTTGCTCGCAAGATCATGCAGAACAAGCAGTTTAGGGTTTCTACTCAGGCTGATGATGAATATGACTTTGAAGATGGTCAAACCAAAAAGAGTAGAAAGAAGCAAAGAGGTGATGACCAAAACATTATCCAAAAAAAGACGAATACAAATCGATTCTTGACCCAGCAAGAGCGCTGCCTCTTTTGTTTAGAGAATCCAAATCGGCCTATGCATCTTGTCGTATCGATTGCAAATTTCACATATCTTATGTTGCCACAGTGGCAGCCTGTGGTTCCTGGTCATTGCTGCATTTTACCCATTCAGGTGAATTTAATTTCTACTACTTCATTGTTTCTTTCAGAGTTAAAGCCTGTTGAAAGCAGCACAAGCTTGTTTATTGAACATGATCCCTGCAATATGAGTGATTAGGTTCATTATTTATTATTTTTCTTATGGAAAAAAAAAGCTATTTTACAAAGGATTCAACACCTGAAGATTTTCCTCTATAACTAGAACCTTTCCTAAATGAGTGGTGTGGATCCAGCCATCCAGTAGAATATTGAAGTAGATCATAGTTATGACTTATGAGGATTAAAGTGTATTTGATTTGATGCCTTCTTATTGAAATTGGGATGATAACTTGGTAAGATGTAGTACCATTGCATGTTCGGAAGTAACATTAGGTTGTATATATGTGATGTGAATTGAGAGTGGGTCAACAGATTTTTGAGCCAGTTGATTTGTGCCAAAAGGAGCTTTATTATTTTTATTTTCATAGACTTATTCATTTGAAACTTTGTCTTTTCCGTTACATGACAGCATGAATCAGCTACAAGAACTGTGGATGATAATGTGTGGGTAGAAATTCGAAACTTCAAGAAATGCTTAATTATGATGTTTGCAAAGCAAGAGAAGGAGGTAGTGTTTCTTGAAACTGTGATGGGATTGGCACAACAACGACGCCATTGTATGGTTGAATGTATTCCTTTGCCCCACGATATTGCCAAAGAGGCTCCTTTATACTTTAAAAAGGTGAGATGCCAAACACTGTTATATTGTGTAGTCTTCATTGCT
Organism: Sesbania bispinosa; assembly: GCA_026901365.1. Lineage (NCBI taxonomy): Eukaryota > Viridiplantae > Streptophyta > Magnoliopsida > Fabales > Fabaceae > Sesbania > Sesbania bispinosa. Next base: position 1,121,224 of record QLOH01000286.1, read on the forward strand.
TATTTCTCTCTCCAGAATCAGTGTCTTTCATTTATGCATTGTTGAAATGAATTATTCATCTATTAGGTTGCACAGTCACAGAGTTGTTTTACTACATTGTGTTCTAAAAGGCAGCATGAAAATATTCTTGGTGTTTTTTAGTTTTTTTTTGCCTTTTCTGAACTATCATACCAGTCTATATTATGATATTTGATGCTCATCAAAAGATACTGGAATTGTGTCTCCAGATTGTTTAAGGGACCAAACTTTGCAAGAAGCCTTATCTTCTGAAACACCTCTGTAACTAATGGTTAGGCCTGGGAACAGTTATCCTTGTGAATAATATAGATTAAGACTTGCCATGTGAACCTCTAGTGATATTCTCCTCGTTTGAGCTATATCTTCATTAATATACTCATATTTTAGTGGAAAGCTGAGATCCTTGCAGGAGTTGAGGGCAGGGAAGATACTTGTAACTTGTAAGGAATATAACTCATGTGGCAAACTGCTAGTTGTTTGACATGCTACACAAGTTTGAGTTTTCTTAAAATAAAGCTTTTAAATTCATGTGCATTTTAAAATGCTTTGGTTTGATTAATTATAGTTAAATGAATTGTAAATAGAAAGCAATTAACCACACCACTTTAGCAGATAAAACTAGATTAGTTTTTAAACCAGTTTTAATGGTATTTTATTTTTATTTTTATTTCTGGGTTCAGTTCAGATCAGTTTATGGTTTTATTTACTAGCACTTTTCATTCTATCCATTATTTCATTTAATATTTATGTCTGCTTTTACCCCTACCTTTCTGCATATGCATTTCAAATCATAAACTCTTTTGTACGGTTTTAATTTGAGTTCATCACAGGCAATTGATGAAGCTGAAGATGAGTGGAGCCAGCATAATGCCAAAAAACTTATTGATACAAGTCAAAAGGGATTGCGGAATTCAATTCCTAAGCACTTTCCATATTTCCACGTTGAATTTGGTCTAAACAAGGGTTTTGTACATGTTATTGATGATGAAAAGCAGTTCAAGAGCAACCTTGGCTTGAATGTCATAAGAGGCATGCTACATTTGGCAGAGGAAGACATGTATAGGCGTCGACGATACGAGGCAGTGGAGGTACAAAAGCAAGCAGTTGCTAGCTTTTCCAAAGAGTGGGAACATTTCGACTGGACAAAACAGCTTCGTGAAACATCTTAACAACACACTGTACAAATTAGTCCACTTCAAATTTTTATGAATGTATATTAACGATCTATTTTATTCGTTTTCATGTATCTGTTCAGCTTACTGATCATAGCTGCTCCTTCCATTCATTACAAGAGTTAGTTGCTTTTCATTTAGTAGATCAGGTTCATAGGCCTGGGAGTCAAAAGAGTTTCTGATTACGGGTATGCCTAACAAATGTTGAGTGGGGGACTTGTAGAATGCACTCCCAGAGGAAGATATCCAACAACCATGATTGGTTTGCCTAGGCATTGCAATGCTATTTAGTAAAAAAATGAAATGATTGCCATGTACTGGGATAGAAAACACTTGCTTTACGCCTGAATTTTGTCTAGAAGATTTGGAACTATTGTTGGGCAGTACATTATTAATGGTTTGTTTGGAAACTAATAAAAATAATATTAAGTATAATGCGTCAATAAGATGATTAGTACCCAGATAACATTAAGTATAATTCTAAGATAACATTAGCTTTTAGAACCAACATTTTAAGAGATATATGTCTCTTTACCCAGATCTTGATATCAGAGGCCCAGTTATCCGTTCCTGTCATTTAACTTGTCAATAGAGAGTGGGACATTGACATAATGAAGATGGGAGTATAGACTTATTAGTAGCCAGAGTAGCCATGGGTCAATTGTAGGAGAGAAAAAATTTCAAAAGAGGAAGGACCCGCAAGTACCAGAACCGAAACACACAAGTAAAGACCAGATCGAGATAGAGGACATCGAGGTGAGTCCGGTGGCGGCCGGAACGACGGTCGTACGCGCCTCCACGCACGACTGACGATGACTGGCAGAGGAGATATGCGTCGGTGAAGAAACGACGCGTGAGATCGCTTCCCTGCTCTGATGGACGCGATTCCGTTGGCATTGGAATTGTATGGACGACGCGAGTCCGATGGTGGGGGCACCGGTTGGATTCACGGCGGGAGGCGGCGGCGACGGAAAAGGGTGAAAAGTGGTTGGAAAAATAACACGGCAACACGGGCAGACCGAAAACCGGAATGAGACACAATTTCCCAGAAAAAAAATTGACACCAATGGATAATGGGTCCACTGGGAAGGCATGGATCAGGGTTATCTCTCGTTAAGCTCTAGATACCATGTTGAGATGAAGAGAAAACGAGACATGATAGAATCTGTATATTCAGAATACACACCGAAAAATAATATATATACATAAGTGTATTTACAAATATACATAGTGATAGGTCCAAGCCCATATTAATCATATGCTACACTAACAATAACAATCTAACATAAATAAAAAATAGCATTAATTAAAAATTAATTATAACACAAGTAAAAAAATACTAAAAAATCATTCAAATATAATTATAAAACATGATCATTTTATCAAATTAAAATGCAACTTGTGAAGATTTTTAAATATGAACAGATAATGTAATATTCAAATATTAATTAAATATTGTAATAAACTTCCTAATAAAACAAATATGGACATTATGTGATTCTTCTAGATCTAAAAAAAATATTAAGAATATGTTTGGTTTAGCGTTGAAACGTGTTTATCACGTTTCAACGCTAGAAATAGTTACGATGAAAAATCTAAATTTAAATTTAATCAGTTTCAACACCAAATCAAAACACACTAACCATAATATATATATATATATCAAATAATAATATATATAACCACATGTATATATCTTAAATGTTTTGATATGTGTGTGTGGATATAAGACAAACTGTATGTACTCACATTCATCCCCATTAAATTTTGGGATAATGATTTATACGTGTACCCGTACTCAATTAGCAATTATTTATTCGGTACATTGCAGATGCCCATAGGACTTGCATCTGATTTTCATTCTAACATGATGTCTCCATGCCTAAATCACTGATATTTGAACGTGTAAAATATACTATCATCAAATATGTATTATCCATTTACTAATTTTTACATCTTGTCAACGTCATTAATCCATGAAACATTATTGAATGGCAGTAAAAAATTGTTTCCAAAGCATACAAACTAAACTCTTAAAATATTTAACATTTGTTTAAGAGGTGCACTTCCGTGTGATGTTTAAGAATCCTTTATATCTATACTTAATTTTATACTATTCAAACCAATTCATTCCCCATATAATTGTGTAGGCAGTTATTCCGGAATACTAAACTCATTTTTGTAAAATTAATCCTTCTAGGATACATGGAGTTATTTTATAAAAATAAGCTGATGTGAAAAGTACCAAACAAGCTGATGTCACGTAGAAATATAGTGTACAAATTAACAAGGATAAATATAAATTTTTCAATGTAAAATATAAGAAAATAGAATGTGACCTCAACTTACCCTTATCAGTGTTTTTAACCTCGAACTAAATTCTAGTGGCAACAGATAATGAGCTTAATCCGTTTAAGCAACTTTCAAACTATAGATATATGCCACTTAGTTTTAGCAGACAGTCATTCGAATAATCACGCCATAACATGTCTCCTTTGTTAACTCATGAGCGAAGATGGTTTTAATATAAGCACCAAACGGGAATAAGCCTTTTCCTCCGGGAGGAGCAATATAACCAGTATCTTAACTATTGATCACTTTCTACAAACATTATGCGGGACATATGCAACAAGTTACAATATATTAAAGAATATAGCTATTTCATGTAACCAGGACTTTCATGGATAAAAGGAAAATCCTCCTATAGCAAGTCCTGATTCATGTCGACATGAGATAAACTTGTGGCCCTTATTCTTTTCTGACCTTGCCAGGAACACAACTAATTGACATCTGGTTTCTTCAAGTTCAAACAATTATCTGATGCTTGCCTAAACAACTCCTGAACCTGATTTAATTCCTTCTCTGACATCAAGAACCCACAGAAAATGTTAGGCAGTCACATATACCTTTTACACAAATCAAGAACCAAATCACATTAGTTTAAATATCCTAAAATTAAATATAAGCTCAAAACATCCTAAAATTAATGCATTCGATGCTTGTTACTTTGAGAATCTCATTAGTTTAAATAAGAATGTAAAGCCAATCACAGATGCATGCCAATTGTTACCAAATCACAGCAGCAGTACAGCCTATAAGATGATTTATACAACAAACCACTTATTTTCAATTCATTTTTCTCAAACTAAATACTACGCTGCTATTTGCTATATAAGAAAATTATGAACCAGGACATCTTTTTCAAAGAATATAACTCATTGAAGAAGTCAGCCAATCCCTTTTTGCTATTTAACATGAACTCACTTTCGTGTGTTATAAAGAGAAATCAAGATTAACATAGAAAATGGGAGATAGACCTGCAGCTTCCAATTGCTTCTGAAGTTCTTGGCCTATTGCATCATTTTCAGCCTGGAAAATAAAATCCAGAAACAATGTAAAAACATTAACACAGTTTGTTACAATTAGATTACCTGTTAGTAACTACCCCTCAATCAATTAAATATAAAGAACAGTCAGTGTGTTGTGTGTTCCTTACTTGTAGTTCTGCAATCCTCTTAAGCTGTGCTTCTTCACCTCCCTCAGATATTGGAAGCGCTGCAACCAGTGCATCAAACTGCAGAAGAAACAACAGATATATTTTAATGGACCGCTCATGACTCATGAGTGGTCTAATAAATGATTTAATACAGAAGACAGAACAGAACATAACATAACAGAACGCAGCATTGTTGTCTAGCATTGATAGACCATCACATCTGGGAAGTATTGTTTAACGTATATGTTACTACATTTCCATATTTAAAACTTCTTAGAAACTTGCCAAATATATTCCAAACATTTATCTTTGGCTGTTTTTACTTCTGACTAAAATGCTACATACCTGCTTAGCAGCCTTCACCAAACCAGTACTCATCAACTTTGGCTGTTCTGAAAAATTAGACCCATCCTCTGTAGGATGTGCAGGTGGTTCAGGGTAGTTTGGTGAGAGCCGATTAGGAGGAGCATCCCTTTGCAATGTCCCAATGGTATTAAAAGCTAAATGTGCAATCAAATTAACTTGTTCTTGTAACTGAGAGATTATATCCATTACAATCAGCTTTCTGGAGGGAATATTGACTTAAATAAAGTTTAACTGCAAAATTGGAAACAGAAAGGTTACAACCACATATTCAAAAGCTAGTTGCATGCTCAAGTGTACAGAAAATTAGAAATGTTTTTTGGTACTATTTTTGGCAAGAAACCAGGAAATTAATGAAAACCTCAATTTCAGAGATTTTGTGATGAAGGTGGATGGCAAAAGCCTTTTGGTTTAGCTTCACTACAAATGAAAGAAAATGGCATTGGCAGCCACCACAGCATTCCGCAATCACTATAAATGTGTGTTTTTTATTACCTTCCAAACCAATTCTTATAACCATATCACTCCTTTTATCTTCCCAAGACCCAAAATTTTAAACAAACAATCATAAGGAGTTCATTATAGATTAACCATAGAAAATTTAACAGCTTATATATAAGTGACAGTGTAATCCATGACTACAGTATAGACAAATCAAAATACTTCATTCATGCCTGTGATAGGCTCTTCCCAAGCTATATCAAGGACCTGCTTTTCTTCTATATTGTTTTGTATTTCTTCAGGTGTTTTGCCGATCAGTCAGCACCTGATGCTTTGGCTTCAATATATGCTTAGTAATATTAACAAGCAGGGTAAGGAACTGTACAAGGAAAAGAGGGAAAATAGTAAACAAGGTAATTAGAAAATAGGAAATCTCAGTAATCTCAACAGAATTTATTATGCACACATCCAATCTAGCAGTAGGGAAAAACTCTTGCAGAAGATAAGAATGTTTTTGGCCAGCTTAATCAATAACAGAGTTCAACCGTTAAAAAGCAAATTTGAACAAATAATACTAGGGCTATTTTCGATCATTTCACTATCAATTATATTTATGCAATGGGATTCGGTAACAATCAAATATAAATATAAATTATTCAAACCTTTCCATTCTGTGTATTTGCTTGGCTCTGGTGGTACACTGAGCCAAGCAGGAGGAACAGAGTGAGGGTATCCTAAAGGGACATGAACTTAGGGGGAAAATTAATCTTGAATAAGCATAAGAATTAGAACTAGAATACAACAGCTAAACAGACTTTCTGAGAAGGACATATATGCTTATTTTAGGGATGAAGGGTCCTAAGGTGTGATTTTTGCATTCACATATGCTAATGCAGTAAACAATGGGATATCTAAGTATGCTTTTTCATATTCCATTGAAATATTAAACTCAATTAATCATTTATTTTCATCAGCAAGCTGTGTCAATTTTCCAACCCGTATTGTAAACTCAGCTATTAATTCCATAAGTACACAAAGCCTATATTTCATTCCTATGGGTATCCTAGTTAACTAAATGGAATTCCGGAAATGTGCAGACTAAAAACCTTATACAGAACAATTGGAGGGAATTTAAACCTTAGAAATCAACAAAAGGGTGCTTCAATCTTCTTCGGAATATGAACCAGTGAATAAAGAAAGAGGGAGACAGTTCAACGAAAAGCGTGATATGGAGTCTGTACCTCAAACCCTATCGCTCCCACTTCTTATTTAGTGCGTTCGTTCCTCCTCTTCTATATATATAAGGGCAAGCAATAATGTGGAGTGAGTCTGTCCCTTGAACTCTATCCCTCGACAACGAACAGCAGTGGACGATCCTTGACTGCGTAGAGCTCCTCCTCACCAAACTGTTACAGGGAAACTCACGCTAGATGCGATTGTAACAAATAATTTGTTTGATTATTTGTATTTGATGCAAATTATATAATATATAACTCTATAAATAAATAAATAAGAAGCTTTAATATTTAAAATATAATATAATTATACTAATATTTTATCTCCTATATATAATTAATATATTTAAATATATACTTATTTCTAAAAATAAATAAATGCGTTAAAATATAAAAAATACATTAAATTTAAATGAATAGCTTAAATTTAATATATAAATACTAGAGTATAATTGATTTATATTAGGGATTTAATATAATTTTTTATATTAAAAGAAAAAAAATTGAACTCAGATTATTAATTCATAAAAATTAATTTTTTTAATTTATTATATCCTTTTATATAGTCTATCCAGGTTAAACAGACTTTTTTTATTAGTCGAGCCCAATTCGTTCATTTAAAAAGGTTTTTTTTGTCAAATATTGTAATTCATTAAGCCTCAAGGGCAGCCATACGGTACCTACAACTGCAGCGAATAGAGTGATATTGCAATACTAAACAGATAATCTTTACAGTACAAAGTATGCTCACTCATAAATCAGTTAAACCAAGATAACAAAATAAATCTCATAGGCTGGATAACATTGACATTGGAGGTGCTTGCTGGGTGAATAATTTTTCTTCACTTCATTCTTTTGTTTTTTTCCTCTATTTAGAACATATGGCTCTGCCATATCTAAACAGAAAAACCTCTAGGACTCATATGCAAATAAACCTCCAAAAATGTCAGCTTAACACAACTATGGAGAGAAAGGGAAAAAAACGAAATAGAAAAAAATCGAAAAAGAAAAAAACCTAACAGAGAGGGTGGTAGAAGAGGAGGGGAGGGGGGAAAAGAAAGAGATAAAGGAAGAAGCCAAAGGAGAGGGGAAGAACCAGTAGAAATGGAGGAAGGAGATGAAAAAAAGAAACAAATAAAAATAAAACTCTTACCATAAAGAGAGAATACCCATCTAAAATGAGAGATAATTCATCTAAAATGAAAAGGAGACCCTCACCAGGGGAGAAATCCTCCCCCCCCATCCCCTAAAGGGAGGGGGAGGAGGCATTGTGCGGTAAGGGAAATGAGCGCCGCACTGCTATAGATTTTTGCTTGAAACAGCGCTCCTCGAATCTACTTGCTATTTAAAAAGGTTTTTAAAATAGTTTAGACATACTTTTTTTACTAAACAAGTCAAGTTATGTCACATTGGAGACTCCTACCAAGCGGCCTAGCTCATTCTCATCCTTAATTCCTTGAATTGTTGCATTTTACCCCTTCAAGTGAATTTAATTTCTACTACTTTAGTGTTTTAAAGCTAGTTGAAAGGATCACATGCTTATTTATTGAACACAATCCCGGCAATATAAGTGATTAAGTTCATTATTTAAAGTGTGTTTGGTAAGGCTAATAAGCTAACTTTAAGACTAATAAGGTAACTTACAAGGTAGTTTAACCAACATAAAAGTGTTTAGTAAGCTACATGAAAATAACTTCTTTTAGGAGTTCCTAACTCACTTGTAAGCTATAAACTATTTTACTTTGCTTATAACTTTTTTCTCTCTCATTTTTATCTTTCACGTTTTAATACACTTTTCTATTTTTTTTTTGTATTACTAATAGAAAGTAGAAACCTTTTTGCTCTCTTTCTCCCACATATTTCATCCAGAATGGAAGTGTTCTAATATAAATGTGATTTTCCATGAATAGTGTGAGACATGCAAGGGAGAAGAAGAAATCAAGGATAAAGTCATCCCGCTTATTTTCATTCTCACAATGAATAATTTGTAAATACAGGGAATAAGTGATTTGCTAAGATTGAAGACGACTGCAAATCCTAAGAAACCATTTGGAGGCGTAAGAATTGGAATGTAACTATATTTTCAATGGTGTGGGGATGAAAATGTAAGTGGTGAAGGTCATGGAAGCCTTTAGTGAAAACATTGAAAAAGTTACAAAATTGAGAAAGGTGATGAAGCTACATTCCAAGCTGAAAGATGAGAGATTTGGTAGGAAAACGGGGTTTATTTCCCAAAAACTAATTTGAAGAAAATTGATTTCATGGGAAGTATTTTGAAAATGTGATCAATTATGCTAATGATTAGTTTGGCTACATCATCCGATGTTAACCAGAACTAATGAGGATGACTATTTAAAAAGACAATAATTTCATGAGGACTAAAAACTAAAAAGAATTAGAGAGGGATCAAAATGAACAAAAAATATATATTGGTTTATACTTTATTTCACAGACAATCTAACACGCCCACTAAGAAATATAGAGACCTGATGAATCAAGAGTCAAATCAAATCTAGCCTGATAAAATTTAAATTGTTTGGAATTTAAATTGTTTGGTAAGAGAGAAATGAGTGTAAAAAAAGAGAAATGAGTTTTTAAAAAATCAATTATTCTTCAAAAAATTGATTTTTTAGTCAAAAATCGATTATTCTTAAAAAAAATCAATTTGTATTCCAAAAGTTAGTAAAATTGGTTGTGATAATCAATCTCATGAATCAAAAATCAAGTATTGTGTTGCTTGATTCCATTTCTCGACTATCTCTCACAAAATTTGTGCAAAATTTGTGAAGAAATAAAAATGTGAGGCCCACAACTTTTTGGCATCTCACTTCACCGAACTAGAGAAGTTGCCAACTTCTCTCCCCCTCTCTATTTCTCCACTACTTCCTCTCAACCAAACAAGGGCTTAAGGAGGGGCTGAGAACCTTAACCGTAACTAAAACTCAAACAGGATTGCCCCTGAAAATATGGGATACGTGTGATTAATAAAAAAAATATGACAAACTTCAACAGCAGATGTTTGTGCCCAGCTTCCACACACTAATGAAACTCCAATAGCAGCCATCAATGTTTAACACATGGATAAAAAGGAAAATAGTGGCCGCTCAAGAGCTAGTAGGCCGACACTATCACATATTAGTGAAACTGTAGAGGGTCAAACAAGGGGCTCTACTCACCATCAAACTAACCGTCTAACACTCCCACTAAGAAATCAAGAGCAAAGATTCAACCCAATCAATCAAAAGCAAAGACACAGATCAAACACAAGCTTAACAATCAAATAAAAAATAGCAGAATAGGATTAGGCATAACAACTAAATAATCTTAATCGAGATCAACGACAAGGTATCTTAGACTGAGTTTATAAGATATCCCCAATAAGACGAACACGTGAACCAGAGCGTTCTCTAAGATACCAAACCTGCTCCGCTCTGCAATAAATTGGCAGGCACAAACTGCCATCAGAACAGAACTTACAAAATAAAAAGTAGAAGATCTCAATGTAAGGATTGAGAGTTTATAAATTATAACAGTACAGAAAATATTGCAGACCATTCTACCTGCCTCATCCCATTCAAAGGCACATCAGGTTAAGCTGCACAGCCCTTCCCACAAGTCCAAGTAGAATTTCTGTTATGATAGAACAGCAAAATCAAAAAACAATAACCATCCCAACCACTACTTGTAATTATCTAGGTTAAGGAAAAATAAATTAGCAATAAATTATAACAACCTCTCATGACTAAAACCCCAAACAAGATGCACCAGTTAAAGGTACATATGCTCGGCAACTGAAATGACCTTCTAACCAACCATCTGACAGTGCTATCGTTTGAACATATCCCATATAAGACAAAACCTAACCACTAGGAAAAGACAGAAAAAAAAAAACCTAAATCACTACTTCACGTTGATAATTGCAAGAATGCTGAAAATGAACAAAATAAAAACAACCAAAAAAATGTAACCGATCCCTTCCTGTCAACATAGGAGCTTCAATTAAAAACATATCAGTAACTTCAGAATAAATAAACTGAAATGCAAAAGAAAACAATAATCAATGATGTAAAGGAATTCCACTACTTCCCATTCCCCTCATGAGACATGCGCCAAGGTGCCAAAATCTGTATTCCAGAATTAACATCAGTCTTTAAGGCAACAATAAAAACTTCAGGAAGCCTCACAATACAATAAACATAATGTATTCAACATAAAATTCATGGAGATAGCATCATGTAGTCCATCAATAGTATAAGAATCCATATGCCTCATAATGAGGCAAAGATTACAACAACCTTCTTGAACAGCGATGCCAGTAATATGATCATCTCTTTCTACCACCACGCTCTCTTAAGGTTAGGGAAAGTGTTTCTCCTCCACTAATGTTGTAATGAGCAAGTGAAATATTATCCTTGAGAAAGCCTGGCTTTCCACTCAATTTCTGCTTGTTAGCAGGGAGCTGGATCTCCCCAGCAATTTTTTCCTTCAGACTGCCAACAGTTTCAGACAGAGATTGCACTGTTATTTCCAGAACTTGTCCTTTGAGATTTCCTTCATCAACATTAGGAACAGATATACTGATGCGAACAGGTCCCTAGAGTGAAAGAAAACAAACTACCAATTAGAATGAACATAAAATAGCACTGTGGCACTGATGGTAAATATGATGCTATATAAGCAATTTTTTTTTAAAAAAATAAGGTAATGGTTAACTTGGTAACTCCATACCGGATGCTGAGCCAGAAATTGATCTTCAGGGATCAGAGCAGAATCATCAAGCTTCTGCTTCTTTGGTTCTGGTTCATCTGGAAGTGGGGGAGGAGCTTCCTCAGGTGGTGGTGGTGGCGGCAGTACTCCTTGTGGCAAAGGTGGTGGATGCATCATAGGCATCACTGATGGTGGAAGAGGCATAAAAGGTCGTGGAACTGGAACAGGGGTGAACTGAGATCCAGGTGGTGGAGGTATGTGAATTCCTTGGCTATTCATAGGAATTGATGGGTGCATTGGGGGTGGTTGACCAGCCATGATTGACTGCTGTCCAGAAGTCATTGGCATTGGAGGAGGGGGGACTGGCCGGACAGATGGCATCATAGGCATGACGGGTGGCCTTGGTGGAGGAATCGGAAGGCCACCACTGTTAGGTGCAGAATACTGAACAGCATTGACAGGAACACGAGGAAGATTCAATGCTAGTCCAGGTGGTGGCGGAAGAGGACGAACTGAAGGCATGCCAGGTCTTGGAGGAGGTGCAGCAGGACCAGGAAGGTTCTTGGCTTCATTATTAGAAGCATCATTTTGATCCTCACTACCAATATTCTGTGACATGGCTTGGTTTGCAGTACGGCCAATACTACCAGTGTGACCATCCCATATAACCTGCTTTGGTTGCTCATCATTTTTCTTCTCTATCTCTGCCTTGACAGCATTGGAAACCTCTTCCTCTGTAGTACCAAAGATATCAGGACGGGTCCGAGCAAGTCCAACGATGTTTCTTGAGATTTCATCATCCTGAGCCAGAGTTGTTTCTCGAATTTTGGCAAACATCCTTTCTTTTTGTTCTTTGTACTTGGGATCAATGAGAGAAATTCGCATATGTTCTGACATTTCACTAATAGGAATTAGCTCACCAGTGATAGGAGAAACAACAAACTTGGTTGAATCTCTTTCTGTGGGAACCCTCTCCTCTGGTCTCTTCCAGTTCTTCACAATCCTCATTGGCGGTTCAGGGTCTTCAGTAACCCTGACTTCGTTCTTCTTCACGTCATCATTGTCTTCCAAACTAGCAGCTCTCATGCCCTCTTCAACAAGCTGGGCCTCTTCTTCATCCATTTCCATTTCTACTTCCTTTCCAGGCTCAACAATATCTTCTTCCATGGCTGACACCTTGCTTCTCCTTATCACCTCCTCAATAGTCATTGGAGGAGGTAATTCTTCATCCTCATCATCAGCAAAATCTATTGTTTCAACCACCACAAAATCATGCCAATCAATCATAGCCATCTGTATTCTTTCCTGCTCTATCTCATCCTCAGCCTTTTGCCTAGCTTGCTCTTGCGAACGCTCCCATTCAAGCCTATTCACACACCTTTCAAGGACTGTAGTCATGTCAGAGACACTCTTCCTCAGCTTCTCCGTCAAACCCTTTGGAGGCATCAAAACCTTTGAATATGCATCCGCAAGAGAAGTAAAAAACGTAAACATACTGTGGGTTGGTTTCAAGAAATGGAATTGAGGGTTATTAACTTCCCTACTTGTCAATCCTGTCAAAAAAGATTTCCCATTTCGAGCCACAAACTGTGCTGTAAGCTTTATAATATCCAGCTCTTCCCCTGTAATTCCTTCAGGAAGCCTTACTGTATACTGCTCAGCCTCTGGGGGCTCAAGTACTTTCCTTACTGGTTTAAACTGAGCAGAAACATCAGGCTTTTCTGCTGCTGCTGCTGCTGCTGCACCATTACTATCAGGGGCTAGTGCAGATGGGGCTGATTCAGGAGCAGCTGAGTCTTCAGGTTGCGAAGGAGGTTGCAGAGCAGAAGATTGATTCTGAGCGCGAAATTCAGTCAACCGGTGTTGATAATATGCATGATAAGGATCCGATGGGTTCAGGAAATTAAATTTGGCATTGCCTGTGTTATTTGCAATAATCCTCTTTTCAAATTCTGGACCATTTTTAGCCACAAACTGGGAAGTTTTATCAACTATGGTTCTAATGTCAGGAGGGGGATGAATAATTCCAATAGTTCTAGTGTGTGTGGCAACTGTTGCTGGAGCAGAAGCTGAATTTACTTTGTTCTGCTCTTCATTGGATGTTTTCTCATCCCTCTCCTCATTAGGCACTTGAGACTCAGGGAGAGGACCAAGATTTCCATCAGACGGAGGAGCAGGGAGAGGCAGTATAGGCAATGAACCTAGCATGATGTAAATTCCTAAAACACTTTTAAATTCTATGCATTCATATAAAATAAAATGAAAGAAGTAGCAAAGCTGCCTCTTGCTAACTAAATCCCCTGCAATGAAAACAAAAGAAAACGAAAAGTAGCCCAGATCAATTAAACTTATCAAGCTCAATAAATGGGTAAAAATCACATAAACTCATGCTTTCCATGCAAGTATAAGTTCAAAAGACATGAAACACTATTGGGCATCACAATAAAAACCATCAGGAAAAACAGAATATTGATGGTATAGATTATAGTAAATAAAAAAAATATAGGACTTCGCCTCTATTCAGATGTACAATAAATTTCTAGTAATAAAAAAAAGGGTTTCATTTTCATAGTTCGGTTGTTCGAATCTAGAGGTGGTAGAAAACCAAAAACAAGAATTTCTCACTTACCAGATTGTTCGGCAGACTAAATGAAGAAGAATCTAAACAAAATCCAATCTGCGAAAAGAAAAGTCAGTGAGAGAAGAACATCAACTCAATAAGCAAATTATGGGCACCGGCTCGGTGCTACAACTTGAACACCGACTAATAAAAAAAGGGAAAGGAAAGGAAAGCAGCGTAAGAACATGAAAGAGAAATTGAAGAGAAGACCTTACAGTGAAGCCAAGGGTTGGGATCTTCCCTCCTCGATTGCAGAAAGATGGGCTCCTGATTATCTTATCTCCAACATGGAAAAGCCGGTTTCTTGAGTGGCTAACGCCTAATGGGCTCGGCTGTATAAGGCCCAACACTACTAAACCGCCTAATGGAGCGAGACCCAATTCACCAGCTGTATAAGGCTCTAATGTCTACTTAGGGTTTTCTTTTCTGGATATCTTACTTTTGGGCTTGGGCCGTTTGGCCTTCTTTTATGAATACAGCAATCTTTTCACCCAAAAAAAAAAGAAGATAATTTTCTTCAATAGACTAGATTTTTCTTTTTTTATAAGCTATGGAAGCTTATATAATTGTTGCTTTTATTTTCTCTTTGCAAAATAGTTTTTAACTCAATCTTAACTTTGACAACTTTTCTAAAGGCATCAAGTAGTATGTAAACTTTCTACTTATTACGTTATATAATGAAATTTTTTATGCATCGTATATACTACGTTATATATTACGTATGTAATATATAAAAATTTAATTAAAAATAATCTACTAAAATAATCAATTTATACTTATCGTTGCCTCTATTTATGATTAATATATGGATAGAAAATATTTTAAAATTTATGAATTATGAAAGATGTACATTTTGATTGCTATTTTTCTAAAATAAAAAATTTTAAAAATATGAAAAGTAAAATATGGATGAGGAAAAATAAAATTAAAATAAACATAATTTAAAAGAATTAAACAATGTGACTTAAGAAAATGTCACATGCTAAATTGGTAATTGTGGTTAAAAAATAGGAACGAGAGGAATGAAATGTTTTAAAAAGTTTTAATTAAATAGAATTATAGATTTTAAATATAAGAAATATGATAAATGACAATTATAACAGAAAACTTTTTTTGTTTTATAAATTCTATAATATAATAGATAAATGATTAAATAGATCAAGTACAGACTATCTTAATAGAGACTTGAATCGTTTATTAACAGAATTTATGTATTGATGGAACAAATTTTTAATCCTCTCTTGATTTTATAGTTTTTTTTCCTCCCCTCAAAAATTTTAAAATGGAAATAAATAACAAAACATGGATGACCTATCTAAAGTGTCCATGGATCATATAGCCTAGGCAGATGGCTTGTTGACCTCTTAGTGGGTGTTTTGGTTTACTGTAAATTGTAAAATCACGTTCCGAGCCAACACTACTCTCTGCAGCGTTTGTCTCCATTCCATGTTTGAAACGTGATTTGAGGATAAACCAAACACGCTATTAATAAGGTGAAATGCCTTTGTCATGTGCTAAGCAATTAATGGAGTTTTCCTCAATTTATCAATTTTCATATTGAAATATTTCGGAGTATTGTCCACCCCTCCATCAACTAGAGCTTCCTTCAAGGTACTAAACACGTTTACAGGAGGGCGAATTCCCACATCCAACGTTTATTGAAAGTATTTACAGGCTTCATCCAACATATTTTCATTGCACAGGGCACTAATTAACGTAAAGAACACATGCATTCCAGGAAGTATTCCCTTGACTTTCATCTGATCCCAAACTACCATTGCCATATCCAATTGGTCTTCATTACAAAACATCCTCACCATGATATCATATGTGCTCACAGTTGGCTTACACCCTATGTCACTACTCATTCTTTGAAAAAGTGAGTATGCTTCTTGTTTTCCTCCAGCCTTTATCAAGTGATGAAGTACTATGTCATATGTTCGAGAATTTGGACAAATCCCACAATATTTCATCTCACCAACCAGCATTATAAGTAAGTGCATTTGGGGCAAAACCGCTACTAACCTTGAATTTTTCAAAGAAATCAAGAGCTTCATCCAATCTCTTATCAGAACCAAAACCATTAATCAGAGTAATATATGTGGGGAGTAGGACCCATACTCTTTGCTTGCATCTTATGATAGAATCGAATGGCCTCATCATATTTTTTAGCCTTACAATATGCATTGATGATTATACCATAGGTAACAACATCAGGCTCAAAACTATCATCCTCCATCTCCCAACACACCTCATTGACTCTCAACAAAATGGTGTAGGACTTGACATCAGGCGCAAACCTTGTTTGCCTCATTTTGTCAAACAGCTCTTATGCTTTCTCTACACACTTGGATTTGCACAGAACATCAATCCTATTGAAATCCGACACTTTAGGCTTCAAACCACAGTGTTCCATCTTCTCAAACATCTCCACTGCTTTCTTCACGTTTCTAGCTCTTGCATATCTCTGAGTGAATTAGGCAACAATTCTTGGATTTTATTCTTGTACAAACCATAAAATATATCATTTAGTTAGTTCAAATTTTTTAACTTTATTATTCATTCAATCTACAGAAAGAGGTTCACCAATTTCAATATAAAATCAGAGATAAAAGTTAAATAAAAAAACCACTGTTAAAGCATCTCCAATGATGCTTCCCTCCTTCACTTTTTATCATTCTTAAGTGAGTTCTATTATCACACGTCATCATTTTTTGTTTTGTTTTTTCATAATTTAAGCAACACTTTTTCTCAACCGTGCATTTTTAAAAATTTCACTAAATGGACCTCACACACTCTCTCATATAGCCTATCTCATTATCACTATTTATCTCATTATCACTATTTTGTTTATACAACAAAGAACTATATGAGTGCACAATTCCCAAAGTTTTGGGATGCTTATAATAGCACCTAGTGGTGCATCTTTCAATTGTCAAGTTACTTAATAAGAAAAGCATAATTGGAAGGAGTTGTTCTTAGTTGATTAATTAGAAATAGGTGACAATGAGATTAGACTTGGACAATGACCGTGTTCCAATAGAATTGAGGGACCATAACCATTCACATCAAAGTCTGCAAGTCAGTAACACATGAGACGCGGAAGTGTGCTAAAGGGAAAGAATGGGAAATGGAAAATGACAATCATATCCAAAAAGAATGAACTTTCTGCTCTCGAATTGTCCAGATTCTCTATGGTAATGGGGAAACATACTGAACATACAACATGATGAAAATGGAAGCAGGAGGAATATCCTCCTACTGATTGAAGGTTATTGGAGGATCCAACATAAATATTAAGCCCCCAAAACAATACAGCCCCAAAGCTCAACATACACTCCCTTCCCCACTCCCAACTCTCAAGTGGTATGGTTGTTGTTATGGCAACAAAGACTGCTATCACAGGAGTCCCTCCTTCCAAGATTGATATTACACTTTGGTGACCAAAGAATGTGTCTTTAGTAAATGGCAACTTCTACTGGTCGATGAATCTCTGTGCAACATGCTGCACAGCTTCCTACAATGTTTCTATTCTCGTGTCTCTATTCATTCATTCACTGGCACTGATTGGTCTGTGAACTCCAGTCATCAAGAAGGCTAGAAACAGTCCCTTCAAGCTTCTTAGCCTGAGGACCTGGCTTCACAGTATTCACATCACCCCATTGTGTACATGGATCCATCCACCAACTCCTCCGCCCAGTGCACCATGCCCCTGGGGTAACTCGATTGCGGCCACGATGGAGGATCTTCGCATCAATCATGTCCAGCACAGGGTTATCAACTTCAAATTGTCTTGCAAAAGCAGCTCCACTTTCTGCCATCTGATCATAAACAGAGGCATTAAGGAAGTGAGGTTCCATTTTTGGAGGATTGTCCCAGATCATATATCGTAAGTCACCATTTACTGTTGTGTTCTTGAACTCTGGTGCATTGCAAATGACTGAGTGGAAGTAGCCTTCTTGAGATAACTTCACATTTGTAAAATACATCAGCAGTGTTCGAGGTAAATTATCCCAACCAAAAATGCAAAACTCCATAAAGGGTCGGCTCAAGATGACCCATGGTGAACCTGCATGGCAAGGAAAGCATTCAATATAAGTAAGAAATTTAAAAAAAAATAAAAAATCCCATAGGCATAGATTGTATTGCACTTGGACAGACAGCATGAGAGAAAAAGATTTGCCTGTGAAGAGTTTAAATGCATCAGGTGTTGGTCTCTTCTCTGTAGCTTGAAAAATTTGACTTCTCCTTGCTAAATATATCCCTGGGTCAACTACAATAGGCTGGAATCTGTCACCCCTGCATGGGCAAATGAATACATAAATAAATGATCTAGGACTAACTGAATAAGTGCCACAAGGTAGCAGCTAGAACTATCAGTGGTTTTCATACTCTTTCCATCCAAGGTCACCAGTGTGATCAATGAAATTGAGGTCTCTACTTGCGGAAGAGAAAACGTGGGACAGATCTGATGAAGAAAACAGAGCATGGATCAGTAACTTAGAGAAGACTGTTGAAAGAAGACTAACATCAAACTGAGATGTGAGAATATGAATGAAAAATGAGATACCTATGGATCTTAAAACAAACACAAATCAGTGAATAAAGTTCAGAACAATACGAGCATTTCTTCACCTGTAAGTTATAAAAAAATGAATGCAAATGTTCTTGTACTGAAAATAGAGAAAAACTAATATACAGTATACACACCTAGCTCTGCAGGCATCTTGGGAATGCCCATGTTTATTCTAAATGACAAGGCCATATTACAACTAGGAGAACCAATGGAGAATAGAATGTCATCAGTTGCCAATCTAGAGGCTGATCACAATCTTCAGTCAACCACAAAAGGTTTTTGGGTAGGCCAGCCCCAATGGTTCTGCAGGGTTCAGAGGGTTCACTTGCAAGAATGAAATGACTTGGGAGAAACTAAACTTGTAAAAGCAATGTGTCTGTGGTTGATTGCCTCACTAATGTCCTAAAAAATGGAGCACATATCGGAGCACTTATAGCCTATCTCTTAGTTATAAACACAGAAACCTGCCTTTTCTGTATACTTCTCATATTACAAAATATATTTTAACTGCCACTTCCTCTGTTCTTTCTTTAATGCTTGCCTCAGATAAGTTCCCTTTCATGATATCTCTAACTCTTCATAAGATCTTCCAGGCAGCTCTCAAATGATCTCTAAGTATTTTCTAGATGGCCCATCCAAGTTCAACATCTTAAAACTCCCATATACAACTGGCAGCATCCAGTATCAGGTGTACATCAGAGTGCTTGAATGAAAGTGCTTTCACCAGAAGCACAGGTGTAAGAATATTTAAGTATCAGGTGTACTTCATTATGTTTCACCAGCAGAATAATGAAAAATGCTGGAAACTAATATTTAAACAACTTCTAATATGTTGTCAGCTCCTTGTTGAAACATTTTAGTATCTAAGTGTTATTTTTTCTATTTATGAACTGATAACTTTTTCAGCTCAAAAACAAAAACTATTTGTCACACTTAAGCATGCTAAATTACATCCTCTAGTCACCATATCAGCCAGACTACCAACTAATTGACCATAAGAAACTTTATTCCACCATGATATTCCACTTTGTAAGGATGCTTAAAATTTAAAAATTCCCTCCAACTAGGAGCCATGCATCTAGTCCTATTAGATCTGTATAACAAGATCAGTATTTCAATTTATCAGTTCATGAGAAAATAAGAAAATTGCAGGAAATCCCATGCAATCAGAAGAAAGTCCTGGTCCCTTATCAGATTTCAGCAATCATAACCATTTAAGATATTCAACCATCTAAGGCAAAAATAGCATCTCTAGATTAAAACCAATCTCTTCCATTTGAAAATTAATATGCAATATCAAAGTAGTTTGTTAAACAAACACGTGCAAAATCAACTTTGACCGTGTGTGAAATGCATTTAAAAAATGGGCTAAACTTAACAAGGGTAAATATATAAGTTACTCCAAATGCATGAGATCACCTAAAATATTCATTAGCAAACTGAACAAGATCACATGAAGAAATTCAGTTGAGTTTATAGAGGGGTGGGTTTGGTGAATCTCTACCTCAGAATTGTTATTTGTTTAAGATAAGTCAATAATTTTTTTTACTGTAGCCAACAGAGGCGCAGCCAAAGGGGGGTCTAGACTCTAGAGGAGGCAAGTTCCCCTTGATCATTCAACAAGTGCCCCATTTGAACCCCTCCTTCCTACCCTTCTAGCATCTCTACCTTCTTGCTCCTCTCTCCCTACTTGTGACCCTCATTCAACTTAATACATTTTTTCCTTTCTTCACCCCCCTCCCCCCCCCCCCCTTCAGTTATTGTCTAGGCTTCACCTCCTGGCTGTTACCACACATTTCTTATGTATGGATAACAAATCATCTGCAAAACCTGTCTTTTCACCTTAGTGTCCTATACAAATTCAATGCTATAGCCTAAATCATGGTCACCGCCCAGTAAACTGTAAATTTATTTCGAAAACCAAAATAGAATTCTAAGACCACATGGACACGGTTCATTTTAATTAAGCTGTAGCAACCAATCCAATGTAGACGTTTCAGTATCATTAAAAAAATACAAACTTAAACTTCAGGATTTCAAATTTAGAAAAGTAAAAAAAAAATTCTAAGTGATGACAAAAACTCATAGAAAGTATCATATTATCACATAAAAACAGTATTACATTGACCTCAATTCCTCAAAAGAAAAAATCTATGAACACTTATATTGATATACATGAATTCATGTTGATCATACCATAGATTCAAAGATAAGACATCACTTTCCCATAATCTGGGACAAGTGAAGTAAGAATACAGGCATCTTAGAGCAAGTTTGTTGATTTGAATATTGATTCTAAAGAGATCAAGTTTCCAATTAATACCACATCTCAAACTTCCTAAAACAAGCAAACTGACACAAAAGGGTGAATTAGAGGAACAAATAATGAAAATAAAAAGCAAAGCTCCTACAAAATTGGGGAAACTTTCTAATGAGTACCAAGCCTTGAATCACTCAAAATCGAATTCCTTATAGGACAAATCAAACTCATGATATTGAATTGCCAACCTCATTGACTTTTTTTTGGGGGGGGGGAGTAAATTGATTTGAAAAATAATCCTACATGTTCAAATTTCCAATTAACACTACACCAATCTTTGCATTGAATAATCCAAAATCAAATTCAAGCACAAATCCATGAAGCAATCAGAAATGACCAAATTGGCATACCATCCTGAGTGATGAGAGGGTAATCACGAGCACTCAAAGTGATAAACCAATTCCACCCACTATCCAATTTCATCATAATAGCCGCAGCTCGGAGTGTGATGGCAACATTGGAGGAGCCCAAGTAGGTGATCCAATCAGCCTTGCCGACCACATCAACATTCCCGAAAGCCTGAATCGCCGGGACTGACCTCACAGCAGCAGCCAAGGCCTGCCTCTCTTCGTCCTTAGCATCCATCCCAAGATGAAGCAGGTACCGATTCCGGGGGTGATAGATTGCCAACAACAAACGCAAGATCCGGTCCTTATCTCTATTGCCACCAGAGATAAAGTATGCAAAAGCAGGAGGGTAGTGAGAACCATGCTGAACAAGGGTAGGAAAAGGCTTTGGAGAGCTGAAGGCAGAGAAAGAAGACATCAACAGAAGCATGAGGGATAGGACTGCTGCACTGAACAGTGTGAAAAGCCATTTCTTCTCAGCTCCCATAACTGCTATCTCAGTTGGTATTGGGGCATATGGGTATGGCTTCTTCTGGTGAAAGCGAGGATTTTGATAACTGGGTCTGGCTAAACTCTGTGTTTTGAGACTCTTCCTGTAGATGGGTCGTTGAAGATCTTGGCTTTTCCTGGTTTGTTGTTGTGATTTGGGAGGTTTGTGATGATGGGCATGGGAGCTATCAAACTAACTAGACCAAGACAAATAAAATTAAATAAAAAATGGTGATGGAAAATGAAAACCCAGATCAGAAACTTCCAAAATCTACCTCCAAATTGCCGTTGTCACTAATTCAATGCTCCAATCCCAACATTTTTTGCAGAAAAAAAATTATGCAAGTGAGCTTAGTGAGAGGGCTAGGGTTTTTTTACAGGTTAGATTGGTTGTTGGGTGTTACAGAAGAAAATGGAGATCACGGGTTCCTATTTCTTTCCTCCCTTTCTCTTTTCTCTATGTTCTGATTATCATTGATTGAAGTCAAATTTTTCAGGTTTATTTTTTTAGCAACCCAACAAAATAAATCAAATTGCATAAATAAATATGTAAATAAATAAATAAATAACTAAATAAATAAATGCAGAGATGCAGACACAGGCTAGAAGTAATGCTTTTTTAAATGTGTGAAGTATGATACCATGATTTATACTTTGCTTGTCTGGGAATAGTTGACCTGATCCTACGCGCAAAATAAGCGCGTAGGTTCATTTTCTATCACAACACAAGCGCACCACCTTGTGGTGGTGACTTTAACAGGATGAAAGAGTGTCTTATACGCGCTCTCATAGAACGTGGGTAACTTTAATTTCTTGAACGTTTATATTTTTGAATTGATGAAAACATTCTTATAGTAAAAAAAATCGAAAAAACAAGTTGATATAACTGTGAAAAATAACAGTTAAATAATAGTAATAGTTCGGCAATATGTAAAGTTAAATATAAATAGTATTTTGTTAGCACGGCAGATGATACACTCCAAAAAACATTAATGATGTGTTAATCGAGAAATGTTGATCTTACACCATTCTAAGGTACAATAAAAAATATATGATTAATAATTTTAAATTAAATATAAACTTTATTAATTTAATCATTAAAATATAATCATTTACTATGTTAATTATTTATATCAAATCTTGTAAAATTTTAATATTAATAAAATAATAATTAAATTATTCTCATTTTTAAATATTTTTAAAAATATATATAATGTTAATCTTGATATATCTCAATAACATATTAAATAATTTTGGATCAATATAATTTTTTTATACATGTATGTATATGAAAATAAATTTCAATTCATTAGTGAATTTTAAAATATAATTATTTGTAACAAATTCATTTAATGATATAACACTTGATGTAACTTACATTGATATAAGTTGAACCCTCCTCGAGTTAATAACATGTCTTTACTTTAGAGCATGCTTGGTTTAACATCAAAACGTGGTAAACTCATAGTTCTAACGCTAGAAATAGCTATGTTGTGAAATCCAAACTTGAGTTTGGTCAGTTTCAATATTAAACCAAACACACACTTACTTTAAATACTCTTAATTATAAATTACGTTGATTTAAAACATTTAAAAAATAAATTCTTTCAAAAAAAATTTAAGGATAAATTAAATTGATTTTAAAATTAAGAATTAAAAAAAATCATTCACTAGTTACAATACACGTGATGGAATTGATTTTTTCGGCCTTTGACCTATAGTAATCCCCACAATCATAGTTAGTTATAAGTATTACGGTTATGTCAAGCATTCTTAAGAGTTTGGGATAAGAATTACTAAGGGGCCGTTTGGAATGGTTGTGAGTTTTCAGTTTTTTATTTTTAAAAATTTTAAATCAAGTTTTTACAACTCAAAAACAATAATTGAAAGCTTGTTTTTTTGTGGTTTTCAAAAAAGTGATTTTCAATTTTTGGTTTTGAGTTGTAAAATCTGGATTCAAAATTTTTAAAAACCAAAAACTGAAAACTCGCAACCACCCCGAACAATTAGGTCTGTTTGGTTTACGAAAACATTTCCTGTTCCCATTTCCTGTTTTCACTTTGTTTCCTGTTTTCTGAAATTTTACAAAAGAAAAACTGGAAATGCTGCAAACAGCAAATTTTTGTTTCCAGCATTTTCAGTTTTTCCTTTGTAAAATTTCAGGAAACAGAAAATAGAAAATGGAAACAGGAAACGAAAATGCAAACCAAACATAAAGTCCGTATGTGATTATAGTCCACTTTCATCATGATCGAGCATGATAAAATTAATTTGATTTCAATTCTTTAAAACTTGATTATCTATTGTTGTGCCAAAAGAGACTTATATTTCCATGTCAAATTAATTAAGGATTGTTTCAAAAAGTTGATAGTTGATGCAATTTTTCTCAGGGAAATTCTATGGTACTCTCTAGTGAGAGAGGGTTTTGGTACATTCTTTGATCATTTAATCAATTTCTCTCAACTTTCTTAAATAGTCTTAGTATTTTTAAAGTTACGGGACAATATTTAACTATTAGAATTTGTATTTTTAATTTTTGAAAAGACTTTTTGACCCCCTATAACCATTATCCTGTGTTTTTTATCCCGTTCCCCCATTTTTTCACATTCTCATTTGCAATACACATTTGTCCCATTTAAAAGCTAAATTAAGTCTTCGAAATAATTTAGGATGGAGTACACGACTTGTTCCTATGTAATTTTAGCTTTTATGATTCAATTAAATAAAAAAATAACAAAAAAGTATCAAAACCCTCTCTAGCGGGAGAGTACCAAATTGCGACGTTTTTTCTTATCATGAGTCACTTTTGACCAGAGTGCTAGGAAAGCAAAAAGTGGCTGTGGCTGCGTGGGGAAGAACATGGAACGGGAACGTAACGTAGACATGGGCAAATAACACATATTTAGTTTACATTTTCATTTCCTTTCCATTTCATGTTTTTATTATGTTTTTTATTTTCTGGAATTTTACAAAGAAAAAATTAAAAATGTTGATTTTCAGCATTTTCAATTTTTCCTTTGTAAAATTTCAGAAAACAGGAAACATAAAATGAAAACAGGAAATGAAAATGAAAATACAAACCAAACAGACCTTAGGGATTTTAAAGTTTGGTTAATGAGCATGTGGGAGTCATTTATATCACATTGTGATTCATAAGTTCATATCATGGTGGACTGAGTTGTCTTAATGGAATTTTTTTCATACACGAATTTGGACTTCAGATTTTATTTAAGGACAGTTAAGTATATATCACTTTAACCAACTACTCATTAATATGAATCCATCTAATTTAATAGAAATTTGAAAATAAAAATAGTTAGAGAAACAAAAATACAAAAAGAAAAAATATGAAAAATATAAATTTTTTAATAACTTTGATTGGATTTGATTTTGAAATGTAATCTAATTCATAACAAATGTAATAAAATATTGTTATAAAATATATAATATGTAAAAACATAATTTTATCAAAAATTTATTTATTTAAAAGTGAATACAGATTACTTTAAAAATAGGTATAAGAGTATTAAAAGTTATTAAATTTTAGAATTATTGATTATATTTAAATATATATATATATATATCTCAAAATTTAAAATTTATATCTGAATATTAAAATATAATAATATTACATCTCTACTCTATTAACAGTGTTATGCTCAAATAAATAAAACATTAAAAACTAATAATTTAAAAAAAAAAGTAACTACTTATCATAAACTAAGTTTGGCCTTTAATTAAATTTGATATTTGTGATTTAAATATTCATATTTACTTATGTAGTGCGATAAGAATTGAGGATTTTACAAGTTTTGCGATGCAACAGTACTTATTGATTGTTTATGAAATCAAATCAATTTATTTTTTGTGCTTTCTATGGTGCCTTCATTAATTTAAGAGTTTCAATGCCTAGATGTCATATTTAATAATTATTTAATATTTAGATTAGTAAAATAATATCAATTTTTTTTCTTTTAAGTCTCGTAAATTATTAATTTTACATTATATTCCAAATGTCTTGAGTATGATTAATCCAACTTAAAAAATTGATAGGTAGGTGTTTTTTTTTGGTAAGTGAAGAGGGGAGCAACCCCGTAGGTGTTTTTTCTTTTTGGTTTAATTATCATTTTTTTCTTGATATGTTTTTTTCTTGGAAAAGTTTTTTCCCACACCCAAAAGTGTACGAACAGTGTTTTATTTTTTCATGAACAGTACCTTTTTTTTAATGAACAGTAATTTTTTTTCATGAACAGTGACTTTTTTTCTAAATCTCCAATTAACCAAACTGATAACATAGTTAACCAGAAAATTGTATAGCATTAACCATACATTCATTCTCAGTGATTATTTGTGTAATAATCATTATGATCAAATAACTGTTCAAGATGAACTTTGTTTTCAAGTGAACATGTGGTTAATACCATATAAGTTGGTGATTAAATGTGTTATTAATCTGGTTACTAGTTTGTTTTCAAGTGAGCATGTGGTTAATACCATATAAGTTGGTGGTTAACTGTGTTAATAATCTGGTTAATAATTATAGGTGAGGCAAAAAATGGTTAAATGTGAGTTATTATGTGGTAAAATAAGTTGATTGAGTGGTTAATAACAAAGTTAACCACAAACTTATATGGTATTAACCACATGTTCACTTGAAAATAAAGTTAAAGGTTTGTCATTAATAACTGTTCAAGACGAACTTTGTTTTCAAGTGAACATGTGGTTAATACCATATAAGTAGGTGGTTAACTGTGTTATTAATCTGGTTGATAATTTATTTTCAAGTGAACATGTGGTTAATACCATATAAATTGGTGGTTAACTGTGTTAGTAATCTGGTTAATAATTATAAGTGAGACAAAAGGTGATTATTTGAGTTATTATGTGGTTAAATAAGTTGC
Organism: Sesbania bispinosa; assembly: GCA_026901365.1. Taxonomy (NCBI): domain Eukaryota; kingdom Viridiplantae; phylum Streptophyta; class Magnoliopsida; order Fabales; family Fabaceae; genus Sesbania; species Sesbania bispinosa. The sequence continues at coordinate 1,147,909 of QLOH01000286.1, forward strand.
TCGAATGGTTAATAACATAGTTAACCAGATTAATAGCGTAGTTAACTACCAACTTATATGGTATTAACCACATGTTCACTTGAACAAATTATTAACCAGATTAATAACACAGTTAACCACCAACTTATATGGTATTAACCACATGTTCACTTGAAAACAAATTATTAACCAGATTAATAACACAGTTAACCACCAACTTATATGGCATTAACCACATATTCACTTGAAAGCAAAGTTCATCTTGAACAGTTATTTGATCATAATACTGAGAATAAATTTATGGTTAATGCTATACAATTTTCTGGTTAACTATGTTATTAGTCTGGTTAATTGTAGATTTAAAAAAAAGTTCATTGTTCATTAAAAAAATTACTGTTCATTAAAAAAAAATAAAAAAGCACTGTTCATGAAAAAAATAAAAAAAATCATTGTTGACCCAAAAGTGTACGGTGGGTGTACACTTTTGGGTGTGGGAAAATCGGAATTGTTTTTTCTTATATTTAAGCAACTCTCCCTCGTTATTATTTAATAATTAATTATGTCATTTTATGTCATTTTTCATTTTTAGCTAGTTTTATTAAAGACTTTTAATCAAATCAACTAATTTTTCAGTTTTTATCTAATATTTTAGCCTTTGAATGTGTTTGGCTTGTCATTTCAGCTAGTTGAAAGTTGAAAATAGTAGCTGAAACCATTTCAGCAATGTTTGGGAAGGTAGCTTTTTGGTAGCTTTTTTGGTAGCTACAAGCTTTTCTTAAAAAGCTACTCCAGCTACTTGGAGTAGCTTTTTTAAAAAAGCTTCAAATTTCAGCTACTAGCTGAAAAATAATTACAAGTTTAACCTTCAACCACCCCCCACTTATTATTATTTAATAATTACTGCTGTCCTTAAATATCATTTTACCATTTTCAACTAGTTTTACCAAACACATTCAGTAATTTTTTAGCTTTTAGCTAGCTTTAAGCCTTCAGCGAGTTTTTCAACTTCCAGCTAGCTTTTCAGCTAGTTTTACCAAACACACTATTTATCTGACTTTTTAGATAATTTTAACAAACACACTTCTTATTACTCAAAAATTCACATTTTCATCTATCAAAATTTACAGAACTCGTACCACCGAGCACGTGGATCAGCTGGTAAGGGGCTGTTCCAGCTTAACCAGTGATCTCGAGTTCGAGCCCTGGGAATGCAGCTGTGTTAAATACTCGGAGGGAGAGCTTTGTCGCCCATAGAGGTACTACCCGGCTCGATAAAATTGTCTCCCGTGGAGGATACATGATGTTGCACCAAAATTTACGGAACTCGCAAGTACATTCTAGTCCATACAATTGCTAATTAATAGTATCTTGTTAGTTAGGATGCGTGCGTCAATAACAGCCCGATAGGAGGAGAAAAAAAAAAGAATATGATCATGTTCCTAAATCCTAATTCTTAGGTCTACATTAGCTGGCGCCTCACATTACTAAAAGCTAAAAAATTATATCATTAAAATTGTATCATAAAATGTTTATTAAAACTTATACAACTATATGATTTAATGAATATACTAAGTGTAAAAAAAATTTACATTATTATTCAATAATGCGTTGACACATAATTTATTAAGTTTAATATTAATTAAATGATCCGATATCACATTATTAAATGACACTAATTTTTTAAAAAAATATTGGTTTCTACCTTTATTAAAAGAATTTAATGGATATATTGTGAGTGAAAAAAAAGTTTTGCACCACCATGTGATAATGTGTTATTAAACTCAATAAATAATATAGTAACACATTATTAATGACTATAATTTTTTTACACTAACAACTTATAGACATTAAATTCTTATTAAAATCATCTAAAATTTTTATAATTAGATAAAACATTCAAAACCAAAACTTAAAAAAATAGTACTTCTCTTGAAAACTAGAGAAAATAACTTAAAAAAACAGAGCTAAAAAACTATACCATGAAAAACATATTTTGTAAACTTAATGGACACACTCCTACCAAAACATTATCTTATTATTGAACAATAATTTTTTATACTTCATTTCTCTTTTATCTCCCTTCCTCCTCTTTTTTTACCTCATTTTTCTCTCCCATATTATTTATTATATCTCACATTTTCTCTTCTATCTTTATTTTTAGTTGTATACACCTTTAATAGTTGTTGACTCATCATTTTCCTTAACAATAATGGAAGAATTCAAATCCGGTGTCTCCACAAGAATGAACTTTTCACATTAAAATTAGATTAACCCCTAACTAGCCAGTTTTTCACCCATGAAAAATGGGGGTTTCTTGCAAGCCTTAAAAGTTGCTTCACGTGTTTTAATGAGAAAGTAAAATTGAAAGATGATTTATACAAACACATGAAATCAAATACAGCAATATCTTTTATAACCCTCATCAAACAATAAGTCACACCAGTGTCAATGTTAACAAAATTCCCAACCCTTGGACTCAGGATGGCTTATTACATTCTTCTAAGTTAGGCTTAATAAACACATTCTATGTATTGGACTATTTGCAATAATAATGACAAATGATAAAAAGAAAAGAAAAAAAAAAAACCTGTTATACAATTTCAGATTGAATTAACCGAGTCTTCATCACTGCCTTCACTGTCACTGCTACTGCTGCTCCCACTACCACTACCACTTCCACTACTTCCGCTTCCACTGCTACTGCTAGAAGTAGATGTTTGCCCATCCCTCCCCTCTGCATTCACCTGGGCTCTGAGAGCTTCTGCAGCATTGGGGCCTTTGTCCACCTCATCACCACTATCATCCACATCAGCAATCTCATCATCAGTGTGTGGAATATTCATGTCAAATCCAACATTATCCTTTTCTTCAACATTATTGTCATTCTCAGGGGTTCCACTGCCAAAAAGGTCATCAATATCTATATCTTGATGTTCCTCAACTTCGTTTTTGGTGTCTGGTGAGGTAGCAGAAACAATGGGTGGTTCGGCTAGATGATCAGATGATCTCTTAGAACCAGATTTAATGCCTGTCATATGATAAGAACAACGTTAAATTAATCTAAGTTCAATCGTTAAGTAGCAAAGCCACCGCAAACCATTTCAATTGTGAATGCACCACTTCTGAAGTCAACAAAGTCACACATCCAGCGAAAAAAGTGGTGTATGTGCATAGGAGATAAGTGGAAATTTATAATAGGCAGCAAAGAGAAACTGACAATCATCAAGTTGGAAAGTCGGCATAGAATGCATTAACACAGCATTTGATATAATAAATAGCTCCTCATGAACTAAATTATATTTAACAGATTATCAGCCCATTTGGTTTTTAATTAGTACCAGTAATAATCAATTCATCCAGAATTGATTTTAAATCACTTTCATCCTACATACTTCATAAATTGTGCATAGTTCTATCAAATTCAATTCTACCCAACTGTAAATTAAACGGACACTACATCCGACACTACAATACTCATACCTTGTTAAGGATATCTCACATGTTGTCATGTTATCTAACTAGACTATCAGAAAATCAATAGATCTAGGAACTCAACACAGTACACATGCAATTACAGTAACCTTCTAACCATATCATACATACCAGTATTCTCTGGTTCACCAATATCAATACGCTCCACCTCAACCTGAGCAGAATCAATATAAATATAATTAAAGGTATTTGAGTAAGAAAAGATATAAGAAAAAGTACAAGAAACAAACTATTTGCTTTCTACATTCCACAGAAACAATGACTCAGACCAAAAGAAAAAATATGGTCAACAGTCAACACCTTGGAAAAGAGATTTTGTATTCTTCATTTAGAAAACCACGTACACCAATCACAAAAATATTAAATAACAGGCTTCATGTCCTTCTATAATCCTCTATCTTTCCCTCAATTATGAAGCTCTTCAATTATGTTGGTCAAAAGTGAAAATTAGCTGAGTACTGAGTAATTCAAGGATACAAAGATAGGCCTTGTCATCAAGTGAGAAATACATTTATGGAAAAAAGTCTATTGCACAGTACAAAACCATGGTTTTGCAGAATTGATTTTAAATCACTTCCGTCCAACGTACTTCGTAAAGCGTGCATCATCCATCTCAACCATTCATTTCTAGAATCAATTCTACTCAACTGTAAACCAAACGGATCCTATGTCTATCTAAAAACATGTTAAATGTAATATAACATGATGATATCAAGGGGATATGCATTATGATATTCCTACCCAAAGTATCATAATGGAAAGTCTTAACATATAGCAAAAATAGAATTATAATGGAAAGTCTCCAACTGCATAAAATTTTTATGATGTAAGGGACTCAGCTACTATAATAACTATTATGCTATAGATAGTCTGTGAGCGCTTACTGGCACAGCCTGAAATGAGTTCCTGCCAAAAGGAGCTGGTTTTATGGGTTTCCCAATAGGGGATGACCGAGGATCCAAAGCTGGTCCAGATGGAGCAGCTACAGTTGCAGCAGCTGCAGATTCACCAGGCATTCGTAGGTGCCGCAGTTGCTTTACAGCCCTATGAAGCCTCTCCAATCGAAGTGTTTCACCATCAAAGAACAATACAGCATCATTTTCCTTGTATTCCTCACTATTCCCCTCAAATGTCACCTTGGGTTTTCCTATTTGGTTGTTCTGAAATTCCACAGAAACTCTATTCTCTTTGGTCTTGCGTAGCAATCCTGGCTTAGTCTTATCAACTGAAGCTGGCTTAAATTCATCTATACAAATTTCAAGACTTTAAAGATTAAAATTCAAATAGACAAGAAAAAAAAGGAATAATAAATCAATGCCAAAAGCATAACAATAATCATTGCAAAATCAAGTGTGAATGTTCCCTGTCTGGTTGCCGGAACTAAGAGGAAAACAAATATTGACCCACCCAGACAAAAAGATTAGAAATGACATTTTCACTCAGTAACTTACATCGTAGAGTGCAGTATTTGTTAGAGGATTCATCTTTGAAGGAAGGTCCTAGGGTGAGATTATACCACCTATCCGACTCAGGAGCAGTCTTGGGCTCTTCTTTAGATTTGTTGGCCATGGTGGAACGGAAGTCAAGCAAACTGACACAGCCTGTTTGGAATAAGTATTTATGAATTCATTCAGACAGAAATGAATAGTTAAACCAAATCAATAGAACATATTGTACCCTAACCCCTACCCCTGCGATCTCAATCTCTCTATTTGAGTTTATAACCAACATAAATAAAAGCAAACAAAAAATATGCCAAATTATCAGGAAAATAAAAAATAAAGGCAGTAAGTATGTAAGAGAAATGGAACAAGCTAGTGTTATAAAGCTCCTACCATAGGGAGATCCAGGAAAGGGTTTGACCTATTGTGGGTAGATTTTATCACATATCAAATCGAATGTTTGGCAATTTGGAAGGCTTATACACAAATCAAACAATTGAATGCCTATATTATACACACTTTTTTTTTCTATTTTTTGGATTATGATAAATGTCACTACTTATTCAGCAAGCATCACTCAAATTGTAAAAGGGTTAAGAAAATAAAGTGCCAGTGCATTATTCATAATTTAACAACTTTCTTGATAATATTGATGGATGACCTCAAGAAACTGTTTGGTTTCAGAACAGAAGGGCAAGGTAACAAGCATACATGTATATAGTACTGTAACCTACCCCTCTAATTCAGAGAGTAATACTTCTATAAGACCTTAATTTTTCTGGAGACAATTGAGCCCAGTAGGCAAACCACTGCAAAAGAAAAGTTAGGTTTCAGACCAGAAAAATTCATATGGCTTTAAAAAAATATTAGTTTTTATTTTGATAATTAATATCAGCAATAAAAGAATTAATTTTTAACTCCTTTCAATGAAATTTTTGGTCAAAATGAATCATACTCTGTGATTCAATCAAGTTGTACCCCCATAAAAGATGGTGCATAAATGAATTTCCCAAGCAGCAAACAGAACTCATATTTAATTTATAAGATTTCACTACAATGTCTTTTACCTAGACCTCAAAAATGTAGAACTACAAATTCAGGGTTCCTGTGAGGAAATGTTTCCAGATTAAAAAAATTAACCAAAAAGATGTTAACAATGTTTAAAGAGTGGTTAATTGGTGATCTTGTATCACTTAATTAACCACTTCTTGGCCATTGCAATTACTCGGTCCAGTATAAGATCAGAGTTGGCAGCTGTTGAAGAGCAGCAACATCTTAATAGCATATGCACACTCCCAATCCCAGCCATATGTTATGTGGTTATAAGTTATAACATATGAAGCTCTGTGTCTATTACTGAGCAATGACACGATTCTAGGGATGCTTTTGCTAAAAACAAAAATACAGTACACACTAGTTTTACGTACGTGTAAACAGCAAGTTTCTGGGTAAAATTTTGTTTAGTTTTAATCACGTTGTTGCTGGATCTTCTAATGGATCTGTCTATGTATGGTCAACATCTAAAGCTGATAATATAGTCAGCACTCATACTTCTTTTATCCTGTGTTGTAAGTGGAGTGGGCTTGGGAAACCCCTAGCTTCAGCCGACAAGAATGGGGTTGTTTGTATCTGGACCTGATTGGGAGGGAGTATGGCAATGCTCATTTTCTCAAGTTCAGATTTACTGGCCAATTTCCTTGAGTAAATCATTTTTACATCTTAAATGCATTCAGAGCTTGAGCTAAATGGTTTATAATACACATTCAAGAAGAGCATACCAGAAGCATGAATCAAGCGAGAAAATGCAGATGGCAACCAGAAGAGCGAACCAGAAGCACACCGAATCACAGACGGGGGATCGCGATAGGGCTGGTAGATGGCTATGAATCCAGCGAACCAAAAAACGAAAAATCTTCAAAATTGCGATAGGGTTCATCAATTTCAAATACAGGAAAGAGAAAATGAGATTGAATGTTGGGATTTGGGAAGATTGTGGATTAGGGTTCGCAAAAACTGAGAAGTAAAATGGCTCAGTGCGTGTTTGGTTTAGCGTTGAAACGTGGCAAACTCACGTTTCCAACGCTAGAAATAGTTGCGTTGGGAAATCTAAACTTGAGTTTGGCCAGTTTCAACGCTAAACCAAATACGCACTCAGGCTCACGATGCGGTTATGGGAGATTGAATGTTTGCATGTTTCAATCTTGTTGTATCCAAAATCAAACCGGTTTTGTAAATCATTGGATACGGAACGGATCCATTTTTTAATGTAAAATGGGCCCGTTTAAATTTTAATTTGAATAACCAGTTATTTAAAATGGTTATGGAATTTGACCCAAAAAAAATGGTTATGGAATTGGTCAAGGATTGGGTCAACATAACTGGTTATTATGCACAGGCTTGTCAACTGCCAACTGCTAAGAGTCCCAAAGACCAACAACCTAGTTACCCTTTTAACATTCTATTTTAACCCTACTTCAGCATCATCAAAAGAATTTTATCAATTACAAAAATCAACATTAGTGATAACTAAATCATCAGAACAACAAAAATTCATTCAAAGTTTACAAAAAAGAAAGAGGGATTTTCTTGGGTTACTATTTGGGCCTCAAATAAAGATTCTCCTGGTTCATAGACTCTGAGTCCCACTCTCAGTCCCAAGCTAAATACATATTATCATGACACTCAGCTTGAAACTTCACTTCCAAATAAATAATTGTTAATGATACAGATGCAGATTCTAAGCCATCAAACCCAGGGCAAAATTTTAATATACAATCCAATTTTCTTTTAATAGAGAATTAAATTCAGACAGATACAATAATAGGGGAAAGTACCAATTAAATCACGTTAAGATTCACCTATGATAATGGAAGTACCACGCCGTGCATTAGCACTGAGCAAACAAAGCCAATACCACCTCAGACAACGTGCCAATGCTCGAATTGCCGTCGTCACCAGAACTGGGATTAAGATGTTGTAGCTGCAGTCTCAGGAATTAGGGTCCAGTGTTTGATTTCCTCGAATCGGGAATCAACGAAGAGGGAAAGGGTGGGATAGTTTTTTGTAAAAAAATAATTTAATTAATAGAGGTTATTTAATAATAATAATATAGAAATTATAAGCATTTAAAATTTATAATTTTAAAATGTTTCAAAAAGAAATTTAACTAATAAAAAACACTTTAATAGTAATTTATAAATGACATTTAATAACTTGGAATTTTAAAAATAAAAATATACATACAATATCTCTTTCCAAAACTCTTGTTTAAAATTATGCATACATGACAAAGAATTTTTTAATGTGTCTTGAAATAAGATCATCTTTTTTTTTATAAGATGGAGGGCGGAGCCCAAGAACTACAAAGGAACAGACCTGGGGAGTGAGGCCCCTACAAGATCCTGCCAAAGGAGATTAAGAATAGAAGTAGGAGGTTCCTAAAACAGGTGAACTCCAAATGAGAAATGAGTACCTAGATCAGCTAATCTATCATCTACTTGGTTGGCCTCCCTATAAATATGAGAAATGATAATAGAAGGATGACCCTGCATGGCACTTCTAATGAAGTTTACAAGTTGAGTACAAGGGTGGTCTGAGTCACATCCTCTGTTAACTAACTGGACAACCAGTTTTGAATTTGACTCTATCCAAAGAGGAAAAAAGTTATTGTCTAAGGCAATGCAAATAGCTGAAAATATTCCCCATAGTTCAGCCATATTAATTGAGGTGCTCCCTAATCTTCTGGAGAAATCATACAACCACCTTCCATGGGAGTTTCTGAAGCAACCACCACACGCAACAATGCTCTCACCCCCTTGAGAGAAGCGTCCATGTTACATTTAAACCAGTCCGAGGGAGGAAAATCCCAACCAACCAACATTGTTCTATGAAGGCCATGAACATTACTTAAGGCTTGGTCTGGAGAGAATATCATCTTTACTAATATACATTAATTTACACCAATATTTTTAAAATCGGACCGGTAATTGAACCGGTAAAGGTACTGATTCACGGTTCAATGGTTCAGTTGTGGTTGAATTGTGGTCGAACCGATAATAATTAAATATATTTGTCAATATTATATAATATTTTTAAGTAATAAAATAAGATAAAATCATAAGAAATCAAGATATATAAGATTATATATTAATATAAAAGACTTTATTATATGTATTATAGGATAAAAAATTCATAATAATTGACTAAACAATAAATATTTATGTGTAATCCTTAAAAAGCCTTTTTTATTTATCTTAAAAATATTTTAGATTAAATAAAAAATAAAAAAAAATGATTTTTTTAAATTGACCAGATCAATCGGTTTTCTGGCACCGGTTCGACGGGTTCTTGACTCGTTCTTGACCGATTCACACCGGTTCTAAAACCAGCCGGTTTTCAAGGTTGTATGGACCGGACACCTGGCCGGTTCCCATTCGGACCGGTTGAACTGGTCGGTCCGGTCCGATTTTGCCAACTATGATTTACACTCATAAACACTTACATTGGGGTTAAAATAAAGAAATAGGGGAGGGAGAAATAAAGAAGAGAGATAGATAATAGAGAAATTAGATAGAATTAGAGGTTATTTAATATTAGATAAACGAGAAAGATAAAAAAGAAATTAATTTTGATAATTGTTTGATTGTAAAGAAATAAAAGAGGAAAAGATTTGTAAATAATTGAAAAGACAAAAATGGACAAAAAGTGTGAAAGTCATTTTGTCCCATTCAATATTTTAGAAAAATGTCAGGAACACACTCTTTTGAACACTCTCCCTAGCACACTCCATGTGATTGGTTAAAATTCACATGGGTCCCACCACTTGGGAGTAGGACCCACAAATTTGGTGGGACCCATGTGAATTTTAACCAATCACATAAAGTGTGTTTGGGAGAGTTTTCAAAAGAGTGTGTTGCTAGCACTCCTCATATTTTTAAGGGTAAAGGAGACTCTTCATTCTACCACCCTTGTCTCCCCCCACTTTCTCCATTTCATCGGGGAGATTGTAAAAGTAATGGGTCCCACATAATAAAAATCAATCTTTACTCTTTCTCTACATCAACCAAACTTGGTGGAAGGCATTGTTTTCAAAACCGGACCGAACTGGTCGGTTCGACCGAGAACCGGCCTGGTGAGTGGGGACCGGTCCGTTCAACCCAAAAAATCGGAGGAGCTCAGAACCGGTCAAGAACCGGTCGAATCGGTAAAAGCCGGTATAAGACCGGTACTAGAAAATCGGTTGAATCGGTCCTTTTAAAAAAATCAATTTTTTTTTGTTTTTATTTAATCTAAAATATTTTAAAGATAAATAGAGATATATATTTAAGGATTACACGTAGATATCTATTATTTTACTAATCACTATTAATTTTTTTCTCTTATAATAAGGTCATTTATACTGATTTACAACTTTATATATCTTAATTTCTTATAATTTTGTGTTATTTTATTAATCAAAATATTATATAATATTAAAAAAATATTTAATTAAAACTGGTTCAACCACGGTTGAACCAATGAACCGTGAATCGGTGCCTTAACCGGTTCAATTACTGGTGTGATTTTTAAAACATTGGTGGAAGGCATGAATGAGTGTTATTTCTCTCCTCATAAACTCTATCTCTCATCTAGGCGCAATAAAAATAAGAAAGACCAAATGTAGTTAAGAGAGAAAATGAGAGTAATTATTAATTAAAGTAAATATTAAATAAGAGTATAATTAAAATTTAATTAATTATTTTTCTCTTCGCCATTGATTTGTAAATTGCCACACTTCAATGAATCAATTGTGACAATATGAGGTTGCATATATATAAGGTAACGAAAGACACTTAAATTAAATAAATTCACATTATATATAATCCCGCTTCAGTTTTTATTTGCACACAACCAATAGAAATTACTTTCCCTTCCCCTTCTTCCCAGGCCAACCTAATAAAAATAAAAATAAATTACTCCAACCTCCCCTCTATTTTATATTTCCAACACAAAACCCCCTCTATTTTAAAAAACTACACAAATCCCCCTCTATTATGATATAAAGATTAATGTAATTTTATGTAAATCTATAATTATACAATCCTATAGGTATTTTAATATTTTTTCAGTATTCATTCAATTTATTACAATATTTTATTAGTTATTTTTTTAATTATTGTTACTACTTTTTGTTTCAAAAGTCGTGTCATCTTTTTTATTTAAAGTAAATTTATTTAAGATACAGACATTGATACAGATAAGCACAGATAAATTTGTTGAGATTAATATCGATGTTTGAATGTGGTATCATAACAAAATATGTTGTACGTCTATCTATAATCTATAATCATACAATCCTATAGGTATTTTAATATTTTTTCACTATTCATTCAATTTATTACAAGACTTAAATAACTTTTTAGTCACTATAAAATATATGGTTTTTGCTTTTGGTCCTTATAAAATTATTTTTATTCTTTTGGTCCACATAAAATTCAAAAACTTTGAAAAAGGTCCTTATTGCCACTTGTCATGCATCCAACCATGCCACATAAGTAATCATGTTGAGGTGACATATGATGTGACGTGTCTAGATGCATGCCATATCATCAAAATATGATAATAAGGACCATTTTCAAATTTTATGAGACCAAAAAAATAAAAATATTTTTATAAGGACCAAAAGCAAAAACCGAATATTTACAAGGACCAGAAAGTTATTTAAGCCTATTTTACTACTTTTCTGTTATCAAAAGTCGTGTAATATTTTTTTTTCAAACTAAAATTATTTAATTTATAGATACTGATACACATGAGTATAAATATATTTGTTGAGATTGATACTAAAGTTTGGATGTGATAATATAATTAAATGTGTTGATTTACATAAACTTTATTGCGTATTTTCCTAATATTTTATTTACATTAAAATTATTTAATTTGTAGATATTGATACACATGAGTACATATATATTTGTTAAGATTAATACTAAAGTTTGGATGTCGTAATATAATAAAATGTGTTGATTTACATCAAATTTATTATGTATTTTCCTAATATATTTTTTAGGGTGTTCATTGGTTTGGTTCAATCCGACGAACCCAATAAACCCTAAATCCTACCGAACCAATCTGATTGGTTTGAATTTTTTTTAGCTAAATCAGGTTGGATCCGAACCGAACCAATCAAACCCGTCAATGATTGGTTCTGGTACGTAACGGATTAAAGATACTGGATCTGTTACCCGAACCGAACCAAACCACCCTAAATAAAAAAACCGTACTAAAATAAAAAAAATTGGAAGAGATGAGAGATTAATCATCAACGTACACATGAGTACAAATTTATTTGTTGAGATATTATTTAGGGTTTAGGGTTTGCTACATGGAACAATGATTGTTAATATGGTAGAGTGTTCTGATACTTTATCTTTATATATCAATATATAAAGCACAATGAAATAACAAAACAATACATAAAGTCAGTAACTCGGAATCCTGCATTTAGCCTTATAATGTGATATAATGATAATATCCTTTTAAAGTCTTACCAGTGTCACATCGACTAAAGCAAACCCAGGTGGATATACACAATTTTACTACAAACATTCACTAGATCCTATATATTACCACATGAGTTCCCTATAACCTATATCATTTAGTTAAATTGTGTTTCTACTATCGCACCATCCGCATATATACAAAATTCAATTTTAAAAAACTAATATTCTCACCATTCTATCGAAATCAATTTCTTAAGTGATCCCCGTGCATTGCACGGGTTATACACTAGTTTTAAGCATTTTAAACTAAATTTAATAATATATTAAACTATTTAAAGTCAATTTTTCTTTCTTATGTTTTTTATATTTTTTTTTAAATAAAAAAATCATATACGAATCAAATTTTAAAAATAATTTTAAGTTTTAATTTATCAAGATACACAAAACAATTCTTGAAAATAATTAAAAGAAGGTGAATCATCTCCATACAACACTCACTTAAGGGTTACATTCGGGTTTGCAATTATAACCCACTCATTAAATACCTCAAAATCTAGAATGTTTTTTATTAAATTTTTAATAAAATCATTAAAACAATGTTTAAATAAATAAAAATATATTAGATTAGTAATTGTCTCACATATATATATATATGTGTGTGTGTGTGTGAGAGAGAGAGAGAGAGAGAGAGTGAGTGAGTGAGTGATGATATGGTTTCTATAAATGGACTATAAAGGGGGAAGTTGGTGATAATAATTTTATAGTTTCAGGACTCATTTGGTAGTTGTGATAAAATAGGATTGAAAATGATAAGATAATTATATAAGGAAATAACATGATATAAAAAGGTGTTGGGAAGGAATAATGTTGAAATGAAAGGGTAAAAAGGGAAAGAAAAAATTCATAATGCACTGTTGATCTTTAACTCAAACCTTCCACTGTGATAAAAATACATTACAGAAAATCATATCATAGCTGATAAGTGCTTAAATTCAGTGAAATTGTGTTATAAATTAAGCACTTGATGATAACAAATGCATGCAATTATGCTCCAGAATTACCCATTTATGATTAATTCTTAACTGCTTGTAGTTGTCAGATTCAAATTGGAATTTGATGTTTATTTTGATAGAAAATTTGTTGATTTTTACATATGAGAAATTAGCATATAATTGGAGGCATTAAGTGTACAAAGTCAAGAGCAAAGGAGCAGGAATAAAATGGATAGATGTTGTTTTTTGCGCTCTAGCTGCGCCCAGAGCGCAAGCTGAATTCCCAATTTCCCACCTGAATTCCCTTACTTTTTTGGTGCAATACCACAGGTATCCTCCACGGGAGGCAATCCTGTTCGATCCGGGTAGGACCTCTATGGGCGGTGAAGCTCTCCCTCCGAGTATTTAACACAGCTGCATACCTAGAGCTCGAACTCGAGACCACTGGTTAAGCTGGAACAGCCCCTTACCAGCTGATCCACGTGCTCGGTGGTAACTAAATTCCCTTACAACTTTCTACTTAATGTTTTCTTGAATTTATATGCCATTTACAATTAACCTTTTCACCAACACAAATCCAACAACTTTTTGGGCATATTCACTTAGTGAGTTTGATTGCTAAGAATCTGATTGTAATCTGTTTCTCGTGGGTACGACAACCCCTATTTTCTAACTATTATACTATTGCGATATTGGTACGCTTGCCAAGATCTCAACAATAGCCTAGCATGATAAGTTTATTTTATTCTTTTGTTACAATAAACATAAAAAAAATAGAATATGATATAATATTAATATCTTATCATGTCATTTACTTGGTTAGTAAAGAAGCCATAAGGACGTAATTGTGACTATAATCTTATGTGGACCTAAACGACGATAACTTTATCCTTTATGTCCTATTTGAGATATTTTTTTTTTTTTAAATCTCAACTTCGTTTTATTTAAATATGTTTTGTTTTAATTTTTTTAAAATTTGAAAATAAAAAATTGGAAACTTATAAGACTTGATTTTTTTAAACCAATGGTTAATTTTATTTAATATAACTAATAAATATAATGAGGTATGAGATATACCTATTAGGGCACCTTTGGATTGTAACATCAGACGGACCTTACCTACTTAAGACCAGAAAATCATATAATCTCTAATATTGAGAGGGTTTTTTTCTAACCATCACCTGATCGAGGATAGAGATGACAATTTGGGTTACTCGTTTCGACCCGGTGCAGGGGGATAGATGTTTTATCAGGCTAAGCTAAAAAACGCACGAATTATTTTGACTTCTAAAATAAATGTCTGAGCCCTACATTTTTTAATTTTTTTGTGGGTAGCTTGACTTTTTTACAGGCATTGCAGACTACCCGACTTTTTTTTTGCGAGTTTTACAGGTAGTGAGTATTATTGAGATGAGCTAAAAAACTCAAAAGTTACTTGAGCTTCTAAAATAAATGCACACAAGCCCTACATTTTTAGGGGCTTTTGTGGGTTGGTCCGGTCAGGTCGGGCTAGCTCATTTTACCGGCTTTACGAGCTTTTAAACCTTATATCCACATCTCACAAATTCCTCTAAATCTTAAAAATTTTCTATTAATTTATATATTTTTACTTTTGAACCTTAATTTTTTTTTCATATTTCAAATTTATAAACTCTCAAATATTTTGATAGTAAATAGAACTCAAGAGTTTTAGACATGATACAAGTGATGACAAATCACAATATTTTAAAATCAGACGGACAATTGAACCGATAAGGGCATGGATTTCTGATTTATTGGTTTAATTATGTTCGAACCAGTATTTATTATATAGATATGTATATATATTTTAATATTATTTAAATATTTCAATTAATAAAATAATATAAAATTATAAGAAATTAAGATATATAAGATTGTAAATTAATAAATTAAACATTATTATATGTTTTACAATATAAAAAATTTAATAATAATTGATAAAACAATAAACTTCTACATATAATTATTAAATATAATTCTTTATTTAACTAAAATGTTTTAGATTAAATAAAAATATAAAAAGATAAAAAGAAAGATTTTTTAAAAATGGACCGGCTCAAACCGGTTTTTTAATATCGATTTTAGACTGATTTCACTTATTCTTAAAACTATAGGGTGTTAAGGGTTGATCAAATTGGTCACCAGATCAGTTTTTGATTAGACCGGTCGAATTGGCTAGCTCATTTCACTTTTTAAAATAACGTGAAATATACGTACTTAAATTTAAAGATACAAGGACTTAATTTATTTTAAAAAATTTAGAAGGACGTTAAATGACCGTGATATTCTCACTTAAAATTAAATCGATTTTGTTTTTTTCTTGTATATAAGGAAAGGGAGATATGAATATAGAATCTTATGTTAAACTAATCAAACCCCAAATCATTGAGTTATCCTAGTGGGTAAATCGAGTTTGTTTGCTCTAACTAAAAAGCAACCTAGCTACTCCCTCCGTTCCTTTTTATCTGTCGTTTAAGATTTTTGCACATGGATTAATGAATGCAACAAGTGTGTCTTTTTAGATCCATTGTTTACAAATATACCATTTCTATCTCTCGTTAAAGCATTTAAAGTTCTCCACCATTTCTAGTCATATGCAATAAATACCCCACTATTTAATAATTTTGGAAGAGGGTAAAGTTGGAAAATTAACATTTATTGTTGCCTTGGTATATGAAAATGACAATTATTTAGAAATAAATTTTAGAATCTAAACCCACAGATAAAAGGGAGGGAGTATAAGCCTATAACATTTCAATACCTGGGTTTTCGTTACAGGTTAAAATAATCTCTTTAACAATTGATTTTTAATTATGTAATACTGTTAATGGTAGATAATTGTTAATTTCGCAGCAAATATATTTGATGATCACTGATCAACGATTCAACTAGCAGGAAGGATGGACTTTGATTTTGGGCCTCTGATTTAGATTCACGATCTTATCATTCTCTTGCTTTGTGTCTTCTACTAAGTGCGTGTTTGGATTGGTGTTTGCAAACTTGAGTTTAGGTGAACGTGATTTGAAGGGAACTTGAGTTTACATAAACGTGATTTCTTGTTTGGATAGTTTGTTGCAAACGTGAGTTTAAGAAAGTGAATGTTGTTTGGTTTAGATTTTATAAATCATGTTTGCAGGTATAATTACTAAAAAGGACATGTCTTTATTTGTTATATAGATATAGATTTCAGGGGTGGAGAGGGTAAAAAATGAAACAGAAAAATTGTTCCACCAAACTCAAGTTTATGTTAACGCAGAAGCTACAAATTCTTGCTTCTACATAAACTCAAGTTTAGCTCCAAACTTGAGTAATTGATGTCAATCCAAACAGCACCTTTATCTCCCTAACTCAAATTTAACTGCTCTAAACTTAAGTTCAAAGGTTCCAAACGCAAAACCAAACACACCCTAACACCTTCATCATTCATTGATTGTTAGGCGTAACTGCGCAAGTAATTAATTTCGCACCTCAGTACAGTAGCCTGACCAATTAATCATAAGGTCAAGATAGATAGTCCTTCTCGTCACGTCATGACTTATGGGATTATTTTGGCTTTAATAGAATTGAAGCACTCCAAGCCCTACCCTCCGTGTTTGTTTGAGATAAGGAAATCACTTTCATTTGTTTTCACGAATACAAACAGTGCCACTTTTTCCACCCATCTTATCTGCACTACAAGTGGACACGTGTCCGGCCCATGCTCTTCTTCAGTGAATAAAACGGCGTCGTCCAAGTCGGATATTTTTTTTTTCATATTTTTTTTTCCTTTTACTATATTCTCAGTTCGGAGTCCACAGTTCACAGTTCACAGTTCAAGTTGCCATTTCAGACGTAGCAGGGTAGTAGATGATAATGGTGGCTTTTGGCGGGAAAAAAGTTGGCCAAATGGTCGTCGGCTTCGGCGGCAGCGGTCTCGGCCAGGTTGTCATCGCCGTCACCGTCTCCTTCCTTGTCCGCATCTTCTCTGCTCCCGGCCCCGCCCTCTTGGCGGAGAACGACGATGACGACGATGTGCCGAACAGCGATTCCCACAACGGTGAAACTTCGCCCTCCGGAAAGGTCACGCCGGTCACAATCCGCTGGAACAGTATCAATTGTTCCCTTTCTGATAAATCCTCCAAGTCCGTGAGTTCCTGTTTTCTTTTTTCTTTTTGCTTTGCCTTCACTCCGTAAATGCTGTGGTCCTGTTTGGTTGCTGGGAAAATCTGGGAACGGGAGGAAAAAATACAGTATTGGATTAATGGATTTGGATATTTGTTTTAAGCAAACTGGTTGAATACGTCGTTACATGCACATATTGTTTCAACCTCTGTAATAGTCCTATTGTTTTATAGGTTTTTTTAGTTGGTAATTTAATGATAAATGAACAGGTGAGGTTTTTGCTTAAAAATGTGAGCGGAGAAGCGAAGCCTGGAAGATTGTTAGCCATAATGGGGCCTTCAGGTTCAGGGAAGACAACGTTGCTTAATGTTCTTGCGGGTCAGCTGGGAGCATCGCCATGGCTGCATTTGACGGGCCTTTTGGAGTTCAATGGAAAGCCTCGTTCCAAAAACCCTTACAAGTATGCTTGTTTGTTAGGAATTTGTGGTTACTGCGATTTTAGTAATGTTTCTTTTAAGTTGCTAATGCTATGGAGATCAATTACAATGATGTGGTTTGTTGCTGTAGGTTTGCTTATGTGAGACAGGAGGATCTCTTTTTCTCACAGCTCACTGTGCGGGAAACATTGTCTCTTGCTACAGAACTCCAGCTTCCCAACCTATCTTCCGCAGAAGAGAGAGATGAATACGTGAACAATCTCCT
The DNA here is from genome assembly GCA_026901365.1 of Sesbania bispinosa. Classification (NCBI taxonomy): domain Eukaryota; kingdom Viridiplantae; phylum Streptophyta; class Magnoliopsida; order Fabales; family Fabaceae; genus Sesbania; species Sesbania bispinosa. Next base: position 1,166,119 of record QLOH01000286.1, read on the forward strand.
TTTCAAACTAGGCTTGGTTAGTTTTCCCCTATCCGGCTATCCCCTAACTCAAGACTAAGTGTCCATTTGGTTTATAGTTAGATAAAATTGATTTTAAAATCAATGGCTTAAATTGAGTTATGCACAAGTTATGATGTATGTTTAATGAAAGTGGTTTCATTTCATGTTTTTTAGAATGAACTTTTAATTTAAACAATGAAGCAAATGAGTGCCAAGTAGTTGCTGGTTATATGTTGGAAAATAGGAACAGTTTTAAGTAGGTTTTTTCAGTAAACCTTTATATCTTCCTTGAAGAATGAGTTTTGGTTCATCCATTCTTATCGACTAAAGCTATTATTTCTGCTCATTGCTGTCCATATTTAGATGCTTTCCCTCCATTCTTACATGTTTCAAAAATAAGAATCACCATTACAAGTTACTTGTGTATCTTATGTAATTATTTTTAGCTTTCCTCTTTCAAATTCATGATTTAAAATGTGTTACTCACTGGACAGTCTTATGTTACTGATATTACTCCCTTTGTCATCTGTATGCTTTTTCTTCAAAAGATCAGTTGTGCTGATACCAATGTCGGTGATGCAAAAGTTCGTGGAATTAGCGGTGGTGAAAAGAAACGCTTATCAATGGCATGTGAATTGCTTGCAAGCCCGTCTGTTATATTTGCTGATGAACCCACAACAGGTAAGCATGCACTTGTAGAATTTGCTTTTGCAGTAGATTTGAACTTCGCAACAAATTAATGCATGTGTGTGTAACCTGTGCAACATTCCACATGATAATAAATCAAAAGTGGAAAGGTTTTATTGGAAAATGTAACATTTACATTTACCAATACATTGAATGTTGTGATAGTTGTATTTTCCAATAAATTATTTTCACTTTGGATTTTATTATTTGTGCAATATTGGACAGGTTAGAAAAACCGTAACAATAATATAACTTTGAATACACAAAGTGTATATTCTTAACATAAAAATAAAAAATAAAGAAATAATCAGTATGAAATTTCAATATCCATGTTTAGTTTCAGATGCATTCTGACCATTTACCACTCTGATACTCGTGGTATAAGAGTTTCAATTTCAACATGCTGCCATTGTGTGTCTGTTAGGAACTCAACAAGAATGACTTTATTTCTTGACTGAAAATGAACAGAACAAGGAGAAAGATATCTCTAAACATTTCCCCTTTCCCAACTGAGATTTTCTTGGTTCTCTAAATACAATTCTCTAAATGATCCTCCCACCCTTGCTCTAATCATTTACCACTCTGATACTCGTGGTATAAGAGTTTCAATTTCAACATGCTGCCATTGTGTGTCTGTTTGGAACCCCACAAGAATGACTTTATTTCTTGACTGAAAATGAACAGAACAAGGAGAAAGATATCTCTAAGCATTTCCCCTTTCCCAACTGAGATTTTCTTGGTTCTCTAAATTCAATTCCCTAAATGATCCTCCCACCCTTGCTTTTCCCTATTTATTTACCCTACTATTCCCCTCGGACTAACTGACTGTTCTAACTGTCTGAATTAACTATCCCCTTTTCTGTTCCCTTTATTCTTCCAAGCAACCACCCATCTGTCCTAACAGTATCTGCTAGTCACTCTAGGGCTGCTGAAATTATTGCTTCTAAAAAAAGTCCATTTTGTTGTATAACATTTGTTCCAATAGCGTTCCGTTAGAGAGGAACATATTTGATAAATATTGATAACTCTCGGATAGAGTATTAAAACAGAAAAATCCATTAGATATTAGATAATGAACTATTCGTTCTAAGCCATCTCTAGCGATGAATCAACAATTTGAATTGCTTTTCTTGCGTATTCTTGATAAACCAGTGTTTATATATAGATGTAGGAAGATCTGTTTGGAAAGAAAGAAGCCATCTTGATATCTCTTTCCACTGGAAAGAATTGTCGATGTGAAAACACACAGACAAAAGGCTGATATTTGAATAGGAAAAAGAGTGGATCCGCAGGGTTTGCTACTTGTTCAGCATTCACTTTAGCATCTTTAGACACTGTCATATGGGATTTCTTTGCTCATGGTTTAACCTGGTTCAGGGGATATGATACGTATCTGATGACCTGAGTTCGTGCATAATTTTATACAGATGCAATCTTGGTTACTCACCATTTTAACCATTTATCAGAAAATAGAGTTCAATTTGTCATTTGAGGTTCAGAACTTCTGAATCACTTTGAGTTAATGGAGTATCTTAGTAGTAGTAATAACTTTATTCAATTTGTATTGCAAGAAAACAAAAGAAAGAAAAATAATGGATGGACATATTTCCATGTGGTCATGTAGATATACTAATTCCTTCTCATGTATCAGTCAATTCAGTCCTCATTCCCTTGCTTCTTTTCTTGATAATACATTAACCCCCTGTTTGGTGTTGTAGAAATAGGGGGAAGAGAAATGAGATGGGTGGAAGTGGAGGGAAATAGACCTACTTCCCCTGTTTGGTGGCACAGCGGAAATGTGGAGAAATGCACTTTAATGGTGGGTCCCACCAGAGTTTTATTTCTCTCCCAAATTGCCAAGAAAAGGAGAGAAATGGAGTGATGTGCTGCAATAATCGATTATTGTGTATCAATAATCGATAATTTTGTGTGGTGTGATACAATAATCGATTATTTTGCATATATAATCGATTATTTTGGTCCCAGGAACAGGGAACTTATATTCTGACCGGCAAAAATCGATTTCTGGCCCTCAAAAATCGATTTTTTTGGTTCTGGAATACAAACAAAATTCACATTTCTCTTCTATTTCTCACCTATTTCACCCACACCAAACAACCTACTTTCACACCTCTCTTCTATTTCTCACCCATTTCACTCACACCAAACAACCCTTATTTCTCTTTCCTCCCACTTCTCTTCTCACCATTTCTACAATATCACCAAACAAAGCATAAATGACTTTCTTTTTAAAGTCTAAGATGTTAATGTATTCAAAGGATAATGATATAACCCCAGGTGAGTTTGCAAATGAATCCAATGCTTCTAGTTTATTCAAAAAAATGAATAATGGTTGGTTGGGAGGGGGGGGGGGGGGGTTATAAGGGAGATTGTCGATCATGACCCATTACTATTTAATAAAGGAATCATCTATTCATGTTTGTAGTACCATGTACTCGATTTACATAGTAATTGACATTATAAAGTACCCTGAAATGCAAGAAACCCCCTTCAACTATAGGTTAATTTCAAAAAACTCTCCTGTAGTTCAAAACTCAACATCTCATCTCTTCTCATCTCATCCAACTAATAAAATTGTCTGTATTGACTCCTTAGTCCTTACAAGAGGTTTTTTTTTCCTTGCATGCAAAAGGGGGTTAGTTTTACCGAAAGTTTGCACCATTTGATAAGCCTAGGGGACTGAGTTTTTATATGTTGATCCAAAAGGGGTTTCTCAAACACTAACCTATACTTGGAGGGGGTTCCTTGTATTTTAGCTTATAAACTATATAGCATAATAGTTTGAATAGATAGCATTCCTTTCCGTCTTTAATGATTTTTATTGTAAAACCCTTGTTTTTTTTTAATTTTTATGTGATAATGTGTGAATGGCTTTTCCATGCCAGGAGCTGCTGCCAAATTCAGTCAATTTATACAGACAATTACAACCTCTATCTCTCTCCCTCCACTTATTTTGTCTTAAAGTTACTTTCAGGACTTGATGCCTTCCAGGCTGAGAAAGTCATGGAAACACTCCAACAACTTGCACAAGATGGTCATACTGTAATTTGCTCTATACATCAGCCAAGAGGTTCAGTGTATAGTAAATTCGATGACATTGTCTTGCTGACTGAGGGTTCACTTGTTTATGCTGGTCCTGCTCGTGATGAAGCATTGGCATACTTCTCAAGATTCGGGTCATTGTCTTAACCTTTTTTTATATTACACCATCATACATTCTTCACACTGGGAATTCTCTCAAGTATTATATTATTTAAGACATTGTTGCTGAGTTAACTTCATATGCTATTAAATATCCATTTCATTACAACTGATTTCTTTATAATAAGTTGATAACATGACCATATCTGTCTATTATTTGAGTATCTTACTTTGAAATGGTATACTTCTAAAAAGCCAGGAAATCCAGAATATAGAAGCTTGTCAGAAGACTCAGAACTTCAAATCTAATGTTTACATTTAACCTATCATTTATCAAGTCTTTGCTTGATATTGCTAGAAACATTGTAGTAACTGGTAAATGGTATTCTTGGAGTGACATTATGCATCTATAGTTATCATACTAACTTATTTACTTTGAAACCAGTCTTGAGTTATGGATGAGGCTCTGTGACATATCTAAGGATTTTTCTAGTAAAGCCATAATGATGTTAAATAGTATATGAATCCCAATGAGCATAATCGGAATAAATATATATAGTTCTAACTCTCTGAGAGGAAGCATTCTTTCACCTTACATAATACCCTATTTTTATGATTTGGTGGATGTTTCTGTTTTGGCTTCAATTTGAGATGGTAACTGAAAAATATATTTTGCATTGGTCTGGTGAATTTTTCTTCAGTGCCTAATTATTCAAGTCAAAAGCACATGTGTTCATTCATTCAATCCAAAAGCATAGTCCCTTTCTTCATACTTTTTGTTTATAGTTAATATCTTAACAGAAGTAAGAACTAATGCATTGAAGTGGTAATTTTGTGTAACTTGAAATTTTATCTATGACTTTTTGACTGTTAGTTCTGAAAAATTGGCTGATAATTGTTGATGAAACAGGTACAACTGCCCAGATCATGTAAATCCTGCTGAATTTTTGGCTGATCTTATATCCATCGACTATAGTTCTGCTGATAGTGTCTATTCCTCTCGAAAAAGGATTGATGGGCTTGTGGAGTCATTCTCACAAAGACTATCTACAGTAATATATGCAACTCCAATTACTATAGACGATCTCTCAAAAAGTAGAAAGCAAATCAGAAAGAGGACTGTAGCAAAGAAGAAAGGAGGTTGGTGGAAGCAATTTTGGTTGCTCCTTAAACGAGCTTGGATGCAGGTCTGCCTTTTTTAAACTCATTGTCTTTCTACTCATCGGATGGCAGGACTTGGATAAATTGCATGATAGGATCTGTATATAATTTTCCTTCTTGCCCATGAACAATTTTGATGTGTCTTGAGGAAAGACTTAAGAAGCTTGATTAAGTCATTTGGCAAGACAAAATTGCAATAGTGGCATTACTTTTTACTGTTCTCACATGTTGTATGTTGTGCAGTTAAATTATTTTTCCCTATCTTACAGCTTCAACCATGTTGCCCATTCTCTTATATTCTTTATCCCTGATCACTAAATATTAGATAAACTTCTACTTTTGGAATGTAAAATAGGATAAGTTATTTCTTCCGCACTGTGTAAGGAGAATGAACTTATCACTAATTTATTTGATTCACGATTTTCTGGCTGACTAGGCTTCCCGAGATGCACCTACTAACAAAGTTCGGGCAAGGATGTCAATTGCATCAGCAATTATCTTTGGGTCAGTTTTTTGGAGAATGGGAAAATCTCAGACTTCAATACAAGACAGAATGGGATTGCTTCAGGTTTGTGATGTTTTTTTATTCCTGCATGCTTGTTTCTCATATTAGCCTGCTGCTAACATACATCGCAGAACAACTTTGAAATGTTTCTATGCTATATATTCAATTTTTATTCTATGGTTGGAGAAAATCATGTCTACATGTAAACTCATGTATATGGTTGGATGTAGTGGATTACTAGAATCTATCATGCATGCTAAAATGATTTTTTGTAATATTCTTAAAGTTTTATCTTCAAATACCATGTTTTGCATAATAAAGTCTTTTGACTATTAATCCTTGATTTTTGGTATAGACTCCTTTTTGCATTTAATGTATTTGTGTTTTGTGTGTACTTTGTACATGATTTTATAAGGATCAAGTTCTTAAAATATTAGTAAATTTTCGCTTATTAACCTAAAGCAAAACTTAAAATATTATGGGAACCACTGAATAATTGTGCTGGTATAGTGCTATCCATAATCCAGTACACTTGACTTGACTACTTGATTTCCATCTTTTATTGTAATTATCTTGACAAACACTTTGAAATGCTTTAAACTCAAATCTTGTTATGTTATTAAAAAATGACAATTTCACTTGGCTAAGTTTGCCTTCCTGAATTACATGGATGACACTCACAGGTTGCTGCAATAAATACAGCTATGGCTGCTCTCACAAAGACTGTAGGTGTGTTTCCCAAGGAACGGGCAATTGTTGATAGAGAACGTGCTAAAGGCTCCTATTCCTTGGGTCCATATCTGTTTTCGAAATTGTTGGCTGAGATTCCTATCGGAGCAGCATTTCCATTAATGTTTGGTGCAGTTTTGTATCCAATGGCGCGTCTTCATCCTACTTTGACGAGGTCAGATTCCTATCTTGGCCTCTAGGAGCTATAGTTTGAATAAATTTGCAATTTCTTTTCATTTTATTTTGCTTTTTTGGGTAGTAGCTTGAACTTTTCTATAATGCTTTATATGACGATGAGGGCCAAGAAATGTGCATGATTTTCTAAATTGTCCTTCATAATCCGTAAATATCATTTTGAAGGATCGTTTATATTGGCCAATCCCACAGGCCATAGGGGTATAGATATTCATAGGTGATGAATGAATGTTCTGTAGATGAAGAAATAAAAATTAAATATTTTATTATTTTTTTCTTGATCTTTTTTGTCTTCACTTTTGTTAGAAATATATCAATTTATATGTTCTCCACCTAATAGCTTAAGCTTTTGGGATAGTTGGTTCATGACATGGTATTAGAATCTCTATGACCAATTGGTCAAGAGTTCGATCCTTGCCGCCCCCATTATTCCAATAAAAAAAAGTTTAATTTTAACGCAAGGTAGGTGGACCTGTGCATTGTCCACGTTTCAAGCCCAAAGGGCTCTCTCGTGAGGGGGCGTGTTAGAAATATATCCATTCATGTGTCCTCCACCTAATAGCTTAAGCTTTTGAGACAGTTGATTCATGACAACTATAATAAGAACAAAAAATCATGCAAGGGGATACAAGAAAAGGTTCATCCTCTATGTCTATCCTTTTACTGACCTCTTCTTTGTGCCTTTGTCCTTTGGAGAGCTTTATTCCAGTTAATTCTTTCCATATGGTATATTATGATATGACTTATTAGTTTGACATTTTAGATTTGGGAAGTTCTGTGGAATTGTTACTGTGGAATCTTTTGCTGCATCTGCGATGGGTCTTACTGTTGGTGCTATGGTTCCAACCACTGAAGCAGCAATGGCAGTAGGCCCCTCTCTTATGACAGTTTTTATTGTATTTGGTGGCTACTATGTCAATCCTGAGAATACCCCCAATCATCTTCCGCTGGATTCCTAGTGTTTCTCTGATTAGATGGTAAGCACAATTCTGATTTATGAGTAATCAAGAGGGTTTACCTTCAACTATATAGCTTGTACTAGGAAACAGAACTTATTGAGCTAAACATCCTTGCGAAGTTTAATATTTGTTTCTGTTACTAATACTGATGAATACCAAATTGATTTATGCACACTTTCAGGGCTTTTCAGGGTCTTTGCATCAATGAATTTAGTGGCCTTCAATTTGATCATCAGCATTCATTTGATGTTCAAACTGGAGAACAGGTGAGGGCAGAGTAGTGGATCTTCTATATTTTTACTGGTTTGATACAATGCCGAAATATAGTAGTTCCTTGAGTAGTAATGCTTTTGGTCTTCTGCATCATATAAGTGCTAAATTTAGAATATTAACCTGGACTTAGAATATTAGGAAAACATTGTTTATTTAGAAGTGTTTTCTTGATTGCTGATCCATTTCACTTTCTTATCCCTTTCCATCTTTCACAGGCACTAGAGCGTATTTCCTTTGGAGGAAGTAGGATTAGGGATACGGTGGTAGCACAAAGTAGAATACTGTTATTTTGGTATTGCACCACCTACCTTCTCCTTGAGAGAAACAAGCCCAGATACCAGCAACTTGAAACAACCCCTCTTGACCATGACGAACCCCATTTAAAACTTGAGGAGTTCAATTCTAAACAAGTTCATCAGGCATTTGAAGCTACACCAGTCAGCCAAGTTGGTTCTGACCAGCCCCTTGAGTCACCTGAAGTAGATCTTGTTGGCTCTTTTGTCCTAGAAGGTTTGTAATCAGCTGGGCACTACTGCTGTTCTTATCAGATATTCATCTATTTATTGATTTATCCAATACAGGTGCTAAGTAGAGAGATATCTTTGCAAAGGATGACATGCAATTACTGAGACAGTAAGCCGTTTCCTATATAGAACAGGACCACAATCACGATGTCATTGTTGGACATCCAAAACATCAGCTTATATATACAGGTTGTTACTTGTAATAATAAACAGTGCCAGTGGATAATCTTGGGCAATATCATGTTTAGTTCATTTGATTATGGCTGCTATTTTCATTCAATGATCAGAGTATGTGGAAATCATCCATGAAATGGGTTTTTCTTGATGGTGAATAGTACTATGAGTCTGACCAACGACTTGTGAAAATTGAGGCAGGTCACAGGTTTCCTTTTTGTGAACTTAGTTTAAAATTACATAGGCGTGATGCATTATATCTTCTTTCATAAGAAAGGGACGTATTGCTATCACTTAATGCCCAAATTGTATGTTCATGGCTTTGCTATTTCCTGTCCCCAAGCTTTTACCTTTTGTCATAATCGACTTTGCTCTTTATTTCCTTTCAATTTATGCTCTTTATGTTGACGTTGTATTTTATTCATATAGTAATTTTTAATTTGAATTCTTGTTAAATAATTATGTCATGTTAAAAAAATCAAGTATGGCTAATAGTCATTAGACACATGGGCATTTTATTTTTTATATTGTATCGTAGCCTTTGCATCTTTACCTCACCAGCGTTTATTATGCGTCATATGATTAACTATGTATGTTTGATTTAAAAATTGAATTTGTCTTCCAATATATCAATGTGATAACATCAAGTGATTGGACAGCAAACAAATCCGACGTGGTGGTGTAAGAGAAAGACAAGAAGGTTCTTGGCGTATGAAACATTCAAATTAATTGACACGCCACTTCCAATTCCAATTATATGCCTATGGTGTGCCGTAATTCGCAATCTCTCTTTCTTGGAATCCAACTCTATTTTACGTCCCAACTTCTAGTCCACTCCACCGTCCTTTTAAGTTTCTTAACCTGCTATAGCAACACACGCCCACATCCATTATATACGCATAACGCGATCCTCCCCATAAAAACATTCCACAATACCTTCCATTCAAGGCTTACCTATTGCAACCCTTCATCACTTCAAAGAATTTTCAAGTCCAAGAAAATGCAAGCAATCTCTCTATGTTCTGCTGCGCTTCTATCAGGCCTTCCTTCTGGCAATTCGTTGCGCCGTAGTGCACCTTTTATTTCACACAAGCTGCTCACTGTTACCACCACAACCACTACTCATAAGAGTTTCATCTCTGCATCAAAAGAGACGCGTATGGCCACCATTATAATGGCAACTTGGTGGATGAGAACATGATCCTTCTTAGAATGCGAATCCGTGAGATTGAGATGGCGGAAATGAAGACTAAAGCTCATTCTGATTGGACTGAATGGGAGAAGAAGGATTTTGCGAATTATGGTTCGGATGTATGTGATGCAGTTGGATTGTTGCAGAGAATGTTGATGAACACTAGACCTGGCTTGGCGCTGGGCATTCTGGCTCTGGTTATGCTAACCATGTCAATGTCTATGTCGTTAGTTGCGTTTCATCTTGTAGAATTGGCTAAGGAAATCATGTAATATAATCTAAAGGCAAAATTTGTAAAATCAGGATTGAGTACACAAAAGGTGCCAACTATTGTCACGTCTACAAATATCAGATTTTTTGGATTACTTCTAACTTAATTTCATAAACTAATTTGATGGGCGAAGATTATCCAAGATTTATATATATTTATATATTTATATATATATATATATATATATATTAATTTAACCTTATTTATAAACAATACGAGACTCTAGCAAAAAATGTCACCATAAGAGAGAAAAGTTAGGGAGTGACTAGGAATGAACAAATAATTATAATACTTAATAAATAAGAACATAAAAGCTCTTTATTATTGTAGGATAATTCATTTTTGTCTAATAAATTGAATCCTCATTTGAAGTGAGAAAATTTTATTACATATCTTCTTTATTTTACAAACCGTGGTTGTTGTGTAAGTGGATTGTAACCCCAGACGGGCTTTACCTATAAAGTTAGGGTTCGAATCTTGGGATTATCATTTTTAGGAAGACTTTACCTAATCACCACTCCCGCTTTAGGGTTAAATCCACAGCTATACCCATGAGAATTTCCTTTTAAAAACATAAACAAGTGATGTTATTTTATTTCTTCTAGAATGTCACTTGTCTTATAATACGTATTATGAATTTTTATATTAAATTAAATCAAGTTAATATTATTTTTCTCTTTAGGAAACCATACGGTTCAATGTTTTTTTAATAAACGTTAAACATGGTTAGATATTTATAAATTATCATTAAAATGATTTTTTGGTAATTTAAAAATTAGCATTAGAATAATATTTTATCAATTTGATGAAATTCTGAGATTTTTTAAAATTTAAAATACCTGTATTTTATATTTTAGTTTATCTTTTTTATTACTATTAAAATATTTTTTTATCAATCAATTCAACATTTCTTCAAATTTTTAATTAAAATTTTCTACACTATTATATTATTATTATTGTTAAACAAAAAGAATATGATTAAAAGGGAGTAAAGGATACTCCAACCCATACACAAATATGAACTATTATTATTATTATTATTATTATTATTATTATTGTTATTATTATTATTTAGACGGAAAAAATGAACTAGTTAGAACCAATTTAATTACCTGTTAATTCAAAGATATATATATATATATATATATATATATATATATATATATATATATATATATGAGGATGGTTCAAATTACACCGGTGTAAGTTACATAAAGTATTACACCGCTAATAACTATAAATCATATATATATATATATGCATAATCTGGGAGGGTTACATACTCCATATCTATAGTGAATTTTTTTAAAACAAATGAAAAATAAAATTGGAGAGTTAACCATAAACAAGCTGATAAAGCAAACATTGAAAATTTTTAAAATGTTAATTTTCTTGGCGCGACATTTTCACACTATTAAAGGTATGCAATATTCTAGATTGTTGAGTATTATTATAGGGGAAGAAACATGAGTCCACACCCCATTTTTACGTGCTGTTTGGATCATGTTTGTTTACAACTTCTTCAATTTGCAAAGAAGGTCAATCTTTCTAGACTGGTGGAAAACATGCACGGCTGTAATCGTACGCAGCTTTTTGAATCGAAGTTGATTTCTTCCTCAAATCAAAATTCAAGTACAATGACAACAACTAGAACTATAATATAATCCTAAGTCCTAAGCTCAATAGGCAGTAGGCACAACCATATATGGTTCATGGTTGATTAGGCTGACCCAGTCCAATCCATGATTAATTCTGACTAATCATACATTTGTTGCTCCATATCAGTCATAATGCGTGCTTAATTCTTTTAAACAACAATATTTTTAAAATTATCCCACAAAATAAAAAATAGTTATTCTTTAAAAATAAATTAATCTATTTTTTAAATAATAATATAATTAAAACAAACCCTTTCAAGCACGACATATAAGTATATACCTACTCAACTTTTTTCTTTGTCATTGCCGTGTCGTATCGTCGGGTTACTAATAATCTTTTTTCTTTGACATTTAACAGTGTAAAATTATAGTTTTGGGATTTGATTTTAAATTATTTTCGTCTAACATGTTTCATAAAACATGTATCATTTATCTCAACCATTGATATTTAAAATCAATTCTACTTAACTGTAAATCAAACAGACACGAACTTGCTATCGTGATTTCAATGATGAGAAAATAAATTTATACAACAAAAATATATAATAATTAAATTATACAATATATATTTTTTTTCTATCTATTTTTGTTCATCTTATCAATTATCACATCCCGCATCCCACATTTCTCTCTTCTTTCTCTTTTTTGGTTTTGCCCTTTTATGTTGTATGGTTGGATATCAAAACCCTTAACTTCTTACCAGAGAAATTCCCAAAAATTATAATATTATTATTGTATGAACCCTTTTAATCAGTTGTTTCTAGCTAGGGCAATTAGTTATGAGATAGCCACTGATTTGCTGAAATATAACTAAAGAGTAGCTATGAAATTTCATAGATAACTATATATTGTAACTAATTGATAATTATTTCACTACTAAATAACTCAATTAATTAGTATCATGAATTTTAGATATAGATTTTCACAGCTGAGTTATAGTGAATTGGTAGTTAGTTTATAATTAAATGCTTGATCACCCAATTTCACACTTTGTGGACTATAGGCAAAGCCAACTTTTTATAAATGGATACTGTAATGAGACAATTTCTTTTGTCAATAACTCACTACAAGAAAAACCAATACTGAAGGAATAATTACGGTTTAATGATAAAATTAAAGTCTGCACCTTTGCTCACCTTAATTATTAAGGTCACCATGTGATATTTGGAAGTTGTTGACTTGAATTTGTGTAAGAATCTGAAAGTTTTATGCTAAAACATGTTCTTCTGTTCAGCTAACTGTGCCAAATGGAGAAAGCAGATAACGGCACATGCCGACTAGAAGCAAAACGTATCATTGTAATGTATCATTTTCAATAAAGTCGTAGCTAATACCTAACAAACAGGCCATCACCATCTATTGCTTTCACTTTGATAATTCCAGACGTTTTTATTTTGCAGGAATTACCTGCAATATAATGTACCTTGAATATATAATACTTTTGGAGATAACGTTGATATTATTGCTTTAAAGTCAACAGTCTAATATTAATTTTCATAATATTATATTTTTAAGAGAATCGGGCTTGAATTCTTTTAATTTGTTTTATCTGATGTTCTTGTCTCCTAGGAATTTTAGGTACTAATTAATTCAAATTGAGTTTGGTATGTCTGTTACGGGTAAATTAAAGCCTTTTTAAGGTTTATATTTTTCATTTACATGTCTAAATTATATATATATATATATATATATATATATATATCGGTTGGATTGGTCAATTTCACATTCTATAAAAAGTTATTAATTAGTGTAAGTCTTGAAGTTTGACACCTGGTGTCAACGAATCCTGACTCATATATATATATATATATATATAAATTCAGGGACGGATTGGGAGCATGGGCTTTGGCCCGGTTAGAATTGCATATAGGAAGAAGATGACAAAAGAGAGACCGAAAGAAAAAGAGAAATTCTTAAATCTGAATTCTTGTATTATGGATTGTGCTTGATGATTACCAGGACTGAGAGGTATTTATATACCCTCTGTACAATCTAACAGAAGAAACAGATTGCTGAGTCAGCTTATAACTGACTCAGAATCTAAACAAATCTAACTGACCACATGGGTCTACAAGCATGCGCAGACTAAGCTTACAACAACATAAGCTAACAATAGAAAAGCTATTACTAACATCAATCAACTATTACTAACAGGCCCATCCCTTTTAATATATATATATATATATATATATATATATATGAGTCAGGATCCGTTGACACTAGGTGTCAAACTTGTAGAGTTACACCTCTTAATAATTTTTTGTAAAATGTGAATTTGACCAATCCAACCGTTGAATTGAAAGTTCTTATAAAGTAGATCAAACATATAAAATTTCATAAAAATAAAAAATTGATTGAAACTTCATCAAACTAATTTATTTTAACGTATAATATGTTTTTAAAATATAAGTAAAAGTTCACTATTAGATAACATACCTACGAATGTACGAATTACCTGAAATTTGATATACATGATCATGAAAGTAATATAATATGATTCAATGGTTAGATTGGTCAAATTCACATTTTACAAAAAGTTATTAAGAGGTGTAACTCTACAAGTTTGACACCTGGTGTCAACGGATCCTTACTATATACGTTAAAATAAATTTGTTCGATGAAGTATCAATTAGTTTTTGATTTTTATGAAACTTTATAAGCTTGATCTACTTTATAAGTACTTTCAATTCAACAGTTGGATTAGTCAATTCCACATTCTACAAAAATTATTAATTGATGTAAGTCTTGAAGTTTGACACCTGGTGTCAACGGATCCTGACTATGTGTGTGTGTGAGAAAAAATGGTTTACACCGGTCATTACATTAAGTATCACAATACTTATAACTATAAATCAAATATGTTTTTTTAGTAATCCAACCGTTAAATTATATTTATTCATCATAATGATTATTTGTGTCAAATTTCATAAAATTTTGACAGTAATAACTTGATAATCAAATAATTTTTTTATATATATTTCAAATGTATATATGACGTTAATCTTGAGACATTTCAATGACATATCAAAAAATTTTGGATTAACGTAAAATTTATGTGTATACTCTATATGATAGTAGCTTTAAATCCAACGATGGATTACTTGATACAACGATTTATTAAAAATTTATTAAGCGAATTTGGTATAATTACACTGGTGTAATTTGATCCCTTATATATTTATGTGTGTGTGTGTAAAGAGATCAAATTACATCAGTGTATGTTACACCAGGTATTACACTACTGAATAATTTTTTAATAAATCATTCTATTAGTAATCCACCGCTGGATTGAAAGTTACTATCATATAGATCATACATATAAACTTTTACATTAATTTGAAATTATTTGATATGTCATTGTGACCCAACTATTTGATTATCAAGTTATTAGTGTCTAAATTTTAAGAAATTTGACACAAATAATCATAATGATAAATAAACAGAATTTAACGGTTGGATTACTAAAAAATTATTCTATTTGTAGTTATTAACGGTGTAAGACTTAGTATCAAATTACTTTTAGAGTTTAAGTATATACTTATTATCATTTAATAATATATTATCACATATTATCAGATAATTTAATAAATATGATAATTTATATGTCATTAAACTTAATAAAAAATGTATTAGCAGTTTATTAAATGTTATTGTAAAACTGATATTACATACCCATCAAATCCTTATTTTTAGTTTTCAATATTAGCATTACTATATTCTATTGCTTCCTGCTACAAAGCATTAAAAATTATTATACATGGCATTATTTTTTTACCATTGTATATATTGATCCCCATGATGCTCATAATTAATACTCGTTTAATTTATAGGGTTTGTCTACCGTGCATCATGGTGTATGTGATTCGGAATGTAAAAATATACTAATTTAAATTTTTTATCATAAAATTTAATGCTCATTTCAGTATTATAAAACTCGGACCGGTGATCGACTCGGTCGAGGCACTGAGCCATTGGGTCAATGGTCGAACCAGTGAGTCACTGGTTGAACCGGTTAAACCGCTATATACCAAAAAATAATATTACAAGGTTAAATACATATCATATATATATAATTTTTGCGCACATATTATATCAAGGAATGATTTGGTGCAGTGGTAGTGCACATGCATGTTTAGTTTGTTGTAGGTCCGGAGTTCGATTCCTATCTAGCTTCCATTAAGGTAATTGGAATGGTTTGGTGCAGGGGTAGTGCACATGTTTAGTTTGTTGTATGTCCAGAGTTCAATTCCTAGCTAGCTTCCATTCAGGTAATGTTTTTTTCCTTACAATTAACAAAACAACGACGTTTTGTTTAATTTTTTTTTAACTGGGTGACTTGTCCAGTTCAACCAAATCCGACCGAGTCAACGGTTTTTAGCCGAAACCGCCTGAGTCAAATCGGTTTCCACCGGTTCCCATGTATGACCAATCCAAAGAGTGCCTCGGACCGGTTAGATGACCGGTTCCCAGTCCAACCGGTTCGATCGGCCGGTCCGAGCCGAGTTTGGCTCATTTTATTAATGACTAATGTTAAATAAGTTTCATTTTCTTTTATGAAATATTGGTCGAAAAGAATAAAAATTTAAATCAATAATATATACCATGCAATGTAGAAGTTTTCCCCCTTCAACTTTAAATTAATAGATTTCAATGCTACTAGTATATGTTGTATTATAAATTTGTATTTACCCTTAAATTAAACGTAAATAATCATATAAGAACCATTTAATGAAAATTAAAATTATTCATTCGTCTTTAATGACCGATAAAATATAGGTTGGACTAGGGTCCACCGTAGAACCGTCCTAATTTATATGTATTGTATATGTGTACGGACCAATATATGTGTGTGTAAAAATATGTGTATACTATCATCTAATATAATATTCTAATAATATATATTATTTATAACCACCTAGTGTGTGGATTAGTTAGTAAGTGTCTATTTCAACTTAACCAGTGGTCTCGAGTTTCAGTCCGGGATGTATATGTGATGCATTGAATACTTGTGGTCTTATAAAAAGATATATTATTTATTAAAAAAATGATACTAGTATGTTATTAAATTCAATAAATAATTTGGTATTAATTAATGTATTAATTATTAAATGATAATATACAGTAAATATTTTACAAAAACAATATATATAAGTTAAATTTAAATATGTTTTCAAAAAAAAAATTAAAAACTATTTATGTGTAAATTTGTACTAGTATTTTACTAGAGAATTCTTTTCACATGTTATCGAAAGCTTATTTTAAATTAAGAATTAAATTTAACAAGGAAGAGTCAACAGTTATACCTGCACCAACACTTTAAAATTGGGCGTTTGCCATTAATTGTTGTTCTGGAAATTGAAAAATTCATGATACTAAATCAATTGATGTTAATATATTACACACAGATAAGATGCAGAGAACCTGAAGCTGAAAGTTGAAATAAATTAACAAAAAGCGCCGTCCCTCCTTTGTTTTCTTTAATTATACACACAGACAAGTTTTTCCCACGCGTGAGTGATATTAGTCACGATCAAATATATACCAATTTTCATCTTCCAATGAGATAAATGCCAAACGTTGTTGGTGGCTCAAAATATTTATTATTACGTAGTAAAAAGGAGAAAAAACGAAAACACGGAGTAAAACAATATCCTTAAATAAAGGGTGAAGACAAATTTAATTTGATGGGAGCCCTTTTAGTTGTTTGATGAAAGGATCCTTTTTATTTGTAACATACATGTGGGGACGTTGATTTCACTCAACACAAGACCTTACACCTACCAAAACATAACATGGAAAAAAAGAAACTGGTGGTGGGAGGGCCAAATTGGACTCAAAGTTTGTCTCGATCTCTCCAAATAGAAAGGTTATCTATATTTTAATGAGTGTGGGTATTGCACCTACTGAATTAAGCTATTCCAATGTTCAAATTAGAAGAGGCAAGTATGTGTGGGAGAAAATTCTTATTTAAGAGTTATGACCCTGTATATATAATGGGTCGATGCATGCTCAGAAATAGCTATAAAGGTAATTATTTATATAGTTTAGGGATTAAGGGAGATTTTTCTTTTATTCCATGATAATAAGAGATTTAGTTTGATCTCTATAAGAAAGCTTCTCACAAGGAACCTTGATTTGCATTTACTATTCATAATAATGGGCATGGACCTGAAATTCAACCCCTAACAATATCCATGTGAGTTGTTAAATGTCAGTAATTCAGGTTCTTGAGCAGTGAGATCATATCAAATTTTACACATTGATTCATTTATGTGTTACAAATAATACATATATAATTTATTTTTTTCTTTCTAAAATAAAACTACTTATATGTGGACTTATGTTAACCATATATTTTGTCACTATTTATATGTGGATTTCTATTAACCATATCAGCACCAATTAAATGGTGATAAATGAAGTTGGAGACAAAAAATAAACAGTTCGGAAAATTTTGGAATAAAAATTGAGGAATTTTAGATTCACCTCACATCACCACTTCAAACTCTAGGCGCCCTTGTTTCTTAGGTTTTCATAAGTTAGAGTTAGGGAAGATGATAATGGTGGAAAGAGTCATTGAGGAAGAAGACGTTGGCATTTTTTCCATTCAATTGGGTCCCTTATACTATGTTTCAGTGAAGCAGCAGATCAGACTAATATTAAGAATAACACTTTCATTTATGTCACATCAGAGTATCAGACATTGGAAAGCAGGGACCATTTTAAATTGTTTTA
This sequence comes from Sesbania bispinosa, assembly GCA_026901365.1. Classification (NCBI taxonomy): domain Eukaryota; kingdom Viridiplantae; phylum Streptophyta; class Magnoliopsida; order Fabales; family Fabaceae; genus Sesbania; species Sesbania bispinosa. Next base: position 1,184,344 of record QLOH01000286.1, read on the forward strand.
ATCTTTTAGACCTAACATGACAACTTAACAAGCCATGTCAGCACTGTTAACTCTAATTGACAGAAGGACCATTATAATTGACATTAGTCTTTGTTTGAGATTGTTTTACAATTTTATTTCTTTCAGAGACTAAAACTACTGATTCTATATCTTTCCGGGAATATTTTGTAGGTTTACTCGACAATCATTGTTTGAGAAATGAAGAGAGAAATTTAGAAAGGAAAAAAATTGTAAAAGTAAGTGTAAAAAATAAAAATTACTCATAAATGATATGTGAAAATATGATTGAATCATATTGTAAATTAAAAACTACATGATTGACTTTAAATAAGAAGTTTTGCTTGTTTGACAAATCTTTGTCCCTTCTCCAATTCCATGTAAGAGCCTAAGAGGATGTCATTTTAATTGCCAGTGCAAAATCAACAATGATATACACCACAATAATCCGAAAACCGATTTAACACCCTTTATTTATTTCTATCTTTTTTTCTTTATCACATCATATCATACAGCTATGGGTGTATACCTAGCATTTTCCATGCAAGATTATGGTCTTATACGTTGTTTCAATTACAACAATATATAATATGATACACACGTATAACTACAAATTAAATAATATACAAGCCGTCAAAGAAACAAAGGTCGAGCCGTATAGTTGTTGAATGTTGATTTGTGGTTGTTGATGAGTTCAAACCCCTCATACAATGAATTCTTTTTAAAGTAAAATGTATTACTTTTATGCGTGTTGCTTGTTTGTTTTTAAAACCCAAATAAGTTACAAAACGATGGTCAATTACCGTAATATATATACTTATATTGTAGACTAGTAAATTTAACATCCAAACGTCGCCAACTAACTGTTGCTGGAGCATCATAAACTCATAATTAAAGACTAAGAACGATCGATGTCAAAGACTCTTGTTTAATGACTGAGTTCTGATTTGTTTTAGTTACATCTATGTTTGGTAAAATGGAAATAGATGGGAGATGAGAGAAATAGAGCAGAAAAAAAATATCTCTTGTTTGATAAAGAAGAAATGGTGAAGAGAGAAATAAAAAATGGTGAGTCCCACGTGTTTTTATTTCTCCCGGGGTGGAAATTTTTTTCACTCTTTTTTGGGTCGCAATTTGGTACCCTCCCATTAGAGAGAGTTTTTGTACATTCTTGTCATTTTTTTCATTGAATAGGCTACTACATAAGAATAAGTCATGTATTCCGTCCTAAATTATTTCGAATACATAAAATGGATTTTAAATGAGATACATGTGTATTGCAAATGAGAATGTGAAAAAAATGGGAGAATACAATAAAAAAATACATGATAATGGTCATAGGGGTCAAAAAGTCTTTTCAAAAATTAAAAATATAAATTCTAATAGTTAAATGTTGTCCTATAAGTATAAAAATACTAAGATCATTTAAGAAAGTTGACAAAAATTGATTAAACGATCAAAGAAGGTACCAAAACCCTCAGAATTTCCCCTCTTTTTTCCTCTCTATTTTATCTCTCTTACTCTCTTACCAAACTAACCTTATTTCATCTCTATTTCTCATATGTTGCGCTCCATTCCATTTCTTTTTCCTTTAATGATACTGTCATTATATATATACCTCTCTTCATGTCATCATCTCGCTAGCTTATGTTTGATTAATCGACGAAAAACGTGAAAATTAAGGAGTAAAAGTAAATACAATCCCAGACCCAGACTAGTATTGCGATCCGATCCCTTGCTATATATATGTATGCTTGCTCCTTGCCCTCCCTCTAATTAATCAGAACATAAGCTGTCTTTGTTTAAGAGATCTAAGCAACTGCAATTAATATTTAAATCTGAATTACTTTACTTTTGAGTTTTGACATCAAATTTGCAGTTGAAAGGGAGATTTTGCTGCAACTTCCATCGTGTTAGTTAATGAAGCTAGCCCTAAACGCCCAAAAAGTCACGCAAAGTTGACCTGCCAGCCAAGCCAAAGAACACAAAATCATATTTCTTTATTTATCATTTCGTCAAGTCGAGTGTGATAAATAAATTTGGGCGAAACGAAAATAGTAATTAATCTACAAAAATAAGTAAGTGTGAATATATATATATAGCACGCACATCAACTACCTTGCTTTGCTAGGATCAGCTATGTATCCATCACGGCTGCACAACAAATTAAACAATCCATCCAGCAGAAAGAAGAAACTATATATATAGCAAAGCAATTAAATGAAGATGAAGATGAAGATGAAGAGGCCCCTTCAGTCCAAGACGTGACAGTGACGACTGAATGGCAGCTCCCGCTTCGTTGGATCAGAAGCACACCTCCACGACTCAAATAATAATGGTGAGCTCTTGAACCAACGACTCAGCAGCTGGGTTTCAGCCATCTTTCACCGCCTCGAACTGGACTGAAGTGAGCCCCTTCAAATTCACTAGCTTTCACACCATATAATTAAGTAAGTAAATCAATTCATATACATATATTCATGCATGCACATAATCATTAATTCATTCATGCGATCGAAGAAGGAAGAAATTAATGAAAAGCCAGCTATGCTTGCAGGTGAGGTGAAGCATAACAATTAACAGCACACAACACAAACAAGGAATGAATTATATATATAACATTTTTTAATTAATTTCACTTCATATATAGCTAGCTAGCATTGGTCACAGGAAGAAGTCACCGATGATCGACAAAGCAACATAGCTCTAGCTAGACACAAGCCTAACATATCTTGTGCAGAAAGCAAAGCAAAGCAACTCTCTCTTGTCTAATGTCTAGTCTTATTTATTTATTTATTTTAACAAGAAAGCTCTACCTCTACCTATATATATATATAGCTAGGGCTTTCATTCCATTAGAAGAGAGAAAGAATACATGGCTATAGCTAGGGCAGTACGAGGAAGGGATTGGGGGTGGGTTTGTTTAAATAACAAAACAAAACAAAAGGAGAGAAGGAGAGGCGCTGATATTTTGGGACATAGAAATCTAGAGGCAGGCTGAAATGGAGATTTTGGAGCAGGCAATGAATGATAATGGAGTTGAAATATTATTTGAGTGAGACCTTTTCTTTTCTTTTTTCAATTCAATAAGTTATAACAATACAATATATATGGTGTTAAATCTAATCAAACAGCTGGATGGCTTAACATTATTACCTTTGTTTTGATAGCTAGGGTCACAGCTGTCCCAATTGCATTGCCCACATATTTCGTATACCAGTTGCTCTTCAGACCCTACATTTTCTTCCCTAACCCTAGACAACTGTCTTGTACTTTTATTTACACTAGTCTCTACCCTTTATATTCACTTGTTAATTCTACCATCAATATAAATATAAATATATATATTGCTTAATTTTCTAAATCTACAAATAATTAATTAAATTACTTATAATTAATGCTTTCTCAATCCAATTAATTTATTCACACACACACATAAACTAAAGTTATAATTGGATTGCATTATTCTTTGTTGATATATAGGATGAAGTTAGTTACTTCTTTCCAGATATCTAATTTATGCAATAAACTAGCTGGCTATTAGTAATCTTGAAAGCATAAACTACTATATACCAATCCCCTTAATTTCTAGACCTATTTTAAAATGGTTTATATATAAAATGCGCTCAGCTAAACGATCTCTTGATATACGTACTAATACAACTTGTATACCTGCAGCCTTAATTAATTAATTAATTATGGTATGGAAAACTTAAACCTATATATATTGGTAAACATTTTTAATTACTGCATATATGAACCAAACAAATGATAGTTAAACAGATAATAAAATCATATTTATTGAATTTCTGTCCACATGTAAGTACATTAATTAGTTAACACGATATATGAAGATGTGGTGAAGAGTTGATTAATTAATTTACCATATGTGATCTCTCTTATAGTCCATGGGTTTCATCTCTGCTCCTGAATTCGATCGTAAAAGTAATAATAATTGAAAGATAACTACAGGGGATTGGGAATATTGTCTCGCATCGCATGGTGTATATGATGATAACTATAGGGAGTGCTGTACGAACATATATATATGACACAATGGCACAACTTGACCATGCAAAATTTCTTCTTTAGTTGGGTGTTACTTCTCAAACAACAATTATAGTGGGCCTGATATCCAATAATTTCATATACTCATTTAACAAATCTATTTTTTAGATAAATAGAAAGAGATAGAGAGAAAATAAAGAAGTTTGAGATGTAATAAGTGATATAATAAAGAGATATGGAGAGAAAAAAAATATGTTGTATAAGTTGTTGTGTGAATATTATTATTTTTTTATTTAATTACATGTATGTCATTTCAAATGGTGCACTTTATACCTTCAACTAAATAATAATGCAGTTTTAAATTTGATAACCTCATAAATATAAATGAATAGTAAATATTTTCATTAAATTTTTTTTTTGGTATTTTTATTTTCGGGAGTTGATATTATCAAAATTGATAATAATATATAGATCGCATATATATACAATGTTCTTAAATGTTAGTTTATATATATATGTTCAAGTGGTAACATTTTTCCATATATATTTTTTATGGATTTTCCTTCGAATTTTCCTACAGATCTCAAAATTCAAAGGAAATTTTGTTCAGATTCTAAATTTTGCAGAAAATTTACTATATATTTTTCTACAACAAAGCAAAAAAAAATTATAGCAACATTTTTATGTATAAAAAATTGTAGTTTTTTTTAAAATTTACTACACATGAATTTTCTAGAGAAAAAAATCGCAAGGAATTTTCTGTGAATTTTAACCAAAACAAGTTGTAGTGGAGCTGCGAAAGTTACTTAACGTGGTACAATTAATATGGAGGACTAAAAGCATGTGATTTTTTAAAAAATAGAGGACCAAAACCAATGAAAAAATTAATGAGAGAACAAAACCAAATTTCACTATATTTTCAGGGACCAAAAACATATTTAACCATTATACTTAAGTAAAGAAAGGCGTGGCCATGTAGTCAAAACCGAAGCAACTTCTTAAAACGTAACATATTTATATTTATAAAAAAAATAAAAAACTCCACACATAATCTAGGATTTGTCTAGGGTGAACTAGAGTTAACGTAGTCCAAAATATAAAAGTATAATAATTTAAACTCTTTACTATCAAATTCAATGCTGATTTTCTTAATGGGTGATATTAAACTGGTTTTTAGTTACTTTTATGAAATGTTGATTAAAAATAATAAAAACTCAAATTGAAGGTACCGTGTAATGCAGAAGTTTCTCCTTCACCTTTAAACTGATAGATTCTCAATAAAATTAGTATAGATTGTATTGTAGATTTATATTTTCCCTTAAACTAAATTTAAATAGTCATATAAAAATTATTTAATAAAAAATAAAAGCATTCATTCATTTTTAATACCCAAAAAAATATAAACTAAACTAGGGGGACCAAATTTTATTTAGTTCACCTTAGAATTATCTATTTTAATATTTAACCATAACTATTCTTTTTCTCGTGTGGTTCTTCACTTGTTTCACATCTAATTATGGTTATCAAAATCGGACTGGCCGGTTCAACCGATCCGACCGGGAACCGGTTTGGTGTTCGGTCCATATAACTGAAAATCGGTTGGTTTCAAAATCAGTAGAAACCTATCGAACCGGTACCAGAAAACCGGTTGAACCAGCCAATTTCAAAAAATTTAATTTTTTATTATTATTTTTTTTTATGTTTTATTTCATCTAAAATATTGTTAATATAAAAAATAATTTTTTATGGATTACACATAATTAGAAGCGCAAGGTATATATTCAAAATGAAAATGACAGTCCCAGCTTATAGTCATGCTAGTATGTATCATAGAAACAGAGTATTTTGTTTTGTTATTAAAAAGGGTATTCTCCTATCCTATGAAAGTATCACGGTCCGTTTGGTTTACAGTTGAGTAGAATTAATTCTAGAAATGAATGATTGAGATCGATGATGCACGCTTTACGAAGTACGTTGGACGAAAGTGATTTAAAATCAATTATGCAGAATTGATTCTGGGTGATTAAAAAATTAAACCAAACAAGCACTCAATCCCAGCCAATAAATTAATAACTTGGGCTCACCCGGGATGACATGCAATGCCTGTTTGTTTTAGACTTTTAGTTGTAGTATATATATATAGTGCATAACTTATTATGGAGTCTGATAAGAGTATATTTGATTTACCATTTGGTTAAATTGATTTTTTTGATAAATTTATAGAATTAATGACTGAAATTAATGTTGACATTAAGCGCATGTTTGTATTGCATTTATCAATAGTGAAAAATGATTCTAGACGCATCTCAAGTCTATTTCGATGGCTTTAATTTTTTTAAATTATGAAGAATAGATTAATTTACATAGTTTGAAACTTCATGCACTAATTAATTCCATTTAATGTGTTTTTGTAATTTACATAGAATTCATTTTTAACACAACTGATTTTAAATTTTCATTTAATGTTTTTATAATTTATATATAATTCATTTTTAACACAATTGATTTTAAAAAAAATTAGAGGATATATACAGTAATGTGCTTTCTGAATGGAACCAAATTCATTTTCTTTGGAAAGCTTAGTTCCTTCACAACCACATGCTTCATCCTTAACGGTTCCTACTACTCCCTATTTCTTTTGTAAAACCCATACTTAGTAAAGTTCCATCACCTGGCAGGCATTCTCAGCAAATTTTGGGAAGTGAGCATGCTGTGTACTTAAGGAAATAACTCAGTAGAAAACACACACCTTTTATATATAAATGAAGAAAGAAAAAGAAAAAGTACTTTTTTGTCATTTCGGGAATTTGTTGTTATATATTATTGTAGGCATTGATGTTGTAGATGACTTATCAGGGAGTCTCACTCACCTGGACTTATGATTGAATTAAAGAAATCAAAGGGAATCTTTTTTTTTTCGTGCACACGACTTGTCTTTTCACCTTCCTTAATTGTTGTTTCTGTTCATCCACGCTTTCGCTTTCATCTTCGTCAATTTTACTTTTTATGCATGCCATTTCCAACCAGGAATTCACAGTACTAAGGTTCATGTTTAACTTTTCATGTATCCATTTTTTATTTTTTGAAATTTTATAAATAAAATATTAGAAATTCTGGAATTAAAGATTTTTTTGTTACTAATATTTCCAGTTTTTTCAAAAGACAAAAAATAGAAACCGAAAATAAAACACATTAAATCAATTAAAGAAGTATGAAGGAGAGAAATTGATATGAATTTAAATAAAAAAAGTTGTTTGATTATAAAAAGAAAATTATTTAGATAATTATTCATATCTATTTCTCTCCTTCACACTTCTCTACTGCCCATTTCTTTTCTCTTCATTTTTTTACTCCCACCAAACATAACATTAAAGTGACAAAAAAGAGGTGCTCCAACTAGATGGACCCATATAAAAACAAAAGGGTGTAAATCAATTTTTATAGCCAACTTTCTCGATCCCTTCTCTGCCCATTTTCTTCGTATGAGAGGGTAGATTAAAAACTGGTGGAGTCCACTATTCATCACACCTAACTCTCTCCGCAGCAACCAAACACTGTGGTGTCAAGCTCTCTCTTGTGTAACTCACTCACTGAACTCCCTTTATAATTTATCACGTAACAAACAAAGGGTTATAAGACTTTACAAAACGATAATACAAACTTCAAGCAATCCATCGATGTGGTTCTAGTTATCTGCACAGGATATTAGCGCTCATCCATGCTTAGCCAATAAATAGTTCACTCGTGTACACAGTTCCACATTAGTCGTGTTCTGTGATGGATTTAAATTATATTTTAATTTTGAAATTAAGCCACTAATACTTTTTTTTATCACTTTTTTCAATTTTTCTTTTAATTAACACATAAATCTCTATATTTAACACATCAATTTCACTCTACTTGTCAAATATAATTCATCTTATAGATGTATGGTAATAAGTTAACTTCATATAAGTAAATTAATTTGTTATAATAAGTCGTTAATTGTATATTATAGATGTATCGAATGAAAATAATTTATTAGATGCTACTATTTTTTTAAAGAAAAAGAAAAGAGTAAATTACTCCAACCTCCCCTCTATTTTACATTTCCAACACAAAACCCCCTCTATTTTAACAACCTACACAAAATTCCCTCTATTTTGAAAACCTACACAAAATCCCAATTAATATAATTTTTTATTATTTATTAAAAATTATTTTTTAAAAAAACCCAACATTACCCTCAAGACACAATTTCCTTTCTAATTGAATTACCAGAGTTAGTAAATGCAATAAAACCGCAACGTGAAAATCTCTGTCTTTCTCACGCAAAATTTATTCTTTTCGTTCTCCTTCTTTCTCACTACCCTAACGCTTATTATTTTACATATTAATTTTTTTTATAATTTATGAAGCTTTTTTTAGGATTAAATATGTTGTTGATCCCTAAACTTTCGCCCGAATTTGGTTTTGGTCTCTAATTTTTTTTTCGTTGTTTTTGGTCCCTAACGTTTTCAAATCATTGAAATTAGTCCTTGCGGTCAACTCTATTATATAGGGGTAATATGGTTGGGACTAATTTCAATGATTTGAAAACGTTATGTACCAAAAACAACGAAAAATATAGATTGGAGACCAAAATCAAATTTGGGTGAAAGTTTAGGGACCAAACCCGAATCTGGGTTTTGTCTCTAATCTTTTGTTTTTCGTTATTTTTGGTCCCTAACGTTTTCAAATCATTAAAATTAGTCCATGTCGTCAACTCTGTGTTTAATATAGGGGTGACAACATGAACTAATTTCAATGATTTGAAAACGTTAGGGGATCAAAAATAATGAAAAAATGTTAGAGACCAAACCCAAATTTTGGTTTATTTTATTAGTTTCTGAGTTTTGAATTAAATTTTCAAAATGAAAAATTTTAAAATAAATTTCTTTTTTGTTAATCAAAATAATGTATTTGAAAAAATTGTATGAAGTTTTTATTTTGCATTTTCTTTTATTCACTGATACAAAAGAAAAAGAATAATATATTTATAAAATATAAAGAGTTTGTGTAAAGCTTAAAAATTGAGGGATTTTTATATAGTAAAGAAAAATTCATAGTTAGTAAGGGTATTTTGGTCAATTTAATATAAAAGGTAATTATTGAGTGTTGATTAAAATTTTTATTAAATAATTCATAAAAAATTGGGTTTAAGTGTAATGTACTTTTAAAATTGGAAGAATTTTGTGTATGTTTTCAAAATAAATGGGGTTTTGTGTTGGAAGTGCAAAATAGAGGGGTGTTAGAGTAATTTACTCAAAAGAAAAAGAAGTGAACTATTTATAGAACGGTTACCAACTCCAAAAGAGGGGCAAAACTGGTATAACGGCAATGACTCTAGCCTATCTCCTCCTGTTGGGCTATGGAACAATATCTCTACCCAGTGGCAACTACAATACTCGGTCCAATTTACGTCCTGCCCAAATCCACTAAACCAAAACCACTATATTTTGGCAGTTCAAATATCAACCCACTTTGACGAAAAAAAGTTTCGACCCAAAAGAACAACCCACTAGTTAATAAATAATAAGTGAAGGTTTGAACACACTTTTTCCCTGTATAAATAATTTGTTAAATACTAGAAATTGAAATATATTTTAAGTTTTAACGTTTTCAAGTATAATAACAAGATAAAATATTATAATAAATATTCTTTTTATAATTCACCCTTATATATTGAATTAAAACCTCTTCTTTCAAGAGTTATTAAATTTTTTATTGTTTTTCTTGTCACTCTTAATTTCTTTATTATTTAATTTTTTTAGCTAACTATATATATAATTTTTTAATTTATACATTTTAGTTTTTTTAGTTAACTATACAAATTTTTATACAATTTTAATTTTTTTTAAAAAAATAGTATGTCTTTTAATTTGTATTTTTATATTTTAATCAAAATGAAAATACTTATGTAATAGATGAAATAATTATTAATTTAACGAAAATAAATAATTTATTGAAACATATATCCATTTTTTTGTCGAAAACATATATCCAATTTGTAACACTGTGTTTGGTCAAGAAGAAAATGAAAAATGCTAGGAACATACTCCCTAACACACTTCATGTGATGGGTTAAAATTCACATGGGTCCCACCACTTGGGAGTGGGACCCATGTGAATTTAACCAATCACATGGAATATGTTTGAGAGAGTGTTCAAAAGAGTGTGTTGCTAGCACTCTTCAGAAGAAAATAGGGGAGAGAGAAGAAAAATAGAGGGAAGAGAGATGCTTCATTTGTTTGGTAAAGCAGAAAATTGTAAAGAGAGAAATAGGCAGAAGGTGGGTCCCAGCACTAAATATTTCTCCGCAAACTTGCAGAGAAACAGCAAAGAGAGAATACATACGTGTGTAGAGAGAGAAAGAATGCATCAGTGGACCAAGATTGCCCTTTCTCATTTGCGCTGTCTCTAACCAGATTTAAAACTTCCCTACTAAAGTGTCCTTACCGTGGCAAAAGGATAAGCAACACTATGGACCTTTCCTTTGATGCATGGATGTCTCAACTCAATAAGGGTGTGCTTTAATTAACTACTAATATTATATATATATATATATATAAAGTACTAATTTTTTAATATTAGTTATATATTAGTTTTTATATTTTAATTTTAAATAAATTAGATGTATATGTTAGTTATAAAGTTTAAATATGTTAATTTTTTATTATTTTACTTAAATAATTTAAATTTTTATTAATTTTACATAAATTATTTACATATTTTATATAGAGTTAAATATCCCAATTTTTTTTATAAATTTACTTATTAAAACTTAAATAGGGGCATTTTGGTCTTTATATATTGTAATCTAATTTCTCTCATTTCTATTTCTCTCCTACCAAACAAAAAACTATTTATCTCCACTCTATTTCATCTCTATTTCTTTCTACCAAATAACTCAATTTCTTCTCTATTTCTCACCTATTTCTCTTCACCTTATTTATCTCTTTCTTATTTCTCTCTACCCTATTTCTTTCCACACTACCAAATAGTGTAAGGGAGCCAGGCATATAACATGATAGTTGTTGATTGTAAATTAAAATGGGTCATATGGCTTATATATGGTCAATTCAATTTGTTTCTCCTTCATTTATTATTACTATTATTATCATGATGGTGATTTCTTATACTTTTTTTTTCTTTTTTGAATTAAAAGGAGGCCTAACAGCCGAAAGTTACAAGGAGACAAATCTGGGAACAGAAAACAGGTTCAAATATATATCCATTATTCTTAAACTTATTTTATTCAGCTAGAATATCTATAATATATTGATATTCACCCGTCATCTTAAATACTGGTTGAATGTTTGTCAGACTATATATGGTATAACGTTTTTCTAGTACAATGTAGAATCATTACATGTGAACTAACGTAAAAATTTTAAAAATTATTGAATATTCAGGTATAATTATGATTTGAATATATTATTAACAGTTCTAATTATTTAATTAATGTTTATTTAAAAATTTAATTATAGTTTTCTAATAAAGGATAAGGACTAGAGAATCGAGACAATTTGAGCAATTATTCATCACTTGTCTTATTTGCATTTTCCCAAGAAAAAATAATCATTACTCTCCTAATAAAGATTAAGCATTGTTGGAAAGAAAAAAAAAATACATGAAAATGTTCTTTGGTTGATATTCAAATCGAATGTCATTATAAAATGCATCGTCATGACATGAACATCTGGAAGACTCAACTCAATTCTCATGCTGTCAGACCTCACCTTTCTCCGTGGATTGTTAAGAATTTCGTGAATTGAAACTTTTCTTCGTTGGCTGAACGTGAAAGCTTTTATCTTTTCCCAAGTGGGTCCTCAATTTTCTCTACTCTTTCTTCATTCTTGGTTGTGTGTGGCTTTTGTTTCAACTTGTAATTTTTCTATGATCGCCATTGTCTCATTCTTTTATTATTATTATAATTAATCACAACTATGTTCAAATTCCTAGTATCTTAATCTTATCATAATTTTCCTTAGTTTTAGTCCTTGTTGCGGTAATTCATACTACCCAGGAACTTTTCCTTCATTTGGCTTTTACCTGAAAAGTGAAAAGTGAAAACCCTTTACCATTATGTCAAATTGTTAAAAATCTGTGTTTGTCTTGATAATAATTTGTAGTGGTGAATATAAATAGTGTCATGCATTTTAGTTTTATATGCTACCTATAATACTGTCATCTATGCATTTGAATTTGTCTTGTGTGCTCACTGCACTGCATGATTTAATTTCAGGAGATTTTGTTTTTCTTCAATTTGTTGAGGCAATCATGTCAGGAGGAGGTTTGCATGAAAACAATATGAGGTCAAGCAGTGAAGATTTTCGAACTGTTGTGGAGATTTTGTTGAAGTTGCTCTGCCTTACAGTGATAGGATTATTTCTTGCAAACCCAAAAATGCAATTCATCCCCAGAGCTACATTCAAACTCCTTAGTAAACTTGTATTTGCTCTGTTCTTGCCTTGCCTAATATTTAGTGAACTTGGTCAGAGCATTACTCTCAAAAAGTTTGTGGATTGGTGGTTTATCCCAGTTAATGTGCTTGTGAGTACTGCTCTAGGGTGCATTCTTGGGTGCATAGTGGTGGCCATATGTCGCCCACCTCCACAGTTTAAAAGATTCACTATTATTATGACAGGATTTGGAAACACTGGAAATCTCCTTCTTGCTGTAGTTGGATCTGTTTGCCATACTGAAAATACCCCATTTGGAGAAGATTGCAACTCAAGAGGTGTGGCTTATGTTTCTTTATCTCAATGGGTTGCTGTGGTACTTGTTTACACCCTTGTTTATCACATGATGGAGCCTCCTATGGAGTATTGTGATGTTGTTGAGGAGGAGGCTGAAATAAGAGAAGAAGAAGAAGAAAAAGAAGAAGGATCAGTTAATGATATCAGTAAACCACTCCTTGTAGAAGCTGAGTGGCTTGGGATTGAAGATAGAGAGAATGAACATTCCAAGACACCTTTTATTGCAAGGATCTTTAAGAGCATTTCAGGTATCTCATCATCCAATATTCCTGACTTTGACATCACAGCAGAAAGCAATGGCAACAGCACAATGTCCCTTAGGTGTTTGGCTGAGCCTAGAGTTGTGAGAAAGATCAGAATTGTTGCTAAACAAACTCCAATTAAGCACATACTTCAACCCCCAACAATTGCATCTCTGTTAGCTATCATAATTGGCACAGTGCCTCAGCTAAAGACCTTTTTCTTTGGAAATGATGCTCCAATGTCTTTTATTACAGACAGTTTTGAGATTTTAGCAGGGGCAATGGTACCTTGTGTGATGCTTATATTGGGGGGTATGCTTGCTGAAGGACCAAATGAATCAACACTTGGACTTAGAACTACAATTGGAATAACTGTGGCAAGGCTAGTGGTGCTTCCTCTCATAGGAATTGGGGTTGTGGCATTGGCTGATAAGCTAAATTTCTTGGTTGAGAATGATGGCATGTTTAAATTTGTGCTTTTGTTGCAGTACACAACACCAAGTGCCATTTTATTGGGAGCAATTGCAAGCTTGAGGGGTTATGCAGTTAGTGAAGCTTCAGCAGTTCTCTTCTGGCAGCATGTGTTTGCTCTTTTGTCGCTTTCTGTGTACATTATAATTTACTTTAGAGTAATTGTTTAGCTTAAAGTTGCTATGTATTTTTACCCCCTTAAACTTTGTGGTGTTGTGTGGGGTTTTAAGGTTATAGCAGATTGTTGCCAATGCCATTACATCGTCCTTTGGAATAAATTAAATTAAAAGGCATAATTAAGAATTGTTAGTTTATAGCTTTGTTTATGGTATTGGTATATTGAAAAAGTGATGCTAGTATTGTAGAAACCTTCTAATATGCGAAAGCCCCTTTAGCAAATTAAACATTTTAGAACAATCTGGGGACAATTTTCCTCTTGGATTGCACTACCTCCAGAGTCTACTAAAGTTTGCATGTGAAAGTTTGAAGAAAGGGAAAGAAAAGGGGGGGGGGGGGGGGGGGGGGAAACTGAGAGAGAAGCTTTTAGAGCCAAATCCATATGAATAGAAAATTACACTCAGAAATCTATAAAAAAGATTTATTAATTATACAACTCCGAAAACACAGTCTAAGATTACATTTAATCCATATGTTTTAAAAATTAACATTCTCTCAAACTCTTAAAAAAATGATATCTGTAAAATCCAAATCCAAATATTTATAATTATAATCATTAACATATTATTTTTCCATTTCATATTTTTTTAATTCAACTTCAATTTTTGTCATTATTATTTAATAATACTAGTCGTGTACCCGTGGCATGCATAGGGCATTTTTATTGTATTAGACATATAATAATAATTTAAAAAAATAAAAGACATACAATAATTTTTTAATAAATAGAATTCATAATATATGAAAGTTAAAAATTGCATATGAGCCAGACAAGGTCGCTACTGGTGCCAATGGTGATTGGCATGGCCGCATGGGAAGTCCAATGATTGGCATCACCATGTTCATCAAAGCAATGTAGTTCAAAAGAAGAGCCAAGTTTTGGTGGGGAAATTTTATAATAAAAAATAAATTTTGAGAGAAAAATAAATAAAGATTGACATTGATTAGTATTAACACGTGACATGATATTACAGGTGATTATCCAATGCACTGATACCCCAGATTTGTTAAATGCACCATAGCAAGCACCATTAAAAAAAGGGAAATTTGGGATGATATCATTTAATATGGTCAAATTAGTTAACTTTTGCTTATATTTTAGTCCACCATAGGTGGGTGTTTTTTTGCTTATAATTGAGTCCGGAGGGAGTACTTCCCTTTTTTCCTTCATTCCACCATAATATGTAAACTTTTTTATATTCTTCGTGTATATCCATTAAATCCTATTTAAATTATATTTATAAAAGAAGTTAAAAACTATAGTAATTTTAAATTTATTTATAATTTATTCATTACATAATATTTTCCAAAAAAATGATTATCTAAACATTCTAAAAGTTTCAAAAGTACATTTTTAAAAAAGGAACTATTAATTTTTTTAGTCTGTCAAAGAATTTTTTATATATTACATTTTTAACGTGATAACTAACTTTTTTTTAAGGTTGGTAACTATTTGTCGTATAATTTCTCCCCATAACTCACTTATCTAACTGAGAATATGTCTCATCACGATTTTCAATCATACTCTCTGCCAACTCTCTTTCCATGGAAATCATATTTATATTTTTTGCACATATCCATGAAACTGACCAATATTTTAAACTTTCCCTCTCATACCCCCTTTCATATAAAACGAATTTTTCTCCAAAGAGATTCACTTATGATTAATATTTCTCATTCTCATTTATCAAAGAGTTTTAAATTAAATTATTACATCTTTTATTCACAGCACACTCTTATATCCTATAGTCTTTTGTTTCTTTTTATTTATTTGAAAATATTTTATTTTACTTGATTTGTCATCTGATCTATAATAACAAATTCATACAATATAATATATGATTTGTTATCTCTAATGCTTATGGAATAACCTCTTAGTGAGATTTTTTCTATCACTTATAAAATGCCTCTAGCTACTACAGGATGTAAAAAAATGAATGGTCTTTTAGAGTATTCTTTTTAGTACTCCAAGAATGTCTTTTGTATAGGATAAAACTTTAAAATTCTTGGATTTGATTTCAGACGTAAAATTCATTATTTTATTTCAAGGTTTAAATTCAAACAGACTGAACTATAAAATTTCTTTCTAAATACCAATAATTTTCTATCCAACTTATATATGCCCACATTTGGCAGTACAATTGAATAAAACTTAAATTTTGTGGGTTATAAGCATTGTTCAGTTCATCAACCACTTAAAAACTTTGCTAGCCAGTTTTACCCACAACCAAATCAAATTTTAATTTCCTATCAAGTAAAATTTTTCAAAACAATTAAGTTGTTGCAACACATACACATATAAGTCACAAATTAAAGAAATTATGCAGTGTTTTTAATTTTTAATTTTTCATTTATCACTGTCAACAATAAAATTTTAAAAGAACTCAGAAAGCAAATGAAGATGATTATAACCAATCACAATTTTATTTTTTTTCAAATATTTAGTTGGGACTTTAACATTTGCAAAGCATGAAAACTAAGAAAAGTAGTTCTTCATCCTAGGTCACAAAGACCTTTAAACAAAAATGGAAACCCATAGAAGAACACTAATTAAATAATTATTATAATTACTATTATTAACGTAATTATAAAATATCTGTTTAGTATTATAGTAAATTTCATAGTATATTTTTATTTATGTTATAAACCTTTCTTTTTTTAATATTGAAATTGTTAAAACGGGCTTTAAATAATATTGATTTTTTATATAAAAATAACTATAATTACTATAATTACTATCAACATAATTATAAAATGGTTTTTTTAAGTGTTTGAAAATGTTTTAAATTATCATTATTTATATTTATTATTATTATAATTTATTATTTGTATAGTGATGTTTATTTTAATATAATTACTATAGTTAATTAATGGTGATGCATAACATTAATCATTTAAAATGTAAAAGAAACTTTCTATTTTTAGAAGTTTTACTTAAAGGAATTTACTATTGTGTCCTCACTTTAGATTTCAAAGACCACTTTCATCACTACCTTACTTTTATATATATAAAGATAAAGATAAAGATAAAGATATAACCCTCAATTAATAATTACAATAAAATGATTTTTTTATACAAAACCATATGTATCATTCATAAAAGGCAACAAATAATTAAATTAAAAATTCTAAATAACGTGATACTTGATCAATATCTCAAAACTTAAACTATTAACTATATAAAATGATATGATAATTTTAAAGCCACATTAATTATTACTATATGAATACTGTGGTTGGAATAATTAATGCTTATGAATTAATAATTCAAATTCAAAATAATTACCCTTTAATATATATACATTTGTTAAATCTCTAATTCAAACTAATAATCTCTTGTTGACCAAAAAAACTAATAATCTCTTAATATTTATATATTAAATTTAAATTATATACTCATGTCAAACTATATTAAAATTTTTACACATCAAGTTTAAATTATTCGTTTTAAATACTTTATATTTTAATATATTTATTTATTATTAAAAGTATATATTTATTTTAGTTAAGCTATTAATTATATAAAATAGTTATATTTTCCATGTATTATATAAGATAAAATACTAGTATATTATTATTATAATAGATACTTCCATTGAGTTTGTTGCGGTGACTGATCTTGTACTCCTACTGAAATTTGGGTTTAAAAAGTAGAAGCTGAGCTTTCCTGTAAAATCCAACCCTCCTTATTCTAAAGCTGAGTTTGGTAGTAGAGAAATTGAGGAGGGAGAAGGGAGAAGGGAGAAGGGAGAAGGGAGAAGGGAGGGAAGTGAAGTAATGGAATTTAAAGAGTTTACTATACATTTTTCCCTCTGGTAAATGTAAGTGGATGTTTTAGCTCTTTAAAGAATTAGCTTATGATTTGCATTTTATCACTAAAAAAGTAACAAGGTGCGAATAAGGATTATGCCTATGGGTAAGATTGAACTTGGGTTTGATTCCAACTAAGTGCTCATTCATTAGTAATTTTTTTTTAAATACCACTGCAAATTACTTAAATGTCTAATCTCAAATGAACCACCTCTGGTTGTGAACTTGTGATCCACTTATTTTTCAAAACATTTTGTTTGTGTTTGGGAAGTAAGGTAAGGTTCATTACAAATTTGAAGTCGTGAAGATCACCTGGCCCATTATGTGTCTGTGTCTTTTTTTTTCTGTGACCATCACTGCCCATTATGTGTGTAAATGTAAATTATGTAATGCAGTCTTGTAGATCAGCGGGCCCATTATATTCAGGAAACTTATGAATCCAGCCCTCTTTTGACCAAAAAAAAAGAATCTTTCAGAACGTTGACAATCACAAAAGTCAAAAACCATGACCATGGCTACGTATACGCCACGTTTAATCTTTTTTTCGTTAATTGCCTCGTGAGAAACATGCGTCATTTTACATGCTTTCGCAAAAAAGAAAAAAAAGGTAAAATATGAAATTGGTCCCGGTAAAATATATCAATTTTGAATTTAGTCCCTGTAAAATTTTTTCTTTTTATTTGGTCCATATAAATATTTTTCGTTTTATTTTTTGTCCTTACTGTTATTTTCACTGTTAAACGATGACGTGGCAGACAGAAAACACAGTCAACATGATGATGTTGACTCTCATTTGCCTATGTGTAAATCTTATGTGGAATATTTATGTTTTGCTTATTTTATTTCTTTATATCAAGTTGGAAAACCAATTGCATCGTTAGATTGGGGAACAATCTGCGTGGGAAACTATTCCCAATTAATCCTGTAGACACACCACAACCCAAAAAAAAACCACTCATCTTCACAAACAGCACCACCATCAACCTCTTCTCATCACCGGAGCTACTACCCAGTCCACTGTGCACATCGTCGCAGTTGCCCAACAACTTCCCTGCATAACCGCACATTCTGGATCAATATCTCAATAATCTCTAACCCCTCACCATCAAATGGAAGAACACACAGAATAGAGGAAACGAAACAAATCCAAACCGAAAGGGGCACATATATAGGCAGTCATTACCATCATTATTCCAATTCAGCCATACCAGTTCATGAGCAACCACTGCCATCTCAAATCTAAACCACCACCTCCAGCAATCACCATCACGAATCCACGGCCAACAACCATCAGATCCACCACCGCCACCGCAAAGTGTAGCTTTCCAACAGACTTGCAGTTGCACGGTGTGGTGCAGTTGTTTCTCTTCCTTGTGTGTGACTGTTTAGCGGTCACCGGATATCACTTTCCTCCCCCATCACCAACCGGCCGCTACAAGAAATCAAGACGACCATCACTGCCACTGCGGAGTGTGGCCGTCTTCTCGGCTGCAGAAAGCCGCTATTACGGACGCCTTCTCTCATCTCAGTCGTCGTGAAACCTGCAGATCGCGTCGTTCCACCGCGTCGTGCTACTGCAGTAGTAGCATCTTCATCCAACGACAACCCTGTCTTCATCTCCGTCGCGGCGCTTCTGCAAGCCAACGCAGACGCGCCTCCGCCTGCACTTCTGCCTTGGTCCAGGCAGCATCCCCGTCGTCGTGTGCTTTCCCCGCTTCTCTATTAAATGAAGAAGAAAGAAGAAGATGAAGACCATCTAACGGTGCAATTTGTTTTCCAACATTATATAAAGAAATAAAACAAGTAAAACATAAATATTCCACATCATATTTACACATAGGCAAATGAGAGTCCACATCATCATGCTGACTGTGTTTTCCGTCTACCACGTCATCGTTTAACAACAAAAATAACGGTAGGGGCAAAAAACAAAACGAAAAATATTTATAAGGACCAAATAAAAGAAAAAATTTTGCAGGGACTAAATTCAAAACTGGTATATTTTACGGGGACCAATTTCATATTTTACCCAAGAAAAAAAAATTACATGGTCAATAATCAATCACTGCATTACTAGTCAAGCTTTTTGTTCATGCACCTTACTATTGTACTAATGAATTTGCATACGTAACGCACCACATTTAATTGCAGTCAATTGGAGTATATTAAAACAACTGACATTAAAACTTGTTATAGGATTTAAAACTATGACTTTTTTCCGGTCAAACAGATAACTATGATCAAAAGAGGAGACAAGAGGGAGAGGGCGGAGAGGGAAGTGGAGAGAGAGGAGAGGGAAGTGAGAGGGAGTAGGGAGAAAGATAAGGAGTGGAGAGAGAGAGGAAAGAGAGAGGGAGGAGGGAGGGGATGGGAGAGAGAAAGAGAAGATAAATGGGAAAGAAATTTTTTTTATCATATAATATCACTCCCTAACTCATATCTTGTCCACCCAACGGGCCTTAAAGGTTACACAATCACTAGTAACTTAAAAGTCATTTAACTTTTACTCTTTACCATACTTAATAATCAAACGGTTAATACACGACCGACTAACATAAGGTGGGTAAAGCCTCGCTTTAGGCCCAAAAAATACCATTATTTTAAACTCCTAAAGAATGATTTATTTACTATTAATATTTTATATAAAAAAGTAGCTAATAATTATTTAGTAAGTAATGTTAAATTATCAAGAGTAACTAAGTTTTTTTCTTAAATAAAATCTCATATCTTTCTCTTCTCATAAATAATAATTATTAATAGTTAATTTTATCCATTTTTAACATCGGTTTGTCTCATCACTGGGGGTGGAAATAGGCCAGGCCGCTCGTCGACGGCCCAACCTATTTAAAGTCTAGTTTGGCTCGGCTTGTTTAATAAAAAGGCCAAGTCTAGACTTTTGAAAAAACATTTTTAATTAAATAGGATAGACTTAGGCTTAACAGGCTAGCTAGTCAATTTATAAATAATATTATTCTTAATTAATAAGTATATAAATATATTATATATAATAAATAGTATAATAATATATAATTTTTAACTTTCCATGTTGGTCTGTTTAGAGATAGGCTTATTGTCCTATCTAAACGTATATATTAGTGACATATTTACACTATAAAAAAGTAAGTCTATTAGTTTATAAACGCACTAACTTATTTAGAGATGGGTTTATTGGCATATTTAAAGGCCATAATATGAAATAGGCTTTTAAACAAGCTAATATATATGTCAACCCAGACTTTGAAACAGGTCAGACCAGACCTGAAAAAAAATGACCTATGACAAGTAACAGGTCAGACTTGGGTCACAAAAATATAATGCAGGTAAGGCTTAGGCCCTACAAAGCCTAGATTGGCTCCGCCTACTTCCACCCCTACTCATCACTTACTTTATTTCTTTTTTTTTTGTCTTTTCTTCTTTTAATCGTGCTGTATTGATATTATTTATTTTCCCTTACTCTCCAAATCTCTCTCTTTTTTAGTGTAGGAATTTGTCCTTTCGTGAGTATATGTAAATAAGCATGCCACTTTACTTTAGACTCTTTGTGTCATTTAGCGAATATATATAAATAAGCATGTCATTTTTTAAAAATTATAACAAGCATACACTATAATATGAGTTATTCTATTTGTACAACTGGAAAGATACAACAACATACAATCACCATGTGTCAGCATTTCTTTCTTTGAAAATAAAATAAAAAAAAAATCAAAATGGTCATGTCATGTCAGTTGGCATAAAAGGAGGTGCAGATTAATTGTAAAAAAATGCTACTTATTTGAAAAAACAATTGAAGTAATTTGAGCGTCATGTTACCGATCTTTTTTTAAAATGAATTAATGTAAGGAAAGAGAGAGAACTACTTCAGAGAGGTGAGAGGCCACGTGTACTCTGCATCTCCCTCCAACATGTTATGAGTAATGGATAACTTGGTTAAAAAGTAAGTGTGAAGAAATTATGAACTTTTTATAATTTGGTTATAAACTAATTGTTAACAAGTTATAATCCTTATCTCAGTTAGTTACAAACGGATGCTTATAAGTTACAAACTTTGGTTTACTTGCTTAAAAATTGAACTCTGTGGAATTTATGAACCATTTTTTAATTTAATTATAAACTGAATCTGAACAAGTTATAACTCGTATCTTAGCGGGTTATAAACCAAATGCCTATAAATTACAAACTTTGGTTTGCTTACTTAAAAACGAAGCTCGAGAGGTAAACAATGTCTTTTAATTTTTCTACCGAGACGATTTACCTTTTTTAATTATTTACTTTTATTATTATTTTTAAATTAAGATGCGATTTTTTAATGAAAAGACATTGCAGTTTTTTGAGACAAGTGACATGATCATTTTTTTTTATTTATGCGAACTGACATGACAAGACCATTTTGATTTATTTTTTTTTATTTTTTTAAAAAAGAAATGCTGACACGTGGTGGTTGTATGTTGTTGTATCTTTCTCTGTTGTACAAATAGAATAACTCATAATATATTAAAGGATGAAAAATGGCTCTTCATGAAATTCGTACATTGAACCGATCCTGAGCTAACATATTTACTCTTCATATACGAGAATATATCAAGATAAGAAATATCTTAATGTGAGAATAAAATATTATTGTGTGATTAAAATTAAAATATAAAATTATGTTGATGATAATGTCATATTTTAATATCAAATAAAAATATGAATTTATGTTCGGTCAAAAAATGAATTTATGTGATTTTTCGAGTAATTGTGTAATGTTTTTTAATATTGACCGGCCTAAGTTTTTTTTCTTTTACTATTTTTGTGTCTAGGACCACAATTAGAGATTAACCTACTTAATCTGGATAAATAATATCACTTCATACTGCATACAAGATAAAGTTAAAATAAATATAGGTGCCTACCAAAATTCTATAGTACACTTTTCTGTTTATACAAATGCGAGCAGCTGATTCACATAAATTATTATCATGCAAACTGAAACGTGTGGTCTTTTGAGTACTTTTTTAATAGATAAAAATATTAAATAAAAAAATGAAAGAATTGTGTATGTTCGTGACATAAATCATGTCATGCCCTTGCTCCTTAACTTTTAAATAATAATAAAATATAAATAATACGCATACATATATATTTTTGGTTTAACCACATGTATCCTCCACGGAAGGTAATCCCTGTTCGAGCCGGGAACATCCACATCATGGTGGGGTTAACTCTCCCGGTGGGAATTTTTTTCCATCCACAAGACTCGAATGGAAAACATAGTTATTGCTAAAAAGACATAATTTATGCCTTTAGGTTTTTGCATAAGCTCATAGCTTACAAGTTGCTTATTGCACCCACATGAAGAATTTTAGGGTCAATCCTTAACAAAGTGGTCCATCATACATTTTTATTCAAAATAGTATAAATTTAATATTCTAAACCCTAAAATTAATGGTTTGTAGTGTATCCAAACTTTAAGTTTTCACTATATAAGGCTAACTTTATTGGTGTGCTTGTTGAGCATTGGCTCAATAAGCATCGATGCTTAATGAGAAAAAACTGTTAGAGCTCTGACAGTAAGAGGTGTCTCACGAGCACCAGTGCTTAGTTGAACACCAATGTTTTAAAAAAAAAAATTGTCTTTCTCGGGGTTTAAACCCCCGGTTTTTTTATATTTTATTTCGCTTTTCATGTGATTCCAATCTAGGGTAAATTTTTTTATAAAGTCAATTTAATCGACGATTTGAAATCACAAAAAAAATAAATTAAATTTATATTTATTATTTTATTGTTTATTAATTAAAATATTTGTAAATAAAAAATGGGTGATGTGCATTGGTGTGACACATTTAAAAATTGAGAATGGTAAAAAAGTAAGATGTTGTGTTAAAGAAGATAAATGCTTAATAAAAACTTGTTGATATGTATTGGTGGGACCCAATTAAGATATGTGAATGGTAAAAATTGGAGTGTTGGGATAAAGATGAGCTAACTACCCCACTCAATGTTTTAAAAATCAAATTGGTAATTGAACCGGTGAAGTTACTGGTTCACGGTTCAATGGTTCTACCTTAGTTGAACCATGATCGAACTAGTATTAATTAAATATATATTTTCAATATCTTATAATATTTTAATTAATAAAATAACATAAAATTATAAAAAATTAAGATATATAAAGTTATAAATTTGTTTAAATAACCTCATTATAAGGTTTATAAACAAAAAATAAAAATAATTTGTAAAATAATAAATATTTACGTGTAATTCTCGAACATATATTTTTATTTATCTCAAAATTATTTAAAATTAAATAAAAAAATTATTTTTTTTTTAAAAGATCAGTTCAACTGGTTTTGACCGATTTTCACCGATTTACCAAGTTTTTGACTGGTTTCTCAGATTTGTTTGGAACGGACACATGATCAATTCATCGATTAATCAGTCTGACCGGTCCGGTCCGATTTTCAGAACACATAACCACTCACATAGGGTCCATTTAGTTTACACTAGAGTAGAATTGCTTATAGAAATCAATGGTTAAAAATGAGTGTACACACTTTACAAAGCACATTGAACGGAAGTGATTTAATTATAAATGGTTCAAAATTTAAACCAAACACAATCACATCACATCCTAGTATGGAGTCCCGATTCCCAATATCAAACACAACACGCTTTGGTTGCTTCTGCACCTTAGAAAATGGAGACAAACAACCGTGGCCCACAGGGCCGAAGGTGAGACCAAAGCCGCGGAGCCGAATCATTGACATATCTCAGGAAGATGCACTGCCTACACAAGTAAAGTATTATTATAAAAATATGTATATGCCCTTTTTTTAAGAACCAGGCAAATTACATGCACCATGTCATTATCAAACAAGCCAAGTGCCCTTGGACCTCCTCTAGCCACCATAGGCTAAGAAAGAAACGAATCTCATTTTAGAAAAAAAAGTGTAAAGAATATCTTCTAAAAGAATGATAATAAAAAATAATGGTAACATGAAATTAATTTACTCGGTTGACTTTTCCAAAAACAAAACGGTGTTAAGTATATAAACTTTTATATATATATATATATATATACTCAATTGAAAATAAAAGGAGAAACTGTTTATCTAGGATAGAAAAATGGGAATGTGAATTCTCACATGAATTTTTTTTTCTCCGCCTATAGAGAGAGAAAAAATAGTAAAGTCATTGAAACTTCCTCATCTTTCCTCTCACTTCAACATTTTTTTTTCATTAGACAAGATCACAAGAATACTTTTGTCATTTTAAATATATATATTTTCTTTATTCTCATTTCTTATTTAATCAATAAAAAATTAACATTGTTTTCTTTCTTTATTCAAACAAATACAAAATTATTTTTTTTCTTCTCTACAATTTTTTTCCTGCAAGTATATTTCCATATCCAAAGAAAGTAAAACAAATAACAATGACGTAAAAGAGATGATATTGATAACCATTGAATAGGAATATGCGGTGATTTTTCGTAATAAAAGCAAGCCCCACGCCTTGTTTGCAACTACATCATTGCTATAACAATAGACGCAAATGACAAAGTAGAAAATAAAATTGGGTAAAATAACATTTTAGTCCCTATAAAATATCTGAGTTTTGATTTTCGTCCCTGAAAAATTTTTCCTTTTTATTTGATCCTTATAAAATATTTAAGCTATTTTTTTAGTCCATGTTGTTGATTCCATTATTAATTACGAATGTTTGGAACGTCCATCATAATTAGTAATCATATGTATGGTATCCTGGCACATTATACAATAGTGTTAGCATCCTTAATCACATTCAAAGACTATTTGTGATATATATGAAGGAGGAAATGAACAAAGAAATTCAGTTCAATTGACTATGAATTTGACTCTCTAAATGAGTTTACGGAAGCAAACACTCTTATATAATGTGTTAGGGTACTTCTGAAGTATTGCTGACTATTATGGGCGTTCGACACGTCCACAATTAACAGTAGAATCAACATTAGGGACTAAAAGAATAGTATAAATATTTTATAAGGATGAAATAAAAAAGAAAAAATTTCCAGGGACGAAAATCAAAACTCGGGTATTTTATAGGGACAAAAATGTTATTTTACCCAATAAAATTTTAAAAAAACTTTGTAGGAATTTAGCATATTTCTTTCTATCAGATCTGGTCTATGTACGTATGTGGTCCTCCATTCGAGTGCTATAATAATGGGAGAATTTAGCAAAGGGACTTTGAATGTTGAATGTTTATTGTTGGGGTCGGGCATATGTTCATTGTTCAACTTTCAGTCTCAGACTAGGACTGGGGTCTGTGGTTTAAAATGCATGCACCGCATGAACGAGTGATTATAACCCAATTTCCCTTTGGCAATTGGGTTGGATTGTCTGTCTTACTTAAAAAAAATCCGGACAATTCAAAATTTTAAGAATTTTCAATTGCAATATATTCCTTCTTTCTCAAATTTTTGTGTTTAAATAAAATAATTAAATTTACATCATTTTAAAAAATTATTTAGACAAAACAGTTATACTATAATAAGTAGAGGAGGGTTATAATTACACCGGTGTAAGTTACACCAAGTATTACACCGCTAATAGCTACAGATCGAATATGTTATTTAGCAATCCAAATTTCATTTAATGTATGGTATTTTCAAAAATATTATTTTTTAAATATTCAAGAAATAAAAATATTCATAATTATAAAAGGAGATATGTAGAAATTTTTAAAAAATATATTTTTTTCAAATTGTAAAAGATTATGTGAATTAAGATTTTTGTGTCTATTAATTCTTTTTTTGGTGTTGTAGATTAAAGAAAAATATATTAGGCTGTCAAAATTTAAATTTATGAATTCTAAATTTATACTTATAAGTTATGAAAAATTTTGATATTGATAATTTAAAAAATTATGATTAAATAAATTTACTTAGTAATATCTACAAGAAAAAATATATACAAAAAGGGAATTGATGAATACATGAAAATAGTTAGGGCGAAGAATGACACATTGATATACACCAACATTTGACGATGTTTTTGTTGAATTAAATTTTTTATTTATTTTAAAATATGAATTTCTTATTCACCTTTATTTCGTACGAACTTAAAATTTATTTAGCATGGCTATAAAAATAATATAGAATTTAGAATGTGATGTTCTTAACGTAGAAAAAGCTATATATGTGAAAAAAGAACGAGTGAAAGAGTTGTTGTGTAACGTGTATCCTCAAATTCGTCCGGGAAAGATTTGTGGTCCGTCACGTAAGAGCATGTTTGGTTTACGAAAACATTTCCTGTTTTCATTTTTTGTTTTCACTATGTTTCCTGTTTTCTAAAATTTTACAAAGGAAAACTGGAAATGCTGGAAACAACAAATTTTTGTTTCCAGCATTTCCAGTTTTTTCTTTGTAAAATTTCAGGAAAATAGGAAACAGAAAATGAAAACAGGAAACGAAAACGCAAACCAAATAGGCCCTTAGTTTTTGAAAGATAAAAATTGTATTTTTGTTTTTGAAAGATGAAAATGTCATTGAAAATACTAAGAGTGTGTTTGGTAAAACTAGCTGAAAGCTAGCTGAAAGTTGAAAAGTTCACTGAAAGTTTAAAGCTAGCTTAAAGCTGAAAAGCTATTGAATGTGTTTGGTAAAACTAGTTGAAAATGGTAAAATGACATTTAAGGACAACATTAATTATTAAATAATGATAAGTGGGGGTGGTTGAGAGTTAAAATTGTAATTAATTTTCAGCTAGTAGCTGAAATTTGGAGCTTTTTTAAAAAAACTACTTCAAGTAGCTTTTTAAGAAAAGCTTGTAACTACCAAAAAAAGCTACTAAAAAGCTACCTTTTCAAACACTGCTGAAATGATTTCAGCTACTATTTTCAACTTTCAGCTAGCTGAAATGGCAAGCCAAACACACTCTAAATTAACATTTAAAAAAATTTCAAGAACTAAAGTAGATGATTTTTCATCTTTTGAGAACTAAATTGAATAACTCTTTCATTTTTCAAGGATGAAGAGTGTAATTTCCTTTTTTCAAGGATCAAAATAACTCTTTCATTTTTCAAGGATGAAGAGTGTAATTTCCTTCTTTCAATGACCAATTTGGACGACTTCAAATTTTTTAAGGACCAGAGTGATAGTTTAGTCTATGTAAAACTAGCTGAAACTGAAAAATCAACTGAAAATTAGTTGAAAAGCTAATTTATTTGATTTAAAATGTTTAGTGAACTAGTTGATAATGACAAGATGACGTATGTGGAAATCATTAATTATTAAATAATGATAAGTGAGAGTTGTTGAGTGATAAAATTATAATAAATTTTTAACTAGTAGCTTAAAAGAGAACTTTTATAAAAAAGCTACCCCAAACATCTTCTAAAAAATAGCAACCACAAAAAACTACTTTACCAAAAAAATGATTTTAATTGTTAATTTTAGCTTTAAATGTCTTACCAAACACATTTAAAATTTAAGCACGATTTTTCAGGTTCCTGGTTGAGTTCCCGCCCGGGCTGTGAACAAGTTATTTAATAAAAACACACTTTTTTTATTTCTTTAAATAATATTTAATTTTTTCAATTAATAAACCAAAATTTCAAATTATTAAAATTAAAATTTTTAAACACCTATTTTATTAATATGAAAACAATTTTTAGTATGTAAATGGATCTTTTTATATGCCCTTTAAACTTAGTTTTTTTCATATTTTATAAAACTATTAGTACAAATAAATCTACATGTAATTAGATATTCTCCACGAGAGCTAATACTACCATGATGTGAATATTTCGAGTGAAACCTCAATTGGTCCCTGAAAGATATGGGGTCGGTCAGAGTGGTCCCTGAAAGAAGAAAATTGCAAAAGGTCCCTCACAGATTGTAATGTCAATCAAAATGGTCCTTCTGTTAGTCAAAGTCTGTTAAAGTTGACAGACTTGCTGATGTGGCATAAAAGACTGAAAGTCTTCATTTTGGTCCCTGCCCAGTCAGCCAAAAGATTGGAAAACTCATCAAATGGTCCCTGCCCAGTCAGCACAAAAGATGGAAACCCATCAAATTGGTCCTCCTACCCCTCCTCTCTAGCATAAAAGCCTCTTTCTCTCTCTCTCCCCTCTCTCTCTTTCTCTCTATCCCCCTCTTCTCTCCTCTCTCTCCATCTCTCTCCCCCCTCTTCGCCTTCTCTCTCTCTCCTCTCACTCACTCTCTCTCCCCCTCCCCTCCCTCTCCTTTCTCTCTCTCTCTCCCCTCTCTCTCAACAACTGAAAATGAATAGAATATGGAAAGAAACCTCTCCTCCAAAGCGCGCTTTTACAACCGAGCCACTGCTCTGTTTTCCCAAAACTAACAAATCTGAATGTCTTTCCCTTCTATCCTTACACTTATTTAAGTTAAACAACCCTTGTTCTTCCAACCTCTTTAATGAACTAATTAATTACTCTAACTAACTTTGATACTCCACTGTAACTGATATTTGACCTAAAATTACATTTCAAAGTGCAGTTTGTCACACTATGTATTATATCCATGCTATATACCGAAATTTAATATGGGAGTATAATCTCATATCATAAGTTTATAACAAACATATCTGTACATCATAAGTTTATAACAAGTTTGTTTGTGATATGCAGGTCTAGCTTGGGCCATTTGTGAGCACATTGTTGAAGTGATCAAAGCACCTACTTTGTTTACATCCCACTTTCATGAACTGACTACATTAGCCCTTGAAAATGCAAGCAATGATCCACATAAGCAAATTGTTGGTGTGGCAAATTATCATGTCAGTGCACATATTGATGCATCAACTCGCAAGCTAACCATGCTATACAAGGTAAATGCATTCTGAACATTCATTTTCAGTGGTGATGATGACAGTGATAAGCTCCTATACCCAATATAGGAGATTATGGACATAAGTATTGGCGCTTTGGAGGAGAGGTTTCTTTCCTTATTCTATTCATTTTTCAGTTGTTGAGAGAGAGAGAGAGGAGAGAGAGAGAGTGAGGAGAGAGAGGAGAGAGAGGGAGAGAGAAAAAGGAGAGAGAGAGAGAGAGAGGAGAGGGAGGAGGGAGGAGAGCGAGAGAGAGAGAAAGGAGAGAGAGAGAGGGGAGAGAGAGGGAGAGAAAGGAGGAGAGAGGGGGAGTCGAGGGAGGGAGAGAGAGAAAGGAGAGAAGGGGAGAGAGAGAAATGAGAGAGAGGGAGAGAGAGAGAGGAGAGAGAGAGAAGAGAGAGAGAGAGAGAGAAGGAAGAGAGGAGGAGAAGATGAGGAGAGAGAGAGAGAGGGAGAGAGGAGAGAGAAAGGAGAAAGAGAGAAGTGAGGAGAGAGAGAGGGGAGCGAGAGAGGGGGGACAGAGAGAGGAGAGCGAGAGAGAGAGAAAGAGGGGGACAGAGAGAGGAGAGCGAGAGAGAGAGGAGAGGGAGAGAGAAGGAGAGAGAGAGAGGAGAGCGAGAGAGGAGAGAAAGAGGGGGGACAAGAGAGGGGGGGGAGAGAGATGAGAGAGAGAGAGAGGGTAGGAGGACCAATTTGATGGGTTTCCAATTGGCTGACTGGGCAGGGACCAAAATGAAGACTTTCAGTCTTTTATGCCACATCAGCAAGTCTGTCAACTTAACAGACTTTGACTCACAGAAGGACCATTTTGATTGACATTACAATCTGTGAGGGACCTTTTTGCAATTTTCTTTCTTTCAGGGACCACTCTGACCGATCCCATATCTTTCAGGGACCAATTTGAGGTTTCACTCGAATATTTCTGATTGGAGCAAGATTACCTAATGTGAGTGGAGGAAGGTTAAAGAAAATACTTTCCAATAATTATTTTCTAAGAAAAAAACCTCCGGAGTTGTATGTCTGCGTTGCTTCGTCGAACGTAGAATAGAAATCCTGGACCGCGCGAAACACGTCAATCAATTTGCTTCAAACTAAACTAAACAACCTTAGCTTAGCATTGCTCCCTCTCTTCACCCTTCCCTCTCGCAACCAAACAATCCTCATCTTCTCTTCTTCCACTCTCTCTAACCCTATCCTCCCACTATTTCACCACCACAGGTTTCATTACCAATCTCTCTCTTCTCCTTCCATATCTTCTTAGATTTTCTCTCATTATTTATTTTTATTCTGCCTTTCCTCACATCTTTCTCCCCTTTTCTCTTTTTGTTTCTGCAAAAACCGCTACCCAATTGCCCATGAAAGCTTGCCCCTTCATTTGATTCTGCAGCTTCTGGGCGTTCAAAGTTTCCTTCTTTTTCGTTTCTTGAAGGACCCAACATGGCTATTCCCTTTCCCATTTCATTGCCTCCGAGAAAGCAGCCATGGAAGCTGGCCTTCTTGTTCCTTCTTCTCCGTCCCAACCCCCTGTGATTTTCACCCAAGACGATTTGAAGAAAATCGCCGCCTACAAGGCCGTCGAATACGTCGAATCCGGCATGGTTCTGGGCCTCGGAACCGGGTCAACGGCGAAGCACGCCGTGGACCGAATCGGCGAGCTTCTTCGCCAGGGAAAGCTCAAGGACATCACAGGAATACCCACTTCGAAGAAGACACACGAGCAGGCCCTCTCACTGGGGATTCCCTTGTCGGATCTCGATTCCCACCCTGTTGTTGATCTCGCCATTGATGGCGCCGACGAGGTTGATCCTTATTTGAACTTGGTGAAGGGTCGTGGTGGTTCCCTTTTGAGAGAGAAAATGGTGGAGAGTGCGTGCAAGAAGTTTGTGGTCATTGTGGATGAGTCCAAATTGGTGAACTATTTGGGAGGGAGTGGTTTGGCTATGCCTGTTGAGGTTATTCAGTTTTGTTGGAAGTTCACTGCTGCTAGGCTGCAAAAGCTGTTTGAGGATTCTGGTTGTGTTGCCAAGCTCAGGACTTTTGGTGAAAAGGATGAACCCTTTGTCACAGACAATGGGAACTTTATTGTGGATTTGTATTTTAAGGAGAGTATTGGTGATTTGAAGGCTGCAAGCGATGCTATTCTGCAGATTGCAGGTGTTGTGGAGCATGGAATGTTCCTGGACATGGCCACCACTGTTATTGTTGCAGGTGAACTTGGGCTAACGGTGAAAAATAAGTAGTTGAATTCAGACCAGATATTTAGAAGAATAATAACGTAGGTGAAAAGGGGGCAGATTGAAGGTAGTTTAATTGGTCAAGGTTGACACTTTGACATGGGTTTCTAACACTATATGGTGTAGCACTAAAGGATTTTATTTGGGAAGAGTTGGTTTTTGTTGAAAGGGGGTAGGGGGGTTTTCATATAATCCTTATTTGGTAGAATTGTTGGAGAAAGTATCTTGATTCTCCACTAGTTTGTTTTTTGATTTTTTTTACCTAGTTTAAACAAGCAAAAAGAAAATTGAGACTTGTTGGAAAGCTGAATATGAAGCTCATATAAGGGCTGTTGTGTGGTACTGAATTAGTTGTCCGCACAATTTATGGTTCAATTGTTAGTGTTTATCATATTGAACTTATCTAATTCAAATTTTGCTCTTTCCCCCCTTTTGTTTGCTACTATTGAATTGTGTAATTGGTACTCAGTCATTGTCTAGTTGCAAAGCTACTTTCTCTGGTGTCATCAATATGCATCTGCAATTCAGAAATCATTTTTAAGTTGTGACATCCACTTAATTATTGTTTGGATTTATGATAACCTGGTTAATAGGCAAAAGTCTACATCTGCAACCTGACTGGAGGTGCTCCTGTAAACAGAGTTTGCAAATATTGGAAACTCTCATATTTTATTTGTCTTTTTCGTAGTTTGTTACTTGTGTTTGCAATCAATTGTGGGTGTTACTCTATTGTTCAAAAAGATAGTTATCCATTCATTGATTTTTAAAAGGATTGGTTTTTGTGTCATACATTTCACATTCCCTTCTTATATTTGTTTCAACCCCTATGAAAATGAGACTCCAATTGTATACATAACTATGTCCATGTTTAGCCAAGCTTAAATCTGTTTTTATCCCTCAAAAGCTCTCCCAGGAAACTGCCAAAAAGTGATTATTACTGAACCATGTACACATTTCTCATAAGAGTATAGGACCAGCTATGTCAATAGCTAACAATACTTCTATTTACAGGAAATGGAGGTTAGTCGGTATTTGCATACAATGACATTTGTAATCAAGAGTTTAAGACCAGTTAGTAACTAGCAACACTCCTATTTTCAGGATCAAACCTCCTGTGATTGATTTTACTTGTTACTTTATCAGAAAACATCAATAGATTGGAAGGTAGATGGTATTTGCATACAATAACATTTCCTCTTAGAAACAATGCATGCTTTCCTGCATTTGCCATAGGTAGCTGAAGTAAGACATTCCATCATGAATATTTTGAAGCTGAAATACTTATTATTTGAAAAGGCTATAGTGCCAACCATAAAGTAATGCAAGGGCAAGATGTAATTAGTTTGACATTTTCCATTTTCCATGGACTTGTTAGATAACTCAGCAGTGAAGGGTTTTGACAAATTATATTAATTCACTGTGCTGTAGCATATTTTTATCTTGACAGTGGATTTTTGTGGGCAATTCTTCATTTCTTCTTTTCATCTAACGACTCTGTAGCAACTAGTGCAGAGTTTTCTATCCTATGTCTTATAGTAAATACATTTTTACTGTTCTGGGGAAGAGAAATAAATGACAAAGGAAATTTAGCTCCAACCTTGGAAGTATCAAAGGCAATCGAATAAAATTTGATCTCAAAACAGAAGTTGCAAGATATAAAATGTTGGAGTTGAAGGTGAAGAGTTCCACAAAGAATCTTCAAATGTGAAATGTGTCTGTTTTTTTCCCGTTGGTATCTCTAATCTCCAAATGTGAAATGTGTCTTTTTTTCCCGTTGGACATAAGAACTTAACTTTGCCCGAAAGCAATCAGAATTGTGCCCCACACACCTCTGCCATTCCACCAAATTTAGTGCTCATCATAACATAACACTGTTTTTCTACCTTTTCTGCTTTCTCTTTCGTATTTATCAACTTTATTGGAATCTTAGTGCTTGTACAAAGATTCCATGCAGCCTTTTATTTTAGTTTTTTTTTTTCCTTTAGTTCTCATAAATTCCCCTTCCTTGCTGGGTAAGAATTCCAATTCTTGCTCATAAAGCTACATGAGTTCTTACATTGCTAGAATTAACTCTCAACATATATATATGAGCACTGAGCAGTGTGGTGCACAAGTATAATTAGTATTGCACAAACTTGCTGGATCAGCAACCATAATGGCAGGAACATCCTCCAAGATCCCAATTGAGATCACAAGTGATAAAGAGACTGTTTCTATTGAAGCTGCTTTAGCCTTTGCAGCTTCTTCTCCTGTCACTCCTGCTGCTGTTCCTGCAATACATTCTCCCATTTCAGACTCTAGAAAGGCCAAATCCATTCAGTCAATTTCTGATAAAGCCAAGAGAAGCTTGTTTGTCACTGATGTTACCAAGACAGAATGGTGTGATAAGCAAATGGAGTTTTCTCTTTTTGCTGAAGAATGGTGCAGCCAAACTCAAACAGATATGGCTCTTGTTTATGGAGGAGGAGGAAGGAGGAACAATGATGCTATGCAAGCTGATATAGATCGGCATATCAACAGATAATGTTTGGTTTTAAATCATTTCATTGGAGTATAAGATTGTTCTCAGTTCCTTTAGAAGTTATGATAATGGTAGGTGCAAAGTAATGTATTTTTACATATTTTTTGGTCAATGTGTTTTTACATTAGAACTTAAATTGAACACTAGATTGATTTGGTACTGCTGTGGGTTCTACTGGTAGTCGTCTCTCAACTATGCAGAGCAAATTTAGCTACCTTCAGTAGTCTCAGCTTTGCTCTTTGTAGCTTTCATTGAGTTAACAGAAGCATGAGTATTAGCCACCTTCTTGGTGCTAGTGGAAGTAGCAATGTTTAAAGGGGTGCTCTTCTCTGTGCTCAGTTTAACCGGGAACTGAGTTAACACACAAACACCAAATTGGAACTGGTTTGTGTTAATGCTTGGATACCTAATGAATCTGAGTTGGGGTTTTGGTTCTGTTGTTGAAACCAAGCTATTTCTTCTGTTGAACTCACTTCTAGGTGACAAGTACCAGGTTGTGTGACAGGTGAGGTGGGGCAAAAAATGCTTCCATCCAAGAGCTTTCTCTTGACCAGTTTGAATTATTTTTTATTATAATCTTTGTTGAAAAGCAATTGAGTATATGTGCATAAGACTTAATTTTAACTCACATACCCAAGCTGATGTAGTAGGTGCAATTGCAGATACCTTTAGCACATTAATATGAACCTTATCATACGAGAAAAGAAGCCAAGCATTTGATCATGTCTTTAGCCCTACCAATTTCAGGCTTGAAGAGATAAGATTGAATCTTCCTGCATCAAATCAAACCATGCCCTGGCAATGTTGAAGAGTACTACTGTTGCACTTGTGTGTCATAAGGAGAGTGCAGAAGAAGTGGTGCTCAGTGACAAGAAGCATGGGGAAGAAATTCAACCATATGCTGAAGAATTGGATGCAATAAGGAAGGCATTCAAGAGTAAGAATGAGATGGTGGATGACATGAAGGAACAAGTTGTATCACAGAGCCTAAATCTCACAAACTCTATTTAGGGGCAATGATATGTAGGTTCTGTTCTGTTATATAGGTTCTGCTAGCACTAGTGATTAAACTTTCTATTTAACACTAACTTTAATATTGATGGAATTAAACTTTCTATTTAACACTAACTACAGAAAAATGTCATTAACTTTCTATTCATTTTTTATCAGTTCTATATCATGAATGCTAAGGGCAGCCAGAAATTTTATAGAAGCTTTGTTTTCAAAAGTTTAATATGAAATGGATGAAAAGAGAGATAACAACAATTCTGCTATTAGATCAAATTTTCAAAATTGTTAAAAGAAGAAAAGGGAGAGATAACAACAATTCTGCTATTAGATTGTGTCTTCTGAATGTAATCTCTTTTCGTTTTCCTATGCAGCTGACCAACCTTGCTAGTGTTTGGTTTATGGCTCTATTTATCTCCATCATTTTGACTGATGTTCTTGAGCTCAGATGGAGTGGAGTTACCATTGAAGACCGGTGGCGCAATGAGCAACTTTGGGTCATTGGAGGTGTTTCTGCACACCTTTTGATGTGTTTCAATGTCTCCTTAAAGTTCTTGCTGGAGTAGACACCAATTTTACTGTCACAGCATAAGGCAGCAGAGGATACTGAATTTGAATGTTTAAATAAATTAATATTGAAAATATGTCCTTTTTAGTAATTTTATCATTGGAATTTGAAAAGCACTTTTCTAATTTATCGAACACCACTTGTCTTTTGAATAAGTAATTAGGTAAATATGGTGGCTGCTAGCGTGAGTCATCAAAGTTGTGCACCACCGGTGGTGAACAACTTTGACCTGTTATAGGGAGTAAATGACCTGCTAATTATTTAAAATAAAGGGAAATGAATAAAAAATAGTTTTACAATTTGCTAGGTAGTCCTCTCCCACTTTTCCCTTTCTTTTTCTATTTGTAAAAATCTCTCCCTCTATATTTTCATTTATTAAAATTCTCTCTCCTCGTTTTCACTCATCTCTCTCTCCTCTCTCTCATCTATTTCTCTCCTTTGTTTGCCTCTCCCTCTCCTTCTCTCCCCCCTCTCTCTATTTCTCTCCTCTCTCTCTCCTATGTTTCTCTTCCTATCTCCTTTCTCTATCCCTCCCTCCTCTATTTCTCTCTCTCCCCCTCTCTCC